>CM024578.1:34458984-35058984 GCA_014182395.1 Eucalyptus sp. ANBG9806169
GCGGTTCTCGTTTGACCTAGTCTTTTATTTTATGTATTCTCCCTAGGCGGGACCTCGTAGCTTTTCTTTCTTTGTTTCCTGTTTTTGTCGTTTGTAACGTGAACTACGGTTAACCCGATCTTGAGCCGTTGGTCGGGGGTGGTGTGTGTTAAAATACGGCCTTATCTTTCCTAATTCAATAAAATAGACACATGTTTTATTAAGGACATGTGGAAGCACATCAAACTAGCCCTATGATGGTCAGCGAGGCCTAGGCCTCCACATGCTTCCTTATTTGAATGTTTTGCGAGAACGAGGAAATCCGAGGATATGAGGACGAGTTCTTGAAATTTTTACAAAAATTACTTCAAAAACTTTTGAAAACAACATGCATCGTCTTTGTTGTTGACATTACTCTAACTCATCTCATCGCATCCCGCATTACATTATGCATAATCATGATAAGGACGCATGTGACTCAGATGTGCATGAAGAGAGTCCCTCAGGTTTCGATGACACCGACGACGATGATCAGAAGGGGATCGAGCGTGAATGGAATCGACGCGAAGAATCGAAGCCGTTGACTGAAGAGCGAACAGTCACCATAAATTTGGGTGATGCAGAGAATGTCAGGGAAGTAAAAATCGGGGCATGTCTCTCAGAGTTAGAAGCGGAAAGGATGACTAATCTTCTGAAAGAGTATCAAGATGTGTTCGCCTGGACATATGCCGACATGCCGGGATTGAATCCTGAAATTGTGGAGCATGCTTTGCCGACGGATCCTAGTGTGCCGCCTAAGAAGCAAAGACTTAGGAGAACTAAACCCGAGTTGTCCAAGAAGATCGAAGAAGAAGTGATGAAGTTGCTGAAAGTAGATTTTATCGAGTGACGCTACTACCGATTGGGTAGCCAATATCGTGCCCGGTAATGAAGAAAGATGGGCGAATCGGGGTGTGCGTTGACTACCGCGACTTGAACCGAGCAAGTCCCAAGGACGACTTTCCACTCCCGCATATCGATGTTCTAGTTGACAGCACAAAGAGGATTTGAGTTATTCTCTTTCATGGACGGTTTTTCCCGGATATAACCAAATCCGTATGAAGAAAGAAGACAGGAGCAAAACGTCATTCATAACTCCTTGGGGAACTTTCTGCTACAAAGTGATGCCTTTCGGTCTAAAGAATGCCGGGGCAACGTATCAGAGAGCCATGGTCACGTTATTCCATGACATGATGCACAAAGAAATCGAAGTATATGTGGACGACATGATTGCAAAATCGAGACGGGGTGAAGATCATGTTAAAGTCTTGCGAAAGTTATTCGAACGTCTTCGGAAATTCAAGCTACGCCTCAATCCCGCAAAATGCGTTTTTGGAGCGAGATCTGGGAAGCTGTTGGGGTTCATGGTCAGTGGTAAGGGCATAGAGATTGATCCGTCAAAAGTTAAAGCTATCTGTGATTTACGATCCCCGACTACCACCGGCGAGAAGTCCGGCCCGATGGGACGACTCAATTATGTGGCGAGATTCATCTCAGCGTATGCCAAATAGCGAAACCATTCTTCAAGCTCCTGAAAAAGAATGCAAAGGTTGAGTGGGATCTTTGAGTGCCAAGGTGCCTTCGAGAAAATAAAACACTATCTCACTCACGCACCGGTCCTAGTGCCCCCTCTCCCTAAAATTCCCGATCTTGTACTTAACCATACATAATGAGTCATTGGGAGCCATGTTGGCACAGAAAAGACCAAACGATAGGAGAGAATGCGCAATATACTACTTAAGCAAGAAGTTCACCATTTACGAGAGGAATTATACGAAGTTGAGAGAACTTGCGTGGCTTTGATTTGGGTTTTGCACGGGCTGCGGCAATACACACTTCATCACCAAATCTGTTGGTGACCGAAAATGATCCCATTAGGTATCTCCTAGAGAAGCCGGCATTGGTTGGCAAGTTGGCCAAGTGGCAAATCTTAATTTCAGAGTTTGACGTTCGTAGCACGGGACAAAAGTCCATTAAAGGTCGCGCCATAGCGGACATGTTAGCGAAAAGTTCAAGGGGGCTGGAACATCGATGAAGATAGTGATGCGGAAGAGAGAATTTTTACTTGTATCAAGCGACAAATGGACGATGTACTTCGATGGTGCAGTTAACTTAGCTGGATCTGTCTTTGGGCGGTCCTTATATCCCCGGGCAGAACAACACTACCCCGTCGCCGCTAAATTGACGTTCCCTTGTACGAATAACATTGCTGAATACGAAGCGTGCGTGCTCGGTCTCCGAGCTGCCATCGATATGAAGATCCGTGTTGCGGGTTTATGGTGATTCAGCCCTTATCATCTTGCGGACCGAAGGTGAATGGCAAACACGGGATTCTAAATTGGTTCCATATCATGAGTTCTGGGGAAGTTAACGAAAGAATTCCAAGAAATATCATTCGAATACTTACCAAGGTCCCAAAATCGGTTCATTGATGCCACGGCTACCTTGTCTTCAATGTTGCGAGTAACTGGAGCATGGACATTGAACCATTAAGAATTGAAATCTTTAGACGCCCAGCTTATTGTATGATAATTGAAGAGGAGCCCGATGGAAAGCCGTGGTACAGTGATATCTTGAAGTACCTACTGAAAGGCGGAATTCCACGAAAGAGGTGAAGCGGGATAGGAAGCATATCTCGAAGCATCAAGATTCTTCGCCGGTGGAGACGTCCTTTATAAAAGGTCATTCGACTCGACATTGCTAAGGTGTGTTGACGCTAAAGAAGGCGACCATTTGATGAAAGAGATACATGAAGGGGAGTGCGGTCCTCACATGAACGGACACTTATTGGCGAGAAAGATCATGCGACTCGGTTACTTTTGGCTAACCATGGAGTCCGACTGCATTCAGCATGTACGACGGTGTCACCAGTGCCAGATTTATGGAGATAAGATAAATGCCCCTCCAAATGAACTTCACCAAATGTCTCAATCTTGGCCCTTTTCAATGTGGGGAATTGATGTGATCGGGCCCATCAACCCCAAAGCTTCAAACGGGCATCGATTTATCTTAGTGGCAATAGACTACTTTACCAAGTGGGTCGAGGCTAACTCGTATGTTAATGTCACCGCCAAGAATGTGGCTAAGTTCATTCGTCGCGATATTATTGCCCGTTACGGGGTACCGGAGGCGATCATTGCGACAACGGCACTAATTTGAACAACAAGGTCATGGATGGTTTGCTCGGTGAGTTTCGAATTAAACATTTGAACTCATCACCATACCGCCCTCAGATGAATGGAGCAGTGGAGGCGGCGAATAAGAACATAAAGAAAATCTTGTCAAAGATGCTGAAAATTATCGTGATTGGCACGAGAGACTTCCTTATGCACTAATGGCGTACCGAACTTCTATCCGCACCTCTACAGGGGCAACTCCTTTTTCACTCGTGTACGGGATGGAGGCGGTCTTACCCGTTGAGGTTGAAGTTCCTTCTCTAAGGGTCATTTCCCAGTCTAAGCTTGATGAGATTGAGTGGATGCAACAAAGGCATGAGCAGCTAAATATGATCGATGAGAAGAGATTGCAAGCTGTATGTCATGGTCAATGCTATCAAAGACGAGTCGCAAAAGCCTTCAATCGAAAGTTGCGTCCCAGGACATTTCAAGTCAACGACCTGTGTGCCGAGGAAAGTGCTTCCCGATTATACCGGATCCTCGTGGCAAATTCACCCCCGAACTACGAGGGGCCGTATGTCATTAAGAAGATTCTACCTGGTGGTGCTTTGATTTTAGTTGAAATGGATGGCGGTGAATTGCTTAGACCTCGTAAACACCGATGCGAGTCAAGAAATATTTTCCATGATTGAAATCAAGGTCGAAGAACCACTTCATGCGCAATATGAGTCACATGGCATCATGCCTAACATTGTAGATATCATGCATATGTTACATACACGCATGTTTGTTTGTGTTTCAGGCATCTTACCGTTCGATGACGAAATGGCGGAGGGAAAAGTCGATTCAAAGACCCATCAAGTCTCTATGCAAATGGTTAAATACCTATTTTTCTTGAATGAGAGACAAACCGATATAAAAAATGGCGTCATTTGTATGACTTATTTTCGTTGTTACTATGCGTAATTCATATCAGTGACCCTCGAAAAGGGGGGGCTCCTAAAAATGATTCTATTCGGGTAAAAGGTGAAATGTTAATCATGCCAAACAAGAGGTGCTTAGGATGAAAAGACTAGTCATTTCCAAACACATCTTTCAAATACTTTTGAGAGTTGAGTGAAGAGCGACCTTCTCTTAGGACGAATGATTCATTCGCATTGAGTACAAAGATTGAAATGATAAGGGTGTTCCCTTTGTCAATTCCAAACACCATGCTAATCTCTTGCTAAGAGATGATTCTTCAAAGTACCCTGGTCGAGAACGACCCTACATTGGGGCAGCACAAGAGGTTACGGTCGTGTTGTAGAGCGAAATATTAAGAAAGATTCTATTACTTTCACTTGCATCAATCTTACGGTGGTAGCTTCAGAGGAATTCTCATCAAAGCTTGACTCATCTCAATGTGAAGAAGAGCATTTCTTTCTCTACCCAAACACCGATATCCATTGCTTTAACCAATTTGGGCCGATTATTCATTTCTAAACCCCTAGTGGTGATCATCTCCCTTCATTAGGGCAAGGCATAAGAACTGACCAAATACAATTGACAGTCATGAGAAAATGTGAAAAGCATCTCGAAAGTCATAAGAGCTACAAAAGTTCAAAGAGCAAAAAAAACTTGACAAATTAGGGGGCATGAAAAAGCAGTGTGCCTAGTAAAAGCAAGGCCAATGCCCGTCAAGAAAAAAAGAGCCGAAAGACTGCATCTTATAAAAAATAATATTTCAAAGTCCAAGTGCTTGCGTAAAAAAAAATGAATGAAAAAAAAAAAAAAAAATCATCATCACCGCAAGTGCAAAGGAAATTAGAAAAAAAAGGAGTAAAGCTCCCCGTGCGAAATAATTAACCATGGGACTTTCGAGATGTGCGGTGTTTCAAAAGCCGGATGCTTTCGAAGGTCAAGTGACCTGGTCACGATGCCATGATGATCACCGACTCTTAAAACCCTCTTGAAAATTTTAAGCCTTTTGAGCCTCTCCCAAACCAACATTACAACCCTTTCCCAAAGTCTCTTCGATTGGGATGGTTTGAGCGAATGAGAATACCACAAAGAAGCTACTGCTTGAAGGAGTGGAAGTAATTTTATCTTGTCTTATATTCCAAGCTCTCGGCTTGTAAACCCGATGACGATAGTGACAAATATTCCTTTATTGGTCTCAAAGCAATAATTCCTTTCAAAAGACCTTTTTGATCGATCAGATTGTGCTCATTGCGAATGTTTCCGGAAGCCTTTGACATAGGTTATGTGAGATACCTTCAACAACCAATTATCTTCCACGTGAATGAATGGGATCAAGTAGCCATTTTATTAAAAGTGTGAGAAACCCTTTCTAACTAAGAAGCTCTAGTTTGGCATGCTTAATGAGCCTTTTCTCAAGTCGTAGTCATTCTGATGAGAACTTGTCTCCTAGAAAATTTGATGATTAATGATATATCCACGAACTAGATGACAGTTTTGCGCCACATGATGCTAATGGACATTGAGTGTTTTTCTAAAGCAGTCGGACTCAGCTTGATTATGTTGTTCAATTAATGCTGCAATATTGCCAATACGTCTCTTGATGACGTCTCTAATGACATTCGCTCAAGTTGAATTTGATAGGATTCATCAGTGAAGCCATGCAGTTTTCTAAAGGGTTAGCGGGTGCTTCCCTAAAAACCAAAGGTTCATGGTTAGCCTTAAATCATGTCATTTTCCAGGATTGGTGGGTTCATCCGTAAACCACGCTTGTTCGCCACCCGGTTAATACTCGCTTTTACACGATGAGACCTTAGTCTTCTTCACTTCATATGACCCGGAGAGCTTTGTATCCTGGAGTCTTCCTCACTTCATATGACCCGGAGAGCTTTGTATCCTGGAGTCTTCCTCACTTCATATGACCCGGAGAGCCTTGTATCCTGGAGTCTTCCTCACTTCTTACGACCCGGAGAGCCTTGTATCCTGGAGTCTTCCTCACTTCTTACGACCCGGAGAGCCTTGTATCCTGGAGTCTTCCTCACTTCTTACGACCCGGAGAGCCTTGTATCCTGGAGTCTTCATCACTTCTTACGACCCGGAGAGCATTGTATCCTGGAGTCTTCCTTACTTCATATGACCCCGAGAGCTTTGTATCATGGGGTCTTTCTTCCTCTTATTGACAAGACGCGTTTCCATAGTTATGAGTCCTTTTCGTCAACCTAATATATGCATTGCACCTAGGGTCTTTCTATCACTAAAATAATTCATGTGTCTTCTGTCTTTGACTGCAACCTCTTCGAGGTTACATTCAAAGAGGGGCAGCTGTTGACACCTTTTTTTTTTTTTTTTTTTTTTTTTTTTTTTTTAATCTTTCAAAAAATATAAAATAAAATAAAAACTATAAAAAAAAAAACAAAAAGCAAAAATAAAAACAAAAAAACAAAATGTTGTAACAAAAAAAAAAAAAAAAAAAAAAGAAGAAGATGAATTCGCATGGGCTTGGGCCCTCCCTTTCTTCTCCTTTTTCTTTTTTTTTTCTTTCTTTCTTTTCCCCCTACGCAGCCCCAGCCCGTTTCTTCCTCTCGGCCCAGCCCGCGCTTTGTCTTCTTCCCCAACCGTTGTTTGCACGGGGAAGGGGCGAAGCTTGAAAAAGAGGCAAAGCCGAAAGCAGGGGCGGGGGATCTCGCGATGGCGGCGCGAGTGATCCGGAGGTCAGAGGCCGCGATTGGTCGACGGAGAGCACGCGTGCGAGGAACGATCGAAGAGGGACAAAAAGAAAGGAACGGGAGGAAAAACAGAAAAGGAGAGAAGAGAAAGGAGAGAAGAAAAAGGAGAGAAAAAAAAGGAGGGAGATTGAAGCGAGAGAGAGACCGAACCAGAGAAGATCGAGGGAGTAGCTCGTTGTCGCCGAGGTCCGTCCGCCCGCCCGCCGCCGTCCGCCGTAGCCCATCACCGGACGAGGTAGGTCTCTTGAACCGTTGTCTCGTTTCTAGAAAACGTTGGGCCGGAGCTCACGACCGACCGGTTCGCGCGAGCTCCGGTCCACGTCGCCTTTGCACTTTGCTCCCGTGTCCTCCTACGTTTCATTTTAAGACCCTTGAAGCATGTTCGGCGTTCCGTGGAGCCGAAATCCTTCGGGTTTGGTAGTGTAGACCATGTGTTTGACAAAATGTCTCAAAGAAAACTGAGAAACAACTTGCGTTTTATCTCGTTTGGATCCGTATTTGGTTATATATATGCGGAGCCGTGCCTTTTTTTTAGGTTTTCGTTACGATTTCATGCGATTCTCGCGAAATAATCATGCATTGTTGTTTGGCTGAGTTTCTGGTGAAGCTGGGTTTTGGAAGGAAAAGCTTCGGGCGTGCAGGGGCACCCACGAAGAAGAAGACCAAAGCAAAATAAAAAAAAAGAAAACCAAAAGAAAAAGAAAAGTAAGGAAAAAGTAAAAAAAAAAGGTCAAATCAAAGCAAAAGAAAGCCTCGGGAAGGAGAGTTTGCAGGGGAGTGCGCAGCTTTTTTTTTTTTTTTTTTTTTTTTTAATTTATTATTATTATTATTATTGTTATTTATTTTTTAAAAAAAATTTAAAAATTGCCGGATCCGGTTCGGATTGGGTCCGCGGGTCGGATTTGGGTTTACCCGATCCGGATCCGTTTTTTTTTTTTTTTGATTTAAATATTAAGAATATATTAAAAATTCAAAAATTTTCAAAAAAAAAAAAATTCGAAAAATTCGAAAAAAAAAAAAAAAAAAAAATTTCATTCAAAATATTTCTGAAAATTCAAAACTCTAAAAGCATTAAAAAAATTAAAAAATTCAAAAAAATTAATTTTTTTTTAAATTATTAAAAATTACAAAAAATTACAAAAATTATTAAAAATTACAAAAAAAAAAAATTAATAAAAAAAATAATAAAAAATTAATTAATTAATTAATTAATTTTTTATTATTATTTTTTTAATTTTTTTAGTTTTTTTTTTAATTAAAAATTTCGAAAATCCAAAAATGTTGGGGCTTGGTCAAGAGTTGTTACTTTTCGCATTCTTAGTGTAATTAGATATTTATTTGCTTTTATTTCGACTATTGCATGTTTAATTCGCATATCTATCTAAGTTTAATTGCAAGTGTTTAGTTTTTAATGCAATTAGGATCTTGCTAGTTATGATTATGACTTTAATGATTGTGCACCTGCATGGTCACCTCACATGTTAGTGGATAAAGTATAAAATCAATTCAAATTGTCTCGCAAAAATCATTTTATTAAAACGAACAAGATTAGGTACCGAAAGGGCACTAATTGCTCAATTAGTGTAATCAAGTCCCCCGAACCTAGATTCTCTGGTTACGTAGGAAGTGAGGCACGCTCCCATGCCTCACTTGGTTTCTAGCCGACCCCAAATAGGCTAGTGGCGACTCCTTTTATGCGAAATTCTTAAAAATATCCCAACGTCACGCGGGGTATGGGCTTGGGAGAGCCTACGCCTAATCAATGGGCCTTAAGCCTATCTTTTAGGCAATACCCCCTAAACCTGTTCCCTCCCCCGAGGGTAGGTCGCGACAGTGCAGCACAACCCCATGGCTTAAGAAAACTTAAGTCCGGTTTTCTACCTGTCCATAACTCATATGGAGTGGAAGTGAGGCGATTTGGAAGGCACTCGGTTAAGTATATAAAGTAAGCGGCTAACAACGCATCACTCCAAAAGGTGATAGGTAAGTTAGCATGCGCCATCATGGACCTAACCATTTCCAAAGAGGGTTCTGTTTCTTCTCTCCGCAACACCATTTTGTTGAGGAGTATATGGAATAGACAACTGTCTTTCTATTCCTTTTCATCACATAATTTTCTGAACTCATCGTATAAATATTCTCGACCTCGATCGGATCTCAATGCTTTTATTTTCTTGTCTAATTGATTCTTTATCAGGTTCATAAACCTTTTGAAACAACTTATTGCTTCAGATTTGTGAGAAATCAAATAGACATATCCGAATCGAGTATAATCATCTATAAAAGTGATGAAATAAACAGCCCCATGCCTTCCTCTCACATTCATAGGACCACAGACATTAGAATGGATTAAATGCAGGGGAAATTCAGCTCTTTTACCTTTTCCAAATGGTTTCCTTGTCGTTTTCCCTTCTAGGCAATGCTTACAGATGGGCAAATTGACTTTTTCAATGTTGCCCAACAAGCCCTCTTTGGCTAGTCTATTCATACGCTTTTGCCAATATGACCAAGTTTAACATGCCACACATTCACATCATTATCATATGAATTAGGAGATGTGAGAAGGGAATAACAAATATTTGCATTAACATCGTCAATATCTAATACAATGAAACCATCCAGAAAATAACCACGACCCTAGTAGTTTGTATCCGAATACAAATCTACACCTTTATTATGGAAGTTCACATTAAAACCTAATTTAACCAACACTAAAATAGACACTAAATTCCGACGAATCTCCGGAGCATACAACACATCATGTAGGAATAAAGTGCGTCCACCACGCATATTCACGTTGGCATGTGCCAATTCCTTTCACTTCAGCTTTGGAGTTGTTTCCCACATAGATCCATTTAGATCCAGCTTGGTACTCGTCGGAATTCCACGAAGGATCCTCTATCCTTCGCTACATGGTCTGTCGCTCCCGAATCCACGAGTCCACGAGGATTAGATTGATCAAGAATACAGAACTTGACACATATGCAAAGTTCCCAATTGTACAAATGGTGTGTACCTTCTTTGGCTCGCGACAATCGCGGGCATAGTGATCCTTTCGGTCACAGTTGTAACATTTCACCCTTGAGATATTCTTCACATGAGAACGTTTTCCTCTCTTTTGTTGGTTAATTCTTGGTTTCTTGCAAGAAGGACTTGATCCATTGCTTTCCCACATATTGAACGAATCAATACGCTTGCGCTTAGAGCTTGTAGCCCCTTCTGAGCTTAAAGCAACACAGCAGATATCTATATCTTGCTCAAATGCCTTGAGGCGTAGATCAGCTAGCTCAATGTGGCGCACAGCATCCTCTAGATCTTCCATAACATGGTCAAGAGCTTTTAGTGCTTCTTGCTTTTCCAGCAAATATTGAATTCTCATATTCAATATTTCACAATTCTCGCCGTTCAATTTGTCCTCTTTATTCAAATAAGCAATGATGTTCTTATTTGCTGAATCCATCAATCCGAACATATCGCACACATATGCACGAAATATTAATGCCTATCACTTATGCATCTATTTTGCACAAACCCATCATATTAATTAATAAGTTTAAGTAAGGTTTCAGAATCAAAAGGTCACTATGTTTCCAATCATCCTCAAAAAATCCTAACTTAAAAACTATTATTAATATGATTGTCATATGCAAAATCAATTCTATAAAGCTACAAAAACTTCTATTCACTACCCACAGCAACCAGCAATAACAGAAAGTAACAGATAATTGACATATAATAAAATAATAATGCTTTCACATAATATGGCTAACATATAGGTTGCTACAACAACAACAATCAGATAGTTAACTTTACATAAGATGTCCACCAAGAACACTAAATAAAGACCAGCCATAACATCTAAAAACGAGGCATTATACAACTAATAGGGAAAGCAGCCACATGGTTCAATTTCTTTTGCTTTTTCTCTCGTAAAATTTTCAGGCATCCTCGATGCCACGGAAAAACAGATGGATATCCCTTAGATTTCTCCTACGCACATTCATTCCCCGGCCTAATCGAAGTCATTCCTTGGGTCGCAGTTTTTGTGGCTCCAACCCGATGATATTCATCCACAAATTCCATTACTAGCTCCTTATATCTAGTAAATCCTTTGACTTCCCAAAGACGATTCAACACTCCTTGCCATTCTGGTGGAAGAGTGTTCATAAAGAATCGCACCATCTGAATATCTGGCATGGGATAACCGTTCCAAATGACCTCTTGAATTTTGTTGTTGACCTTTATGACATGATCAATTATGTCGTCACTCTCCCATCGATAACCATTCAAATCGGCTATCAACCTTGAAAGCCTTTCCTTTTGTTCATTTGACATTGTGCGCGCAGATGCGCGCGCGGCTTACGGAAGGCATTGTTCCCGCAACAAATGCGAGAACAAAAATGGATTACATATAATCCACATAGACATAATTGAAAAAAGAAACATATATTTTTTTTTGGTCAATGGTCAACGGTCGTCGGTCAACGGTCAACGGTCAAGGAGTCAACGGTCAACGTTCAACGAAATGGGGAAAAAGAAGCTGAAGGAGCTGAAAAGGGCGTGCGAGCAGGGGACTAATGGTTCCTCTTTATCTCTCTCTACGTCCCCCAGTTTTTTGTTTTTTTGTTTTTTTTGTTTTTTCTGTCAATGCTAACCCTTCCACCATCATAGTCTCTATCTTGTGTAACAATTGTTGACGTGTTTGCCTCATCTCTTGGCCAGCTGGATCCTTATCCCTTCGTAGCAAATGTGGCAGTGTGGGGATGGTTCAAGAATCCTCAAATGATGGAGGATAATTTAAAAGTCTCTATTAACAATAATGGGGGAAAATTCAAGACTCTTCTGTACATTGGCAACACCCCATAGGATCCCTTGAACTCAAAATAGCATGACTCTTCTTTCCATTGGAAACACCCTTCTTGGCATTTCTCCCACGATCATCATGGTCGTCGCTGACGAGTGCTTCATTAGATCGTGGATCAACCATTACACTTGAAACGAACTTACTCGATACCACTTGTCACAGGGCCAATTGATCTAGCATTCCCAACCCGTGCGGCCCTAGGATTTCTCTCAAGTGGTCTTTCTCACACTTGACTCGACAAGGATCTTAAAGAGAGAAACTCCGATCCGTATTTCATTTGTGAATGAGTTATTACAATAAGGGAAATGAGATCATTATATATACAAAATAGGACAAACCGTATCCGTAAATCTCTCACTGATTTAGCAGGTGAAGATGGTATTTCCTAGCTACCAACTATATGCATTTATTACATATTTGTACATTTACTGTATCACCTACCCCGGGAGTGTTCTAGAATACTCAAGAAAATCCTGGGATTTGGGAATACCGGTTGAAGGTCGCTCATTCCAAGGATCGGTCACGACCATGGTACAAAAACCTCTTGGATCATGCTTTTCTTCGGGCCGCGACAAAAGATTTTGTTTGTTTTGCTTTTCTGAAAAATATTTTCCTCATTTTTGAGCATTTAGTTTACTTAGGATAATGATTCAATAGAAAATGTCTTTATGGTCAACGAAAAATATTTTCTTTCCATTAAAATTCAAAAAAAATAATTTACTTTTTCAAAATAAAAATTATTTTTCAAAATAAGATTAAGTATTGGTGCTTGGAATGAGAACTCCCAACACTCGTTTCAAGCTCCTCGACAATGGGGTTGGACCCCAATGCCTAGGCCTAGGTCCATCGAGGTTGGGCCTTGGACACCAATGCCCATGTTCAATACAAGAGGCCCAATGATAGCAATGCCGAGCTTGGGTCCATCGAGGCCAATTTTTTTTTTCTTTTGCATTCTTCCTCCATTGGTCACTGGGCCTCAAAGAATCGGCCATAGGCATGGCCCTCGAGGCTCCACCTTGCTAGCCTTGGGTGAGGGAAGAGCTTGCCGAGATATGGTGAGGTTGAGCTCGTTTGAGGTTGGCTATCCTGGGCTCGACCAAGGCTGGTGAGGCTTGCCCTCACCCAAGGCCAACGAGGTCAGCCTTCACCTGTGGCTTGTTGTCACTCATTGCTGAGGCCCATCAATTTACGAGGAAGAATGAAAAAGAAAAGGAAAAAAGAAAGAAAAGAAAAGAAAAAATAATAATAAAAGTGGAGAACGAGGTAGGAAGGTCAATGTTCACATCATAATTTTTGACAAAAATGAGATTTTCTTTACCGAACAATGGAAGTTTATTTTTAGGTCTCAACCAAACACCGAAAAATAACTATTCTCCAGAAAATAAATTTCAGAAATATCACGTTTTTCGTGAATCAAAGGAAGCTTAAAAGTCCAACGAACTAATTGAAAACTTTGTCCAAAACCATTTATTCATTAACCATTGTCTTTTTTATTTATTTTACCAGAAAACGAACGCATATATGTTGTTAACAAAAAGAGGAATTTGACATGCTCAAATTTCTTACCATTACTCCACATGATGACCTAAGGAACCAAAATCGAAGAGCCTAAATATTTGGTAGTCTTATGTTCTTATTTGTATTCAAGTCCAAATGAAGATGCATAAATCTCGCGGGCTGTTAAACACAGCAACATATATTCACAATCCCCTTGAATCGACGGGGGCATGGATCCACTGCAACTCAAGCTTGATTTCGCTGCTTTCGACTTTTCGGAGTCAGAAAACCCTTTTTCAGTACGACTTTGCCGCCGTTCATCCGATGCAGCTCTCTGTTCAGCAAGGCAATTTTGCCGGCTCGGTGGCATCCCCCCAATTATCAGTCTTATTCATGGAATATTTGGGGCCAAATTGACAATGACGGAACATACGAATCGTGCCCTAATTTTGACAAAATTAAAGCATTCTGATGAAACATGTTCTAGATATTTTCGTGGCGTTGAAACTAAGCACGAATTTGATATCAAAACGAGAAGCGAACATTGCGCGATATGGCGAAAGAGCAGGGGACCATGGTCACGCGAATTCATTAGTGTACAGGGCATGCGGTCACATGTGGATGTCAGAATGGGGAACACTTTTGAGTGGTCCAGAAACAAAATGATCAGTGAATCATTCGAAATCAATGGGACAGGAACACTTGCATTCCTTGATGCTCCAAGAATTAAGCTGGCCTTGCATTAGGAAAATGATATCCTACTACCTTCTTTCCCGATTACAAGTCTTCTAATTAACCATTTAAATTTATTATTTCGTAATAAGAAAGGATAAAGACACTAGTAATCCTTGTATTTCTCCAATTTACTGGGAAAATTATCAAAAAAATCTTAAACCAATGGTATTATACCAATTTAGTCATAAACTTTTCAAATAGACTAATTTAGTTATAAATCTTTTCATATTGATATAAATTCAGTCCATTCGGTCAATTTTGGTTAATTGGTGCTGATGTGGATGTCGGCCAGCTCGCCGGCTATTGTGGGAGACTCGCCAGCTATTGTGGGAGAAGAAGGCCAAGAGGAAGAAGAGGAAAAAGAAAAGGAAGAGGAAATAAAAGAAAGGAAAAATTATAACAAATTCCAAAATATTAAAAATTATTAGCCACATCAGTGTTCGCGACCTGTGTCCAAGTTAGCACCTACCGCCAAAATTGGTCGAATGATTGAATTGGTACTAATGTGAAAAGCTTTAAGATTAAATTGGTTCAATTAAAAGATTTAAAGGCCGAATTGATATCAATGTCATAGATTTAAGACTTTTTATAATTTTCCACAGTTTGTTCAATATGATCCGATATTATCTTTTTGGCCCATTTGGACCTTGAACAACGAGAACACGTAATGGTTGCATTGCCTGGAGCTACACTGAGGGTTATCAATTTCTTGGCGAGATCGCAATTGGAGTTTTGGGGATGCTTTCATGGCATTTAATAGCGATTTACAGCGGCCGCCCCAACTTTTAGTTTGAATTTTAAATGGAAAATTCGATTCGGACAAAGCAAAACATTTTTATTGACGGACCACATTGGCTAAAAAAAAAAAAAACTGAGGATAGAATTGAATAAATTGAGAAAGTATATGGACTAGAGTGCCTTTATCTTTATCCCTAAAAAGAACAAAGATGAAGAAAAATGGGCCACCACTTGAATATTGAAAAAGGCCTATCTCAGCCTTTTGGGCCAAGCTCCTTTATCCAAATTTTAAATCGTTTGAGTTAATTTCAAAGATTTCTTTCATACATCTTTGGCACACATTAATTACACTATATCCGTAGTCCGACGACTATATTACAATCAAGAGAGTGGCTAAATTTACTCATTTTCAGAGGAAATTAAGATGTCAAAACCTCACGTTTCATGATGGTGCTAAATAGATACCGATAGCAAGAACGGTAATTTGTCTCCCTCCCTACAAACTTCTTTTAGCACTCATGTTTTTCTATGAACCATGTCGATTGGGGATTCGTGATCTCACGTCCAAATCGAATTTGTGGCGAAATACCGGAAGATTTGGATAGACGATGGAAAGCCTCAAGTCCTCGTTCCATTCTGGATTAAGATTGTTGCTCCCCATTTGAGTCTTCAGCTTCTGCATAATATCAGATTTAACACAACATTCAATTGCATTCCCATATTAGAGTCAAATTTTGGGCCTGGCGTCAACGGGCACGGGCCCCAGCCCAATATCGGTTGCTTTTCTGTGTGGAGAACTCTTACAGCGGCTCAACATCCCATTCGAAGCCATATCCAATTCATTTTTCTTCTTTTTTGAACATGTCTAACTCAGAGAAGAGTTTATTCACTTCATTCAAATAACTAATAATTCTCATGTCAATACCAACAATTTCCATCATGGACTTCAGAGTCCAATTATATGACATTCATAAATGAATGCGGCGGCCACTCTTTTATGGATGTTATACAGTAAAGAGTCTCTTATATAACAAACTTCTCACTATAATCAGATGCATCAATTGCAAGTTTAATAAATGGCTTATTTATAGCACAATTTTGGAGAATTACATAGCACATAAAAGACTCAACTTTGGCCGTGTAGAATAGCTAGATAAAAGATTGAGCAAAGCCATAGCTAGGTAATGGCTTGAGGACTCACGCCAAGTTCCCAAATGTTGGCATCGAAAGAGAGCTCGTTCCAACCTTTTTGTCTCTCTTCCATGGCAGATTCCCAAGGCCAAGAAATCGCGTCCGGCCGTCCTTCTGAGCTGCTTATTGAGGTGAGGAGTTCTTCGTCGGCGCCACTGTCGGTGAACAGATTTTCCCACCATGCACTCTCCTTGTCCTGAGGAGACAACAACGTTGGAGATGGTTGTCCCGGGTTGTCACCTGGTAGAGCCCTTGAAGCCACCAGAGTGGCTTTTCCCTTGAACCATGCCGAGCTCTTCGAGAAGGTCCAAGGACGAGGCCTTATGACGCTCACTTTGGTGGCGCATTTGCCGGGGTCGTTGTCTTCCTTCGGCTTGTGATGAGCAACCTTTTTAGCCACATGGGTGTTCCAATAGTTTTTCACGTCGTTCGCGGTTCTTCCCGGAAGTCTCCCCGCAATCAGTGACCATCTGCATGAACTTGGACAGATCATTATCTAGAATACTAAAATTAGGGAAGAATGAATCATTAGTTCAACATTGGTTACCATCAAAAGCAAAATGGAACACTTATTTTCAGTTAGCGTACACATGAATTGTAATTGATAATTTTGCATACCCTCTTGTGTCCTATATTTTAATATGATCCGACATTTCAACGTGCCCACTTGTGTCTAGCTTGCTTCAGTTATCCGTGCAGGGCATGGACTCATTTCGATTCCCATATCGTCAATTAACTTAATCATCAAATCATGGTAACAATAGTAGAGGGTTAAATGACATCATACATGCTGATATTGGTTAAGAAAAGGACATGCACGTCCCTTAAGCTAGTAATTTCAGTGCATAATTGGTTGTCTATTTCCAATGTGAGATTGATCCATCTGTCTAGAACTTTGGCTACGACATAAATATTTCATTTTTATTTGTGTGCATTTCTCAGTTGAATACAAAACATCGAATCACTTTGGTTCTATGTTTTTCCGTTTTGAAAACCTCATAATCCACAACTTCACGTCTAAAATTCCTATATATATATTATGCACATAACTTTAAAAATCATGTCAATTCTCTCACATATGCCACCTCTTTCTTTCCATTTTTTCCCCTAATTGAAAAGGCGAGCATGGACAACCAGATTGCCTGCTCCCTCCAAGCACTACATAGAGAATTCCACGCCTCACTACCTAATGTTCGGAGCTAAGACTGTGAAATGGCCTTCATTCTGTGTGACTCAAGACCCTTTGTTTCGAAGTAGGCGAGCCAGGCGCGCCATGTCACCCTTAATTCTCACTGAAGTGCTAGAAGTCCATTAATCATTCCCCAAAATCAGACACATGAACTTCTATTACAAGTAGGTTTGAAGTCGTGACCTTGCCTGTAGAAATGTTAAAGACTATTACTAGACCATCTCTTAGGGGTGAGCATGGTCCGGGTTGGTCCGGCCCATCCCCTAACCCTAGGACCAACCCGTACAGGTGTCGGTCCTTAATTTTTAGGACCGAGGACCGACCCTATTGAGCACAGGGACCAAGGACCGGACCGACCCAATGGGTTCGGTCCGGTTCCTGTGGTCAACCGGGATCGATCGATAATTTTTTTTGTCTTGTTTTTATACTCTCTCAAAAAAGCAAACCTACAAATTCAAATTACACATTCATCGACAATACGATATTGTGCAACTAAACTATAAATACCAATACATATTCAGCAAATTTAAGATGACACAATAATAGAAATTTCATACTTGCTAACCGCTCATCGAGATATGGGACAAGATGGAAAGTTCTTGTAATCACTATCTTTAATATTCATAACATCATATGCAAAAGCGTTTTCCTGCATTTAATCATGTAGAGTCCACTCAACCAAAAAATGAGCTTTACACCACTTAACTAGCAAATCACTGTAGCAACTGTAGTACTACTCTACTCTTCAAAAACCATTTGACACAAATTGAAAAGTGAAGTGCAGCTGAAATTCATTAGTAAAATACAATTAAACCATAAAAAGTTCAAAATACTTAATATAAATCATGAATATATAACTTCACATATTGTTAATTCACTTGAACTTCTAAATACCTGAAAACAAAACAAACGACACATAATTAATACTCAATAAAAGTTTTAAATTGAAATTACTATTAGTGCTATTGATAGAACATTTCACAATAACTCTTAAATTTTATAACAGACATTTTACTTAGGTTTGAATATATAAAAGAATTATAAATAATATAATGTAATATAATATATATATATATATATACGAAGGGGTTGGTCCAGGGTTGGACCGACCCAAAACTCTTAGGGCCGAGAGGACCAACCCGCACAATGTCGGGCCTGGAATTTCGGGACCGAGGACCGACCCGGTCCCCTTGAGAACCGGACCAGGACCGGCAGGGTTGGGCCGGTCCAGGGTCGACCCTAGACCGCTGCTTACCCCTACCATCTCTCACCTATAAAGCAAGTTACTCGTCTATTCTTAAGAATTCTATTAAGTAGTGTTTAAGAGCACTTGTTAAACATACCATTCTAATTAGAGGGTGTGTTTGTTTCACGAAAAACGTAACGTTTTTGGAAAATGTTTTCCGGGAAACAATTTTCCAGGAAATTGTTAGTTTTCCTTTATTTGGTGATATGTGACTGAAAGTATTTTCTGGTATTTGAATCGCATTTGAAAAATAATTGAATGACATTTGACCTAACAATTGACAATAGTGTGCCTCTTACTTCCAAATTAATTTGTTGAGTCCATATTACTTAATAAATGGATTTTTCCCGCTCGCCTTTAGTAAATCTAGTTTAGTAAATCTAAAATTTGAACCTGCAAAATGAAAAGGAAACTTGAATTCATACAGATATTTTATTTTTATTTTTATTTTTATGAAAATGGACATGATTTCCGGTTATAAGAGCAAGTCAAAACGAAAGGGAGGGGGGCGAAGGAGAAGGAGAGAGGGGAGGAGAAGTTAGGGTTTACGTTCATAGGCAAAGAAAGAAAAGAGAAAACAAGAAAAAAAAAAAAAAAAAGATATGATAATAACAAAGTCAAAATTTTTAAGTAGAAATTCTTTTTAATAATAATTATTTTATTAAACAAAGACCTTAAAACATTTTGGAAAACGTTTTCCAGTTCTTTTAAAAGGGAAATCATTTTCTTAAATTTAAACTTTGGAAGGAAAACATTTTCCGTTGACTAAAAAATATTTTCCGTTGACTCATTTTCCTAAATGAACCAAACGCCAAAAAATGAGAAAAACGTTTTCCTGAAATTGTTTTTCGCAAAACAAACACACCCAGATATTCAATTTCAAAGACATTGATACACATCACAAATGTAGTTAGTGCATTGGAAATTGCAATATTTTCTTATTTAGTTGTTTGTCAAGCATCATTGGAATATATTCTTTTTTGGCAAAACCCTCATATTAAATGAGAATAGTCGACTTTTTTGTTGAAATTGTTCGTTACGTTTGATTAAAAACCCTTTACGCAAGTTTGATTTTTTCCCCATCAAACGTTCAACCTAAAGGGCCATGCCATAAATAGGACACGTTAGTTGCTTCTACATCAACCGAGTCTAGTCGTCCAACCGTCTCTATCAGACAAGAAAGTTCTACAAGGACAATTCAAAGACGCCTGTCTGGACTTTTTTTTGGCAAAAGTTGATGTAACATATTCATTTTAGACAATTCTTCCCTCTATAAAAATTTTATAGGTTTGCGGCCCCAAAAAAAAAACAGTGATGCAATACATCTTCCTCGACATGTACAATAATTCGAGACTGTACATGTACATTCTCAGGTTATGCAATAGGCAATATTATCAATCTCATTCTTGGTTAGAGTTACCTCTTTACGCTGTCTTGTTGGTAATTGATGATTAAGCCTAAACTACTTATAACCTCTACTCTGACTAAGGATACCATATTTCTAATTTTCATTGATGATCATCAAAATTATTGAGTTGTTAATATCAAAATGGCAGCCAACCATTCACCATGTATTCGGTCACTGCATGACATCGACATGGTGTTCGCTTAAATTTTATATCGAACTTCATGTGTTATTGTGTCCCACACTTTATCGAGAAACTATAATCATATTTCAGGCAAATTGTATTAATTGATGAATATGAAAATAGTAATTTGTACATAAAAATCATCATGGCAATGTTATAGCTCCCCTCTGAACTCTATATAGAGTATCTTGAGGGGGCAAAAATACTCTACAAAGTGTAGCGTTCATCAAAAAGTTCACGACATAATGGCGAGAAGCAATTTTCGGGGCCTACCTTAGTTGTGTGGTGGACAACAGTACAGGGAAAATATCTGTATTTTTATTTTCACAAAGTTTTCTTTCATTTTCCAGATCAAGATGGGGCTCTTTGCCTCCTCATCTGTCCCCAGTTCATTTCTTTAAAAAAAAAGTTCTCTATAACAAAAAAGGGAGGATTCCTACTACTCGCTCGACTATACTCATGATGCTAGACTTCATGTGGGGTCTACCTGACCGAAACGAGAGACCTATTCACTAACCCGGTATTTACTTATTCATCTGACAAATATTTAATCTTGTTTTACCAATTTGGGAGTTTAATTATCTTCATTTAGATAATTGACATTTATGTGGTTTAAGATTACTTCTGTATTGCCCAACCACTCATTTATGGCGTCGTGACGAATTCCAATACAATGAAATTGTTTTGGAAAACATCTGGACATCGCAGGTTTCAAGCGCCGAGTGCCTAGGTGCTTCCAAAATCGTTATTGTTCCAGTTACTAATGATAGCCAAAGGACAAGCTAGTCGAGTTCATGTAAAGAGAGCTTTTTCCACACTCAAGCTCGTTGAATTCGTCCTTAAACAATGTTGAATGTGGAGAGCTCTATGTTTTCTTGATGTTGAAGTTTACTGAAGTGCATTGGTTTCAAATTTCAAAAGAAGGTTAAAGGTAAAGGTGGACATTCTTACGATTCCAGAACTCAGTTCTTGCATTTTAGCCGGTGTCCAACCTAAGGTTATTCATACCCTATTTCCACGCTCCATATGGCTAAGATGGTACCTAACTTATTGAGTTGGCAAAAATAATCTCAAAAGTACCAATAAGTCAAAATCGCCATTGGAAAGGGTGAAAGTTGCTATTTATTGAAAATGAAAAAAGTCACACATTGTCATAAAAATACAAGATTGTCCGCATTAGTCCAAAATATCTTGTTTTATTCCGCCACCTTATGTGATTTTCCATTTGTGTTTATACAAATTTTCATTCTATAATGATTGTCGATAATCTTTGTTAACTAGCATATGTTAAATATAAATTATAATTATAAAGAGTTCACAGCTCTAACCAAAGAATTCCCTTAAAAACACTTGAACTAAATAATTGTACATTACAAGGAATTATTAGAGATTTAACTTTAGAGAGACATTGTAAAATAACCAATCACTAAATTTATTAAAATATTAGAGTCTTAGATGATTCTCGAATAAATAACGAGCATGTAAACTTCTCTGATTTGAACATAAAAGTAGAAGAACTAATATATATATTAACAGTATATTTTTCCTCTTTCATCAATGCCCAACGAGAGCTGTTTTGGACCCCATATATATATATATATATATGGGTGGATGGATGTTTATGCTAGATTTTAAATGAATATCTAAGCAGATGGCCTTCGTATTCACGCTCTCGACGAATCCTTCACGCCTCTACTATTCACGCGATCGACGAGTCCTTCACGCCTCTTTTACATACGATATTTTCTGAACCCAGTCTTTTCTACCTTGTGTGATGATCCCGTCGCCGACGAAACTCTTATTAGAAGATCCGAAAGATATGGTCGAAGAGATGGATGATTTAGTAGTGTCGACATGTCGACATGCTGCTGTATATGATATGTGACGAGTAGCACAAACTTGGGAGAGCTCTACTCACCGATTACCAAGAAGCTTATGAAGCCTGATGATCATGTCAACCTCGTCCTCTTGGAATGCCCCTCTCTTGATGTTGGGCTTCAGATAGTTCAACCACCTCAGCCTGCAACTTTTCCTGCACCTGTTCAACCCTGCAAACTCGAACCCATCGATACACACTCTAATGATAACGGCAAAAATAGCTCTCTCTCTCTCTCTCTCTCTCTCCGTGGGGTGATCAATAGAGTATACCTGCTCTGCAAGGGACTTGGTGCCAATTTCCTTCACCATATTTTTCCACGCACTTCTTCAGCAACACGTCCTCTTCCTCAGTCCATGCACCTTTTCTTACTCCTATTGCTCCCTTCATTGTCTCCTCTCTCTCTGTCTCTCTCCTGCGTACGCTCACTTTTTTGGTGCAGAAACAATTAACCAAAGTATGTGCACGTGTTGAATGAAGGTTCACTTGAAAAAGCGATATATATAAGCAGGAAATCAAAGTTCAGTAAGGCCCATCTCTCCGAATACGTGTATAAAGTGTTACGGGTGTACGACCGAATTGAGTGAGAATGAATGCCGTGCATGTCTAATGTCCACACACAACCATCTCCAACTTCTTGTGGCTCTAACGATGGCGATGGTTTTCTTTTGTATCCATTCCAACCAACTAACAGTCTAATTGATCCTAGCCGTCGGATGCATGCTTCTCTGTAGGAGCCTTAACAGGGCTCTTGTCGCCATGTGGAGCGGTCGTTCTTGCTCTTGATTTGTCTACGATGGTAGAGACTTAAAAAGCCGGGGCTATGCTATTACTGTGTTGCATGTCTTTGAATTTCTGTCGGTACCATTACGTGTGACTATCTACATTACATAAAAATGAAAAGGAAAGAATTGCATTTTCAGCACAACTTTACGAAAAAGTCTTGATTAATCATTGTATTAGCATAGAATGAAGCAGAAGACACTTTACCTAAGGATCTTTTTCATACATGTAAGCATACCATATAAAGCCAAATAAAGACAGAGAGAGCCATACATTGAAACACACTAACTCCTTTGGGTCTACAGGCACTAATTCAATTTAAACCTTCTAAACTAAAAAGAGTGATTGAGCAATGCCCGCTGCTCCTGTTGTCGTGCCAGAGTCATTCAAGTTCCGTCACTTTTTGATGGCTTGCTTCTAGTCAAGCATCAATAGCCGCAAGATTTACCGAGTGAAATCGTCTAAAAAAACCATTTAGAGCACGTCCTAACCATTCTATTTTCGGGAACAATTTCGATCGAAATGATTTTTTTATCCCGCTTTTGAGAATAATTTCTAAGTATATTAAGGCGTTTGGTAATTGTCCAAAAATTTTATTTCCAGAATAGAATTGTGTTTGGTATTGTCCTAAAAAATTCTACTCCGAACCATTTTCTTTCAATTTTTTAAATAATTTTATCATTTTTTTTTTCCATTTTTTTATTTTCTTCTTCTTTTTCTTTCCCTTCTTCTTCTTCAACCTTTAACCGGTCGTTGGCCTTGAGATGATTGGTGACCGGCTAAATGAGGGCCAGCAACATCATCGGAGTGTCACCAACCCTTGGCAAGGCCGAGCTTCGTCGGCCAAGCCTCGTCAGCAACCGGGCGAGGCTCGGCCGAGCCTCACCCGACCAAGCGAAGCTCACTAGGCGAGGCTCGCCGGTGGTCGAGGAGGCCGGGCGAGGCCTGCCTAGCTACCGACAAGAGCCTCGCCGATGGTAGGGCGAGCCTCCGGCAAGCTCACCAGACCTTGCCCTAGCCTAGCGAGCCTTCGCCAAGGGTGCCGGACCTAACCAACTGGTCACTGGCAACTAGTGGTGGTGGACGGTAGCAACAACAGTGGAAGAAGAAAAGAAGGGAAAAGAGAAAATTGGTCGGCTTGATTTTGAAATTATTCCTAAGAACAAAGAATCAATTTATTTTACTTCTCAATTCTACTCCAAATTTATTATTGGGAACAAATTTGTTCTCGGAAACAAAAAATTTACCAAATGGATTTCTATTCCAAAATTATTCCCGGGAACAAAATGTTAGAACTAGTACGAGCACCTAAAGCGGGGTGAATAGGTAATTAAAATGATTTTTATAAAATGTAACAGAATATATAGACTTTTTATTGGATGTCGACTAAGAGATTGAAAAACAATAATCGATGTATGAGAAAGCAAAGTAAAGTAAAATGATTAGGGATAGAGAATCAAGACTCCAGATTTATAGTGGTTCGGCTTATACCAAGCCTACATCCACTCTCCCGCACGGACAGCCCACTGGCTGGATTTCACTAAGAATCAAAAAGAGAATTTACAGTCTCACGCCCTTGATTCCACAGTGTAAAGGCTCTACTACACTTCCTCAAGGTCTCACCAAACTTCGCCTCTCTTTGATTACAAGTATAGCTCGAAGAATAAGATCACAAAATAACAAGGAGATTCGAGACTTTGAAATTCTTCTATCGGCACTCTTGAACAACTTGAGCGTCTCCCTTAAATACTTCTTCATGCCTTCATTACCGTTGGCACCTTCCAAAGAAATTCTTCCAATCAATCCGTTGGACATAATCAATTAAGAGAGATCTCGAGCTCTTCAAGGAAAATGAAGATAGCCCATCAATCCTATTCGTCCATACAATCAGGATCTTAGTTTCCATAAGTAGAACCTTCCAAGTATAAATTGCGAATCTAGAAAATCTAGATTATTCGAATACGAATAGAAGATCTTTAAGTGCTAATTTCCAGTCGTGAGAAATTCCTTAACCGTTGGAGTCAAAAACCACACTAGATATAATAAGAATAGAAGTTTAACTTTCTTGGTCTGGAAACTGTCCATGAGAGCAGACTTTGAAACTTGAATCTGGAGGTCTTCAGACTTTGCTTGTAGAGTCTCCAAGTCTTCAGACTAGACTGATGGAAATGTTTTGTTGACTTCAAAATACCTTAATAGGATTTTTCTAACAATCTCCCCCTTTTTTTTATGGTGACAAAACTTTCCTGCAAATTTGGATACTATTGCCTTGCAATACAACATTTAAGCTAGCAATAATATCTCATAATAGATTAGGATAAAGATAATGAAAGTTGTCCTGTACACGTATCTGCATCCACGAAAACAAGTTAGTCCCGTACGAGATATTTATCGCTTATCTTTATCTAATTTAATAGCTTAAAGTACTGCAATAATAAGCAAGCAAACCAAAGTTCAAGTCAGTCCAAAAATCCAAACAAAAGGTAAAGTCAATCACAACCACATCAAAATATTGAATCCAAAGTATGTTCAAAAGTTGAAAGTTTGGAACAAAAATCTGCAAAAACTTCTCCCCCTTTTTGTCAGCATAAAAAGATAAAAAGTCAAGATGCTCGAGGAATGCGAACAAGCTGAAAATCTCCCATTGACTTGACAGTGTCCTCCAGCTTTTTCAAATCTTCCTGCAGTTGTGCGAGAGCTGTGCCTTTGGCAGTTGCCTGGATCTGAAGATGAATATTTTGTATTTGATCTTGCAAGGATATGAACAAGGCACGATTCTCATTCTGCAGTGTCTGAAATTTGCATCCTAAAACATAGACTTGGCCTTTGAGCTCCAAAAGAATTTCAAGCGGTCTTCCAAAGTCTCCCGATTGTTCGCCCGCGTGCTTGCTTCAAAGATGGTCGATTGTGGAGTAAAGCCAGTGGAGCGAATATCAGCAAGAAGATCAACATTTGGAGATGTTGCCCCAAGATCTTCCTCAGGAAATTGAAAGGCATGGACATCCTCTGCACCAGCAGGAGAATGACTGACACTTGCACTAGTATAAGTTAAGAGAGGAATACTTTCTCTTGGAACATCTCTCTATGTTTTAGTGCCGTCTAGTGGAGAGAAGTATTCTTCTTGCTGAGATGCTTCTTCAGTGTCAAGATGTCCTTGATCCTCCTTTTCTGCTGGAGAATCTTCACGACCTTCTTCTGCATGTTGTTCTTCTGGCTATATCTATAAGTTTGTTCTGGCTGTGTCTTCTTCTTCTTCTGTCTGCATGGATTCCTTCTCCTAATTCCCTTTCTCAGTTTCTTCTCCATCTTGATGTTCTTGTTCTGCTGACTCAGGAATAAGATGCTGGGAAACAAAAGCAGAGATAGGAATGTCATCCTCATCATCTTCATCTTGCAAGATGATTGCTCGCCTTCTCTTGGTAGGAACAGTCATAGGATCTTTTCCTTTTCTCTTTGCAGCAGATGAGTCTTGTCTGGCTTTGACAGGGGTTTTCTCCTTGAACCACTCTAACTTCTTGCTAAGTTCTTTCAGACGCATCTTTATTATCATTCTCAGCCCAATTATCATTTGATCAATGGTTCTCACACACAAAATGTTGGGAGGCTGAATATTCAAATGTCTGAATAAACGAGAGATGAGAGCAGAATAAGGAAGTTTACCCTTGTCCTTTGCCATAGACCGATACATGTGGAACATGATGGTATGAGGCAAGAAAAACTTATGGCCGATCTTAATGGCGTACATCAATTTTGCTTCAGAAATGCAGACATCTGTCTTCGATGTTGACTTGGGTCTGACACAGTTGATCACAATTTTATGAAGCAGAATGTTTGATGCACTCATCCTCAGATAGGAGAGGCGTCCTTCTGCGATTCTATCTTTTGCAAGCTCCAAGGTTGCATGGCTAACAGACACATAAATAGATTAGAAATCTCCTCTTTCCACACCAATAACGTCAACAAGAGTATATGTGTCAACCACATACTCCTTATGCCTCACACAGAATGAAAAGCCGTTTGCATCAAGAAAACTAAGATTGGAGTAGAAATAAGCAGTCGGTTCAGAATGAGCAATCTCACTCTTAGTACAGAATCGATCAAGTTGAAGTTTCTCAAACTTCTCTCGCAGATTGATGTTTAACAGATCAAGAAAATCAAAGCCCACAGTTCTTGGGCTCATAACCCCATGCCTCAGCAACTTAGCATAAACCTTCTTATGTTCCTCAAATCGAAACAATTATTCCCTCTTTCCTCGAAGATTTGCAGCCACACCCATTCTTGGCTTAAAATGCACGAACATTTTCTCATCATCATCTTTCCCTTCAGGCTGATTTACACTACCAAATCGTGGATCACTTGGAAAGTTAGCAAAAGTCTTTGCCGCTGTTCCAACAGGAACAACACCCGAACGTTCCATCACAGTTAGAAAATGAGTCTCATTCTTATATCCATTTTCTTTTATAAACTCGTCAATAAACGTCATTGCAGAACCCCTTCTTTCAGAGCAGAGTAAAGCCTATAAACAAATGCTGGCTTAAGAGATCTTACTGGTTCTACATCCTCAATAATGTTTTCCTCTGCAAGTTGAGGGTTACGATCATGTGATCTAGCGGAAGAAGTGTGCTGTTGAGAATGTTGATGCACCTGTCCACTTGGAGAGTCTCATTCTTCGGTAAGATCGAAGTGCGTAGGCCCCTCACGCAAACCTTGTGGTCCCCTGCTTGCTATTTTGGATGATTTTCTTTGATGCGACATTGTCACTGTCTTTGAGAGAATTTTCACACTTGTATCGCAAGAAAGATGAGAACTTGAAGAGTTGAACTTTCGAAAGAAAATCTCAAAGAGTGAAAGTTTGTGCTCTAGGGTTTTTAGGTAAAATGAGAAGAGGAAAAAGAACTGTATAAAAGGCAAACGATACGGGGTATATGAAACGTCACAAAAAGGAAAAAATAAAAATGCATTTTCAAAATAACTGCCTTTTTAAACAAATTGGTAACCATCTTTTTCAAAAAAAAAATAACTGCCTTAATAATATCAATTAGAGATTAACAAGCGGTCTTACTTTTTCGAAATGTCAGTTTAAACGTATAAATGTACTGTAATTAACATAACTTACAGTCGTAACCTTTAGTCTTATAAGTCTGAACTTTTGAGTCTAATCCTTTTCAGATTTAGTTTCTGAGTTTGAGCTTCAACAGTTTTCAAGAGATAAAATATTGAGTCTTGAACGAATAGACTCAAATAAACTTTTTTCAAGCGGCTTTGTGAAAATATCTGCCAGTTGATTCTTTGAGTCGATAAACTGTATCAAGACTTCTCTATTTTGAACATGATCTCTTATAAAACGATGTCAAATCTCAATATGTTTTGCTCTTGAATGAAGAATAGGATTCTTTGTAAGATTGATTGCACTAGTATTGTCACATTTGATCTCAATACAAGAGTCTTCACTACCAAAGTCTCGTAGTTGTTGTTTTATCCAAAGTATTTGAGAATAGCAACTTCCTAGAGCTACATATTCTACTTCAGCTGTTGAAAGAGCTACGGTACTTTGTTTCCTTGAAAACCAAGATACTGCCTTGTTGCCGAGTAATTGACAAGTGCCAAAAGTGTTCTTTCTATCAATTCTGCAACCTGCAAGATCTGCGTCTGAATAACCAAGAAGAATAAAGTCTCATTCTTTGGGATACCATAGACCAAGCTTAGCAGTAGTTGCAACATATTTAATGATATGTTTAGCAGCACTTAGATGAGATTCTTTAGGATCCGATTGAAATCTAGCACAAATGCAAACACTAAATAATATGTCAGGTCTTGATACAGTAAGATAAAGAAGTGAACCAATGATACTCCTGTATAGTTTTTGGTCGACTTTCTTTCCCCCTTCATCTTTGTCTAGCTTCGAAGAATTTGACATTAGTATGTCAGTTTTCTTGCAATTCTCCAAACCGAACTTTTTAACAAGTTCTTTTGCATATTTTTCTTGATGAATAAAGATCCCTTCTTTCAGTTGTTTTACTTGTAAACCAAGGAAGAATGATAGTTCACCCATCATGCTTATCTCGAATTCATCTTGCATAGACTTGGAAAATTTATTGCACGGAGTCTCATTAGATGAACCAAATATAATATCATCGACATAAATTTGAACAAGTAAAAAGCTTTTACCTTCCTTTTTAATGAATAAAGTAGTATCTACCTTTCCTTTAATAAAACCACTTTGAATTTAAAAGTTACTTAGCATTTCATACCAAGTTCGAGGAGCTTGTTTTAATCCATATAAAGCCTTCCTCAATCTGAACACTGAGTCTGGTTTCTTTGAATCTTCAAATTCAGGAGGTTGTTCTACATAGACTTCTTCTTGGATAAATCCATTCAGGAATGCGCTTTTGACGTCCATTTGGAATAACCTGAAATTCTTATAGTATGCAAAAGCAAGTAATAATATGATTGCTTCTAACCTTGCTACAGGAGCGTAAATCTCGTCATAGTCTATCTTTTCTTCTTGAGTGTATCCTTTAGCCACGAGTCTTGCTTTGTTTCTTGTCACTTTGCCTTTTTCATCAACTTTGTTCTTGAAAACCCATTTAGCTCCAATAACAGATTTACCTTTTGGTTTAGGAGTTAATTCCCAAACGTCATTAATGTTGAATTGTCTGAGTTCTTATTGCATTGCTTCAATCCAGCTTTCATCAGCTAAGGCTTCTTCGATATTTTTGGGTTCTATTTCAGAAATAAGCGCCACAACACTAGACTCTTCTCGCCTTTTGGATCTTGTTCGAATTCCCTCATTAACGTTTCCAATAATGAGTTTTTCAGGATGACTAGACTTATGATTCCAGTTACTAGACAGTCTGATAAGTTGTTGATCTTTTTCTTGAGTTGATTCTTCATCAACAACTTGTTGTACTGCTTCTTGATTTAGAATTGCTTCAAGGGAGGTAGACCTCGTAGAGTCTGGAGTAGATTCTGATTCTTTAGTTTGAATTGGCTAAATTTGTGGGAAGTCTTGAAATTTAACATCCATTGATTCTTCCACAGTCTGAGTCTTCTTGTTGAATACTTTATAGGCTTTGCTTGCAGTTGAGTAACCAAGAAAGAATCCTTCATTCGATTTTTCTTCAAACTTATCAACTCGATCATTTGCATTCTTCAAGATAAAGCATTTACAACCAAATACTTGAAAATATGAAACAATTGGTTTTTTACCTTTAAAAATTTCATAGGGAGTTTTCTCAAGAATTGGCCTTAAAAACACTCTATTAATAATATAGCAAGTAGTTGAAACAACTTCAGCCCAAAACCGTGAAGAAATATTACTTTTAATTAAAAGAGTCATTGTCCTTTTTTGTAAAGACATATTCTTCCTTTCCACAACCCCATTCTGTTATGGTGTATATGGAGAAGAAAATTTATGCTGAAAACCAGATTCATCACAAAATTTAGCAAAGTCTTGATTTTCAAATTCACCTCCATGGTCTGTACGAATGCTTGAAATAGTGTGACATTTTTCATTATGCACTTTCTTAGCAAATTTCGAAAAGTGATAGAAAGTCTCGGACTTACTTGCAAGAAAGTAGACCCAAGTAAATCGTGAATAATCATCTACTATTACTAGGCATAACATTTTTCCACCAATTCTTTGAGTTCTTGTAGGTCCAAACAGATCCATATGCAGAAGCTGCAGCACACGATTAGTGGAAACTTTATTTATTGGTTTAAAATAATTTCTAACATGTTTTCCTAGTACGCATGGTGTGCATAGATCTGACTTTAAGTAATTGAGAATAGGTAATCCTCGAATAAGCTTCTTGGAAGAGATTTTAGCAATTTGCTTCATGTTGGTATGGCTAAGCTTTCTGTGCCATAGATTAGCTTCATCTTGTACTGATATCAAGCATTGTGATCTTTCTTGATTCACATCCAGAAGATAGATATTTCTATGTCTACGTCTAGTAAAAGATTGAGTGAAGTCTTTACTGATTCCTGAGTATGTTCCTTCCTGGAAATTGATCTTGAATCTAGTATCGCACAATTGGCTTATGCTAAGCAAATTGTAATTTAATCATTCCACTAAGGAGACATTATTGATTGATAGACTTCCAATTTTTACTGTACCACGACCAATAATCCTTCCTTTGTTGTTACCACCAAAAGAAACTTTTCCTCCATCTATCTGGACAAGTTTTATGAAGCAACCTGAATCTCCTGTCATATGTCTTGAGCAGCCACTATCTAGATACCATTTAATCTTCCTTTTGATAGTGACCTGCAATTAAGAGAAAATTCAAACTTTCTTTGGTACTCATATCATCTTGGGTCCAGTAGAGTTAAAGCAGTAAATAGTCTTTGCCCAATCCTTTTTAACAGGTCTCCAAACCAAAAGGCATTCTTTCTCAAAATGTTCTAAGCTATGACACTTTGAATATTTTATAGCATTTCGGCCAACAGATTTTACAAAGACTTTCTGAAAATGATTTCTATAAACAACTTTTGTTGATCTTTGTTTGATTCTTTCCTTCACCTTTGGGAAATCAATTAGTGGAATAGTTTCAGAAGTCATACCGAGACCTAATTTGTCAAAGTAGGGTCTTTTTGTATCGAAAGAATCTTATCCAATTTTTCGAACCATTTGAAAACCTTTTTGATATGTTTGAAATATCATTTTTCAAATGAGTATTTTCTTTGGAAACAGAGTCTGAGTTTTCTTTCAAGATAGTAAAGTTCTTATCTAACTTTTCAAACTTTTCTTTCCAAAATTTCTCCTGTTGCTTCAATGTAGAATTCTCACTTTTTAATTCGAAGATCCTCTTAAGAGAGGTTTTGAGACAAAGACATAGTTCATCAATATATCTCGAAACTTTGACATGAATTTTTAGATTACTAACCTCAAGCTCACTGTCTGAGTCTGTATCTGTCTCAAGGTCTGAGTCTGAATCAGATTTTGCCATCAAACAAATATTGGCATAATCATCATCACTTTCTTCACATTCAGTATCACTCCAAGTCTCTACTTTGAGTGTCTTTCTGTATTTCTCAGCATTTCCTTTCATTTTCCTTAACAGAGGACAGTTGGGTCCGATGTGTCCATTTTTCTTGCATTTAAAGCAAGTCACTTCTTTGTTGGAATCATCTTCCTCAGTTGATTTGTTCTGAAACATTTGTGAGCTTTGTTTATTTCAATTGAATTTTCTTCCTTTTCTGTTCAGCTTTCTGAATCTCTTTATCATGAGTGCCAGTTCTTCATCATCTAGATCTTCTTCGAAGTCTGTAGCATCAGAATAGTCATTAGACTTTAAGGCAATAGATTTCTTACCTTTTGAATCTTCTTATTCGTTGGTGTGCTATACTTCGTAAGACTGAAGAGTTCCAATCAATTCGTCTACAGAGAGTGGTGCAATCCTTTGTGTTTCCCTTATTGAAGTCTTTATATAATTCCAGTCCTTAAAGAGTCCATGCAATAGTTTGTTGATCTTCATATGTCTTGAGATTGGATGTCCCTGATATTTTAGACCATTCACAATTTCAATAAAACGGTTAAACATGTCAATTATTGATTCTCCTAATCTCATCTTGAAAACTTCATATTGTCCCAAAAGAATATTGATCCTTGTCTCTTTCACTCGATCAGTTTCTTCATAGGTAATGTGTAGCCTATCCCAAACTTCTTTTGCTATATCACAAGAGGATATTATGTTATACTTAGTAGGAGATAAAGCACAATATAAGGAATAAATTGCTTTAGCATCAAGAGTTTGTCTCTTGGTTATTTCTTCTTGAGTCATCTCGATAGGAGCATCAACTTCTTTTCCTCTTTCTGATTCTGATGCAGCAGTAGGAATGATTCCTTTGTCTACCACTTCCCATTCCAAGGGATCTTTCAATCTTAGGAATGCTTTCATATTATTTTTCCATATGCTGTAGTATTTTCCATCAAAGTATTGAGGTATGGTGTTGCTTTGACCTTCAACCAACCCTGTAGGCAACATACTAGCCATAGATCTTTAACTCAGAAGTAAAAACACTTCTAATAAATGAGTACACAAGCTCTAATACCAATTGTTAGAACTAGTACGAGCACCTAAAGGGGGGTGAATAGGTGATTAAAATGATTTTTATAAAATGTAACAGAATATATAGACTTTTTATTGGATGTCAGACTAAGAGATTGAAAAGCAATAATCGATGTATGAGAAAGCAAAGTAAAGTAAAAGGATTAGGGATAGAGAATCAAAACTCCAGATTTATAGTGATTCGACTTAGATCAAGCCTATGTCCACTCTCCCGCACGGACAGCCCACTGGCTGGATTTCACTAAGAATCAAAAAGAGAATTTACAGTCTCACGCCCTTGATTCCACAGTATAGAGACTCTACTACACTTCCTCAAGGTCTCACCAAACTTCAGTCTCTCTTTTGATTACAAGTATAGCTCGAAGAATAAGATCACAAAATAACAAGGAGATTCAAACTTTGAAATTCTTCTATCTGGCACTCTTGAACAACTTGAACGTCTTCCTTAAATACTTCTTCGTGCCTTCATTACCGTTGGCACCTTCCAAAGAAATTCTTCCAATCAACCCGTTGGACATAATCAATTAAGAAAGATCTCGAGCTCTTCAAGGAAAATGAAGATAGCCCATCAATCATGTTCGCCCATACAATCAGGATCTTGGTTTTCATAAGTAGAACCTTCCAAGTATAAATTGCGGATCTAGAAGATCTAGATTATTCAAATACGAATAGAAGATCTTGAAGTGCTAATTTCCAGTCGTGAGAAATTCCTTAACCATTGGAGTCAAAAACCACACTAGATATAATTAGAATATAAGTTTAATTTTGTCGGTCTAGAAACTGTCCATGAGAGCAGACTTTGAAACTTGAGTCTGGAGGTCTTCAGACTTTGCCCGTAGAGTCTGCAAGTCTTCAGACTAGATTGATGGAAATGTTTTGTCGACTTCAAAATACCTTAATAGGATTTTCTAACACAAAAGAATAGAAATTTTCACTGTTTGGCAAGTTGCCAAACGCACCCTTAACATCCTTCGAATAGACCTCGGTCATGGAAGGAACCAGAAAAGTGGTTGATTTCTGGGTTGCTGGGCTTCTACTTTTGGAGGTTGCGCTGTTAGTAGGAGGAGACTGTCACAAGACATGATCATTTGGGTGACCCAAGTAAGGCCAAGTGCATAGGGAGGGCAGAAGTAGAAAAGACAGAATAGTCAATGTAGGTCAGAGAGAACTAAGTTTAGTGGCGACCGACACTTTTGCATCAAAGTTGGCAAGTCGAGAGATGATGTGCAGACCAAGTTTGTTCCTCTAAGGAAGTCCGAGCGTAGTTTGGACTCAATAGACATCTGTGGCGACTAAGTGGCCCCTTGGGGGGCGCTAGGAGAGTGGCAATATTGAGCGGCAATATGGAGCAGTGAATCAAGACTATGACTTGACTCCAAAATTGAGCTAAGGTGGAGATTGTTGAGTATGTCTTCAGTTTTTGCCAACAACTTAGATGAGAATCGAAGCTCGGAGTGGCTAGGCTTGAGGTGGAGTTTGGCGAGGTGTCCGAAGGCAAAAGAGCGCTCAGGCAAGGAGGATCGGCCTATTGGAAGGTAACTCACGCTAAGGGCAGGGCTCCGGAGCAAAAAGTTTTCATAGGCACCATGTCAGGCCTGAGCCAAGTGCTTGGACATATTTTGTCCGACCTCAACATTGTTGGAGAAAACTCTTATTAGGTTTTGAAGTTGACAAAAATTTTCTAGTTCTATTCTGAAGCATACGAGACTTTTGTGTAATTCTCTCAAAGTCTATCTTACATCAGAAGTTTGCCCCACTCTAATGAAGACCCAGACTGAATGCAAGTGAAGAATGGAGATATAATCAGACTCAAGATTATTTTTCTTCCTTCAAGGCTTCAGTACGAATAGGATATATATTGTTTTCTGGTTGGAAATCTCACTTACCTTTTTGGTTATCTTTATTGGAATCAATCACGGAAACGGAAAAAATCATTTTTGGAAGGTAAGTTTATTTAGAAAGAATCTACTTATGAAAACCAAGATTCTGATTGTATGGGTGACTAGGATCATTGGGCTTTCATTTCAATCTTTAAACGACTCAAGATCTCCTTACTTGATTCTGTCCAACGAGTTGATTGGAAAAATTCCTCTGGAAAATGCCAACAATCGAAAAGGCATAGAGGAGTATTTAAGAAGGTTTTTCAAGTCATTTGATAGAGAGCGTGAAAGAAGAATTCCAAAGTCTGAAGCTTCCAAACCACTTGTTCTTCATCTTATAGTGCTCAAACTTGTATTCGAAAGAGAGAGGAACATTAAAGAGTGACTTTGTGAGTCAAGATCATAAGGCTGTAACACTCTTTTTCGATTTATAGTAAAAACCAGCCAGAAGGCTGTCAGCGTGAGAGAATAGATGTAGGCTTAATCTAAGTCGAACCACTATAAATCTTGTGTTCATTTTCTCTTCCTTGAACTCATTTACTTTATTTATTGTGATATCTTTCAGCGCTTTTAAATAATTGTTAAAGTCTGAAATTTACTTCAAAGTCTGTTGTTCATCAGACTCAGTTTAAAAGTAAAGTATTTTTACTGCATTTTGTAAAATCTGTTTTCACACCTATTCACCCCCCTCTAGATGTTTATACTAGCACTTTCAGACATGTTTGTCTAGAGATACGATTTTTTAGCCTTTTTTGAAGAGCTTTTCTAAGAGAGGTTAGTGGGATTACACATTAGAGCCTTTTGAGATTATTTCTAGAGTTTCTCTTTAAGGGTTTTGTTAGAAAAACACTTGGTGAGAATTGAATGGGTGTCATCCAGGGCTTGGGTGTGAGATAGCTTCTCATTTAAGCTCGTATTTCCGTCGTTCAAAGTAGGTTCAAGCACTCCAATTGAATAACGTAAACCCTAATGATTTTTTTTTCTATTTCTTGTTTATTTCTGCATTTGATTGCTATTGTGATTGATGGTGGCCCACTTTTCTTAACATGTTTCAATATACGTTGTAATTTACTATAACGCACATGTGTTATGGACTTAATTCTCCTGTACTCTCATACCCTTGTGAGTTAAACTTGATATTATTAGGGTGAAGAGTGAATGATGAAGTGAGTGATGATACAACTAGTTCATAAGAGTGGCACTATGGTATTAATGTTAGGATTTCTAAGATAGAACAATTATATTTCTGAGGAGCTCTAAAGGTGGCGTTGGCCTCTAATGTACAAATTGGTCAAGAACTAATGCCACTCTCTTGATGAGATTTTTTTTTTTTTTTGAGATTAGAATAGGCCAAAACCAGTTGCTTTGGTGGAGTATTTTGTATGTCTCGCTCCAAAGACTAATGCCTAAGTTAAACTATGCATATGACATGATCTTGTGTGAGAATGCTATTTGTTATATTGTTCTTAGAAACAATTATAGAAAAAAAAAAAGAGACTAACTTGGTGTTCTCAACTTATTAGGCGTCATGGGCAATTCCCTATTCAAGAATTTATTGGCCTGTGACAAATGGTATCAAAGCAAGATCCATCTAGTAGATGGGTGATTTGGGGAAAGTTTATGGTCTACTCGGTCTTATGATGGTAGGGAGTGATTGCGAGGCTAAGAGGGCTCGGACAAGGTATGGGTTTCATCTTATTTCTATGATGGCAAAGGAGGGACTAGGGAAAGCATTCCTGTATCAATAGGTGAATCTCATTAGGAGGCCTGCAACAACTTTTCCAACAATGAGAGAAATCTATATTAGCTTGTTGATATTAGGAGAAGCCTAGTAGGTGGATAAATGTGCTGCCATGGGAGTACAATTGGCTCATAATGTCACACTTGTTAGGGGGAGTACAAGTGACTAGAGATGCACGAACAACTTTGATCAAGGGAAGCTACCAATAGAGTGGATTAATCTAATTTGTTGGTGTGCTGCCATTCATGTAAGTCTTGAGGGATTGGTGTTGATAGTTGAGGAACGAAGCGAAGCGACAGAGCAGCCTGCAATGAGGGTATTGTGGAATTGAGTGGGGAAGAATGCCATGAACCGAATTCTCCCGTACTCTTGTACCCTTGTGAGTAGAGTTTGGTGGTATTGAAGTGAAGAGTAAGTGATGCAGAAGTGACGATACAACTGATTAGTAGAAGTGGCATCAAGGCATTTGTCTTAGGAGTTTTTGGATAGAATGATTATAACTCTAAGGAATTCTAAAGGCTAAGTTGGCCTCTTGTACACCAATTAATAAGAAGCTGATGCTGCTCCCTTGATGAGGCTAGGGTAAGTCGAAACCAGTTGTTGTACTAAAGTGCTTAGTATGTTTTGCTCAAGAGACTACATGTCTAAGCTAAGCTGGGCATGATACAATTCGGCATGAGAATCCTATTTGCCATATTGGTCTTGAGAACAACCATAAAAGGAATGTTGGCTTGGTGTTCTCAGCTCACCAATCGCCGCACCTACTATTCCACGACCAAGAATCTGTTGGGCTGTGTGACACATATTTAGATGTCCCAATTTTTTGGAATTTGGGTAGGCTACATATATCGATGTTACTCAAATATTTTTGTATTTGAGTGATATCCAAACATATACTTTACCAGACAAGGAGCAGATAGGGGCACTATGTGCAAGCCCTGCACCCATCTATAATTTCCATCTCAATCTCAAAATGAAAACCAACCCCCCCTCCCCAACCCTAAAGGAAAAAAAAAGCTCAGTCTCTCCTCTCTTTCTCTTCCTTTGATCCTCCCATCTCTCTTTGTGAAGCTTTGTTGATGCACCCATAATAGCTGCAAACTGCCACACTCGGCTGCCCTAACACACCATCGCAATGCCGCCACTCTAAAGTCTGCACAGTCGTTGTCGTTCCCTCTCTTCCTTTGGCTCAAGACAAACGTGCTCTCTTTCTCCCGTACCTTCCATTCTCTCTCTTTTGAGTCGCAGTCACCATTCGCTTTGCATTCACCCTCGATTGTCCTCATCAACAGTGACAACGACCTCGAGATGAGATCAAAGGCTCAGTTGAGCTCCACACAAGCCTAGATGTCAGATCTAAGGCTCCCTTGAAGATGAATCAAAGTCAACCTTGTCAAGGCTATAGATATAACCTAGGGGAGGTGAATATCTTACTTGATGAAACTTGATACATTTTTTTTTGGAATGAACAGAATCAAGTTCATATGTGGAAGAATAGTTTGATATATGCAAGAATGAACTAGTTATGTAAAGTTTGTCATTTCTATCAAATAGATTTAGAAATAAATAGAGAGATAGAAGATTTTGATGCAAATCTTTGGAGTGGTTTGGTTTAGATTAAGGCTCCATTCGTTTCGCGGAAAATAATTTCCGGGAAAATGTTTTCCATGAAAGGAAAAAAGTCTTCTAAATTAAAGGAAAATATTTTCCACTTTTGAAAAGTGGAAAACATTTTCCTCACTTGATCTCTTGTCTCACACCTCTACAAATCCTTACTTCCTCCTCCCCTTTTTTTTCTTCTTTTCTTTTTTTGTTCAAGTATTTTTTAATATTTTCTTTTTTCTTTTTTAATTCGAATTATTTTTAATTTCCTTTTGTTTTCCTTTTTCTTTTTTTTTTCTTTTTTTCTTTTTCTTTTCTTTGTTTCTCATCTTCTTCTTTCTTGGCTAGTCGTCAGCTGTTGCCAAGCGAACCTCAAGCTCGTCAATCTCAAGCTCGCGCTTTGCACTCTTACTTATCATTTTCTTTATTTATTCTACCATTTAGTTGTACATTACTCAAGCAAAGGGCTCTACATGCTTTGCTTCTTTTTTTCTTTTATTTATTATAACACAAAAGACGCAGGGGGAGAACATGCCACTCAATTGGAAGATTCTCATGAGGGTTATACATGCTTTGCTTCTTTTCTTTTTTTGCTTTTTTTTTAAAATTTATACGAACATTTTTTAGAGTAGATGAGCGTTTGGCGACAATGAGAGAACAAAGATATGAAGTAAGTTTGCTTGGTAAAGACAAGTTCATATTTGATGGATTTATAAATTGGTAAGTTATGCATGCCTAAGTGATGAAGTCTTAGAAAATATTATCATTTTCTTGGAAAATGATTTCTGAAAAAATATTTTCCGGAAATGGCCCATTTTCCGCAAAAAGAACGGACCCTAAGCTTACATTTATTTTCCCAAACTTGTTGACACCTAAATTTTGACGATCTTATTTATAACATAAAAAAATTAGGGGTCAACTTTGACCTCCAAACAAAAATATTGTTTAATTACATTTGCATATTAAGAGCATTGTCATTTAGTAGTAATAAGACAACATTAAATGCATTATAAATTGATTAAGTTAAGCAAGGATGCTCTGAGTTTAATTGGATTATCTAAACTAAGCCCAAGAGAATACAAAATTCGGTCAAGCCCGTAGTAGCCGAAGTTTCACATATGGGAGGAGTCAAATTAGGAAAGATTGCATATTTAACTTAAGAACAATAAAGTATATTAAGCTCAAAATTTTAGTTACTGGATTGGGAATGAAATAGATATCATGTTTTCCTATCTTGAATATATCACACAAATTTTTTGTTTCAATTTAGGAAGGGGGAATCTCAAGAAAAGCCCTAATATTTGCCAACATAAGCACATCGTTCTCTTGAAGATAAAAGGAAAGCTTCACAAAGAAAAGTTGGCAATACACAATAGGAAAGGGAAAAAAAAAACAGCACAAGAGCACCCAAAAAAAAAAATGTATATATACACACACACTAGCTCTCTCCCTTGTGGCCCCATGGAAAAATTCCAGCTTGCAGTTCTACGAAATCGATGAGTATGCATTCCTTTACCATTGGATTACGCTCTAATTTTATAATAATACATTATTTTTAAGTTTGTTCAGTGGAGATGGTGAAATAATACTTGAAAATATATCTTTGAAGGAAACTCCGATTGGTTGGACTGCTAAAATCCAACGCGCAGTTGCACAAATACATTGAGTATCCATCCATTCTAAGCTGGAACCCGTTGAAATTTTAAGGAAACCTCTATGACACCTAGTTCTCTAACTTCACCAAAGGAATCGAGCCAAAATATTCACAATCCTTGAGGTTGTTGTTCGCCATCTCTTGACCTTTAGCAATATATGTATTGCTTTACTTTATTGAGTACTACAATATCGACAGTGTACCTAGATGATCCCCTATCACATGTTAGTGGTTTAGAATTAAAAGTTGCCAACTCTACTTGCAAGATGTTTTTGAAATTAAAGAGAAAAGGTGCTTAACGGCATTAGATATCTAGTATAATTAAGTCTCTATATCTATGAATCTTTGGTATATAGAAGTAAATGTAAGAGTTTTCCTAATGTGGACTACATTAATTGATATTGTAATTTACCGTTTAACGTTTACCGTTTTACGGGGATTGGTCTAAGGTGAGATAGAAGGTTTCTTAATTAGTCTAATATGGGCTGGCTAGTGTGGGCCGAGTTGAGCCTGGCCCGTAATGAGGGGGCCTAGCTGGAAACTCTATAAATAGCGCTAAGTCTCTCCTCTAACCCTGAATTCTCACATGTATCCTCACCTAAGGGGCGTTTACCTAACGCTAAACATGAGGGGGGCCGCCTCATTGAGCCAGTGATACGGAGGGCAATAGAGGAGAAGGACTTGCGCATGGAACATTGTGTTTCCGCTTCCTCTTCAAGATCGATGGATTCCAAAACAGGTGTGTTAATTCTCCTACTCAATTATGCTTGTTCTTGTTCTGGTTATGGAGATCTTGGGGTTGCGCAATTTGCGTCCAACACGTGGTATCAGAGCCTCCATAACCCTAGAACTTGAACGCATTGAATTTTGCCCTAATTTGTGATTTTCGAATTTTTTAAAGACTGTAAAAGTAAAATTAAATCACATATTATTACCGGGCTTGACGAGACGATCAAGGCCGTGGGCGGCGCGTTGCCGGGGAGGCCCCACGCGCCCCCACGCGCAGCCACGCGCCGCCGGGCGTCGAGGACGTGCACTCACGCGCGTTCACGGGCCCTCACGCGCCCCCACACGGGGCGCTAGGACGCGCGTGCGGCGCATGCGGCGCCGACGTCACCCGACGTCGGCGGCCGGACCGGACACCGGACCGGACTCGGATTCGGATTCGGATTCGATCTGGCGACGTCATGCTAACGTCATGCTTTCCGACCCGCTAACGTCATGCGACGTCGCCGACCGACCTAGATGGTGACCAACCCGACCCGGAGTCCGACCCGACCCGTGACCCGACCCGAACTGGTCAACCGGGCGGCTGGACCGGAAGGTCGGACCGGGAACCGGTCGGACCGGTTTGACTGGTCCTTTGACGACCCGCGCGTGGGCTCCACGCGCCGCGCACTCAGGCGGCGCGTGAGGGCGCGTGCGGTCTCTGATCGGCGCGTGGCTGGTGGCATTGACTTGTATGGTGATTTCCTACGTCGTGGTATATTTATTTTAATTTTTTGATGATTTTATGGATGTTAAAATACATACAAAGCCCTAAATACGCGTATTTTAGTGTATTTTTGCGTATTTTTCTTTTATTTTTCTGTGATTTTCGAAATACGGTGATGGGTTACTTGGTATGTTATAACATGAATTTTATGAGTGTTATTCATCAATATTTTACAATAAAGTTTATTTTTATGAAGCAATGTAATTAGCATGATATGTGATTTTGGTGATATGATGCCCCTATCACTAAAGCTAAAATCACATGTATATGGTGTATGTGAGGAGTAAAATTTATATCCCCGGTATGAGAGAGTTTCAAGGATTCAATTGAGTAGTGACCGCCAAAGTGGCACGCTTGATTGGGTTTGAGAAATTTCGGTCTCGTATATTGATTGGGATGTCTCCTGCTCTAATGTGTAGTCATACTCCCAAAGGGGGTGATTATATATTAATTCATGGAGGGATACATGATTATGTGGTGGAGGAGTGACTGATCCTAATGGTTCGTCTGCCCAAAGGTGATGAATTCACGAAGATTGGAATATATTCTCATAACCGCTATCATGTGGGGAGTTTACAACAGCTTATCATGTATTCTGCCCAAAGGTGATTATGTGATTTTACATGTAACTCTCTGGATGTGTACTTGTGTGTCAAGTTACACATTGCTCACATGATGCTAATTATATATACATTGCTTGATTTTTCAATCACCTTTTCTGTAATTAATAACTCCATTATTATTGAGGTTTTTTCTGCTTCAAATTTTAAATTGTGGACATATGATTTATTGCTTGAGAATGTAATAGAATTTGCTTACTGTCCATGAAGCGTTCCATTCTGGAACACTTGAAAAGAGGTTTGCTTGTAGACTGCAGTGCTATAATATGATGGAAGCCTTAGTTGCTTGAAATTATGTTTTGTATAATATTGAAATTAGGACATATCTGCAAAGATTATGTTTAAGTCCTAATGACATATATATTATGTATGTTCAATTCTTGCAGTTAGTAGGGTTTTAGATGTAAACTTTGGTAACTGTTATGATGACATGAGATCAATAACAGAATACATATTTATGTTAGTAGGAAGTGCAATAAATAAAGTTTTATTTCATCTTCTACTATGAAAGCAGTGTTAGTAACATTCATTTAGGTCATTACTTGGGCTATTAGGCTCCGGAACCTCATAAAGGAGTTGACCGTTTTAAATTTTATGGATAGACCTATATGGTTGTATTGAGATAAAAAATTTGTAGTATTATTTATTTACTACAGAAGTCTCAAGGGGTCTAAATATATGGTGGTCAAAACTTTTGACCAAAAGGAAACGGTACAGAAATGTGACGTTTTAATATAACATATTTCCACAGATGATATGGTTGCAGATCCACTAACTAAAGGCCTACGTCCATGTATATTTGAGCGACATGTCATTAGCATGGGCTTAGGAGTATCTTGGGATGCTGTTATTTAGTGGGAGCTGTTTTATTTTTCTTTGAATAATGTTTACATCTGTTTTTTGTTACAATTTTTTTTGATTACAATTTAGTAACATTTTGATATATATATATATATATATATGTCAACTTTTGCATTCAATAAAATATTTTTGAATGGTTTGTTATTATGTTGAATATTGTTAAAGGGGTATTGATCTTATGACCCTAATAAAGAATGTACAAGAATTATGGAATCACATACTCTAAAATTTCTTAAGATCGACGTAATTGTAAAAGATAGTTGCTCTCAAACTATTAAAGATAATATTGTGATGGGGGTTACTGTGTTTTTGTCTTTATCTATACAGATAATTATGGAATCTCCTGTACCATATACTAAACTTGTTGAGGTTTAATGTACTATTCTTGATATAGTTTATAATGAAATTTCTTAAACCTCTCAAGTGCAGAATGAAGTGGTTGTAGCTTTATTAAGGAGATTTGTTAGGGAAATACAATTAGTTATACCATCGACTATATAGTCTATTTGTGAGAGCATGATTACAATATCCATTACATGGTTGTTTTAGCAACTTATATAAATGTCGTTTCTTGTTCTTAATTAAGTATGTGATTAAACGCCATAAAAAAAGGATAATAATATTTTACTCTGAAAGAGGGGTGGATAGTTAGTGAAGAAATAATTATTTCTTTATTAATTCTTTCAAAGTGAACGTGGCATTGATAGTTTTATATGGAGTTACGTCAAAGAGATATAAAATCTATATAAGTGCAACTGGAGAATTTTGTAGCAAATTCAAGTAAACTTGTTTGTAGACTGAAAAATCTTAATTCATGGTCTTAAGCAAATTTGCAGGCAATATTATTAAATTTTCATAGTGTTGTTATTTTGTTCAATTGGGAACAAAGTAATTCAATATACTTTGCAAGGTCAGTGGGAGGAAATTTATTTTTCTCATACTCTATGTACATGATATTTTGTTTACAAGTAATGACCTTGAGGCATCTTATATATTTTGTACTAAGATTTGTAAGAATTGTTTTTGCCATATTATATTAGATTTTCTCGGAGGACATTTGCTGATTGTATATTAGAAATATTCAATATACATTATTGCAAGCCAGGAATTGCTCCTGTTGTTAAGGGTGATGGATTGAATCTATCACATTGTCCTTATTTAGATATTGAAAAAATCTAATTAAATGGTGTACCTTGTGTCAGTGCATTTAAAAGTATAATGTATTGTTATTACGTTGAATACATATTGATAAAGTCTCAAGGTATTGTATAAACCTTGAGTGAAGGCTAGGGGCATTCGGTTATTAGCCTTGTCCATATGTCTTGTTATACATAAAGAATGGTTAATCGTAAGGACAAGACATATGTGGGTTCATGGAACCATAAATGCATTCTCTAGTGGCACAAGTTTTTTGTGACGCTTAAGGTAAGAGAATGGACATTCTCTAGTGGCACAAGTTTTTGTGACACTTAAGGTAAGAGAATGGTGACTGACAAATGAGATCTCTCTATGAGAGATGTTATCCATTTGACACACTATCATATTGGATCCATATCAATAGAGTTGAGAACACTTGTGACCATGGAAGACTCTATGTGTATACATGCGATTACCGCCATGATTCGGTGTTTGAGACTTTATGGGATATGATTGACTATTAAGAATTATCTCTAGACCAATGTGCGCACATACAAGCGATTTCAATTAATATAGTCCAAGTGGGAGAATGTAAGAGTTTTCCTAATGTGGACTACATTAATTGATATTGTAATTTACCGTTTAACGTTTACCGTTTTACGGGGATTGGTCTAAGGTGAGATAGAAGGTTTCTTAATTAGTCTAATATGGGCTGGCAGTGTGGGCCGAGTTGAGCCTCGGCCCGTAATGAGGGGGCCTAGCTGGAAACTCTATAAATAGCGCTAAGTCTCTCCTCTAACCCTGAATTCTCACATGTATCCTCACCTAAGGAGCGTTTACCTAACGCTAAATGTGAGGGGGGCCGCCTAATTGAGCCAGTGATACGGAGGGCAATAGAGGAGAAGGACTTGCGCATGGAACATTGTGTTTCCGCTTCCGCTTCAAGATCGATGGGATTCCAAAACAGGTGTGTTAATTCTCCTACTCAATTATGCTTGTTCTTGTTCTGGTTATGGAGATATTGGGGTTGCGCAATTTGCGTCCAATAGTAAAGTGTAGGAGAACACTTTAAATTTCGTTTAGGCTTGGGAGAGTTCATGCAAAATAAATTAATGGCGGCTCCTAATTGCATAGCATAGCATGTTAAGTTGATTAAATCAAAACCTCAAAATTGCAATTGGTGTGGATTTGGAAGAGCTCGTGCTAAATTTTTTGCTAAGTAATCCATTTTTACCTTGATGATTCACCTCTAGGAAGATCGCAACAAATCAATAAATTAAAAAGTTAATTCCACTCCTCGATCAGATGCTTTTTCTCTAATCAACAATGAAGAAAAATATAGTTCTCAGTTTTCTTCCTTGTTAACATCAGATTGATTATCTCTTTTCCTTGTTCAAACATGACTGGCTGCCTAATTACCCTGCTATTATTAATTAACATTTACCTCTCATTTGGCTAGTAAGTGATCAAGTATCCCTAATTTATATTAACGATTGAGACAAAATGCGAAAAGGAGATTTTAAGTCTCACCAAATGTAGGTGTACAACCCGCTTATATCAAAAGAGTTAGGCTTAGTTCACTTAAGATATGTAGATTTTTTATAAGTAGCACTATCAATGGGGGACAATACATGTAATATGAAAATATTTAAATAATAAACCATGTCTTTATATAAAAATTTAAATATTTAAAATAGTTTGTAATGATCTTACAAATTCTCATATAGTATCAAAGTTAAAAATCCTAAGTTTACTATTAAGCAAAAGAACTAAACAAATCATGAGAGAAAGTGTTAGAACATTTAAATAATAAATTATGCATTTGTTTAACAGATTAAGTTTTTAAAATAGTTGATTGTAATCCCATAAAATCACACTTATTATACGAATTGTAGATCTTCTTGGAATAGTCAATTAATTCTTAAATCAGGCTATTTGAATCTACAACACAAGGAACCACACTGCATGAACTTTCACGCAACGTGCCGTTTGACTCTACGGAAAGGACGACCCGATGACGTGTCTCATTTTACACTGCATGTGTTTATGTAGCTCGTGACCGACGAGGACAAGTTTTTCTTCCTTTGGGACCTTTGGGACCTCTAGTCTGACAATTATATGCACCCGAAACTTCACAAGGAGAATTTTCTGGAATTTCTGCTACAGTGCAACGATTTTGACCCCATCAACGTCGGATAGACCACGATGCTCAGTTTCCCTCCATTCGTTTGCATAGAAGAAGAAGATAAAGAATCAAAATAAAAGTGGGATCTATTGGATTGTGTCAGTCTTAAGACAATCCAGCTGGTTTATGGTCGGCTACATAATTGAGCTGCACTGGGCATATACCACTTGACAGGATGAAATATAGTTCAGTGGGACTGTTGTTGTCGTCGTTGTGGGATAACATCCCTTGCGAGCAATCATTGCCAATCCTCAACTAGCTATGCGTGGAACGCATTGCGGGTCACTTCTAATAAAAAGAACAATCAATAGATTCATTAGAAAAAAAACATCTACAAAGCCTTGGATATATTATATTTTTACCATTCCAATTTTAAACCTTTCAATTTTATCAATCAACTCAATACGTTCAAATTTAATTAAAAATCGTTAACATAGACCCTGTCATTATTATATACAATCCTATATGAAACGGCTGACACTAATATAAATAATTTTAAAAAATGATATATTTCTTCATTTTTACTAATTTTTTATTTTCCTTTTTGTTTCTTTTCTTTTCTTTTCATTTTTCTCTTTCTTCTCTTCTTTTCCTTTTTTTTTTTTTTTTTCTTTTTCCCTCTGTCGGGCTCAGGCTGCCCTTGCCAGCCCCTGGGTACAACGGTGTCTTTGAATTAGATATGTAATGTTCATACAAGTTAAAGTGCAATCCATGTCAAGAGTTCAGGATTCTATTTGGTTCAAGAGGGCTTCCACTTCATAACAAGAGAATGACAGGAATTTCAAAAATGCATATTGCCGACATGAGACACTCGTCCAACCCATATATACCTGTGTGATGCTTTAGGAATTGATTGGCATGCAATGGTTGAAGTGCACGAAATAGTTCCCTATTAACCATATAGATGAGATAAATCTAAGTAAATATCCAAAAAAAATAAAAAATTCTGCATATTACATTACCTACACTTAATAACATAGATAATCCAATTGTGATAAATATTTTTCTAACAAATATTTCCAATGGAATTTGTCAAGTACCTAAGTAAGAAATGTATTTCATTTCGAATAAATTGTTCCTCTTGTATAGTGTGTAGTTTAGTGCATTAAAAGTGAAAATATATTTTTTTTTTCGTATTTAAGATATGCTTGTCTTGCCAAGAATAAATAATTTGGAATAGAATTTCTTAATTTTGATCGTTTATATTACTTGAGCATAAGATGCTGACTTGTTGTTAGTAATGATATCATTTTTTGTTAAGTTATTTTTCTATCCGATATAAAAGGTTAAAGTTTTGAAAATTATCTATGGATTGTTGATTTCAAGAAATATATCCTAAACATGGGGAACACTTCCTTGAACGAGCTCGTTAACAAGATCCTCAGGAGCATTTTTGTCCATAAACGCATCGATCTTCTAATCATTAACTAAGGGTCCCCAAATTTCTAGCAAATTTGACGGTCGAGAACGATGCAAGAAACCTACTGCACCATCACTGGAGAAGCGTGGCTGCAATCGTAACACGGTGTCCCCAGAATTAGAATAGATGTTCCTCAGCTACCCTACCTGTAAATCATATAACCCTCAATTTCCTTTTTCAATTTTTTCGTCCACTTTTCCCTTTTGAGAAAGTACCCTCTCTCACGTGCCCGGCCGGCAAGAGGAATCTGAACCCTAAATAAAGTCATCCATTACTTCAGTGTTTCAAATGGCAGGTATCATGTCAAAGTCACAACTAATATGGTCATGTCATCTGAAAGAAAAATTAAATGACCCAATGGCACATGGTGTTTATGAATGCGTGGTGCCCCTAACGTTATCTTTTGTATACTAGTAAACAAAACAGTCCTCTTGCTCCATGCTGAGATGTGCATGTGAATTATGTTTAAAAAGTTCTATATTAGAATATCGATGTCATATAAAATAACTAATATATTTTAATTAACCCATAACTCATCGACTATAACCTTTTGATAAATGTGATTTCAATTGAATATGTTGACGGGCTCGAACTTGAGTTCTCCCTCAACTATTTTCTTAGGTTTCTGCTATGTGTTCCTAACAAATAAATCAGAGCCGGTGGTAAACTAATAGACCCCCAATCTAATATATTGGTGAATATGATAATCAACACAGTTTCTAAACAGCTTAGCCTTCATGGTTCGATCTAGAGAAATGGACTAGGAATAATGGTGGGCATTAGAGACATGATGATCTCCCCAGGCAGAGGTATTAAGCTTTTCCTATGGGCTCCCAAACCATCATAGTTCCATCACATGGTGTGATTTACAATTATAAGTTCTCTTAAATGTTTGGGTCACACTTAATTGACATATCATAATCAATAAATGTGAACTTTGATTGCAAATAGTACACGGTATGGAAAGAAATGTATCTCTTTCCACCACTTTCCGGCAACTATCGCTTTCTACATCTGGGTTGATAAAGATAGCACAGAGAATGGAAAAATATCTTGAATTCAATGAAGGAAGAATCAGCAAACAACTAATCTCAAATTTATCCAGTTGAAGCAAATTAGGAGAGAGAGACAGGAGAGACGATAATGTTAGGAGTGCATGAAATATCGCGATAAGCTTGATAGCGTCATTTTTTTCTTTTTATTTTATCTCCATCTAAAGAGCGTAGTGAACAGAAAACTATCCGTCAAACCAGCTTTTTTACGCAGTAAAGCATCGCTAGTATGAAGTTAAGCAAAGGGTTATCATTAATTCCTGGCATTTGAGATTTTGCTCGAGTTACAACCTCTCCAATGAGCCAGCAACTTTTCAAACTCAATCATGCACTCGAATAAAAACCATTGATTGTCAGTTGATGCAGTTTTCAGTCATGGAGCTTTGATTTCAATGGTCAAATGGACTCAACTTTAAAGCTAAATTTCAGATGAAAGATTATGTATGGTCTACTTCCATCATTGCGTACTGCACAAATAGTCCTCTCGCCTCGCCATGATTAGTTGCCTGTGTAGTTACTGCATTTTTGTCGTACCCTACATGCGATCACCCACAATTTTCTTATCATCATGTTGAATGAAAAGTGGTTAGAAAACGGTCAGAGTACATTAATAGAGATTTTACTTCAGTACTTTCATTTATCGAAATCAAAGTTTGACGACTCCACAGCATTACATGTGAAAGCATGATGACCACAAACGACATCTATTCGTAGGTATTGCTACAGAAGATGATCTCGATCTTGTTGTATGTCTCAAGTCTGCATTATAGTGCTAGATGGACTTCACAATTTTGGTTCCTAAGTTGCTCTTCATAGATGATTTAGAACTTAATGGATATCTAAACTCGGGCCTCACACAGCTTGAGGACCGAGCTTCCATTCGCCTCTCGCCAAGTTTGGTACATAACACTGCAATGCCAAGTTTGTCTCTACTTGTTTCGAAAGGCCAAGTTTAAAATGTTAGGAGTAAAAAAAAAGTCACCCCTTATTCAATGCTATGAACAGTCACGTTTATCTAGAATCAACAGCTAATAAAAACTTATGATAATGATGACCGTACATACATATAAGTTTAACATTTGTACATTTTGTGGAATAATGATGAATATTGACAATGGTTAGAATATCATCATAATATTCCGAGATTTCTTAGGATTACAGGTATTGTAATTGATTTTATCATTTGTTGTTTCCTATGTTAGATAATATCTTTGTTAAATTGCTTCATTTCTTAAAAATAATTCCAACGTAAATACCTTCTTAATTGTATCACATTATAGGGTTAAGTACTACTATAATCCTTTTATTTTTGTTTTGTTTCTAACTTGACATAAGAGATTGAGCTCGTTTGTGTGATGAAGCAAAGACGCACAAACTAGGTAGCGTTAGTGTCGAACTCTCATGTAGGCTCGGAGATTGCCAACTGATCCCACACTGCCTGCATCCGACTGAGAAAATCCACAATAGGTTGTTCACATTCTTGTCTCATGCCATGAATGGTACCTCAGTATACTGGATTTCAATCTAGCTCTCATCCGACAGAGACTGCCAATTGATCCCACACTCCCATAAAGTGTTCACATTCTTGTCTCATGCCAAATGGTCTTCCCTAGCAGTACTAAGGTCGGGAAATTTGGATTTCAATCTAGGCCTCATTATGACGCATTATTTATTTGTCATAGCATCGAAGCAAATTTTTTTTATGTGGATGATATAATCATTACAAAAGATGATAGTATAGGAATTACAGATCTAAAATAATATTTCAGTTGACATTTCGAGATGAAAGATTTGGCTTGCTTTGTTATTTCTTAGGCATTGAAATTTCTTTTGGTTTAGATATTTATTATCTCGCTCAATTCAATTATGCCTCAAATAGTACCTCTTGAGCAGGTTCGACTGACGATAGAGATAACGGGTGAAAGGTGTTGTAGTGGTGCTACTCACAGGAGAGATGACACAGGTAATGGACATGATTCTACACGAGCAAGAATGTGAACCAAGATCCCACAATAGAACTTGAGTTCGCACGAACTCTTGACACCAACGGAAGTAGCACAGATACCAAGTGTTGAACTTGTCTGGGTGTGTTGGCATTTGGAAAACGGGATATTGCCAATCTAAATCCGGATGACCAAACACAACCTAAAATCTTATTAAGCTTTACATAATTACAAATTCTTCACTTGAACAGAGCACTCATTCTGAAAACAAAACAAGTGCTAGGATTTTACTATGGCCTTCCCTTGATAATCGTCTTCATCTGTCCTGAAACTCATTTCGCCTCAAGTTAGTGCGAGTACAATTATTCGTTAGAAATATTTACGATCAAATGCTTCACCACGGGATAATTTTCCATCAATGAGAAAGGAACGCATTGCAAGCTTTGGGTGTCTCTGGGATAAAGGCATCAATCATCCATGTACTTTTCTAAAATCTATTTTAGAAAAGTCAATTGCGAATGGCGATTGTATTCGGGGATTTCACTTTCTTCTTGCTGTTGTTGATGTTTAACCTGTGGTTTTCTTGTGCGTGGGATTTCTTGCGAAACGCAAACACAATTGCAAGAATGGTGTTGGTAGGGCGATGGATTTGTAAGTCGATTTTGCCTTCTATCTTTTTAGCTTCGCATCCTCCAATTTGATTGCAGATGAGGCGAGGCTGCTCTTCGCCTGTTATAAGGAGAGGACCGCGGCCTGAATGTGCCATATAAAGTTTATTATGTATATTCTTGTGAGAAAATATTGAGCACAATTTTCTACCTTGGCCCCACTCAACTTGTCCTCCCTAAATCTAAACCTTGCGTCTGCCGCTGTATAGGATCAAGCATCAACGATGGAGATATCTATGTCGAATAGGAAACAATGGCATGAGTGCACGACAACATCAATTAAGGGCGATTTTTTCTAGAGTGGGTTGATTCTCACCTAGAATTGAGAACCGATCAAAAGGATCGGTTCTCAGTTTGTGGAATTGGGAATTGGTTCACCTAGTCCTAGAACTGGATTAATCAATCTAGTCTGATTCCTAAGTGGATCCTAGAACCAGCATTTAACAACTGCTCAACAATGATAGTCAAAGGCAAGGCTGCGACTATGAGGCAAGCCCGAGGGGCCTAGCAAGGGAGGGTTAGAGGAAGAGCAAAGATTGAGGAGACCAAGCTGGCTGCGACTGCAATGCCACAATGGAAAGATGGAGGCAAGGCTACAACTGCAAGGAATAGCTAGAGGTGAGACAACAACTAGCAAGGCCATGAGCGACTATGATGAGGCAACTGAGAAAGAGCAAAGATCAAGAGGAAGAGAATTGTGAGTGCAAGAGAGGAGAAGGCTAGAGTTTCTGAGGTTACTCTTTTACTTTTAGAAAGAAGAGCATAAATGTTTTTTTTTTTTTTTTTAAAATACACCGATCTGATTTTAGCGGTTTGGGTAGATAAGTTCACACCTGAAATTGAAAATCATATCAATATTCACCGATTTCAAATTTGAGGAATCGGAAATTAGCCAAAAGTGACCGATTCGGTTCAGTTTGTTAAAAGCCTAATCTAATTCGAATTTGAGGAGTTAATACTAAAATCCAATGAGCTTTATGATTTATGAAGGGTCTTGATTCTTGCGCGTACTGTATTGTCTTTGTTGAATGTACTAAGAGATGTTCAAAGATTCTTCCTATATCTTTTTTGAGCCGCTCTATCATGCATCCTAATTATCTTCCACAAGAATCTCTATCTATCTCTTGACTTGCGCTCGACTATAGGGATTTGTGACTTTTCCCTATCCTTTAGCTACGGTTCTTGTCACGCCCCAATCCTCGATTGCGTGCCCATCCCTCACCTAGTCAATTAATAGCAATGTCACATGACGCATTGCCGACATTGTTCATTTAATAAGCACATGCGGAAGCATATAGAAAATCCCCAGAAAATAAAATAATGTGATAGAAAAGCAGGTCATATTTTTCATATTGAAACTCATAACCAAACTTTTATTCAAAACACAAACTAGAGTACTTCACAACTATTCACAACTTTCTACTCTAACTCTATTCACATCAAAATAGGGTTCACAAAAGAGGATAGGATCTCAGTCCATCCGGGTTGTACTCAAGATCCCTCTTGGTATTATCTTCTTCTTCCAAAAATCATTCTCCTTCTCAAATTCCTCCTCCTCAGCTCCTCATCAGCGTTCTGAAATGTTGTCCCACAACCGGGATGAGACTACATCTCAGCAAGTTCTACCCCACTAAACTCAATTAGGAAACCAATACACCACATGGTTGCCTAAGCACAACACGAGTCAGAAAACTTACATTGGCCTCAGTCTCAACATGTAATTCAAGGTTATATACAGACACTTCATAAATCACAACGAACAATCAATCAAATCACGACAATCGGATCAAATCATTGATCAATCGAGCTAGTCGATTACATGTCAGTCGGATGATTCCTAGGTCATTCATTTCATCCCATATAACCTCCAATAGTACACTTAGTCACAGAGCTTCATTAATACTCTCGGGCGTCGTTTTCGCCAAGGTGACATAAGTAACAGACGGTTTACGTGCATTCTTTAAGGCGCCGTTTTCGCACAGTGATATTTCTCATCACCGAACCACGCCCGTCATAGATCACAAATAGTCAACGTGCGTTCTTTAAGGTGCCGTTTTCGCACAATGATATCCTTAATCACCAAACCACGCCTATCTATACTTCGTACTTGATCGGTCTCAATCAATAGAATTCTCGTTAGCTCTCACCACTCTCTCCACTTACAGCTCAACAAGGCATTAAAAATGCTAACTAGCCATACTTGGCCATCTACTAATCAATAATTCAATTTCACTCGATTTCAAACAATCTAGGGTAAATCCCTAAAATATCACAATTTATTTAATTTCATACAATGTAGAGCTCAAATAAATAAACGAATTACGCCATGACAATCAGCACGAGATTTTGGTCGTCGATCATCTCAGCCTTAATTTCCGGAAAATAATTAATTAATTAATTAATTTCAAAAATTAATTAATAAATATTAAAAATTCAATTTAGCTCAAAATAAAACCCAATTAAAGAAACGAACTTCACCACGATCATCAAGATAAAATTCCGGTCACCGGCCATCCCGGTTGAATTTCAAGAAAATAATTAATTAATTAAATTAAATTTTGAAAAATAATATTTAAATACTAAAAATTCCACTTAGGCCCGAATTGTTAAATTGAAGCCCGATAAAGGTTGGAAAAATCCCGAGCTACCCTCAATAAATAGTAGACCACATCTACTTGCTAGATGCACACTCAATTTGTCTAATTCGCATCACAATTGACTAATAAACACTAATCTAACCACCTAAACCTAATTAATTAAAACTAAACAACCATTAAGTGTAATTAGTCCACTAAGCAAGGATTAGTAAAATTACTCACTGGAATCGCACGCAAATCGGACCAATCCGATGGGGACAGCGCGAGGAACGATACTTCTCAAAGCACAGCTCGGGTTCGGGGCCCGGAAACGGCCCAAAAGCGGGCTCGAAGGGGGCTGGAAACCCACTCGGTGGGTGGCTGACTTGGGCTAGCTAGTCCGGTGGCCAAAACGGCGAGGTGAGGCCGGCAGGGGGGCAAGCGGGACTCCGGGGAGGTCGAACGGCGGCCGGACGGAGCTGGGCGGCGGCTGGAGGCGGTCGGACCGAGGGCAGAGGCGGAATCGCACGAGGGACGGCAAGGCACGAAGGGGGCGGGCGGCGGAACGCGCGGCGTCGCGCGGGTGGTGCGGACGGTGGCCCGGCGGCGTGCGGTGGCAACGGTGGCTGCTCCGGTCTTCAAGCGAGCTGCTGTCTCGGCTTCTTCTTCTTCCGCTTCTGGTTTTCACGAACAAGAAAGGAAGAAGGAAGGTGTCGAGAGAGAGAGAGAGAGAGAGAGAGAGTGTGTGTGTGTGAGGGAAGAAGAGAGAGAAGAGGAAAGTTTGAAAAGTCAAAGAAGAAAAGTAAAGAGGGAGACAGCCCACAATTCGATGGAGGGGGCTGCGCACGGGGGGAAAAGGAAAAAGGAGGAGAGAGAGAAAAGAAAAAGAAAGAAGGAAAGAAGGAAAAATGGAGAGAGAAAAAGGGGAAAGAGACAAAAAGTTTGGCCAAAAATGGAATGAATTGGGAAGGAAATTAAAAAGAAAAGAATTTTTTCAAATAGAAATTCTTAACCCAATTTCTTTTGAATAAGTACAAAGATTCTCAAAAGGATTTTCCAACTTAGAGTTCTTGATCCCCACTTGCAATTGCATCCAAAATCCCTCTTAAATTTCTCTCAAATAACTCTCCCAAAAATCAATTGATATTTCCATTATCAAATTGATTATTTTCTTTATCCAAAAATCTTTCATGCTCCTCAATTCACCATCAGAAATAATTCCCGGCTTCAATTGAACGAAAATGGCCACACAACAACTTTTTCCCAAAAAGTGTCGGGTGTCGGAAAAATCTTCTAAGACTGAGTCGACACTCCTAAAATTTATTGTGACATGACAGAAATTCTAATTTCTGAAATCGGACTTGAATTAGCGGTTAATTTCTATTCGGCATGTTTTTAGCGTGACCTAAGCTACTGGGTAATTTTTAGATATTTTTAAGTGCAATTGACCCTTGGTCGATTTTCTTTGAGCCACTATGAACCCACTCGACTCATTGGCGACTCTCGGTTATCATGAAAATCTCGAGGATCCAAATACAGACATAGGGTACCAAAACAATAAGAAAATCAGTCTAGTTCTGGTCGGCATGAATTTTCTAATTTAGTGGTGTCACCCACGATTAGCCACACATCACTGTCGATCCAGTCTATCTCTAATTTCAAATCGATTTTTAACTGTGCTGTAATGGCCTCTAAAGATAGACACGGTCGAGAAGCCGATTTCTAGTTGAATTCTTAAGTCTATTACCTTAAAATTCCTAATAATTTCCCCAAATAGTCTAGTTATCTCAAGAATGATCAGTTTTGATGATAGCCCTATAGACACGTCAATGAAACGCCCGATTCATTCAGAAGAAAACAAAATTGAAAATTTGGAATGTCATTGTTCTCCTTTGGTCAATGGACTCTACTTGAGTCAGTCTTCAACACCCTTTCCCGTTTCTAGTCAATTAATTAGGATGACGCATTATGTACTCCACTTAAACTATATCCATCTAAAACTTGTGATTGATGAGCTCATTAGATTTTCCATTGATAAACTTTGTGGATTGCACTATTTTATCTCTCATGATCAATGAACTCATCATGCACTCCATTTAAATGGGTTTTGTGAATTGACCTAATTTGGGCCATCATCCTCTCTATAATTGGGCCCAAATTTTAGGAACCCGTTATCAATTACTTTTATGTATGGAGAACTTTTATTGTGACTTGACATCTCTATCCGAGACATATCAAATTCAAGTAAAGTTTATTCAACACATTCCAATGACCAAGAATTCACATGTTAATTCCAACAATTTCCATCATGAACTTCATAGTCACATTATATAACTAATTTATAGAAGAATGTGACTATTCCTTTATAGACATTATTTCTAATAAGGGATCGCTTCTATAACAAGCTTCTCCTATAGTCTTATGCATTAATCACTATGTTTAATAAATGGTATAGTTTTAGCATACTACTAGACATAAATGACTCGTCTTTGACCCAGTAGGAATAGCCAGTTAGACAATTGAGCAAAGCCATAGCTAGAAATCTGCTTGAGGTCTCGCGCCAAGAAGTTCCCAAATGTTCGCATTGAAAGAGAGCTCGTTCCAACCATGTTGTCCCTCTTCCATAGCAAGTTCCTGTGGCCACGGCTGTGCGTCCTGCTGTCCTTCCGAGCTGCTCCTTGAGGTGATGAGTACTTTGTCGGAGTCGTTGTCCGCATCGACAGAGAGCTCGTTCCAACCATTTTGTCCCTCTTCCATAGCAAGTTTCTGTAGCCATAGCTTCGCGTCCCGCTGTCCTTCCGAGCCGCTCCTTGAGGTGATGAGTACTTTGTCGGGGTCGTTGTCCGTGAACAGATTTTCCCACCACGCACTTTCCTTGTTCCGACGAGACAACATTGGAGATTGTTGTCCAAGGTTTTCACCCGTAGGAGTCATTGAAGCCACCAGCGTGGCTTTTCCCTTGAGCCACGCTGAGCTCTTTGATAGGTTCCAAGGTCGAGGCCTGATGACATTCATTTTGGTGGCGAATTTCCTCTGTGGATCGTCTTCTTTCGGCTTGTGATGGATGACCTTTTTAACCAAATGGGTGTTCCAATAGTTCTTCACGTCGTTTGCGGTTCTTCCCAGAAGTCTCCCAGCAATCAGTGACCATCTGCATGAACTTGGACAGATTATTATTTAGAAAATGAGATAGGAAGAACAACTCGTTAGTTCAATATTGATCACCATCAAAAGCAAAATGGAACCTCATTTTCAGTTAGCAAAGACATGAATTTTGATTGATAATTCTGCATGCCCACTTGAGTCTTAAAATTTTAGTATGATTTAATAGTTCATAGTTCTACGTGCCCCTCGTGTCTTAGTTGTCCCTGCAGGCACGGGCTTATATCGATTCCAATATCACCAATTAACTCAATTATCATGTCATAGAAACTTTAGTAAAGAGTTAAATGATATCATACATGCTGATATTGGTCAAGAAGAGGACATGCACGTCCCTTAGATTGTAATATCAGTGCTCTTTATACTACATAGGTAACTGACCGTGTATTTCTAATTTAAGATTGATTCGTTTGTGCAGAACTTCGACTACGACATTAAAATTTCCCTTTTATTTTGTATACATTTCTCAGTTGAATACAAAACATCCAATCAGTTTGCTTGTTTTTCCGTTTGGATTGCCTCAGAATCTACAACTTTACTTCTGAAATTTGTCTTGTGCGCATAACTTAAAATATTTATTTCAATTATCTTATATTCGCCACCTCTTTCTTCCTTTTTTTCTCTACTCGAAAAGGTCAGAATGGGCAACCAGTGTGGCCATTCCATCCAATTATTAATTAAGAGAATTCCATACCACGCTACAAAATGTTCAAACTTAAAACTGCGAAGAGGTCTTCATTCTGCCTGACCCACGACCCACTTGTTCGAGGTGGGCAAGCCATGTCACCTTAATTTCTCGCTATAAGTGCTAGAAGTCCATAATCATTCCCCAAAGTGAGATACATGCCTTCGAAATTGCGACTTTGCATTTGGTAATTTCAACAAGTACCACTAGACCATCTCTCACCTTTAAAGCAAGTTACTCGTCTATTCTTTGTCTTTACATTACGACACTAAAGAAAGTATAGAGAAGTAAAAGACAATGCAAGAACTTTTGATAGGTTACTTGCCACCGAAGGTACTATACTTAAGGGATAAGAGCAAAATAAGAAAAATTACTTGTTCTTAAGCCAAAGGCTCAAATAATTTATGAATCAACAAAGTCTTGTCTCTTTCATTCATCATAGCATGCTTATATAAATGAGCATGGAACAACCCTCCAAACATGAGAAATTTCTAAGACTCATTGCAAAGACAAATATAGCTTCACTAGAAAACAACTACAATTAAATAAGGATTTTGAAAATAAATCTTGAAAACATGAGAAATTAATATAGTGGGTTGTAGGTCTCTAGGTTTTACTAGTCCCAAAGATGCTAAATTCAGGCATCATGTTAAGAAACCTATTAAAAGTCTATACGTTTGTCCAAAAAAAAAAAAAAAACCGTTGTGAAGGAAAATTAATTGATGGCAACACACCAGACCTTGAAATAAAGTGGCTCAGATTGTAATTGTCGTAACGTTCTTTTTCCTCATCATGTACAACACGCATTCCGGGGTTCAGCAATAGACAATACAATCAATCTTATTCTCTGGCTGAGTTTACTCTTCATTCTGTCTTATTGATAATGGTGATTAGTCTGGAAGTATTTATTACATCTAGCATCACAGAGAACTTTATATTTCTTAAATGGTGGGCTTAATCGATGATCACCAAATTAATTGAGGAGTTAATGCTAAAACCGCGGCCCACCACGAATTCGGGTACCACATTGTATCGTCATGGGGTCCATTCAGATTTCATGTTGTCACCATGTGGCTATCATGCCCACACTTTGTCGAGAAAGTATAATGAAATTTCAGAAAATTGTGTTAATTACATGTATATGAAAAGAGTGATTTATTACTCCCTCCTGCACGCTAAAGTGTTTTTTGACAAAAAAAAAAAATCATAAGTGTTTTGAGATTAACAAAAATATATTTCTATAAAAAAGCTGTACGAAGTGTAATTTTCAGTAAAAGTTCATCCTACTAAAGCAAATCTTGCTTCATTATTATCATATATTTAAGTGATCCAAAATAATTTTGAAAATCTTTTTCACCTACCTTGGTTGTGTGGTTGACAAGATTTGGGACGGCCGAATATTTGTACGTTCATTTTCACAGAGTCTATTTCAATTTCCAAATCAAGAGGAGGGCTCTCTGTCCTTTGCCGACGCCCTAGCGTATTTGGCTGGCTCCATGCCATCAAGGTTTTTTTTCCCCTTTTCGGTTTCTTTGCCCTAGGCATTGGGCACAAGTTCATTTCTAGGAGGAAAAAAGTTTCTTGAGCATGTTCATAAAAAAAAGTTAGAATTCTTATTGCTCGCTAAATTAGACATGTATAGGCTCTTATAACGTATAAACTCTTTAATTTGCTAGTTTCATCTAGGGTATGGCTAATGAAACAACATATATATAAACTAATTCAGACAAATGCTCCCATTTTGCTTTATCATTTTTCAGAGTTGAATCCTCTTTGTCAAAGATAATTGACATTTTCGGTTTGCGGTTTACTTATTTTGTATTGCCTAAAATACTTATATTTTGTGCCGTGACGAATTTAAATACAATGAAAATATTTTGGTATAATCTGGACGTCACAGGTGTAGTGCTTCCAAAACCATTGACAAGCTAATGATAGCCACACCACAAGGTAGTCGAATTCATGTAAAAGAGCTTTTTCCACACACAAGCTCTTTGAATTCATCCTTAGACAGTATTCAATATAGAGAGCAATATGTTTTCTTGATGTTGAAGCTCACTGAATAAGGGCATTGATTTCGAATTTTCAAATTAAACATAACGGTTGACATTCTTACGCCCCCAAAACTCATTTCTTGTATTTTGGCAAGTGGCCCAATTTAAGGTTGCTCGTACAAGTTTCATTGCGTCTTTCATATTCATGCATTCCACGAGTCCTCTACGTCTCCTTTACATACAATTTTTTTCTGAACCTGGTCTTTTCTATCTTTTATGAGGATCCCGCTGGCGAAACTCATTTTTGAAGCCCCGAAAGATATGGTCGAAGGGATACATGATTTTAGTAGTGATGGTGTGTCGGCATGACGATGCATATGATATGCGACAAGAAAGGGGGACTTGGGAGAGCTCTACTCACCGATTACCGAGAAGCTTATGAAGCCTAACGATCATGTCAACCTCGTCCTCTTGGAATGCCCCTCTCTTGATGTTGGGCTTCAGATAGTTCAACCACCTCAACCTGCAACTTTTCCTGCACCTGTTCAACCCTGCAAACTCAAACCATTGATACCCGCTCTAATGATAACAGCGAAAATAGCTCTCTCTCTCGCTGGGGTGATCAATAGCAAACCTGCTCTGCGAGGGACTTGGTGCCAATTTCCTTCACCATATTTCTCCACCCACTCCTTCAGCAACGCATCCTCTTCCTCAGTCCATGCACCTTTTCTCACACCAATAGCTCCCTCCATTGTCTCCTCTCTCTCTCTCTCTCTCTCTCTCTCTCTCTCTCTCTCTCTCCCGTGTCCGCGCACACACTTTCTTGGTGCGGAACACTTCCCTACCCAAAGTACGAGTACGCGTTGCTTAAAGGTTCACTTGAAGAAGCCATATATGCAAGGTCCATCCGTGCAAATACATGCATGAAGTGCTGTCGGTGTGCGACAGAAGTGAGCGACAGTGAGTGTCGTGCATGTCTATCATCCACACATAACCATCCCTCCAACTTCTTGTCGATCCGACCATGGCGACAGTTTTCTCTGTCTCCGTTTTAGTCAATTAACAGTCCAATTGAATTCTAGTCGTCGGACGCGCGCTTCTCTGCAGGGGCCCTAACGGGGCTTTTGTCGCCATGTGGAGGGGTCGATCTTGCTCTTGATTAACCAGTGAGGCCATTTTTTTGTAAGATTTTTCTTTGATGCTAGAGAGACTTAGAAAGCAGGAAGCTATACTGCTCCGATGGTGCGATCGGTATGTCTTGAGTTACTCCCGGGCAAAAGGGCCCGTAAGCCTGCGGCGTCAGGTTTGGCATAGGCTCTGTCAAGGCTTAGGCCAAGTGCCCGGATACAGTCGGTTCAACTTTGACATATTTGTTTAGAGATAAGATTTTTTTAGCTCGTTGATACGTAAAGTGAGCTAATATGTGCCCTAGCCCGATTTGGCAGGTTCCATGCCATCAAGATTTCTTTTCCATTTTCAGTTTCTTCGCCCTCGATTTTTGGCACAAGGTCATTTCTTGGAAAAAAGTTCTTAAACATGTTCATAATCTGAACCCCCCAAAAAAAAAAATGTTCATAAAACAGTTAAAATTCTTATTGCTCATTAAATTAGACATATATTAGCTCGTATTATGTATGAATTCTTTAATATGCAAGATTTCAGGAGGGGTCTGGCTAATCGAAACGACATACATACAAATTGACCCAGTACTCATTCATCTGAAAAATATTCCTGTTTTACTTTATCATTTTTCAGGGTTGAATAATCTTCATCTAAGATAATTTGACCTAGCCTAAAAGTCTGATCTCAAGCCACATTTTGAAAGTAAGATTGATTTCATTTTCAATAGAAAGACACGTATTTAATTATAATAGTAATCTCTCTCTCTCTGGGTGATTCATTGTATACCTGCTCCATGAGGGACTTAGTGCCATTTTCCTTCAATCATATAATCCTCAATTTCATTTTCGATTGTTTCCTGCACTTGTCCCTTTTGAAAAAGTATTCTCTAATAAGTGCCCGAAAAGCAACATGAGTGAATCTGAACCATAAATAAAGTCATTTGTTACTTTTATATTCCATAATCACAAGATTCATATCATAATCCCAGCAAATACAGTCATGTTCGATTCAATTCCAACTCAGACAAGCTTCTCGGAGACGTTCTGATGACTCTCTATCCTGTTTGTTATTCAATCGTGGTGTGACTAAAGGACTTAAATGACCCGACACAATTGGTTGCAGAGTGCTCTAAATGATTTGATCTGTGATTGTGTCATAGCCCTTACATTTATTCTTAACACTACTAAATAGAAAGGTCTCCTTGCCCAACCACCATTTTTTTTGGCCCCACATGGCATTATTCCCAATCATAAATCCTCTTAAATGTTAGGGTAACATTTGATTGACAACACACCGTTAATAAATGTGAACTCGATTGGGAAGGGCACATCGCAATGAAAGGGTATGGGGAGAAATGTATATCTGGTCAATGCTTCAACTTTAAGAGAAAAAAAAAAAATTAATTCTACCCACCTTTATATGCCAAGGATCGCTTTCTACTCTTGAGTTGAAAAAGATAGCACAAAAAATTAAACATATTGAATTCAATAAAAGGAGGAACCAGCAAACAACTAATTTCAATTTTTTCAAATGTCGACGAAAAGATTACATATGATCAACTTTTATCATTGCATGACGCATGGATAAGCATCTTACTTCATGATTCATTGCGTAGATGATCATCTCAAGTCTGCTTTACAGTGCGAGATTGAGTTCACTTCTTTCGTTCCAAATTACTTCTTCATAGATGACTTAAAACTCAATAGATGACAGAACTTGAGTATCTCGCAGCTTGAGGGCCAAGCTCCCATTCGCCTCTCACCAAATAAATGGACCTTTTACAGTTGAAAGTTTTGTATCTTCACGATGCAAAAATTATTAATTGCGGTTGCCTGGTGGGTGGTTGGACACGCTTCCTGTATGCTAGAAGATTGAATACAACCCAATTCGTACCGTACTTAGGATTACCCTTTCTCTTATTATTTTTTTTTTAACATGGTTGCCTCAATTTGTGCAGGGAAGTTGGTCGGGACCATGATATTTTTTCCCATGCTTGAGCTTGAAATGTTATAGCAAGCTTGAGTTATGGACATTCAAGTGAAGACTGAAAGTCGTGGCCTCAAACGAACCGCGTGGTCCTTTTCTAGGCGTAATTGATATTCCGGTCAGCATCTTTCACGGTAGCTCTGTGACATTGACAGCACCCGAGGGCACTTGTGTATTGTATATATATCCTTCTGTCCTTATGGCATCTCATCTTGCGAACTCACATCAAGGTTGAGATACCACCGTGTGAATTTTTATTTTTTTGGTTTTGATAAAAGATGGGACCGAAACCCGAAAAAGGTAAATATCGAGATCCTATATGCATTTGTTATCACTCGAAAATGACACTTCTATGGTCGGATATTTTCATGAGAAAAATAATATCCGGTCTAGATAGTTCAAGAGCATGCATACTCGATAAAGGTCCAAACCGGATGTTTTTCTTCTTTGAACACAAACCAACTTATATTTTGTTTTCACATCATCTAAATTCAATATGTTTCATGTATCCTGTGGAGGTCATTTTTGGAAAGTTACATAGAGTAGACTTTTTTCTTTTTTTTTAGTCAGTACTACTCTACTTCTACTCTAACTCTCACTCTCAGGCTTTTGCCCTACCTCCTTGCAGAGCATGAGAGTCAAAACCCACACTTGAAACTAAATCGTCCTAACTCCAACCCCCTTGAGAATGTGGGGATTCGAACCCCACACCTCCCACTTCCATATTAGAAGAATAGCCACTGGGACAAACCCCATTGGTTGAGTAGACTTATTCAAATGAGAATTGATTGCATGATAATCTATAGTTTATTCCAAATCATAAAAAATTAAATTAATTGTCATAGAACTCATTTCTTCAAAAATTTGCGGTTCACAATAAACTATTATTTTCACAGTATCCGAAAAATTATTATATTAGCAAAGCCGTATTTAAATTCATCCGGCAAATAATTCATGTAAATGATACTTCATGCAAGTTTCATGAGTATAATGCCTAATTCCAAGCCAGTATGTACAAATAAGGAGGAGATGATTGAGTCAAGAGTAGATACACATCTATATTAAATCAAAGGGTTCACCTGGTCATATAGGCCGTCATTAAAAAAAAAAACACAAAATCATTTTATACGACACTGTAAATTTGTACTGAGCAAGGAAGAGAATGAACCGATTTATATGCAATCCTGCGGTGGACCGAGCACCATAGATGTGCCTCGAAACCAATGACTTACCTCTGCAACATATATATACATATATATGTGTGTGTGTATAACATTAGAATTCAGAAGAGAAAATGAATAACGGAAATACAAATTATTATCTGGCCGAAAAGAAACACAGTCTCATTTTAAGGATAAAATTTCAAACTTATTAATCAAGCAAATTTCCAAACAAGAATTGCAACTGTACATTATAATCCGCCAATGGACAGTACGAACTGTGTTTCTTTATTATTTTATTAAGGAACTGTGTTTAATGATTGGACATGCAAGCGTTACGTGACATTGAGAAGAGTTGCATGTCTCTTAAATATGTCTCGTTCCAACTATGCATTATAACAGAGTCAAATATGATCTTGACGGGTTAAATATCGCTAGCTATCTATTCCAAAGAAAACTCCAAATATGTCTTAGTCATATTCTCAAGAGGTCATGATGTCCGTACGTGCATATAAGTTGACATTTGGATATCTCGGGGAATAATGATGAATATTGATAATTGTTAGGATATTATCATAATATTTCAAAGTTTTTTCGGATTACATGAGACTGTAATTGATTCTATAATTTTCATTGATTATTTTGATAGATAGTTTCTTGTTAGATTTAGGGGTATGCACCTAGAACCGCCCGATTCTGGAACTGCTCGAATCGGACCAAACCAGCCGGTTTTGGGTGGTTCCTAAAGAGGGCGGTCAAGTTCCTGATTCCCACTTTTGGAACCAGTGGCCAATCGATCTAGTTCCCAATTCCAAGGTGAGAACCGGACCGGTTAATTTTATATATATAATATAATTTTTAAAATTTCTTAAGAAACAAACCATAATTTCTCTCATTTTTCATTTTATTTTTGGCCAAAAAAAGCAAATTTACAGATTTCACCAGACTGGTCAATCGGTCCAAACCGGTTCTTGGTGGTCCTCCCAGTCCGGTTCCCGATTCCGCTCAATCCTAGTTAGATTGCTTCATTTCTTAAAAATTGTTCCCATATAAATGCATCTTGATTGTAATGCATTATAGGGTCCTGTACTATAATAATTTGATTATTATTATTGTTTCTAACTTGATATCAGTTATGAGCTCCCAATGTGGGTAGAGGCGTGCGATGAAGCAAAGATGCATGAACTGGGATTCTGACAAGTACGGCTGAATTGATGTCATAATTCCATCTGGGCTCTGAGATTGCCAACTGATCCCCCACTACCTGCATCTGACTAAGAAAATCGAAAATAGATTGTTCCTATTCTTGTCTCATGCCGTGAAGTGTACCTTAACATACCAGAGAGCCAAATTCCTGGTAGTACTAAGGTCCAGAATATTGGATTTCAATCCAGCTCTAATGACGAAGCATTATTGTTTGTCCTGGAGACGGCAGATGAAAGGTGTTGTGGCGGTGCTTTTCACGGGAGAGATGACAGAGGTAAGGGACACGACTCTACACAAGCAAGAATGTGAACCAAGATCCCACAGCTTGAGTCTGCATGACTGATACATGGTGCTGAACTTGTCTGAGGGCGCTGGTATTCGGAAGACGGGGATGTTCCTCAGAAACCACCCACCATTATTCGGTGTGATAGCAAAGCTTGTCATGCGATTGAATAAGTGAGATAATCATATAGTCTCTCCTCGATTGCGAAGAAAAAATAGTGTGTAAACTTTCTCATAAACCATACCCTCATTGTTTTTTTATTTTTTGCCATAAAACGAACACATATATGGTTCGTTCATTTCATGGAAAACATTCCAGGAAAACGTTTTCTGGATTTCCCGGTATTCATTTCACAGAAGATAAATTGCTGGGAGAAAACATTTTCCATGGAGGGAAAAAATTCTTTTAAACTAAAGGAAAATGTTTTCCACTTTTGAAAAGTGAAAAACATTTTCCTCACTCAATCTCTCTTATCTTACTCACTTGCAAGTTCTCACTTCCTCCTTCTCTTTCTTTCTTTTTCTTTTTTAATTCGAATTATTTTTCTTTTTATTTTTCCTTTTTTCCTTTTTTGTTTTTATTTTCTTTGTTTTCCCTCCTCTTCTTTATTGGCCATTTGCCGGCCACGGCGACGACCGGTGAGCTCGAGGCTCACCTCGGCCGATGTCGACCGTCGCCGTGGCCGGCGACCAACCAAGAAGAAGAGGAGGAAAACCAACAAAAGGAAAAAAAAAAAAAGAAAAAAATAATAATTTAATAATTGATTGAAAAGTAAAAAATAATTTAAATTTGATTTTTTTAAAAAATTAAAAATAATTATTTTTCAAGAAATAAATTTAATGAAAATAGAGGAAAAGATTTTCCTCACTGAGCAATGAAAAATATTTTCTACTTTATTTTCAGGTTTCACTTGAATACCAGAAAATAATTATATTTTTCTAGAAAATAACTTCTCAAAAAATATTTTTCAAAAACGCCATATTTCCCGTAAAATAAACGGAGCTGTAATATCAACATAAAGAAGAATACAACATGCTCAAGTTTCTCACTATCACTCCAGGTGATGACCAAAGGAACCAAATTTGGTCTTATGTTCTTAAATAAGTTCACGTTCAAAATGAAGATATATGAACATCGCGGCATATTAAACTCCGCAACATATATTCACAATCCCCGGGAATCTTCAGGTACATGGATACACTGCAACTCGAGCTCGACTTCGCCTCACTCAACGTTTCAAAGCCAGAGAACCGTTTTTCTACGACACTCTGGCTTTGTTCATGTGATGCGGCTCTCTTCAGCGAGGCAGTTTTCCACCTTCATTCTGAGAGCTTCTAGCAATGCCCGGGTGTCCCCCATTTCGTCGTCTCCAAACTTGTGCTCGTCGTCCACCGACGGCGTAAACGAAGATGATAAATCTCCGTGATTCTTCCCCTCATAATCACTCTCCCCTTCGTCTTTTATGATTTTTGACCGAATCATATAACCGTCCCTTGCAGCGTTTGGAGGACCTGCAAGTACTTTATCAGACAGTGGGTATTGTCAATCATAGTTGGTCACAAGCATCCATCCTTAATTTTAGGATTAATACAACAAAAAACCCTAAATTAAGACACTTGTCACAAATTTATCCTAAATTAAGACACTTATAACAAATTTACCTTCCGTTAGTTTTTATTAAATTTTACCTTGAAATTACTGAGTTATATGATACTTGACAATTGACGGGTGTATAACTTGAGTTTTTACTTTCCGTTTATCACTAGTATACCGGTTTGTGATTTCAATTTAACGAATATTAACGAAAGGTAAATTTATTACAAATATACCAGTTTTGGGTTTTCGGTAGTCAGAAAAATAATTTTGAGTAAATTTGTGATGTGATCATTGTGATGGGACCAATGAGAGATTAAATGCTTGGCCCGGAATTCTGGGTGAGCGAGCGAAAGAGCATGGGCCATGGTCTCACGCGAGATCCATGTAAATAGGGAAACACTCGGGTGGCCCAGAAAAGGATAATATAACCAGTTAATCATTGGAAATCAATGAGAAAGGTTCGCCATCATAAGCTTGGGTTCCTAATGGCTAGGGGTCACAATGATATCCTACTTTCTCTAGAGATTCTTCATATATCTTTTATGAGCCGCTCCATCATGCGTCCTAATTTTCATTTGCAAGAATATCCAATTGCCTCTTGACTTGCTCTCTATTCTAGAGATTTGTGACTGCTCCCGATCCTTCATCTACAGTTCTCCTTCAGTCAACACAGTTAACTCAGTCTTCAACATCCTTTCCTGTTTCGAGCCAATTGATCGGGATCTCGTGTCTTGTATTCCACTTAAACTCCATCTATTAAAGACTCGTGATTGATGAGCTAATCAAGTAGTCCATCAATGAATTTTGTGGGTTACACTATTATGACCTTCATGATCGATGAGCTCATTAGACATTCCATTAATGAGTTTTATAGATTATACTATTTTGTAATGACTGAGTTTGAATCATTAAATTCTCTATAAATGGGCCAATATTTTTGGGTGGTGTCAAGAAGCCCAACCCATTATTATTTGCTTTATGTGTGGAGAATTTTACATCAACTCAGACATCTCCATTCAGAGCTATCAAATTTAGGTGGAGTTTATTCACCACATTCCAATAACCAAGAATTCTCGAGTTAGTTCCAACAATTTCCATCACAAGCCTCATAGTCAAATAATTTGACAAATTTAAAGATGGACGTGACTACAAAGACATTATTTCTCACAAGGGATTAACAGTTTATTTTATAGTAGAATGCATCAATCACTAGTTTAATAAATGGCCTAGTTTTAGCACACTATAAGAGAATTCCATACCACATAAACGACTTGAGTTTGCCCCAGTATAGCTACCAAGACAGATCGACCAAAGCGATAGCTAGATAATGGCTCGAGGATTCGAGTCGAGAAATTCCCAAATGTCGGCATCGAAAGAGAGATCGTTCCAACCATTTCGTCCCTCATCCATAGCGAATTCCCGAGGCCACGAATTCACGCCTGGCTGTCCTTCTGAGCCACTTCTTGAGGTGACGAGCCCTTCGTCGGGGCTGCTTTCGGTTAACAGATCTTCCCACCAAGCACTCTTCTTGTCCTGATGAAATAAAATTGGAGATGGTTGTCCAAGGTTCTCACTTGGTGGAGTCCTTGAAGCCACCTGCGTGGCGTTTCCGTTGAGCCATGCCGAGCTCTTCGAGAATGTCCGAGGTTGAGGCCTTATGATGTTCACTTTAGTGACAAATTTACAAGGCGGCTTGTCTTCCTTCTGCTTCTGATAGACGACCTTTTTAGCCAAGTGGGTGTTCCAATAGTTCTTGATGTCATTCGCGGTTCTTCCCTGAAGTCTCCCCGCAATCAGTGACCACCTGCATGAACTTGGACAGATCATTATTTAGTATATGATAATTAGGAAGAATGACTCAATAGTTCAGCATTCAGCATACGCATGAATTTTGATTAATAATTCTACATACCCCCCTTATGTCATGGATTTTAATATGACTACTTGACAATTCTACGCTCCCACTTGTGTCTAAATTCTTCAGTTATTCGTGCAGGCATGGGCTTATTTCAACGCCCATATCGCCAGCTAACTCAATTATCAAATCATAATAACAGTAGTAGCGTTTCACACCAATGGATTCAACAAAGACATCTTTCAGCGAAAATCACTTTCCAATCTTTATTAAAGGAGACAGATTTTGTGATGATTCCAGACAGAAAGTATCACGGGTAGATGAGAAAATACAGTCACTTCAACGGAACCGAACATAAACAAATTTTGCCGGAATTTAATAAATGGCAAATCTTGATAACGCAAAAATGCAATGTCGGAATTTAATCAATGTCGTGACACCCAAGATGTGGAAACACAATGAAATTTTATTAACAACATGGATCTGAAAACTATAGCTGAAAAACACGTTGAAATTTAATCAACGATGCAAGACTGGAAACTAAAACTACAATGCAAGAAAATTAAGATAACTAAAAGGTAGTAGACTTGTTTGTTTGTGTGGGAGGTATCCATTAGACGAACAATGGTATTTATAGTGGTTGTGCCATAACCATCTCTGAACAGTTCTCATATGATTATAGTCATAGTCCTCATCTTCGAGAATCTTGTATCCATACTCCCACAATGGTATGATCTTATCTTCAAGCGGTTGCTCTCTTCAAATCGCGTTTTATTTACTCCACGACTTCCTGAACTCCGTTGCTTTACTATTTGGTGATTCTCGAACTCATAACTAAGTCCCGACGCCATCTAAGCATCCGACTTTCTCTTGATACTTTAAATCAGTAATCTGTCCCCTTTCTAATTGATATTCTTGCATATATAAGTTGTGTATTTCAAATTTGAGATTGATTCATTTGTCCAGAACTTTAACTACAACAGTAATATTTTCTTTTTATTTGTATGCATTTCTCGATCGAATTCAAAACATTTGATCACTTTGCTTTTTGTTTACTCCTTTTGTTTACCTCAAAGCCTACAACAGCACGTCTAAAATCTTTAAATGTCTTATGCGCTTAGGTTCGATTATTCAATTCCATTGTCTTTGTATATGCCACCTCTTTTTTCTTTTTTCTTTTTTCTTTTCCTTTTTCTTCTCTAATCGAAAAGGCGAACAAGGAAAACCAGATTGCCTGCTCTCTCTCTCTAAGCATTACTAAGAGAATTCCACGACTCGCTACGTAGTATTCAGACTTAAGACTATGAAAGGACCCTCATTCGGCCTCACTCACGGCCCATTGGTCCGAGATTGGGAAGCCATGTCACCATAATTTCTGGCTAATATCATTCCCCAAACCGAGATACTTTGCATACGAATTTGCAACCTCGCATTTGGAAATTTCAACAAGTACCACTAGACCATCTCTCATCTCTTAAGCAAGTTAGTCTATTATTCTTTTTTGTCTATATATTAAGAGTCCTATTAACGAGCGTTCGGCAATTGTTAAACGTACCTTAATAAGAAAATATTTAATTTTTAAAGTATTGATTGTGTATATTATGAATATAGTAAATGCATTGAAAATTGTAATGGTTTTTATTTAGTTGCTTATTGAGTGCCACTACGATATTACATTCTAAAATAGAACCCTACATTTGCTCTTCAATTTGGTCTGATTTTTCACTGAAACCCTGCGGATAAGTTTGACTTTCCCCCATGTAAATGCTCAGTGTAAAGGGCCCTACATAACGTGGACACGACACTTAGAGCATTGCTTCTGTATCGATCTCTGTCTCTCTCATCAATTGAAACTGATGTCCACAAGAAAGTGCTACAAGGCAAATTCAAAGACTTTAAAAGCTGTTATGGCAAAAATTGACGGGACAGAATCGTTTCAGACAACGATGCCCTTCATTAAAAGTCTACTTTTGCCCGATAAAAAGAATCGTGATGAGAAATTCACTGATGGCAACACACAAGTCCTCGACGCCAAGTGGCTCAGATTGCCTTTGTTGTAACATTCATTTTCCTCAACATGTACAACATGCATTCTGGGGTCAAGCAATAGGTAACACGATCAACCTCATTCTCAAGTGTCAATTTCCTCTTCATTCTGTCTTATTGATAATGATGACTAATCTTAAAATATTTATGACATCTAGCTCACTAAGAACTTGATATTCTTAAATGGGTAGATTTGATTGATGATATCCAAACTAATCGAGCGCACCATATATATATATATATATATATATATATATATATATATATATATATATATATATATATATATATATTGAGGTACCACATGATGTCTACACATGATCGATTTAAATTTCATATCATTATCATGTGGCTATTGTGTCGATACTTTGGCGAGAAAGTATAATTGGATTTCGGTGAAATTGTGTTAATTACTCATGTATGTAAAAACTGATTTGTACCCTGCTAAACTCTGAAGTGTTTTGAGAATAAAATTATATATATATAAACTACGAAATAATTCCGAGGAGCATTGGACTTACTTTGGTTGTGGGGTTGACAAGAGTATGGACCACAATATATATATATATATATATATGGTGACCACAAAATATTTGAACGGTACAAAGTCTCTTTCATTTTCCAAATCAAGACGGGGCTCTCCTATCCTGTGCCGACGCCCCTATCCCTATTTGGCAGGTTCTATGCCATCAAGTTCATAAATTTCTTGAAAAAAGAAAGTCCATAAATGCGTTTATATATATAGCAAGTTCATTTCCTGAAAGTTCATAAAGGCGTTTATATATATATAAGAAGAAGAAGAGGAGGAGGAGGAAGAGTACAATGACCACGTACATACTCTTTAATTTGCTATATTTCAAGTGGAGTGTGGCTAATCGATCCCCAAATATTTGGCGTAAGTTCGTTTCTTGAAAAAAGAAAGTTCATAAACGCGAAGAAGAAGAAGAAGAAGTCAGCTACCCATATTTTGTGCCACGACGAAATTGAATACTGTGGAAGTGTTCTGGAAAGTGCTCAGCTACCCATATTTTGTGCCATGACGAAATTGAATACTATAGAAGTGTACGGCGAAATTGACTACTGTGGAAGTTTTCTGGAAAACGCCTGGACTTCACAGCTTTTTCTTGATGTTGAAGTTTACTGAAGGGCATTGATTTCAAATTTCCAGAGAAGGTTAGAAGTGATGGTTGACATTCTTACGTTTCTAAAACTTATTTCTCATGGGAGATTGCATTGGATAAGTGGGATTTTTAAAGATTTTCAAAAAAAAATAATCTGATTTTAGGTTGCACCAAATAAATGACAAGATTGTCTACAATTCAGTGAATATTAGGATGATCTCTAATCCCCTTATCCAACTATCCCAATTTGAATTTAGATGACCAAACAATGCCTTATTTAGCATATGGGCTTCATATTAATGTACTCAACAAGCCCTTTACGCCTCTTCTACATAAAATATTTTCTGAACCTAGTCTTTTCCAACTTTTTTTTTTTTTTTTTGATGATTTCGCCGGTGAAACTCACGTTCAAAGCCTCGAAAGAAATGATTGAAGAGATTTACGGATTCATTAGTGTTGACATGATGATATACACGACATGCGACAAGTTTCACAAACTTTTGAGAGCAGTGCTCACCGATTACCCAGAAGCTTATGAAGCCTGATGATCATGTCAACCTCGTCGTCTTGGAATGCCCCTCTCTTGATGTTGGGCTTCAGATAGTTCAACCACCTCAGCCTGCAACTTTTCCTGCACCTGTTCAACCCTGCAAATTCAAACACATTGATACATACGCTTATTGTAACAGCAAATATAGCTATCTCTCTCTCTCGGGTGATTAATAGTATACCTCCTCTGCGGGGGACTTGGTGCCATTTTCCTTCACCATATTTCTCCACGCACTTCTTCAGCAGTACATCCTCTTCCTCAGTCCATGCACCTTTTCTCACTCCTGCAGCTCCTTCCATCGTCTCCTCTCTCTGTCTCTCCCGTGTGCGCATGCACTCTTTTTGGCTGCAGAAACACTTCCGGACCCAAATTATGAGCATGTATTACTTGACGGTTCACCTGGAAAAGCCATGTATATAAGTAGGGACAGGGAGATCAAAATTCAGTATCTGTCCAAATACAGGTTTGAAATATTGTGGTTGGGAGAGCGAAGTGAGTGAAAGTGAGTGTTGTGAATGTCTAACACCCACACACAACCATCTCCAGCTTCTTGTGGCCCCAACCACGGCATTGTTAGTAATTAAACTAAATTCATAAATGTCTAACACGCATGCACCGTGATTGTTCGCATTTCAATATCTTTTAATGTTTTTATAAATTCCCCAGAATCTATCTTCTTGGAATGGTAGATATATTTATGAGTCATTTAAGAGTAAGACATGTAACATGTGAATTGTAAGTGTTTTCACCTTCAAATTATCTATCATGCATTTTCTTTGCAGGGCTACAAAGCTAATGGCGCCTTTGTTCCTTGTGAATAACAGTGCCTTTTTTACCACGAAGTGTCATTGAGATGTAATTGGGAACAAGAACCTACATAATATATAAACGGGCTTTGCTAGCATAACAGTCATGAGGGTATTGTGAGAATAATAGTCTATTATAAGACATAAATTCTTGAAAAAATGGGTTCCGCAATAATTATAATTATTTGTGATTTGATTTTTTGTGATTCAAAATAGATTGTTATTCTCATAGTACATTAAAGACTATCACACAATCATTTTACTATATAGACATGGAGCAAATTTGGCAAAGAGTCTCAAATAGAAAATTTTCAAATATTGGATACTATTTCTTTTTTTTGAAAAAGGAAATGAAACCAACAAGAAGGAATTTAATTAGTGCGTGTGAACGTTTTTTTAACTTTGAATAACTACTTAAATGTAAAAATTCAATCCTTTTGCAATGTACCCACAAAAACATTTTAACCTATTATATGTATAATGGAAGTCAAATTAGCAAACACCCGTCCATTTTATCTAATTTAATGAGATTTTAAAGAATTACCGTTAAGTGAAAATTTATACACTGCAATACATCGCTTTGTGGCATTTGTTGAACTAAAACACAATACATATTTATTCAATTTAATTGTTTTGAATTGAAAGTTGGCTGGCACGGTGAACAAGTGGGGTTGTACAAAAAAAATCAGTGAGGCAAAAGATGCAATCAAAGCAAAAGATATAATCAAAAAAATATACTTTAAACTTTCAAATACATTTTACTTTTTAGCTAGTCGTAAGATCATTATGAGTTTGATTTTCGAGTTAATTTGCACCGTTATGGCTCGAGCTGAGCTTATGAATAATGTGTAAATATGATAGCTTTAGGTGACATAAAAAATGATAGTAGAAAAGTTTACAGTAAATAATTTTTTTTATTTTAAAATTTTGGACTTCTTTTAGTTTTGAATCAAGCAAGACATTACCGGTTAACTAATTTGATAAGTGGATGGAAACTCTACTAGATCTATTTCTTTAATTAAGATTGTCATATTTTTTTATTTGGTCTTTTAGAATTATTTAGAACTAGACCACATCAAAGTGATTTTCTCGTTAATTGTCCACGTGTAGATGACTTCATTTTAACTAAACTGAGTAGGTAAACTTGTATTCTGCCATGCGAAAATCATGTTGGATATCATCTTAGTTGTAAAAGAAAAAAAAATTAAAGTGACATGAAACAAGTAAAGCAAAGAGAGAATAATAAGCAAAGAGAATGAATAAGCAAAACTAGAATGACAAAATGCCCAAAATCAATTATATGATGATATAGTCAACGTCGATCATCTTACATACAATAGTCAGTGCTAACATGAACGATTTTCATAATTTTTTAATTGAAAAAGGCTTTCCTTCATGATACTCTCCCTATCTCTTTCATTAAAGGCAAGAAACAGCAATCCAAACTCAATCTCTAAAAGCGTTTTCCTTCCCCCGTCTTCATTAAATAATTGCTTCATGACATTTGTTAAATATGTCTCGAGTTTAAGCCCGAAGCGAATTATTGAATTTTGAAATATAAAATAAAATATAATTGGAGAAAAGTTTCTTTTCGTTGCGGAATCCGAAATGCCGAAGGAAGAAAACCTACATGCGCGTGAAGAGGAAGGTTTCCTCGTAGGCCCAAGATAAAATATAAAAGCTACGGGTGAAGTTTTTGTACGCGTTCGAAAGGTGGGGCCCAAAGTCAAATATTTGACTTTGGGCACACGGTGAAAAGAGTGAAGCCTTCGCATGTGGATTCCTGCACATAAAAGCTGAGAGAGGAAATCTGCCGCATGAAGCCAAAATATGCAGTTGGGGCCCACTTGGGCACACACACATATAAATATTAGAAGACCCTTTTTCTCGTGAGATGCGGCTGAAAACCCTACGAAACGAAAAGAGGAGCCGCGCCTCCATGTTTCCGAAGAAGCCGCAAGTCCTCCGCGCGAAGCTTTGAAGAGATACGCGAAGCCGTACATAGAGCGTATTGTGTTGAGCTTGAACGCGCGGTAACTTTGTCTTTGAGTTTATACTGAGTGAGTTGTTTATTTATAAACACTTTGGGTTTGGGATAAATTAGGGTTTGGGAAACACCGGTAGAGTGTTTGAGTGACTTGAGTGTGTAATCTCCTCAGACGCGATCTATAGTGAAATTCGTTCGTCTTCTCTCCCCGCACGTAGGCTCTTACGACGAACCACGTAAATCCTGTGTCCGATTTCTTTTTCTTTTCTCGTCTATATTATTGATCGATCGCTCGCCCTATCGCAACAACATTCATTGCTATAACAAGCACTTTTTGGATTTTCTGAATTTTTTCTATTTTTAGGGAAATAGAAAAATTCAAAAAATTCAAAAATTCAAAAATGTTGTGAAAATCATCCATGTCGGTGTTGATAGTGTCATTTAGGACCATTAGCATCCACATCAATTATCGCCGATCAAAATTAATCGAAATGACTATATTAGCAAATCATCAAAAAGTTTAACACCAAATCGAAAAAATTGGAACTGAATTGGTTGTTATACAATAACTTTTGAACTTTTGGGACACTTACCCCATTAAATTTTAGGTTGAGAATTAGATGGATTTATTGTATAATTGATAGGCAATGTGAAAAATATGTATTAATTTGTGTCTTTGTAATAGTGAGTATCTCTATTACTATTCTTTGATAAGTTGTCTCCAATCCTAATCTGGTAGACAAAGTCAATCGATAATTTCTCCATTGATCGTATGCCCACCACAGGGGCACACGCATATTTAGAAATCTTGCAAATATAAATCTTTTACAATGATATTAGGTATACTACGACTTGTCTATAAAGTAATATATTAAATAATGCAGCAGACTGCACCTTTAAAGAAACGACTTATATTCAACACCTAATAAGAGATTGTCACATCACTAAATATATCAATTTTAAAAATCAATTTTAGTATATCAAGGATTGTTCTATCTTTTTTCTTTGATCTTCCAATTTTGTTTACTATTATTTTTCGTGCTTTGCAAACAATTTATGTCCCCCCTCATCATTTCATCCACCTTCCCTAGACGTTGGATGGTCAACTTATCTAACATTTCACTCTAACCGTATTAGGGCCATACCAACTTCCAAACTTTGTCTCTAGGGCAAAATTGTGATCTAATCAATTTCGGACATTATGTTCAAATTATTCCATAATCGGACTTGACTATATAGTGTCAATCAAGTTTCAAAGGCTATAATGAGAGCCATTACTACATATCCCCGGTAGATGCATCATAAGGCTGTGCACATCATTGATTAAGACGGGTCCACTGCTTTTTACGTGAGATTGTCAAATCTACAGTCTAATATGGCATTAAGATACATGCACCCCGCTTACCTAATAACAATTTAGCCTATGATGCACGTTGTTATACACAGGTACTTAAATTACTATGTTCAAACTCTCAAATACACAAACATCGTGGAGAAGCCTTAAGTGCTTTTACGGAGAAGCTAATGCTTTAGAGTATATATATATTATTTACAAATAGCATTCATCTTAGATTCGAATTTTAGCTAACTCTACATGTCTAGCTAGACTTTTACTTTTGCCTTTTGCTTTATATCTAAATCTCGTGACAAAACATTTTGATTTTTTATCTTAGCCCAAAAAACCTAAAATCGTCACAACATACAAATGTCTACATGTAGATTTCACATATAATTTTTTTCACTATTTTCTTAAAATTAGATAATATTTTAAATTACTGCGGGAAAATTAAAAATTTGCTTATTGACCATTGAAAAGAATAGGCAAGCGGACCCTAAATAAACAGGGCTCATCTCCTATTATTTGAAATTATATTTACTTGGATTAAAGTTGGATAGATTTGAACAATGTTAACCTTCTATTACTCCTAAAGTTCATCCCCATTCCGCTTCCCATAGGATACCCTCGACCCAAACTAGGGGTGAGCATGGTCCGGGTTGGGCCGGTCCATGCCCTAACCCTAGGACCAACCCACACAGTGCTGGTCCTCGATTTTTGAGACCGAGGACCAACCCTATTGAGCTTGGAATCGAGGACCGGATCGACCCAATGAGTTCAGTCCAGTTCCAGGGTCAACTCGGGACCAACCGATAATTTTTTATTTCATTTTTTGTGCTCTTTAAAAAATCAATTGAGCACCGGACTGATCCAATGGGTTTGGTTCGGTTTCAAGGTCAACCTAGGATTAACCAATAATTTTTTATTTCATTTTTTATACTCCTTAAAAGGGCAACTGAGAACCGTATCGACCCAATGGGTTCGATGATGAGTGAGGTCAGCTAAGAAAGACAAGCAGTGAGGGTCAAGTGGGGTGAGCGTCGAACAGAATGAGTATCGAATGTCGAGCAGGGAGCAACAAGCCAATCCAGCATCGAGCGGCAAGCGGCACGAGTGACCCAAAGTGAGCGAGGCGAGTGTCGAGTAGCGAGCGGAGAAGTTGTTTCTTTCGATTTTGGCAAATTGAAGACTAAGTGAACAAATAAGAAAAAAGAACGAATATTAGAGGAGGATGACATAAGAAGTTGTTTATACATTTTTTGACACCGTGAGGACTTCTTACAAAAACATTTTCATCCTTCGTAAATTATGACTATTGACGCCGTAAAAGACATTAAAAATCTAAGGTATTAAAGAACAATATAAAATTACTTGAACTCCTCACTAAATAGCTGTTTAATGTTGTTGACATCGTTTATTTTAAATTTTTCTCTATATAAAAAAATTATAAATAATATATTTTATATATATATATATTCGGGATTGGTCTAGACGGACCGACCCGGAACTCTCAGGATCGAAGACCGACCCGCACAATGCTGGTCCTGGAATTTTAGAACCAAGGACCGACCTAGTCTCCCTAGGAATCGAACCAGGACCGGCAGGGTTGGGCCGGTCCAGGGGTTGGTCTAGGGTCAACCTTGGACCGGTGCTCACCCCTAACCCAAACACCCCCACTCTCTCTCTCTCTCTCTCTCTCTCTCTCTCTCTCTCACAGACAACATGGCGGCCTCGATCTGAGGTCAAGACAGCTAGAGAGGCAGCCAATGCACATTTGAAAGAGAGGTGGGAGACCCTAGGGTTGGCTGGTGGTGGTGAGGGCTTCGACGGAGGCATGGCAAGGCCGATGGCAGTGTAAAGAGAAGGCGTAGGTGGTCAATGGCGTTGGCTGAGCAGTCAACACGGAGGAGAAGAAAGAGGATTGAGGAGAGGAAAAATCGTTAGGGCTTTTTCATGTTGCATTTTATTACGTGGGTAAATTGACTGGCTGGACGTTAGGAAAAATCGTTAGGGTTTTCCACCCCTTCCACAATAATGTGATGCGTTAGGAATTGACTGGCAGGACGCAGTTGAAGTGCATGAAATAGTTCCCTATTAACCTCAAAAATAAGAAAAATAAAGTAAAATCCAAATAAATGGTCCGTATATTATATTATCTACACTCAATAACATTGATAATCGAATTATGATAAGGATTTTGTCAACAAATGTTTCTCATGGAATTTGTTACGTACCTGAGTAAGAAAAGTATGTCATTCTTTAATGCATTCTTTCTCTTGTATTATGTGTAGCTTAGTGCATTAAAAGTGAAAAATAATTTTTTTAGGAAATATGTGCTTGTCTTGTACAGAATAAATTATAAGGAAGAGATTTTCCAAATATTGATAGTTTATATCACATGCGAAAATGAGTCAATGTAAATTTATTTATAAAAAAGAGGGCATAGGCTGTTGTTGTTATTAATGGTAACATTTCTTTATTAAATTTAAAAAAAAAATTATAAAACGTTTGGGTCCCATTACATTGACACTACCCCATTAATAAATGTGAACTTGATTGCAAAGGCCACCCTGCCATAGAAGGGTATGGAGAGAAATATGTTTCTGGTCAACGCTTCAACTCGAAGGGAAAGAATTTAATTCTTTCCACCTTCATACGCCAAGGATTGCTTTCTACATCTGGATTAATAAATATAGCACCCAGAGAGAATTATACGTCGTAATAAATGAAAGGAAGAGTAGATCATCTTAGGAGTATATGAAATTCAGCCATGTGGTCACATTTAAAGAGCATAGTGAGCGGAAAACTAAATACATCAAGATAACTTTCTTATGCAGTAAAACAATACTCATATGAAGTTAAACAAAGGGCTTATTATTAATTTCTTGCTTTTGAGGTTTTGCTCGAGTTACAACTTCTCAAATGAGCTATCAACATTTCAAACTCAATTATGTATTGCCATAAATCCTATCGACTGTACTTCTTGATGCGGTTTTCAGTTGGGTCATGGAGCTTTGATTTCAATTGTCAAATGGACTAGACTTCATTTTCGTTGTAATTGATATTCTCTGACTGTTTTTTTTTTTTTTTTTTTTTTTTGTCAGAATATTCTCTGACTGTTTGCTGGCTAAATTTCAATGAAAAGACTATATATGGCCACTTCTATCATTGCATGCTGCACATAAAATCTTCTTTAGTTCACCATGACTAGCTGCATATGTAGTTACTGAATTTCTATTAAACTCTAAGTGCAATTACCAACAATGTTTTTACATCATGTTGGTTCAAAAGTAGTCAGAAAATTGTCAGATTACTTAAATAGAGATTTTAGTTCAATACAGTCATTGATAAAATTAAAGTTTGATGACTCAATCGCCAAATATGTCAAAGCACGATGACTACAAATGAAGTTTACTTACAAGTATTGCTACGGTACATGTGGATGGAGGCAAACAAAATGCTTAAATATATGATAACCCCCGGACTTAGGAGAAATGTACGGAATATTTTTTTTTTTCCTTTCTCCATAAGTAAGAACTTAATATAATATCAACGGCAAAATAGGAGAGCAAATTCTACTGCAAGCTCAAGAATCTGTACACCAACCAGTCAAACACTCAATGATCTATGCCTATCAGCATTCACCTTCTTTCTACCATCTTCACACCTGATCAGTCTCCTTCGTATGGCCTTTTTAATCTGGAGCACTATCAAGTCAGGATTTACAATGAAAGAAGCATCACGAAAAGACAACGATTTCTAGCGAGTCATTATACGGTACAAACAGGCATTCCATGAAAGCGTTGAATAGCTTAATAGATAACTGAACTTGAGCCTCGCACAGCTTGTGGGCCAAGCTCCCATTCGCCTCTCACCAATTAAGCCGACCATTACGATTGAACATTATGTATCTTCTTTTATTTGGAAAACGAACATTCTGTATCTTCACAATGCAGAAAAGAGATTGCGGTTGCCCATTGGCTAGCTGGCAGTTGGTTGGGCTTGGGACCGTGATATGTGGTCCCAGGCTTGAGCTTTATGGACAGAAGACTATGGAAGTTGTGGGCCACAAGCAAACGGTCTTATTCATTTCAAGGCGCCTTTGATCTCTTTGCCATCATTTTCACGGCAACTCTATGACACTGAGAAATCTTGAAGAGATATATGCACAAAAGTTCTAAAATTTATCAGGAAAATATAATTAAGTTCTAAAACTTACAAAAAATGTAATTAGGTCTTCAATTTTGTCAAATTGATACAATTGAGTTCTTTCATAATTCCATCCATTTAGACTAACGGAAAATGCTGACGTGTCTTTCCTACATGGCGATGATGTGGTTAAAACTTGGAACACAAGGCTAAAATGACATCGTTTTGGATTAAATTCTAATTTTAACTAAAATCTTAATTTAAAAAAAGCCAAGGGCAAGGGCGGCAAGGCCGCTACTACCCCTAGAACCCGAAAGGGCCAATAGGGTTGCAGTTAGGAATATGTCTAATATTGATATTTAGAAGAGGTAGTGAGTGCTAAGTTTTAGATGAAAGATTTTGGTGCTACAAAGCATGTATTGGGTATGGAGATTTTGCATGATAAAATTGTAGGAGTTTTATATTTGTCTCAAGAAATATATTAAGAAGATTATGGCATGGCACAATTTAAAATGTAGTCAGTAAAACTTGTGAGTACACATTTAGCAAAGCACTTTAAACTTTCTAATAAATTATCTCTACAGTCTAAGGAGGAGGAGGAGGGAGGAGGAGCAAATGTCTTGTGTGTCCTTATTATAGTGCGATAGGTATTATTAGGTAACCTTGGTATGCACCAAGCCTGACATTTCACAAGTTGTGAGGATAGTTAGTCGTTCCATGAAATGTCCTAATAAAGCTCATTGAGAAACTATGAAGGGGGGGGGGGGCATGATATAATGTAATGAAGGAATTGCAATGGCAATAAGACCACAAGTTATGTGGATTCGAATCACATCACCAACATGGATGAGTACGGGTCTTTAGTAGGGTACATGCTTATAATAACAAATGGTGTAGTGAGTCTTTAGTGGGGTACATGCTCACAATAGCAAGTGGTGTAGTGAGTTGGAAGGTGTCATCATAGGACCACGTTTCCTTGTCTTCAACTAAGGCAAAATACATGGTACTAACCTTTACAACAAAGAAGGCGACATCACTAAGGGGTTTGTTTTTGGACTTTGGGTTAAAGTAGAAAAGTGTTGATATATCCCATGATAACCAAGGTGTGATATATATGTCATATAATCTGATTTATCACAAGCAAACGAAGAATATCAACATCAAGTACCATTATTAGCCAAAATGCCTTAACGAAGGGTAAGGTTGTTGTGAACAAGATCGTGACAACGAAAAACCCAGTAGATAAGATGACTAAGCCTATTTCCTTGGCAAAACTCAAGCTGTGCTGGAGCTTGATGGGTGTCTGTAGAGAATAAACACTTGTCGAGGCATTGAAAGCGCTGGCATGAATGATGAGTATCATGACTTGACTTCAAATATCGAATCAAGATAATAATTATTAAATTATGTCTCGAGTTTAAATTTGTACGAAAACCGACTCCTAGATGTGAATGGGAATTATTGACCGAATTCTCCTAATGATTTTTCCTATTTTGAGTTTTCACATATATCTTATGTCTCATTTGGTTTCAATTTTCATTTCATCCTCTGCTATTTGTGCTTCGATTAGTACACCTTTTGGTGTTGTTCCGCAACAAAATTAGTACTCAGCTACCAAGAGACTGAAGCAATTCGTGCTCCATAGATGTGCCCCCGAATCAATAACTTCTCTTTCCGACACATAAAAATCACTAAAATTCAAAAGACAAAATAAATAATGGATATGCTAATTATTATTTAGTGAACAAGAAAAACAGTCTCCCATTGATAATTTAAAACTACTTGATTATGCAAATCTTTAAACAATAGTTGCAATATCCGCAAAAGGTCAACACGAACATGACAATGAGATTTGGGCAACAACCACCTCGCCAGTGACCGGTGTGGGCTCACTAGGCCTCGCCTAGTGGCCGATAAGGGTCGTCAACGACCCTCCTTGGCTAAAATGAAAGGGTAAAAAAACAACATGATTCAAAAAATTATTAACAAACTTGTCTACATTAGTGATTTCTAACCAAAATTGACCGGATAGACTACATTAACAAATCGTCAAAAAATTTACGATTAAATTGATACAATTAAAAAGTTTAGAATTGAATGTGCCTAAGTACAATAAGTCAATGTCTTTCTTTTGTACTTTTTCCATAAAGACAACATCAAAAGATCACGGGACGATGGTCCCGAGAATCCATTGATGCTCAGGGCAGGGTCGCATGCGATGATTAGTAAATGGGGAGCACTCGGGCGGTTCAGAAATAAATGATCAGCGAGTCATCCGAAATGAATGAGAAAGGAACGCCCCATAAGCTTGGGTAGCTGTGGAGAGATGGAACAGGACGATCTGCGGTGCCCCAACCGGGTCCCAAACGGGGGGCTACTCGCGACACTGTAAGCTTCATAATGCTCCCAAGCCATTAAGGCTGGCCGTTTTACGTTAGAAAGATCGACCGTTCCTATTCTTTTTCCTGGCTCAAAATCGTCTACCCAACCTGTCGATTTCATCACTCCATAATGAGGCTAGACAAAGACACCAGTCGTGCTTGTACGATCGTCAATTTCTTCCTTTATTGCCTTCTACGTTGATGGTGATACCTGTGGCTGTTGTTGGTGTGTGGGGTTTTCTTGCGAATTGCAAACGCCCGTGCAAGAATGGCGTCGGCAGGGGGCTGCGGATTTGTAACTCGATTGCCGCCCTGCCATCATATCAAACTGCGTCCTTCAATTTTAATTGGATATACGGCGAGGCTGCCCTCGCCCAGATCTGCAGAGAGTTGTGACCCTCGCAATCGAGGAGCAAGGTGGCAGTGGATTGAAGGCCACTGCCCTTGCCCGCTCACTAGCGACACACGCCATCTTGTACTCACTGGTCTACTTCAGTAGCAGAGGTGGCAGTGGTGTCCATTCCGGCTTCACCTAAGCCTGAAGGGGCATGTTGACCCTTTGTTGCCGCTGCCGCCACCGGAATAGTTTTTTTTCTCCCCTTATTGTATTTCGCATTTTGTTTTTCCTTCAAATTTCTAAATTTTTAGAGTTTGAAATATATTCTGTTTTGATTTATGTGCTTAATCCTTTGAGTTACGTTTAGGATGCCATGGCATTTAACTTTATTACAGCCACGCCAGCTATAAAGGGAGTGAACCATTGATTTCTAGAGTGATACAGGGGAGTGAACCATCCTCTTGTGAGGGGACGGTTATAAATAGTCAAGTGCTCTAATTTGTGTTTGTGTGCAAAGGGTTCTTCAAACTAATATTATAGAGTGTGCCTTCAATTAAAAAGAGTTATTTTCTTTTTTTTTTCCAATTGAGTTCTCGAGCTTTATGAATATTTGGTATCAAAATCACGCTTTGCACTCAACAATTCAGGGACCATATTGGCTAATAAAGAGTATTGTGGATGAAATTGAGCAAATTGAGAAAGATAGGGATAGCATCTTTTCTTTATCCCTAAAAAGTATAAAGAAAGATAAAAAGTATAAGGAAAAATAAAAATGGGCCGCAATAACTCATACTTGAATATCAAAAGAAAGGCTCATCTTGGGCCATGCTCTTTATCCAAGTTTGTGATCATCTGAGGTCAAATTCTAAAGATTTCTTGCAAAGATTCAAAGATTTCGTAGATCGCCACTTTTTGAGGTTTGCTCGATCTTGCTCGGCCCAGGTTCTTCCAAATCTTTACCGCATGTAACATTGGGCAATTTATTTATAATATTTTAAAAACGAGATTATATTCTAGAAGTGAGTTGCTACTCACTTATTTGGGCCAGCTAGGAGTCGAGAATTACGTGGGAGAACGGTTTACGTCATACGAATCAAAGAATCTAAATTTTGGGACTTGAAACTCCATTTCTTTGCCTACAAATTGACTCAGAGGTCTTATCAAATTATGGAATTCTAAGTTCCTTTCCACTAAGCGGCTGTTTGGATTGATTTAGATTATTTCTGAATTGTGACCAAATCGCCAAATGAACCCGAAGGAAATCAAAAACATCAAACACATGTAAAGTGATCGATCATATCACAAACAAACAGAGCAATAAATAAAAATATAATGAAAAGTATAGGAAAGTAAACTCGATACGAGTTGGATAAAGAAGATTACACGGCCTCGGGACATGAATCCCGTGACTAAGTCTCAAATCAAAGCCTACGCCTGTCTCTAAACTAAAGAAGCATTCTAACCGAGGGAATAGTCACTAAAATAAAAATTAAACATGCAAGATATGATTTCGTTGTACACCATCTTCGAAACACGTAGGTGATGTATGTGAACAAATATGCGAACTGAGCATCCTAAATGTGCATCAGAACACTTGTTCACAAAAGTTTCTTTCTAATCGCGAGGATTTTACGTATATAAAGTATGCATGGGATGCTATGATGCAAAGTCTAGCACGAGTAGATCACCAATATTGCTCTGCTTCACGCAGGCAGAAAGTTACTTCACTCAAATGCTTCTGTTCGCGCGAGAGCAGCAGCGTAAACCCAGTAATGCGGCGATGCCTTCAGCTCGACCAGAGAGTTAACTACGACAACGACATCAGGACAAAGATAAAGGATGACGCAAGAAAATATTGAATGCGAAATCAACTCTTAGAGTTTAGTAGGAAGGGAAACAACCAGGATATGGTCGTGGCGAAATCAACAGACAGCGGCCAGACTCTCGGGCGTGGCGGTGACACCGTCACGAACTGGGGCACCTGCTTTAACAGCTGAGCTCTTTCATAAGCGTGTGCTTCCTTTCATCGACCAAGTGCATTTGGATTCCCTCCTTTTTTCTGATTTCGTTTACGCTAATCTCTGCCATGCTCACAACTATTTCTCCTTCTCACAAACGGATTCACCTGCAGAAGCGAAGTCTGACAGGAATGACCAGGTCGACGAAAGCTGTGCCGCCCAAGTACAGCCAATTATATAACAGTTCAATGTCAAAGCCGGAAACCTGAACCGGGCCGAAGTGATCCGATCCGAATCTTTGTTCACGGTACGGGTTTTTTCTTTTGGGCTACGCTTGTTGATCGGACCTGGGCCGCTCGAATTGGGTTTTTCCTTTTTAACTGACCCAGGCCCGATACTTGCTTAACATAACCGGATTGGAGACTCTATCTTTTATTTTTTATTTATTTATTTCCTTTTAATATTGTTTATTTTTATTATTATTTTTACAACAATGTGTGCGTGTGTGATTGTCGAAGAAAATTCAGGTGTCTATAAAAACGGCCCTTCGACCATAAGGAGGATCGAGTCTCTTTTCTTAACCATCTTGGGATATTTCGCTTTGAATTCTAATTTGATCATTTCAAAGTAATAGTGTAGGACTTGGCGCATTCAATAAGATGTTGAATAATTGAAAAAGTATAATTGACCCGGGATGTTTAATGCCCTCCCCTATTATATATTTTAATCTCTTGATTTTAAAATTATATAGTGGAGTACAGAAGATGGTCCATTGTCTATGCCTAGATCATTGTGATTATCGCATATAGATTAAACTTCATTATCAATCAGTCATTAACTGGTGGAGATCTATTTACACTTTCGTTCCTTAAAGATGAATGGAACCAATCAACGGACGCTGCCTAACGTCACTTTAAAATATATTGCAACAAGATAATTGTTATGCGCATACGTACGTATTGAGCAACATCTCGATCCTAGCTTTGAAGTTATGTGAATAGTGCAATTCTATTGTTTTATGATCGGTTTTTTTTTCGCATACTAATATATTTTTAAAAAGTTGGTAAATATCAAAAAAATATCTATAGAAAGAGTTATCGCCTAATTTTTGATAACTTATCATTAAGATACCAATACTTTTATGAAATTATTAACATCTTTTACACTTTGTAAATTATTAACTCATCATACCTTTTGATATTTGTCTTTCTCGCCGATGCAAATAGAAGTTTGCAAACGATAAGAAAAGTTGACAATTTGAGAAAATGAAATCATAAATGTCGGTAAGTAACTCAAATTAGGTTTATAGCCTAACACTATGTAATTTAGGTTAGTAATCTTTAGAATATAAAGGGTTGGTAATCAAGGTAAATAAAAATTACTAGCTCCATAGAAAAGTTGATAAATTAAAAAGAGAACAATTATTCATTGCTAAGTAATTCAAATAAAAATTGATCATCCAAAATCAGATTGTAATTTAATATGACGAAAGTTGGCAAATCACTTTAATTGGAGTTATGCAAATAGAATCTGGTACATTAGCATAAAAATTGCTGATATGTAGTCTATCAAAGAAAAGTTAATAATTTCTTAGAAGTGTTGGTAACTAAGAGGCTATTTGTTTAAATTTGTTTTTGTTCCCGAAACACAAATTTTTGTTTTTTTTTTTCTGGGAACAAAAAAAGAACAGAAACGCGTTTGTTTATACTTTTATTCCCGGAAACAAAAATTTATTTTTTATTCCCTGGGAACAAATTTGGAATAGAAACAAGAAGTAGAAAAAACCTGTTTCTTGTTCCCGATAACAATTCCGAGAAACACTTCTTCTTTTTTCTCTTTTTTCTTCTTCTTTTTCTTTGGCCGGTTGCCGGCCTTGGCCATGGCCGGTGACTAGCCGTCAAGGGCTAGCGATCTCGTCGGCGAGCCTCGCCATGGCTAGGCAAGCCTCACCGTGGCTAGGCGAGGCCGCCGACCCTCGTCTGCCGATCGCTGGCCATGGCCAAGGCCGGCGACCGACCAAAAGGAAGAAAGAAAAAAAAAATTAAAAAAATTAAAAGACACAAAAAAATTATACAAATTTACCAAACGTGTTTTTGTTCTTTTTCTATTCCAGGAATATAAATTTTGTGCAATTACCAAACGCGTTCTTCTATTCAAAAATTATTCCCTAACAGAAATAGTTTTTTCTATTTTTGTTCCCGAGAACAATTTTTGAATGAAAATGTTATCAAAAGCACCCTAAGTTACCAATGAGTTACTCACAAAAAGAGTCACCGCTTTTTTGTTTTTTTAATAAAAGATCTTCCGAAATGTCAATTCTTATAGAATATCGTTAGCGCAATAAAGGAAATACGTATATTTACCGCCGAAACCATTGAATTGTGCATGCGAATAAGGGTGTAATCATGTTTGGACTCATATTAGGTCAAGGACTGCAGTTGATTTTCCTCTTTTTTTCACCAAGCATTTCTAATCAAAAGACAAGCTGTCCATTTCACTCAATCGTGGAGCCTTGTCATATATCGTGGAATGAAAGCTGAGCACCATCTTAAAATCGAAAATGCAAAAAATGCTTTGTTTCGAAAACCTTAAAGGGTGCATGACAACCACCTGTTTCTGTTTCAAAAATAATTTTTCTATTCCAGACTTGTTTCTGGAATAGAAATCCATTTGATAAAATTATTCCAATTTTCTATTTTTGAAATAAATTATTGTTCTACAAATAGGTTTGGAATAGAAATCAGAGGTAAAAATTTTCTACTTCTCTATTTCTAGAACAGAAATAAGAAATAAAAATTATTCTCATTGTTTGTCAACCGGTTCTTCATCCATCGCCGTCGACCACCATCCATCCATCGGTCGCCCACCGCTACCACCGGCCGCCGCCCCACCGCCGCCGCCATCGCCCCGTCCACCACCGCCGAAAAAAAAAAAATTTGTGTTGTTATCAAACGAATTTTTATTTTTAAAGTAGAAATTTTGTATCGTTATCAAACGATTATTTTTCTTATAAATTCTTTTAGAAATAGAAATAGAAAAATATATTTCTCTTCCAGAAATCAATTTTTGGCTAAAATGGTCGTCATTCATCCCTTAATTGGTTTGAAAACCATGGCAGGTCCTATGTCCTGTCATATCTCAAGGCGGCTCTCTCATGAAAAAGTTATCCGAATATTCCGAAATCTACCCCTTTTCATCGTTATTGCTGACTTCATTAGCCTCCTCTCCTCCTATCGCTGAAAGCAACTTCTTCGAAGTCCTCACAATATGAATCACACTCACAATTTACGAATAAAAAAGAAAAAAGGGGATGATTACATTCTTACTTTCCACAGCGACCTTCGATTTCAGACATAATGGTTTTACACATGGCGTCGCCGGATCAGAAATTTCCAATGAATATTCCTCGTAACTTCATGCAGGACCAACAATTCCGATGGAAAAATAATATTGCATGGACGAAAAGTTCAGACACCTCGCAAGTAATTGTCCATAATACATTATTCTAGAAAAAAAATAATAAATAAATAAAAGGGTGCTTTGGAAGTCAGGTTAAACCGTCGCCTTCTGCCCGCCGGCCCAAAAAAATAAAACAATTCATGGAATATTTCATTTTGGGTAGAATCTGGCTGCACATATCTTGATGCCCGTCTCGAGACGCCGTCTCGTTTCAATGTAGAAGGCTAAGACCGCAGGGAATAATACATGGAGTAGGAGATGGTTCTACTCCGTCATCTCCGCCCATCGACGCTAACGTGTTTTCGTTGAATTTTTATGCGGTGTCGTTTAGCGTTGATTGTTTCTTCGGTGACTCTTTAGATTAAACAGCCGGTCGGATCTTCTCACACAAGGTCAACGCAAGGCTCCTCCACATATATATGGATGCAATTAATAAGGTCGGTTAATCTCATGGAAAGTTAGTTACCAAAAACTCATCGAGATTCGGATTTTTGTATCTCTTTTTTCCGTGATTGCCTCCTTTTCAGTCTAAGCAAACGTGTTATAATTTGTCAACGATTGCGCGACCATAAAATAGGTGCCATTTTTATAAGCTCGTGCTATCGATAATGTCTTTGATAAAGCCGAGTCGAGTCTTGGTGTGGATTCCTTTATGGCTCGGGAATATTTTCGGTCAAGGAAAAGGCAAAAGCGGCGGTGGTTGGGGACGATTTGGTGGATTGGTGACCGGAAATGAAAATCGATTTTCTTCGCAAAAAAAGTCAAGCGTGTTTCCAAATCGAAAAATTCAAGTGTACACATTTGCTCTCTTCGTCTCTCCTCACCAAGCACCATCAGAGGAACTCTGTCCTTCTCACCCGTCGATCACGCTTTTATTCGGCTAAGTCCTTTTCTCTACGAATGTACACGGCAGCAGCGAGGGTGAGATCGGAAAAGGGTCGCCGTGACAGACGCGACTTCACAGCCCCCTCGACCCGGGGATGCTGATCCACTCGAGCCGCAGCTCAATCTCGCCGCTCTCCACGTTGCGCAGCCTCAGGACCATCTCCTGCACGACCTTGCCGTCGGCCCAGACGACGCGGCTCTCGTCGGCGAGGCAGTTCTGCCGGGTGGGCAGGACCCGGGTGATGATGGTCCCGCTGGGAAGCCCGTCCAGGCGCATCCGCAGCGCCTCCACGAAGGGCCCGATCTCGAACTCGGCGTCCCCCATCTTGTCGTCGAAGCTCAGCCTGTCCTTGTCATAGACGAACTGCAAAAAATTTCGCCAGTGAATAATCAAACTCGAAATTCCTAACACCGTTTTAATCACTTAAAAATAGACAGCTTGAAGTAGTTTATTCCAAGAACTCACCAGTTTAACGGGAAGGTTAGGATCGTCGACGGTCAGCGTAAGATCTTCGTTCCATTCTGGGTTCGTGTTCTTCCTAATGACCCGAGTCTTTAATTTCTGCGAAAACCGCAAAGTTCGTGATATCGATAACTTTCCACGGACAAGAGGGAGCCCAAACAACCAAAACCAAAGACCGAGAAAACGCATCCAGAAGGAACAAGGAGACGAGAAAGGAACCAACCTGCTTGCCGAGCTTGACGATGACGTAAGGATCGCTGCTCTTGACGTCTCGGATGGCGAGGTTGACGCCCCTGTGGATGTGGATCCTGAGAAGACCCATCAGGTGCTCCATGGCTGAACAAGCAGTTGCAGAAGATGAAGAAGAAGAGGAGGGAGATGATAATGATGCTCAAGAACGACAAAGGAAGGCGATCCTATGTCTCTCCTTAGTGGAGAAGTTAAAAGTCAGTCGATGGCCAAGTCCAGCGTCAGGCGAGCGTCTTTATATTGCAACAGACAAGGCACCAAGTCGTTCGGTCAATGCAACGATAAGGAAAACGACGAGAAAGAAAACGAGTGGGAATTTTCTCCCATTGGCTCGCGCAAGGATTAAAAAAAAAAGATATTATTAAATTCCAACTTGGTAATTTTTTATTTTATTTTTTTTGTCAGAGGTAATGTTTTATTCTCGAGTGGAAATTACCTGGATCCGATCTTTAACAAGCTATTCTTTAATTCGTTCGAAATGGAACGTTTGATTAGTTCTTGACATGGAGCATTCGTTGCGTGTTCTCAATCCTAACAGGTCGGGTTACATTGAAGGCATCGACCCACCTTGATCGAGTGTTAATCAGCCATGTCCATATCGACTATTAGTAAAGGTTTCATGACGTCTAATCTCTTTTAATATACGCGCTCCATAGTTGAACCGTTCGATGATAGTCGCATCATCAATATATTCTATAATTTGTATGACAAGATGATTACATATGAGCAAGGTCAACTGCAAAGTTTTTTTTCTTTTTTTTTTAGGCTCTAGGAGCCAATTTTCATTCATAATGTCGGGACTGGGATTGAATTTTAGACTATAATTTGCTTCTCGGCCAAGCCAGGAGAGAGACACCGGAACAGAAGCAAGTCAAGGCCATCTAGAAGGGACCTACCGATGGGAAATTGAACGCGGGATTCGCACTAACTTTTTAATGGTGAGGACCGACCAGACCAGACCCTCCTTCTACCGATGGGAAATTGAACGCGGGATTCGCACTAACTTTTTAATGGTGAGGACCGACCAGACCAGACCCTTTGCATCCAGAAGTTTTGCTGGGTAAGAGGATGGATGGATGGATGGATCGATCGATCCAACGTGTTTTGTTATAATACTGCGACGCCGCACAGTGACCGGTCAACTTTGCAATGCCGAAGTCTTTTATTATTCATTCTCATTTTCGGGAGTACTTTTCGTATATAATATATGTAGGTTCAACAACGATTTAGCTTGGTTTCTTCTGATCGAGCAAAATGTCGGGTCGAATTGAGGAGCCTGTACGATTAATTCGACGGTGGATCGCATTATATGATGAAATGATGCGTAGGATCCGATCTATATCTATGCATCGAAATCAATTAATTTAAAACAAGGAAAAAAAGCGACCAAAAACTCTAAATTATGCAAACCGTGACATATTTTTTCAATTTTTTTTTTTTGTGATATAGAAAACTCAAATGTATCATGTATGACACACTTACTCTGAACTTTTTTTATGACATAAAAAATTTAAAATTTATACTTGCGTAACACATTTACCGCAAATTATTCTTAAAGATGCCAAGTTTAGGGTATGTTATATTAGTATAATTTGAAATTTTTTGTGTCACAGAAAAAAAAATTGGGTAAGTATGACACATTTCCTCAAATTATTTTTTAAGTCGCCAAGTTTAGGGTTTTTGATATTATAAAAAAAAATTGGGGTAAATATGTCTTACCAGTTTAATTTAGAATTTTTTGTATGATAAGAATTTTTTTTGAATAAATGTGTTACAATAAACATAATTTAAGATTTTCCGTCACTTTTTTTCTTGGAAATATTTAGTGCTCGAATTAAATTTCCGTGGAGGGGTTTTTTCGTGGTGAGTCTAACTTCACGATTGATTCTATTTGACCGAAAAACTTCATGATTCTAGTTGGGTGAGATACACGAGCTAGCAAGATGGTGATGGTAACGCAATTGTTTGACGTCGCTTCCTTTTTCAGTGCATTTAACAAACGTCTTTGAAGGATGATGACACTGACAAGACACGACATCATTATGCATTTTCACCTAAATGTCGAACTTCAACAGAAGAGAAAATAATGTATCCTATCTTGTCCTATGATATTTTGAGACGATTGATAGGACATAATTGGAAAAACATATTGTGTTCCGTCGAATTCGAGTCCATATAATTGCTTCACATCCCTCCATCATTGTGGCGATAGATATCCATGTAAGTCCCACGAAAATCACTGGTCATGTCTGCACATTACGCTGTGAAGCTCGTTTCGTGCAATTACTCAGTTTGCAAAGGCCTCGCTTCTTAGTCTTATCCATGATTTATTTACTTGCTTATAATCGATTTTAAACTTGCAATTCGAAGTAGAGAAGCCGATCTTGCCTCGGACCGGCACATGTATGTACATTAGTACATCCTAGATGAGATCAAAATAGCATGCATAGTCCTTAATTTTTCAATTGTGTCTACTGGCAATGTAATTTGCTAAATGTGACAGTGGCGCTACTCTTGCAGCATCAAAATGACCGAGCTGCTCGATGGCTTTCTCCACCAATTCCCCGGCGAATTCCTTGGCCTTCTCGATCCCCATCAGCTTCGGATACGTCGCCTTATCGCTCGCCAAGTCTTTCCCGGCAGTCTTGCCTAGCTCCTCGGTCGATTTGGTCACGTCCAATATGTCATCCACCACCTGGAATAGCAGCCCAACGCACCTCGCGTACTTCCTAACTCTCTCCACCTCACTCTCACTCCCCCCTCCGACGATCGCGCCGCACACGACCGATGCCTCCAAGAGCTTCGCTGTCTTGTGGACGTGGATGTACTCCAGCTCCCCCAGGCTGATATCCCTCCCCTCGCTCGCGATGTCCACTATCTGCCCCGCCACGAGCCCCTCAGACCCCACAGCCGAGCCAAGCTCAGCGATGGCCCGGATGAGGCGGTCGGCGGGGACTTCGGGGCCCGTCCTAGCCGCCACATGCTCGAAGGCCAGCGAGAGGAGGGCATCCCCGGCAAGGACCGCGGTCTCCTCACCGAACACCTTGTGGTTGGTGGGTTTCCCACGGCGGAGGTCGTCGTCATCCATGCAGGGGAGGTCGTCGTGGATGAGCGACATGGTGTGGATCATCTCCATCGCGCAGGCTGCCGGCATCGCAGAAGACACGTCGCCACCGACGAGCTCGCACGAGGCCAGGCACAGGATTGGCCGAACGCGCTTCCCGCTGGCGAGGAGGGAGTACCTCATTGCTTCACGGATTTTAAGAGGTTGTTGCAAAGGGACCGCCATGTCTAGGGCTTGGTTCACTAGCTCGGACCTTGCGGCCATGTAGTGGTCGAACTGGAACGGCAATAGAAGGTCGTTCCCATCCTCTGGCAGCACCAAATCCGGGGCCAGAGACGGCTGCACTGTCGATGACGGATTCTCCACTTGGATGGCCCGGACTTTCGTCGGAAGCCACAGGCTCCCGAGTCGGGTAGAGCGGTGTAATCTAGAGAGATGGTAATTGGCGATGCTACGAACGAAATGGCGAGCGAGAGAAGGATTTTCGTGGCAAGTGACGTTAGATGAGAGGGCCATTGCAAATGAGATGAAGTTTGAAGTTTGAAGTTCGGAAGAGTTGTGTTCATTTTTGCACTAATTATAAAAGAAGAGGAGGAGGAGGAGGAGGACCGGGGAAGATGCTGGTCGGAGCGCCCAAACGTGGGTCTTCGCAATATTCCTTCCGGCCTTGGTTGGACTCTAGTGGTTCAGCTCCACGCATGGGACAGTCGAGGGGCCTTGGACTATTCTCTAACGTTTCATGCGTTAGCATGTATTGAGCGAATCGTCTTCTCTGCCGTGCGACAAGCTTTTGGAAATTTAAAAATTTAGGAGTTTTTGTCTCGATTGTGATGAAGACAAAAGTTTGGAAGACGTGGAATTTTATGTCTTCCTCCAATGATGCAACATAGAAAATTAGCCCTGAAATTAATTGAGAAAAAGACGTGATAAGCTTTTAATTATTGTGGTGTATTGGTAGCGCATGACAAAATTTCGAATGCAAATTGATTTCTACAGAAATCAATTTCTCAATTTCTATTCCACAAAGTTTACGTTTCGAGGCGCGCGCAAAACCATTTTGTTCTTAAATAATTTCGAATGTAAATATATTTTTCTATTTTTATTTCTGTAAGAGTTTCTAAGAAAAATAACCGTTTGATAACGACGCAAAATTTCTACTCTAAAAATAGAAATTCGTTTGATAACGACACAAAATTTCTTCCTTTCGGACGGCGGCAACGAACGACGACTGGCGACCTTTAATATAAAAAATTAAAATTAAAATGATTTATTAACAAAAATAAATAAATAAATAATATAAAATAAAATAATAATATCATTTTATTTTAAAATAAAAATATCCTTAAAAATAAATTTATTTTATTTATTCTATTTTATTTTATTTTACGAATAAATTTATTTTCAAATGAATAAAAAATTATTTGGCAAAATACTCATGACAAATAAAAATAATTTTATTTTAATAAAAATAAATTATTTTTATTTATCATAAATAAATTATTTTTAATTATCATTTTATTTTTAGTTTTATTTTAATAAAAATAAATTATTTTTATTTATCATAAATAAATTATTTTTAATTATCATTTTATTTTTAGTTTTATTTTAATAAAAATAATTTATTTTTATTTATCATAAATAAATTATTTTTAATAAACTAAAAATAAAATGATAAATAAAAATAATTTATTTATTTTTAATCTATTTTAATAAATTTATTTTTATTTTTAAATGAAAAAATGAATATATTTATTTTTATTTTTAATAAAATGATATTTAATTAAATTTATTTTTAATAAATAAATTTATTTCGATTAAATTTATTTATTAAAAAATATTTATAATAAAAATAAAAAATAAAAATGAATAAATTATATTTTTATAATAATTTTTATTTTTATTTATTCATTTTTAGGATTTTTTAAATTTATTCGTAAAAATAAAAATAAATATAATTTTATTTATTCGAATAAATTTCATTTTAAAATTAGGGTTGTGAGAAATAGAAATTGATTTCTAGGAGAAATCGAAATAGAAAATTTCTATTTCGATTTCTCCTCAATTTCTATTTCCTAATAGAAACCTATTCCGAAATAGAAAATCTGATTAGTGTTATCAAACAAATTTCTGTTCCGTAAATTGGTGCTCTAAAAAACTATTTCTCGGAATGTAAATAATTTTTATCATGCACCCCCGAGTAAAGAAATGCATAACGACTCAAAATTTCTATTTCGAAACAAACCGTTTGATAACAGAAAAAAATTTCTATTTCTATGAATCATGTTGTCCCCATCCTTTTACCTCACTCTTCTTGGTGCTTGTGATGGTAATTTAATTTGATAAAAGTTGGTAAATCACTTTAATTTATATTAGTAATTCGATAGAGTAGTTAGGAACTTCAAAACATTAGCAATTTATGTAAATAAAAGCTAGTGATTAGTATAAAAAATGCTAATATGCAAACTATAAAAGATTTGGTATTAAGTATTAAGATTTGGTATGACCCTCCAACATTTAATTTTTTTTCAATTTGATCTATGAATTTTGATTTGATCACATTTTCATATGATTCGGAAATCAAATTGAATACATATCAAAATTTTAAGAATCACGACAAATTAAAACTTTAGTGGTCGTTTTAATTATTATCGTCCACTTTTATTTCTATTAATTCGAATTCAAAACGAAAGCTTATCCATCAACGAGGAGGTCTTTGCATTCATTTCCGATGTCATCCATATCTTGCAATGGCGATTCACGAAACAACCTCGTACAAACATTACATTCCATTTTCTTCTCTTGTTTGGACAGGACAATGACCACGCTGATCACAAATATCAACAAACCAGACCACAGAAATTCGATCTTTTCAGATCTGTGAACAATTTAGCCTTTCGACACTTGATGCGCTATTCTCACAGTATGTTACAAATTCATTTCTGCAGAAAAACTTCCTAAGGTCAAGAGCAGCACTCAATCTCTGCATTATGGCTCCACTCAACCTTGCCCAGTCCACAAATTGCATGCCACCATATATGTTGTTTCCGAATCGTACCCCCACCGTGAAGGCCATTGCGACGGGCGGCATACGCTTGGCAAGAGGCGATGCTTCCACCAGTCTCTCTAGTCCATTGATTATCTGATACCGGGTGTTGGAAGAGACATCAAGAAAAACGCCTGCGAGTTTCGAGATACAAAATAAACAAAGGAAAAGGTATTAGTGGGGCTGGTTGAATGATCACCTGGAAGGTTGACAAGCACCTAATTAGCTCATCGGTTACTGCTTGAGGCTTATATTACATTCCTCTAGGTAACAAGTGGAAAAAGAAACAGGAAATAATGAACATGAAAGTAGCCATGATAGACAAGAAATTTCTTTTCAAGTGGATCATTCAATATTAATACTCATAAGAGCAACAACTACAGAGATAATTTGGTATTTTGGCTGAGGAGATGGTTCAGACCATTCTCATATAGCAATATCAACTCAAATTTTAATACATTGTGACAATTGAAGAAACTATCATCTATCATCATTGTGAAAAGTTTGATGCAGCAGATTTGTGCAAAGAAAATAATGTTCCACCATGATGATACAACTTATTTTGACTTATTTTGCAGCTTCCATGCTTAAGTCACTTCTAAATTACTTCAGGATGATTGAAATGAAAATAAATCATCTAGGAACACCATGGACAAGGGAAAAGGCATACACGATAGACAATACATGAAGGGACAGAGATGCAAGAAATGCATAATGAGCAGTGTAGATGCAACAGAACGCCAATCACCTACACAATCCCACATTGTTTAGATATTTTCCTTATAACTCTGAAGGCAAAAATCCAGACACTCATGCTCTTCTTGTGAGCAAAATCATGAAAAAAGTTGAAAGCAATGACCAAAAAGATGTGATTATCATGCCGAACATGCAAAATTAAATTTTTACCACTTTGTTGTCATGATCAGATTTGCGATTCCTTGTCTTATGATACCACATGCAAACCCAACCGCACCATACAGACTCCTGTAATTGTTGTAGAGAATGAAAAACATTAATCAACTATTACAGCTCTCTACTTGTTTATACGAAAAACTAAAATTCAATCTACAACAAGGAAGCTCACCTTAAAGAAGTATGTGCCTACTCTCGATTTACGAGAAAATCTACACCCTGCCTTTTAGCTTCAAATACACTAAGAAAGACTATGATTCACAAATGTAACAGAATGATAAGTCATTTTTCTCAACAAATTTTTAGCAGTAGTGAAAAAATCACTAATGCAAAGCAATGTAGCAACTTATGCCTACTCTACTGTGACATTGAAAAATCCGAAAAAACTCAAGGACTCAAAATTCATTAAGAGAAAGCATGAACTAAACGTGCTAGGAAGGGCTGCATATGCATGCTGCGCCCGAGGAATCCCTTGGCAAAAGAAGGTTGACCAATCCTAGCATAAGGAGCTAGCATACCAACTAAAGCAATGTTGACCACCACTTCAACCAAAAGATCTGCAACATACAGCTCGAATTTTGCCCAGAAGTCTTTGCCCCTCTTTTGAACTTCCGCAATTGCAGATCACAAGCACAGACTCGGGCACAAATTGCAGAGCACAAGCACAGAATAAGCATAGAACAACCAAGAAAGAGGCGAAAAGGGAATGATCAATCGAACCTCGTGAGGAATTGAAAGCAGAAAAGGGCGACGGCAACTGGATCCGCGGAATCGAGAGTGGGTCGCGGGTCGCTGGTTGATGGGCGGTCCACGTCGAACTCCGGTGAGGGGACGAGCACCTGCGGAGGAGGCGGGCGCCGGGTCTTCGTGGCCACAACAAGGCGACTCAGATGTCGCAGGGCACAATGGGCTGCAGCAAAAGGGCAAATCGGCTCGAAGACGGCCGATTTGGGGCTCCGATGGCATCGTGAGCTCGAGGACGTCGAGACGGCACGAGTTTCAGCGCGGCCGGAGAGAAGGTGGGCGACGGCGATGGCGACTAGAGAGGAGCCGGACGACGCGACGGCGACGGAGAGGAGCTGGGCGACGGCGAGGGCGCGAGGGCGACCGGAGAGGAGAGCCGGGCGACGGCGATGGCGACCGGAGAGGAGCCGCCGACGGCGACGGCGACTGGGGACACGAACGGATGAGGCGGGTCCGACGGGATGACCGGAGCCGGCCGGTCGAGATGAGCGGCGACGGCGACGGCGATGGCGAGATGAGCGGCGACGGCGAGATGAGCGGATTCGGTTTGGAGTCACTAGGGTTTTTTGTGTTGTGGTGAGGAGAAGGAATGGGGGAAAGCACGATAGTGAGGAGAGGAGAGGAGTATGTCTGGAAGGTGAAGTGGAGAAATAATTTCTATTTCTACTTCAGAAATAGAGAAGCTACAATTTCTAGCTTCTCATTTCTCCTCCAAAACAATTTCTGAAACAGAAATCGCCGAAATAGAGAAATCGGTTGTGTTATCAAACGGGTTTCTCCAATTTCTGTTCCGGGAATAGATAAATTGAGAAACCGAGAAATAGAAATTTTACCATGCAGTACTTTACATGCCCCCGCCTACTTATTATTCGCTTGAAGTATGAGAAGATCGTTGTTCCTCAAGCTTTCATGGCAAGAACGCCGCGTACTTCAGTGTTCGGCGACGTTAGAACCGGAGGTCCGAAGTTTCAATTTCTTCCCATTTGAAGAGATTTCTTTTGAAAAGTTGTGATTATCCAACGTGATGCTCGGTGAGCTTTGTGTTCCCCCCTTATCCGTGAAGTTAGCAGACCGGTGATCGATTGCTAAGCGTGAATAAGGGAGGTGCAAATACATCGGTTTGACTCCCATGGACACCAAACAAGGTTTGGAGATGAGATTCCAAAGGCAGAAACCACCAAATTCTGGTGTTATCGAATATTCTCTAATGCTCTGCCAACATCTGAACTCCCCATCAAAGAAAATATTTTTCTTTTTTCTACTTATGCTTGGATCTCTTGGAAAAATGAGTTAACGAAAAAAGTTTTCTTAATTAATGAAAAATCTATTTTTAAATTCAAAAGATGATTTTCTTTTTGAACATCATAAATCATTTTTTGAAATATAATTATATATTAGAGCTTGGATTGGAAACTCTATTTTTGAGCTCTCGACACTTGTTCCCGAGGCTTTAGCGGCAAGCCTCGGTCTAGAGTTTGAAGTTGGGTCTACGAAGGTCCACTAAGGGCAAGCGTGGGTCTATTGAGGTAGGGCTCAAGACTCTAGCGCCCGTGTCGAAGTCCATCAAGGCTAAGCTCAAGACGTTGGAGGCCGAGACCAAGTCTATGGCACCTATGCCGAGCCTTGATGGACCAAAGCCTGAGTGACAAGGACTCGTTCCTGAGGGTGGAGTCCATAACATAGGTCTGACCTTGTTGGACCTAGCCTTGGTGACGAGGTCCAAGGCTTGACCTTAATGGACTCGAGCATGAGCGTCGGGAACCAAAGCACGAGCACTAGGGTCTCGAGCTTGAAATCAATGGACTTGCTGTTGGGAGTAGCAGTAGAAGTTCGATACTTTCGTCTGGGAAGATTGCCAAGAAGGAGCCTAAGTCCGAGCCCATCTATGTATCTAATTGGACCAACATTCACTCAAAAATTTAAGCTAATGAGTTATGAACCAACTAGCAAGTATTAATTGCTTTACATCACATCAATTTTCCAATGTGAGACTTTTTTAACACGACTCACTCGTATGTGTATAATAATAATTTACTCCTCACGTGTGAGCTTAATGTTAGGCTTGCTCCCTCTTAATTCGACTATCTTTTTGCATCAACTTATGGCCCCGCTTTGCTACACTACAATGCCCACTTGCCTAGTAATCATAACGGTCGGCTTTGATATGATCAAGAATTTTCCATCTGGATTCTATTGTCGAATCCACTTCCACAATCTCGGGTTTCCAACCCTCAAATGGTGCATAAAGATATTTATGATGACGATATTCCTCAATTTGGAGTTTCCATTATTCAAAATCCGCTTATCGGTTATAATTTCATCTTTTGCCATACTATTTTATCTAATTTTATATTCCGATAAAGATAGTCGTCGATTCTAATTTTATCTTTTGTTATTGAAAGACCCTCGATGTTCTTGATTAGCCAACCTAGACTCTAAGGTGCTGTTTGGTAACGTGCCAAACAGTACCTGATTCTGATTTTTTGTTCCCATAATCAATTTGGGACGAGAATCGCGTTTGGTAAAATTTTTGTTCCCAGGAACAAAATTGTTCCTGAGAACAGATTGGGAAGAAATTGAGAATAAAAAAATATGATTCTTCGTCCGAGAATTAAAAAAAGAATCAAAATGTGAAACTTTCATTCTTCCCTTCCGTCATCCCACGATTGCCGTCCACCACCACCCGCCGCCGTCGACGGTCGCCGGAGGCTCGCCAGGCTAGGGCGAGGTCCGGCGAGCTCGCCGGTGACCACGCCGGCCTCGCCCAGCCCCGGCGAGGCCAACCTGGGCATCGGCGGGGCTAGGCGATAGGGGTGATCGGGTCCAGGGTGGGTAGGGTCTAGACCTGGACCCTGTTCCCGACCCCGTTATAACCGGTTCTCTTTTTTGGACCCCGTACCCGACCCCGTTTGCATTGGACCCCGTTCCCGACCCACCCCGTTTTTTTCCGTCCGGAACAGGGGTTAACCCTGTTTATATTGGAACCCGTTTTGCATAAAAATTGCTAAAATAAAGCGTTTAACACTCATATGTAAGATAAAGCGTTTACAATCTCGATCAGCATCATCTACCGTTGTAGCAAATAATTTGTACCTCATAACATCACCAGAAAAGGAAAAGAAAAAGAGTATTCCATCACATCACAATGCTCTGTCAGTATATACCCACCATCCCTTTACTATTACATATCTTGACCAATTGCTCACAAAATTGACGAGTTATATTTCTATTCATACAATGTGTGGGCGATGAGGAGGAGGCTTCATCTTGAGCATAATGTACTCAATATCAGCTGCACTGAATGACTGCCCTCCAACTGTGTACATGGCTTGCAAGGCCGCAATCAAAGTTGCCATAACATAAGAGTCCCGCAGCCTAACTCGTCTCGCTTAAACATTCGAAACATTTCACCATCAACAAGTTCTGCTGAAGTAAATAAGGAAGATACAAACAAACATCAAAATTTGAAGAGCAAACGATTTAATTTAATCCTTTCCTCCAGCCAATTTTGGTCGCTTATCTTGCCTCTTCACCAAATACAAGACCGTATTGAATTTTGAACCAATTGGCTGCAACGTTATTCTTACATAAATCCATTTACATCTATTAGAGGAAATCAAACACAAATAAACAGATTAGTTTTCATAGTAAATCAAATCTCTCAACCATTGGTGGTGGCAAAACACGAGCCTCAACGACAGCAAGTTCCTTTCTCACCGACATTCCAAAGAGAAATCAAACACAAATAAAGTCTATTTACTTACCACAAAATCAGAGTTGCCACAAAATGAAGTTTATTTTCCAATGATAATGTCACTCGCCGAAGCTGTACGTTTAATAGTCGAGACAAGTGATCATTTTAAGATATAATTTTGCTTGAATATTAAAAGGAAGATGCGAGTTTGGGTTTATAAGAGTATATTGAAGAAGAAAACCAGCAGAACAGCCTTCGCTCTCTTGCCTCTCTAACACACACACCCACCCACCCGCACAAGTATTGTCTTCCTTGTGTTGTGCGTGACCAGGAAGTTGAAAATGAAATTCCTTCCTTATCAGGTAAGATTAATGAATACTGTGACAACAAGAAGTTAGCAAGGCATAAACTTCAAGCTGCATGCCCCTAAGGGCCACAACGGAATCTTCGAACCCGTGTTCATTCACAACTCTCTGAAATCTAATTCTCCAGGCGACCTCCCAATTCAAAGACTTCAGCACTCTACCGACTAAAGAGAACAACCTGCACTTACTCCTCTCTTCGTGTTTCAAATTCTCAACCTCTGGATTTTCATCAAACACGTGGCGTCCATCTTCGCGCCCCCATGTCACAGCAGGCTTCCAAGCCTCAGCCTCCGGAGTTCCCTCAAACGCACGTCTCCTCCCTTCGAGCCTATACGTCAGGGCGGGTTTCCAAGTCTCGACCTCTGGGATTTCATCGAACACGTGGTCCTCAACCAGCGCGGCCGAAGAGACCGCACAATGCAACCGGAAAGGCGGTTGCTTTCGCAGGACTGCGGAATGACAAAGCAAATGTAGACCGGCTAAGCGTGCATTCCGACGGAGACATACGCCCATGAATAGCTCGAAGTCGCCGAGCGACGATCAAAAGGAAGCTGCTTTCTTCCGTACTCTTTGACAAAGACGGAGCTTTCCCACCACCGAATCATGCCTCAGTAGTCAGATGACCGGCGGAACAGCGGCGGCGGTGCGAGCGCGAGGGGTGCGACGAGAGCGGTAGAGGCGGAGTCGGCTTCGCGATTTCGGGAGGGGAGCTCGGAGCAAGGCTGGCGAGCGGAGCAAGGCTGGCGAGCGGAACCAGGATCGGCGGACGGGCAGAGGTCGCGAGCTCAGGGAAGTCTGCCGTCTGAGGTAAAGATAGAAAGTGATTAGGGTTTTGCGTATTTTTCGGGTGGCTTGCAAACCGGTTCTCCAACCGGCTCCCAAACCGGTCCGGTCGATCCGGTTCGGGTGGGTAATCCCTCGGGAACCGGTTCCCCGGACCGGTTCAAACGGGTTTGAGTTTTGGGAACCTGGTTCCCTGACCGGTTTCAACCGAACCGGCTCCCGACCCTGTTTTCCGGTGGGCCGATCCGGAACCGGATTGACCCGGTCCCGGTTGCACACCCTTAAGGCGAGCCTTGCCGGCTGGCGAGCCTCGCCGCAGCCCCGGGCAAGCCTCGCCCAGCCTCGCCAACAACTGGGCGAGGCTCCCCAACCTCGCCGAAAAAAAGGCCGGCCTCGGCCACCGGCGAGGCTCGGCCGACGAGGGCCGACCTCGCCGAGGGCCGGCGACGTTCCGGTGAGCATCGCCGCCGATGAAGAAGAAGAATAGTAGGAGAAAAGGGGGAAAAAGAAAAGAAAAAGAAAAGGAAAAAGTAAAAAAATTATTTAAAAATTATTTAAAAACCAAAAGAAATTAATTTGGAACATAATCAATTAGCACGTTATCAAACGCAATTCTATTCCAAAATTTAAATTTTTTTACAATTACCAAACGCGTTTTTTTTACTCGAATCGGTTCCCGGGAACAAAATAAAACATAATCATTTCTAGTTAGAATCAGTTTCCCATAACAGAATCGTTACCAAACGCGCCCTAATACCAATTGTTAGGCTATCGCATGTTGATTCTTAAAAAAATAACACTTTTAAACAATTCACCAAGTAGAATATAATAAAAGAATAGAATCCGAAAAACATATTGGAAGATTTGTTATCGAAGTTCACCCAAACCTAGGCTATGTCTCTACGCAGAGGTATTCCATGAATCCACTAGACTTCAAAGAAAATTTAAATACAATAATGATCTTCTCTTAAGATCATGGTACAAAGAGATTGAAAACTTTCATAAGGAAAAAGAACTCACTTTTTTCTTCTTTCTCTTTGCTCTCTATTTTTTTTTTCAGCATCTTGACAGTTTGTGTCTAATTATTACTGAGACAAATGTGGAACTCTCTAATATAATTCACTCACACCTGCATCCTAACACTTGCTGAGGACCAACATTTAACAAAAGTAAGCACATTTGATTACCATAGCTAATTTTGATTTAGGATATCTAATTAAGTCAGATCACTTAATAGGCTAAGGACGAGAATACTTTATTCGTTCAATAGAAAAGGCATCCAAGTTGAAAATATACCTTGCCTATTACGTTGTTAAAAAAGCCTTAAACCTACCAGTGACATCGACAGTCTCGTCTTTTGCGGGAAAGAATATTACTCAATTCTCAATGTTCAGCTATTATAAAGCAACATTTTATCTTCATTTTCATCACTTAATTTTCAATTTTACCATTTTGGCCGAAAAGAGAAATCTCCAAGCTTCATTTTTAATCTGAATTTGACATCCGAAGAGAATGCATTGTCAAATTCAACTCTCGATCAGCAAATTTCCATGAGTATTTGCATCCATTTTCTTTTCAATTTTGACTAGTGATCACATTTCACGAATGAATAATATGCATTCAAAGAACTCTAATAAAATGTGGAAATATTTTAGGCAGGTTCAAGAATCAATTTGTAAATCTTTAAAATTCAAAGCACCACCAGTCACGTGGCTTAAATGACGATTGCGCTCTTGAATCTTAAACACAGTGCATTGGTCTTCACAGCATATCTCACAATGATCTATCGTTTAATTGGTAAAGTTTTCCCGTGACATTCTCGTGGGCCCACTGAACTCGAGCTCCCGGGCCTGGGCCCAATTCGAAGGAATCAGCCACACCGGCCCATGAGGCCCATTACCATTTTCCATCCCGTCTTCCCGATCCTCTTCTCCGCCTCTCCTCTTTCCCTCCCAATTATCTGCTTCGTCTTCCTCCTCCCGGCCGAGCCATTCGCTCGCGCTCATGAAGCTCTCCGCGACTGCACATCGCCTCCTCGCGCCGCGCTTGTAGAGCTCCGGAGCGTCTCCAAGGGCCCCGCTTCTCCTCGCCGCTCCCGAGATAGGGCTGCGAATGATGCTCCAGATGGCCGTCTCCGGGCCGTCGCTCCTCTCCTCCCGCTCGGCTTGCTGGCTGAACCCTCTCCTCCTCTCGGCGCGGCGCCCGTGCGCCGGGATCCCTCGGCGGAGGCTCTGCGGCTCGAGAGTCCGGTTCCTCGCGGGTAAAGTCGTCGCTCCGACACGACGCGGTCGTTTCCGCGAGTTGTTTCCTCCGGAGTGAGCCGGTGCTTTTGCTCGTTTCTCTGCTCTGACTTCGCCGAGTTTTTTGTTTCGAGCGCGTTTCAGTTGCCGCGGCGTCGGGCAATGGCGTTTTCACTTCGCCGGAGATTGCGAAGAACTTCGATTTCGCCTCCGAGGAGAGAATCTACAACTGGTATCGTCTTCTCGGTCGAAGTGGCCATTTTATGCTCGGTGGAATTGATTGCTCACTGCGTAACTGCGTTAGTGTCTGAGTGTGTTTGTTTATTAATTGGGAAATGCTAATGAGTGTCGTTAAGCCCATTGCTGGGCAGTAGCTAACGTGCTTCGAGTCTGATTACTCTCTTGAAGACGCAATTTTGGCAAAGAAAGTGGAAGACTTTTAGGCAGCTCACTGTGGGCAAGTAGATAATTTATTTTAAGCATTGCTTGTGCTAGCGAAATTTAGGAGCTTTATTCAAGCTGATGAATGGACATCAGTAAAGCGATTTTTTAGATGTAATGTAACATTGGCTGTTTCTTGTTAGGTGGGAAGCTCAAGGATATTTTAAGCCGCAGTTAGATCGAGGAACTGATCCTTTTGTCATTTCAATGCCACCGCCTAACGTGACTGGTTCACTGCACATGGGGCATGCAATGTTTGTGACACTCGAGGTCGTTACTCTTTTTTTTATTAGTTGTTGATTGAGCACTTGCTGGTTATGCTAATCTTGTGAGACTTGCTCTTAATTTACATTGATTTGACTGAAGCTAAATCATGACATTTCCAATTTCATCTCATCTGCTTATAATATCTTTCACTCCTGGGTTTTTTGCACTGCTTCTTATACTCGTATGAGGAGCCAAAAACTTAGCTTTTTGTCTTATAGGTCATATCACTTTGAATTTGTTGATATAATATGTGAAAAAAGCTGACTATGATATAAGGGTTAAATTGCTTTCATGGACTACTTGTTTAGGATATCATGGTTAGATACCACCGCATGAAGGGAAGACCGACACTTTGGGTTCCTGGAACTGATCATGCTGGAATCGCTACCCAGGTATGTCCCCAAGAATCTCCATGTTAGAAATAGGATTGCTGATGACATCTATGATCTCTTTTCTCTTGATATGCCATATTAACTTTATCGTCTTTGAACTTTAGTTACTTTTGAGACGATCCAAGTTCATGTGGATATTGAAACTCATTTGCCTTTTGTCTTCGGTATTATTGCAGTTGGTAGTTGAAAGAATGCTTGCATCTGAAGGAATAAAGAGGGCTGACTTGAGTAGAGATGAGTTCACCAAACGTGTATGGGAATGGAAGGAGAAGTATTTATGCCTTTCCAACTTCAATTTTTCTTGTTTAAAGGACTGCTTCTACCAAGCATTGCTATCAAATTGTCTTTTCTTCAATTAAATTCATTGCTTGGCAATCAATTAGAATGACCTTATTTATGAGTCTGATAGGAGAATGTAAGTGATGACTTTTACTAGCTTAAGAAGAAAATGACAGGGCTAGCTACCCTAGTAGCTAATGGTGAGTGTCTGTCCTTGGTCTTTGTGGATCTTGGTTGAGCTAATGTGTGAAACACTCCATGTAGAATTGTGGTCAAAAGATTGATACTCGAAGGAGTTAATGGGGACCTGCTTAAGTGGTAGAGAATGTGTTTCATTTGACACACCACACAAAACCTTACCAACCCTTGACATTAAAGACCTATAGCTTGTTTATTTTAGTTGTTAAGGAATCTTGGTTTTGGAGTTCTGCATGTAATTACTTAAACGGGGAGTTCTTGCTGGTCTTCCAAACTCCCCTTTGGCCTAGCTTTGCCTCACTTCTCTATCAACTTTAATAAATAAGCATTTTTCTATGTTGAGGGTTCCAATTGAGAACCTTAATCTATTAAGTGAAGGAGGATACGTGTCGACAAGCACATCAATGAACCTTGTAAACAAGAAAGGCAAGATACTTTAAAATCCTATCATGTGCTAACCGGATAGAGAATGACAGCTGTAGTGTAGTCGAAGAAGGAGGAGTAGGATGCTAAATTGAATTTTAAATGGCTTGTTGGAAATTAAGCTAAGCTTTGATATGATGTTTAGAATCCCAACAGAAAAGTTCAAGTTACTTGGTGGAAGAGTATACATATATATAATTTCAAAATATTCCTTGTACAAGCAATTGACATACTTTGACATTTGGATGTATGCTATGATTCTATTGTAGTGGAAATTACTTTGCGCCAAGAGAATGACTGTTCTTGAAATTGATTGTAATGCCTCTCGTGGTACCTCCTTGCTACTCCATGGTTGTGAGACCGAAACTACTATTTTGATGACTTTTAACTATGGTGGTAGCCTACATTTGCTATTTTCATAATTCAGCATTGCATTTTCCTAAACCTTAGAGATGAAGATGGGAACATGCAATTTCCATTTCATCTGTTTGAAGTCTATTTATGGCCAGCAAAAGTACTGGTGGACCTAGTTGGTGTTAGAATTAGTTAGTGCTCTGTGATTGGTAGTCGTGTTGTAGTTGTAAATATTCTCTTCTTGCATTAGCCGTGACATGAATGCTGTGCGCTTTTTCTATAGTTAAATTTTTGTCACATCTTCCCTTAAACATTTATATATCCTTGACATTTAGGTACGGTGGAACCATAACGAGACAGATCAAGAGGCTTGGTGCTTCATGTGATTGGTCTAGAGAACACTTCACCCTTGATGAGCAGCTAAGTCGTAAGGCAGTTTTTAACCAAGTAGAATCCTAAGAGATAGAAATTTTTTGGATGCTTCTCTATCCTTATTCATATCTTGTAAACTATATAAGTGAATGAAAGCTTATGACTCTTATTCTAAAGTATATCCTGGATAACAATGGAATTATGTTATGATGCAATCATTGAACTGCAACAGAACTTCTCTCTATTTAAGTGCATGGAGTTCGGGTCAAATTGTTGTGTGTTTCTCAATGTGAACTTTATTGAAAGCTGGCAACAAAGTGCTCGAGAATGAGCTAATGTACATTGATTGATACTTGTAGTGCAACGAAGTTCTTTTTAATGGATACTTCGACCAAGATAGATGATGCCTCAGTAGGCTGCTTCAACCAGGTTAAATGATAGGCTTCTGGATGGATGCTCTACTTAATGACCATGATTTTCAATTCTTGCTGAAAATGAGGACCATTACATCTGCTCCCATCTAATTCCTATTCTTCTTTATTAATCAGATTTGGGCCTACCTTTTGATTTCTTTATTCTTCTCCCAATATGAATTTAGTTCTTCTATCTATTTGTCTATAGATAGGCTTATATATAACTCAACAATTCTTATCTAGTTTTGTCTCATCATTCTTGATAGTACTTATTTCAGATGTCCATATGTCCATATGTCTTAGCTTCTCGCTCTTCTTACCTTTCCGGAAAAGCTGTTTTCTCTTGTCATTGTCTTGCCAGTTCAACTCATTTTTTAAAATTATGAAGTTTTGACCAATTGATGCATGCGAGATTTTGTAATGATTAACTTATAATCTCATTAGGTTTCATGGCTTTTTCTCCTAAGGTTCTATTCTGAGAGTGACTTTTATTGTGTTTTCAGGAGCCGTAGTTGAAGCGTTTGTGAGGCTTCATGAGAAGGGCTTGATTTATCAAGGTATACTGTAGGCTTTGTGTTGGATTATTTGATGAGTTCTAGATCAAATTGAAAGCTAACTGGTAGGTACAAACTGGAGGAAAGACATTAGAAGTTAGTATCTTGTCCTCCACAGTTGCTATATCATTGTATTTGACCAATCCTGAGAATATTGGTCAAATATTGTCTGGCTACATGTCAATTAGCGACCACTTGTTTCTTGGTCCAGTCCAAGTTTCGAATTTCAATAACTTGCAAAAGAAGCTTAACACGGTCTGTGTTAACGACCTCGTAAAAACGTTAGGCTTTGGTATCTTAAGCATTCTCAATAATTGGATTATTGTAAAGGCCGGTCAAACTCTTTAAGGAATTATATGGAAGTTATGGAAACTGGAGTTCAACAGGCAACTAAGTTCTTGTGCACTTTACCTTTGGCTTCACAACTTGCGACATTACTCTTTCCTGACAGAAAATTAAAAGGAGACTGCTGGGTGCAACCTCTGCATATTTATGACCCAAGGATGAAAACTAATCTTATAGAAGCATATTTTATCTGCTTGATATGAGTTGTCGCTTAGATTTGGCCTCTTGTAAACTTGTATCGGTACAGATTATGTCATGATTTATCAGAAATATGAATCTGTATCTCTGTTTTAACCACTGCTGGTTAATCAATTCTGTGGCATGCAAGTGGAGATGCAAGTTCTTTAAGTAGACAATTGAAAGGAGGTGGTTTTTTCAGGGTCATATATGGTGAATTGGTCTCCTAACCTACAGACTGCAGTTTCTGACCTAGTAAGTTCTTTTATCTTTTATAGAGTAATTAACGCTACAGCGTCATTTTTTTCTTCGGGTCATAATATTTGACATGAATCTCGTTTCTTCATTAGGAAGTTGAATATTCTGAAGAACCTGGTACACTGTACCACATTAAGTATCGTGTTGCTGGGGGTTCAAGGTAACTGATTTGGTAATGTTTTTCTTTCTTGGATCTACAAAAAGTTGCAAATTTTGGTATTTTGGATTACGTCCATTCTTTATCCCCTAACTCATGGTGTATTTTCATCTTCATCTTCTAGCTTCTTGTTTGTGTGATCAAGTCATCCAACTTGCTCAATTTTTGCAATCAAGTTTATGCATCATTTGCCATTAGTTACTCCATCAAATTGTGGACGTGGCAAGAACTCCATGTGATGCTGATATCTTGTGCTGGTGCCAGATCACAACACACAGAAAACTCTAATAAAAAGGAAAAAAAGAAAATGGTGAGAGAGAGGGATAGAGAGAAGGGGGCAACAGAACCACTCCTACACAGCTAAGATCGACCCTTTCTGGAGGATAGGCGAGGGTTGCCACCTCTGGCTGCCAAGGCATGAATTTTGGCATTGATTATAATCATCCTTGATTTGAACGATATCATTACTTGGAAGGTTTGAGATGTCCTTCAGTTCTAGTCTTTAAGACAGTTTAATTGACTATTGCAATTCGAAAACATAAGAATACACTACAGCTAAGAGATTGAACATTTCAGCTTTTCCTTTATCCCATTGTGGTAAAATAAAACTATATAATTTTAGCAGCAATGACAGATTCATATGAGTTTCATTCTCATATAGGCTAAATTGGGAGTGTTGTGGCTCTTTTTTGGGTGTCTTACCGATGAACATAAACTTCAACGTGAACATGGTTTATTGGCATTCTTATTTGGAATATTTGTATGATTTTGAGGTTGACAGTTCTTTTGCAACTATCTGACAAGCGTTGCTTGGTTCATCCATAATAACAAGTCCCTTCTTGTAGGGATGATTACTTGACAATAGCTACTACTCGTCCAGAAACCTTGTTTGGTGATGTTGCCATCGCAGTCAATCCTAAGGTATATTAGCTTTGATAGCAAAGCCTGATTATGGAATTGACTAGAGGCCAAGTGCTTTGGGTTCTTTGTGACATGGAATATAGTAGGAATTACTGTAATAATGGTCGAATTTAAAAAATAATTTCTAGCTAGCTTCTAATTGTTCTTAATTTATTGCTTAATTCTTTACAGGAATATTCATGAGATCATATGGGTCAGCCCAGGCAATTTGCTTTGGGTTGTCTTGACAATGAGTAAAGCTAAAAGTGATTGCATTGTTACAGGATGATAGATACGCAAAGTACATTGGTAGGCAGGCAATAGTACCCATGACATATGGCCGTCATGTTCCAATTATCTCAGATAAGGTAAAAGCCTTTTGTTGTTCCTTGATATTATTAAAGTTGTTGTCTTCACATATCATACTATGTTACCCTGCATCTCCAGTGAAATTAGGCCAAAATTTTTTGTTAGTAGTTTTTAAATAGATGAACAATCAAATCTTGACTGTGAACGGGGCCAGGCAGTGTAATTGATTCATAAAGTGCTCGTTGAAGACAACAGGATTTCAGCAAACATAAGTGCATTAAAGAAATATTGTATCCATAGTGTCAGTAGTATTGAAAGGAGCACGTCTGTCCATATGTTAATTGCTGGTATCTCAAGAATGTGAAATTATAGACTGTCCTTTCCCTTTCAGTAAAGATCCCTTTTTAGGCCCATTGGTTTCGCCTTCCCTAAACAATCCACGGAATAGATCAAGGTGTCAATGGGTTGTTAATTTCTGGCTTTTGTCAAACCTACAATTATGCCTTTGCTCTTCAATTACTGTCCTTGCTACAACCCTTCAAATGCAAATATATGAAAGAGCTGCAACCTGCAGCTTGCTGTCTGAGGGCATTGAAGGTAGCAGGTGGTTACTTACTCTTCATTCTGTTTCTCAATAAATCCTTTTTCTGTCACACCAAACTGGTTCCTGCTGACCATTCTGAAAAAATGGAGTTGGATTCCTGCTTCCCAGTCTTATAAATTTCTGGCTAAGTCAACCTCCCAGATTTGCCATCCTGAGGCTCACTTTTGTCCTTTTCACCTTAGCGCTCAGTTCTGGCTGATCCAAGCGACTCCATGAAGTTGGCTTCACTGTTCACTATGTGATGATCTTTAAATTGGAAGGACAATGATATTTCTTTCCTTATTATTCTCTATTTGATTTATTTGTTGCTCATCATATTTATCTCAGGAAGTTATAGGTATATTTCATTGATGCTGATTATTGATTTATGTTAATGGTGCAGTACGTTGATATGGACTTTGGTACCGGTGTCTTGAAGATAAGCCCAGGGCATGATCACAATGATTACCTTCTTGCCAGAAAGCTTGGTCTGCCTATACTCAACGTGATGAACAAGGATGGGACGCTAAATGAAGTTGCTGGGCTATATCGGTAAACCTAGTTGTATGAGATTAGTTTTTAGTCAACAGAGAGAACTGTCTTACTTATTCTGTGCTTGCAATCTCCAGTGGCCTTGATCGTTTTGAAGTAAGGAAGAAACTTTGGTCAGACCTCGAAGAAACTGGTTTGGCTGTTAAAAAGGAACCACATACCTCACGGATACCCAGATCACAACGTGGTGGAGAAGTGAGTTTATAAAATATTCTTGCTCATTTTTCTGCTACTGATATTGTGCAAGGGTCATTTTCTTTTGGTGTTCTTATCTGTTTCCCCATTGTGACTCTGTTCAGATTATAGAGCCATTGGTAAGTAAGCAGTGGTTTGTATCTATGGAACCTTTAGCAGAGAAAGCACTTCAAGCAGTTGAAAAAGGGCAGTTGACAATCATGCCTGAGAGATTTGAGAAGGTATGCTAAACTGAAGGAAGTCTTTTTTATCTGTCAATAGATTTGGAATTTTCTTGTGCTTTCTTAGAATGTTCCTATGGTTTAGTTCTAGTAGCTTTACTGGGGAGCACTACCCTTCTTAGACTTTGTTTGATAACTTTATGTTACACGGGAATTCAAGGGAAAGGGAGAGAGAAGAAATTGCAATTCCCTTAAGGCTTTCATAAGTATGTTGAAGGGTTACAAAGTAGACGAAGATGAATTTAGCATTTATCTGATGTCTCATTTTTCGTATTCTCCCTAGGAAAAGAAAATAATAGTACACCAGTTTCCCTCTGTTACCTCCCATGGGAACCAACTGTGGGCATGGAATGCTCTTACCTAAAACCTACCCATAAAGTGGGGACGAATAGTGGGCTGGAATTATTTCTCTCATTTAAAATCATTTTAATAAATTTCCTTCTTAAGGAATAAATTACCTTCAAAAATTATTTCATTTTGGTTCCCTCCACTTCCATCCACCCAACAAATATAGTTTTAATTACTGCTTGCTACTTTAGTACTGTTTAGTGCTCCTTTGGATTAGGAAAGAGTGATTTCTGCATGGTGATAAATGATCTGGTCAACTATTTTGTTATCTGTTATGAATGACCTTTTAGAGTGTCATCCATACCGACTGTTCTTTCAGTGCAGTGGTATTTGCTTCATTCTTTCACTTGAGCCAGTTAGTTTTCCATTACAGATTTACAATCACTGGCTATCAAATATTAAGGATTGGTGCATAAGTAGACAATTGTGGTGGGGACATCGCATACCTGTTTGGTATATCGCTGGCAAGGATAATGAAGAAGTATATATAGTTGCCCGGGATGCTGATGAAGCTCTTCAGAAAGCTCAGGAGCAGTATGGAAAGAATGTGGAAATATACCAAGATCCAGACGTTCTTGATACTTGGTTTTCAAGGTCTGTCTCTTTGTTAGAGCTAGAGTTTCTCTATGCCTGTTTATTATGCTGATCAAAAGCTTTTCAGTTAACTGCTTCATTAGATAGTGAAGATTTTTCCTCTTAGAAGTAGCAAGCCTTATTGGGACATAGTAATTATACAAGGATGTGCTTTTGCAGATTTGAGATAGATCGTGCTAGAGTAAGATCTCTTAAATAAATTGTTCTTCTAATTGGTACTTGGGAAGGATTATTGGCAAAAGAATTAAAAAAAACTTGTGAGCATTAAAACGATTTTGTATTTCATTACTGGGAAACTAAGGTTAGTTTTTATTTTTGGGCATCATAGATGCCTGCCTAAGTGACTTTTTTATATTCACATATAGTCGTTTAAGTATTTCTAAGCTTATTCATGAGGTCACATATGTAGGAAAATATTTCTTCCCTAGGTCAGTTCAATTGGCAAGTTGAATGGACTTGCTAACTGTAGTCAGCATATATGTGTTCATGCTAACTTGTATTGAGAAACTCTCTTGATGTAAACTATCTGCAAGAATAGAATAATGAATACTTGAGCACATGATGTATGGGGGTACTTGTAGGTATTACATGGTAAAGATGTTTCTACAACAATCTTCAAGTTTTCAGTTTTGCTATTTTTTTAGCTAAAGTTTCAGATTCTTCAAATTTGCTTGAAAATTAATATGGACGATTTGTTATAATCAAACCAAATATTGTAGAACTGTTCATAATCTTTACTCGTGACGTCTAAAACATGTGTAAAAATGAAGAGGAGCATTCAATTATGGTCAAAAGCAGATTTGGTACGATGAAGCATATGCATATTTATCTGCTTACAGAGCAGAGCTGTCTTTCTAGTGTCCCTCAGTGTGGTAGCTACTCAGAACTATAAAGGAAAAATGGTTGTAGTTCTTTATTCTCCTAAGTCGTGATGGTAGCATGTGAAAAATAGAAAGACCTGTCCTCCCTACCCTTGATGGGGTTAAAGTAAATGAAGCTTATGGAATTTCTGCATTCATTTTCGATATTATTTTTTCATGATGGACACTTTGTAAGAAACTTGTAGAACTGGCTGCATCCGCTTGACTAAATATATATCTCTGTGGGCTCTACAGCGCCTTATGGCCTTTCAGTACTCTTGGATGGCCAGATGTATCGGCTGAAGACTTCAATCGCTTTTATCCAACAACAATGCTAGAAACAGGGTGAGTACATCCCATTTGCTTCTCCATTAGGATTTCTATATCCAAGGTCTCTAACTGGAGATTTGGTTACTGCTCCCTGGCTGGAAGCTTTCTTGACTTTATGCAGTTTTATAGAAACAGCCAATATTAATAACTCCCTTAACCAGCACACAAGCGCTTTCAAGAGAATATGCATTACTTGTTCCAAGTAAATTTTTGTGGGCTTGTTCTTTCCGCTGCTTTGAATCCATGGGCTCATTCAAGTGATTGTATTGAATCTCTCCAATGGCTTTCTAGTTTGACTTGCAAGGTGTTTCCTGCCAATAAATTAACTTGCATTCCAGAGTATATTACTCCACATAGACTGTCGTCCTCTTACTCTATTGCCTAAAAGGTGTCTTTTCCATCATTTCAGGCATGATATATTATTCTTCTGGGTGGCAAGGATGGTCATGATGGGAATTGAATTTACAGGGACAGTTCCGTTTTCATATGTTTATCTGCATGGTCTTATCCGTGACTCACAAGTGAGTATGACACCTTAATTGATGAATTTCAGCTTTGGCCATAGCACCATAGTAATAGGCACAGTAATTCTTATGAAGCTGCACATCGGACATGTTGTACTCGTATTTTTGCTTGTAATTTTCTTTAGCTACTCTTACCTGTTTCTTTTCAAATGTTTAAGGGGCGGAAAATGTCAAAAACATTGGGAAATGTGATAGACCCAATTGATACTATTGGGGACTTTGGCACAGATGCCTTACGTTTTACACTTGCTTTAGGAACTGCTGGTCAGGTGCGTATTATTCTGGGAGATTGATTCATCTTTTCAAGGTTGTTTATGATGATTTTGAGATAAGGAAATGTCTAAAGAACTGCTGCTTTTGGATGTGCATAACACCTACATGTACTAGATGTTACTCTATCTGCTAATAGTAGTTGCTTTTCTTGTAGGATCTTAATTTATCAACTGAGAGGTTGACTGCTAACAAGGCCTTTACCAATAAACTATGGAATGCTGGCAAATTCTTGCTGCAGAATTTGCCCGATCAAAGTGATATATCTGCTTGGGAAGCAATATCAGCTTATAAGGTTTGTGAATTTCACTGGTTTGTAAACCATCATACACAAGTCTTGAATTATCTTGAGACAGTTTATGATTATTTTCTTCATCCTCATTCCTGGGTTTGATGTAACCCTACCATCCGATGGTGCAGCTTTTTTATGGTTCTTCTTTACAATTGCTTTATTTATGCGGCAAAGATATTTTGAAGTTTGGCCACATCTATGGCAGTTTGGTGCACCTTGGAAAATAATAGTTTAAATTCTTGGAATTCATCTAATATCCACTTTTTCTTTGATCACTGAATATGTACTGGACTTTACCGGTAATTCCAAATTTAAGCGTTGGAAGAGGACAGTGATAGAAACTAAATTTAGAGTTGGTTCTTTTGACTTTGGATAAAATACCTACAGTAACTTACGCAGCATATTTTCTGTGTGAGAGAGCCAGAAGGAAGCTGAAAATCTTAAATTAGGGAAGGTCTCTAATTCTTATTTGAAAGGAAACTTTCAGCACTTGTTCAACTCAATTTAAGATATGGACTCACATGGAATATGTAGCTATGGTTGAATACTGAAATTAAACTTCATTTGCTTTTGCTATTTTATATATATTAGAAGGGTGACCCTGACCTATCATGTCACCTAAAACACGTCTGCTCTTGTTCCCATTTTCCAGTTTGACCAAGAGGAGACTTTGCTCAGGCTACCTTTGCCTGAATGTTGGGTGGTGAGCAACTTGAGATTTTTTTTTTTTTTTTTTTTTTTTTTTTTTTTTTTGGCACTGGTTTATGTTGCTTACTACAAATGGAGTCTGACAGCTTCGACTTTTCAGGTCTCTAAACTGCATTTGCTTATTGATGCGGTCACCACAAGCTATGACAAGTTCTTCTTTGGAGACGTTGGAAGAGAAACATATGATTTCTTTTGGGGCGATTTCGCTGACTGGTATGTCATGCATTATGATTGAGTTTGCTTGCTCAATTGCAATTGCGTGTATCTGGGACTATGTAAGAAGCTACTCTTCAGGAGAACAATCTGTCTTGTTAAATCCACGGGCAATTAATATACAGGTCCAGTCAATGTGAAAGTTTCATTATCTCTCTGTAGCATATAAGCATGAACAAGTTTCATTCAGAGAATTGTTCTTTGAGGTCAAATTGTCAAACTCAATGATGCAGAATGTCATCAACCTTTCGTTTCTTCCCTCTTTCTTTCCTTTTTGGGTGTTGGAGTTGTTTGTTTCTCTCGAATAGTACCCACAATCCTCAAAACCAAATATAGTACTCTCAAAAAACCATTGCGACAGTATTTGGGTTTTTGTCATCAAAGTTTTGCGGCTTTCCACTTTCTGATGGTCTTGGAGTTGCTTGTTTCTCTTGAAAAAAGGAATGAATTAATCACTGTCAACAAAGATATTACCATCAAAATCAATCAGTTCTGTATCTCTTTTTATTTTGATGGGACTCTTGAATCTGCTGTAGTAGAATGACCTAGAATCTTGGGCAGCACATAAATTCTCATTCTTTCCACCTTTTGAAGTACATTACCAGTCCTTAAGTTTGATTGGAATAGATCTAGTGATAAATTTCATGATGCATTGGTAATCTCTTTCGATATGCTACTATCAGCATCATAGATGTCAGAGTTGCTTACTTTATTCATCGTGCAATAGGAACGGGAACACTAATGAGGCATGCTAGTGGTCAACATTGTAGTTCTTACACTTTTGGTATTGTGGAGACTTGTGGAATGCACTGATTTGCATTGTATATGCTTTTTCCCATGAATGAGCTCGTTTATGGTTCTTGAGCTTGTTGGTTATGCGTTTGCACCCCCTTGGTGCCCTATGGTGGATTTTCCATTATCTAATAAAAAAAAGGTCTTGGTTTGTAGATTTAAATTGTGGTTCTTCCAAGTATTCATATGGAGTGAACTATGGGGATAATAAATTTCTCTAGTAGTTTTTTTAGTAGTCATAAATAAGTGTAACCTTGACAATATTAGTAAATAAACTAAGAGCTTTATAAATTCAAGTCATTGTATATGAGTAAAAAGTCATTTAGCTTAGGTTGTACTATAATTGTTCTTGAGCTTATGATGACATATTAAAATTGATCAAGCTAGAGGTTGGGTTGATTGGATTGCAACCAAACATATGTGGTCAAAACCAGGAGAATTTACCTGAATCTCAGTTTGCAAGGGGATTATAGAAATCTGATAACATTGAATGAGTAGTCTACTAGTAAAGAACTTATTTACACAAAGGGAGACTCATATTCATGTGTCTGTTGCTGCAAGCCCCTCAAGAACTTATTGGAAATAATATTTTAGTGGGAGAGGAGAGAGATCTTCAGGGCATGGTATCTTATGACATGAGAATAAGGAAACACGTTCTTCAAAAATCTGCTAACAGGACTTTTATCAAATCTCTGACAATTAAATATGGCCAAGCTATAAGTGATTGATATACATATAGTCTAATAGGCAATCAACTCATATACCTGTACGTTTTTGTTTAATGAACATGTAATTCTGCATTGAATATTTTAGAGAAACTGTTCTTTTTTTCATTTTTTTTAAAGGGAAAACATGTTTGAGATTGGTGTGCTTAATTTTGTAAGAACTAGCTTTGGATAGGTGACTAGGGATTCTTTGCATGAACTTTTGTCCTCTTTCCATAGTGTAATTTTCTCGCTGTCATGCTTTTAGGTACATTGAAACAAGTAAAGCTCGGCTTTACAACAAGGGGAGCAACTCAATAGCTTCTGTTGCACAGGCCGTTCTATTGTATGTTTTTGAGAATATATTGAAATTGCTGCATCCATTCATGCCCTTCGTGACTGAAGAACTGTGGCAGGTGAAAGGACATTCTAAACCTGTGATGCTGTTCTTTGTCCTAGTTGATGAGTTGCAATTAGTTTTGAAATTTTATATCAGTAAGGAATATTTAAGTATTATTAACATATGAAATTATCAGTCTTATCAAATTTTTTCTGCTCTGTTGGCTTGCAATCCTTTTGTGCATCCTAACTTTCCTCCTTTCACTTGGCTTTGAAGCTTTCTACCAAACCCCTGGTCAGGGTTTTGGAAGTTGGTGTAGAGAGAAGGAATCCTTTTGTATATTCTGTTTTTATGAGTCCTTATGCTCTACTTTGGTGTTCTGATGCACAACATTCTGATTTGTTTTTCATCATACAAAACTGTGATAGTCTGTAGAAACACATTGTAACTTAGCATTGGCATTCTTGCTACTCAGCTTGATCAGTATATCCGAGCCTCGCTATCCCTTTACTTTCTTTTTCTCCTTTGTAGCTTCAGTCATACCTTATTCAAAGTTTATTGATGGTTTCTTGCATAACAATAGTGTGGAGTTAGTTTAAAAACTATGGTTAGTGTGGAATGGTTTAGTATACAGTTGAATGGTTTACTATACTTTGTTGTGCACTATGTTTATTATCAATCCTGGACAACTATTATCTAAGCTTTTTCTGATTCAATCTTTTGATTTACATGTAGGCTCTGCCAACTAGGAAAGAAGCCCTTATGGTATCTCCCTGGCCAAGAACTTCACTTCCGAGGCAAATCCATTCAATCAAAAAATATGAGAACTTACAAGCTTTGGTAAGTTACTTGGATTGATTCCTGATTCTTCTTATCAGGAAACAGTTCTAACTTGCACGAAACATTTATTATCTCATCTCTAATAGAAGGTATATCATAAATGAGATATCTAATCAAATTATTTTCTTGTTTGTTATATGCAGACAAGAGCTATCAGAAATGCTCGAGCTGAGTACTCTGTTGAGCCCGCAAAGCGTATTTCTGCATCCATTGTGGCTAGCTCTGATGTCATTGATTACATATCTGTAAGATGTTCTGTTCTTTGTCACATAGTCTACCCTCGCTGACAAATACTGAAGGGGACAATAAAAATGCTGAACAGTTTTGATGATTTTAGAATGTTAAAACTTTCTTAGAATATTACTATATTGCCTTAGTTTGCCTCTTAAACCTACCACGGAATATTCTTTGGAGTTTAAACAAGTTTTTATTGTGGTAGATATGATAAGAAGCAGTTACACAAGTTCCTTGATAAGGAAACATGGTAATAAAATACTACATATAGTTTCCATGGGGAAAAGCAAGAATCCATATCTTGCGTTGCACTAACTATAGTAAAAATTCTGGGATGCAAGTGATACTTCTATTTAACCTGTTGATATGTTGAATATCAGGCTTACTCCTTCAATGTCACATTATTCCTTGCTGATTCATCCCTTATTTCCTGATAATTTCTAATTTAAAAGCATTTTAACTTTTACTTGATTTTCTAATCAGGGACATTACTTCACAGAGTTTTGCATTGACCTTGTATATCATTTCTTACTGCAGAAAGAAAAGGAGGTTTTAGCTTTATTGTCCCGCCTAGATTTAGATCATGTCCGTTTTACTGAATCTCCGCCAGGTATGTATTGTATATTGTTTTCTTTTTTTCTTTTTCTTTTTTTTTTTTTTTTTTTTGGGGGGGTGTGTTTGCAGATTGCAGTCAGTTTTGTGTGTTGTTTATGTGTTCCTCCTCATGGTGCCTTCATGAATTGTAAAATATTGTGGTTCTATATATTCAGGATATGCAAACCAATCTGTTCACTTAGTTGCCGGTGAAGGACTGGAGGCTTATCTTCCCCTTGCTGATATGGTCGATATCTCTACTGAACTTGAACGCCTTTCTAAACGCCTATCTAAAATGCAGACGGAGTATGATGGGCTTGTTTCTCGTCTCAATTCCCCTAAAGTATGTGTTTGATCCCACCTTAATTTGTTGGCATATCATACACTTGCACGTCCTCGTGTCATTTATTTCACTCGAGGAGAAGCTTGTTAAGTTCACTTATAGAACGTGTTAATTTCTTTAATCTCATTTTCAGCATTTTAGTGCATGTTGATGACATTCAGCTCTTGCTTTCTGAGCCCGCAGTTTGTAGAGAAAGCACCGGAGGATGTGGTGCGCGGCGTGAGAGAAAAGGCGGAGGAAGCAAAGGAGAAGATTACTCTTACAAAAAACCGCCTAGCTCTCCTGCAATCAACAGTTCTGGTTACGGAGTAGGTGGTTGGCGCAAATTTTTCTTAGATCCTGAGGCAGTCCACATACCTCCTAAGTTCCATGGAGTAGGAACAGAGCAGCACTATGTCCTCCCCAATCTCTGTTGAGTCATAGCCCCCCTATATGACTGAAGATGTCTATGCGACGATTTTTGAGGAATATGTGCACGGTTCATGACCCGATTTTTGACTCATCATCGCTGGACGGATCTGTCTCCAGCCTTCGCTGGGACGGAGATGCCCTGAAGAGGTGCTCCGAGGTTATTCTCGGAAGAGCTGCATAAAAATCGAAAATTTGTATTTTTGTTGGTGTGGGTCGCTGGTTTCTTTGTTCATTAAAATCAGATGCTCAGAACATGAAAACGACAGTTTAGCATCATATTGGTTTTGTGCCCTATTGGAAATTACTTAGGGTCGTGAACAGGAAAAAAGAAAAAAAGGTCACTTCATGATATAAATAGTCTATTAATTAGATGAAGGCGAACATACTGTTTGTTAAATTTGCTCGACGATTGTCCATGTCTCGTCTTAGCACGTACGACTAGAAGTGACGGGCCCGGAATCTATCAATGTGAGTATATTTGTCATGCGTGTTGGCCGCATACGTATGATTGGAAGCAAATTTTAGCAAAAAGTGAATGGATCCTGTAATCAAAGTGCTTTAGTAACATTGCGTCCTCCTCCAAATTTGAATAACATTGCCTTTTGGAGCTAATACAAATGGAGCAACTATTGGTTTCTTGACTATAATCTAGTGCAACTCTTTTATGGCGTGCGCGCCGATGACAACCGTAGTAAAGGAATAAGTCCGAGCAAGAGTTGTCGAAAATCGATGAGGCAGTTAGTTCCAATGCACGGCACCAATTACACGCGTGACTCACTTACAACGATGTCGCGTGTATTTTATTTTTATTTTTTAAAACCTGCTTTAGGAAGAGTAAATGAATACGTATAACCAAAAGCTTTAATAAAATAGTACCGTCCTCCAATATTACTCACGTCTGATTAATCACCTTTTAGAGCTAATGCAAATGAAGTGACTATTAATTTCTTCACTATAATTTAATGTAACTTTTATTAGCATGTGAAATGACATGACAATCACACGTAAAAAAGCAAATCAAATGAGGGTTATCAAAATTTAACGCAACTAGTTACGGTGCGCATGATACTAGATAAATGTCGTTGATCACTTACCTAAACATCACATCTATCGTGTCACTTTTTTTTTTATCCCTTTTTCTGTTGTTAAGCTTGTGTCAAGTATGGGAGCGGTGTCGAAACTCTCTTCTATTCTCCCGTATATAATTTTAGGGTGGGGCAAAATCACCCGTAAATAATAATTTTTAAGGCAACCGGAAAAAGGGAAAAAAAAAAAAAAAAAGAAAGGAAAATTGATTCTCCGGGGGGAGCAGACCACGACCTAGTCGATCCACGAACGAACGAAACCAGCCAAGCCAACCAGCCGCACGCCCGTCTCCTGTGCCGCGACAGGGGGTCTCGTCCGTAGCCGTAGCCGGAGCCGAATGGACTCCTCCTCCCCCACGCCTCCACCACCACCACCCCACCTCGAGCCACCGTCCAAACTCCCCATCAAACGCAAAAACCCTCACCCCGCGCCCCCGACCACCACCGCCTCCGCCGCGACCCCGCCTCCTCCGCCGCCGCCTCCCCGCCCTCCAAGTTCCACCGGATCTGGTCCGAGCCCGACGAGATCCGGTTCCTCCAGTGCCTCCTCGACTGCGCCTCCTCCCAGCGCCTCTCCTTCCCCCGCGACCTCCGCGTCTTCTACCGCCGCTTCTCCGCCGCCTCCCCGGCCTCCCAGCCCTACTCCAATTCCCAGCTCTACGAGAAGCTCCGCGGCCTCCGCAAGAAGTTCCGCGCCGTCTCCTCCCGCCTCGACCGCGGCGCCCTCGACCCCTCCCGCCTCTCCCCCCACGACCGCGCGCTCTTCGACCTCTCCGAGAGGCTCTGGGGCCCCAAGTACGCCTCCGTCTCGCCCTTCGCCGCCGGCAATGGCAATGGCGGTAGCGGCGGCGGCAGCGATGTGAGTAGGGATTTCGCTGGCGGCAGCGGCGATGTCATGCCTGATGATGGGGTTGGCTTGGTAGGCGTTAGCGTTAGTTTCGCGCCGGAGTTGCATTTGGGGTCGAAAGGACGGGACGAGTATGGTAAGGGCGTGATCTGTTGCGCAGAGGAAGAGGAGGATGACGAGGAGGAGGAGGAGGAGGAGGAGGAGGAATGGGAGGAGGATTACGTCGCCGACGGCATTCACGGCAATGCAAATGGTGCTGATTCCGCGCGTGGCGATTGTCGTGGAGGCTTGAAGATGAAAGAGGTGAACGTGGATTGCGATTTCGGCGGGCGAGAGGACAGGGTTGTGATTTCGAATGAGACTACTGCTGGCTTAGGTGGTGGTGGTGGTGTTGGTGGGATCGGTGAATTGGTGAAGAGAGCTGCTCTGGATGTGTTTGATCAGTCTTTGGAAGAGGTCAAGGCGGGTTTTTCGCAAGAGCCGCCTCTGCGTTGCTATTGCAGATGTAGCTGCCTTTCTGAAAGCCTCGACTCTAGCTTTGGCGCGTTCAAGGATCGGCCAAGGCATTTGCTAGATCAAAGGTCAGCAGAGTTGGACGTTTTCGGTCGACGGTTGAGGATGATTATCGAGGAAGTACTTACCAGGAAGTGAGTATGTGTTACCTCCTGTAGCTACGATCTCGGTGTGTGCATCACACCGACGAGTGCAGGTTCGACTTAGCTAATGTTAATTAGAATTGGGAGAATTTTTTATGGATGCATAGGCAGTTTTTCGAGTGCTTATATAACCTAGGAAATGAGTTCACAGCCCTTCTGTAGATAGAAATCTGTTGTCATTCATCTAGTCATATTACTGTACATTCCTCTATCTAAGTGCATTCTTCACTTATGTATCCATTTTCCTGGATCACAGAAGGTGGAAGTCATCTATCTTGTCATTGCAAATGTGGTTATGGTTCACTTTGATAAGTAATCTTGAGTATTTGAGCATCTTCACTTGGCGATCGAGTTTGATGCCTGGGGAAATTCTGTGTAAGAAATTCATGCTGTTGATGTTGATGTTGATGTTGATGTTGACGTCCTCTCTAGTGGTTGCAAAGCACCCTTCCCTTATTCCTACCAAGGACAGCAGTTGGAAGGTAAATGTTGGGGAGAGTAATTAAGCTAAATTGAGTGGATACAGTGCGAGGCTTGAGCTCATCTTAATTCATTTACTTGGTGCTTCTAGCTAAATTAGTGCTTGTTCGAGCTTTACATCGAGCACATAAATGCTATACATCTCAATGGTCTTTCAATAGGACATAATCTCCATTTGTTTTGTTGGTTGGGAAGTATGGAGAGACAGATGGAACAAGGCCGCTGGTCTCATGCCATGGGGGTCTCTTCTCGTGACAATGTCAATGAAAGTTTCTTGTTGTGATACCTTCACGACGAAGGGGGGATAAAATGTGAAGGTGACAGACAGGGCTTGGTATACTCAGCTCTAAATGATATATATTGCATCGTCTCCCAACTGTGCTTCATGTCGTATAAATCTGCAGTCTACATACCTTGACAGAGGAACAATCACATTTGACATGATAAATTTTAAATGTGCACTACTCACAACCGTGCTGTGACTGATCATCATATTTCCCTTCCCTTCCGATCTACTGGATGTGTATGCATCGAAAACTTGCATGGAGTGATTGAGTTTAGCTTATTTCAGAAAAACAAGCCCTTGCTGATAGGAAAACTATTTCCAGGCTAGTGTCATACACAGACATAGTCTGGAAAAAAGGCTTGGTTTGTTGGTATGCTGTTTACTCGTGTAAACCTTCTGCTCATGTCTTGCTCAAATCTAAGCACGCACTGTCATTCATCCATATTTTTTGTTCCGCGTGGCACAACAATCTTCCATGCGTTTTAAGTGTCGGCTATTACCATTGGATTTTCTTTGCTTCTTCCTCTTGATTTTAGTTTCACATAACCCTTGCAAAATCACGCATTCATTAGACAGATGACGTTATGAATATGCGCACCCTAAAATTTAGGGGTGTGCAAAAGAATCAAGACCTGCCCGGAACCGGTGGTTCTTGAGGAAACCGGTCCGTTTCCCGGTTCCAATTTATAAGAATTTGTGGGTATCGGTCCAGTTCCCGGTTCTATGGACGGATCTAGCCACCCGAACTGGACTGATTAAATTATAATAATATATTGGGTTTTAATATTAAAATAAATTTCGAAATTACTAATTAGCAAATCTAAATTTTAGGACTCCATCTCCTCTCATGGTTTCCATGTTTTAATAAGAATTTAGTAAAGTGTGTAAGTTACCTTTCAGCAACTCAACAAATGGCTTATTCAAATGATACTTTTGGGACTCACATATGACTCTGTGTTCAAGAATATGTGGAGTACCGGTGGAATTATTTCTACAAAAAAAATTCAGTAAAACAAATGTTGTAAGAGATTGAGCATTGTTAAGGGATAAAGGAAAAGACGATTTACATATGAAAATCATCTAGAATCTTGAACTTAAAGAATATTTTAGATTTCAATTGAAATGATTCAAAAATAGAAAAAAAAAAAAAAAAAAAAAAAAAAAAAACCTATTTCTCTTCTTTGGTAGTGTTTTCCAATAAAATAAATAAAAATGATACCATTAATTAAGCCGGTTCAATTTAAAGAAACATATTAATCGATATGAAAAGTACTCACGGCGGAATTTGGAAAACGATATTATTATTAGTGAGGCCGATTCCATGGATCCACTCGGGACCGCCTGACGGTCCGATTTTTGGGTGGATCCATGCAACAACGGGTGGTTCATGGTTCCAATTTTTTGGACCATGCACACCCCTAGTAAAATTTGGCAGGAGAGATATTGCACCACGAGCGCCTGTGATGCTTAGAAGTCGAACGACCGAAGACCTGTAAATTCTGATTCGTGGCACCTCTCTTCGCTGAAATTTCTACAGCAAGCTAATTATACATCATCTTACCAAGTGATTAAGATGTATAATTGTAGTTCGAGAGCCAAGTAGAATTCGTAGTCACTCGTCTCGATCATGCATTCAGAAAGGGTAGCCCAGCCAGACCGAAGAAAAAAATCGATGCATGTGAAACAGGCATGCGATTGCGAAGTGTTAGGCATGCAGAGAGGGTATTCGTCGCAGATGGTCAGTCGATGGCATCGTGTGATGCGCCGAGTGACGTTAGTGGCGAAAGTGAGATGCTCTCTTGACTTCATCCCCGCACCAAATCAGTACCAGTATCCATCGTTTTCCTGAATCCGGACATCTTCGATTCGATTTACATTCACGAATCTTGAGATCACGAGACATCAATCTACATCTGACTGACCGTGATTTAACAGCTGTGAAAACAAAAGATGAGGAAATCGACTCGACTCGATCGATCGGTCTTTCAATTTCTTGGTACAATTCAAGAGGACCTTCTTTAAAGCTCTTTATAAACTGATCGATTCAGTGGTAATATCGACGCCGGGGTCTTTCTGGCGACTGCTTCTTCGAGGGACAAACACAAAAATACCCACTATTCATCGTGGCATAAGTGTTCTCGACCGTGGTCATCCGATCATCTATCTAAGCCAATCACTGCATTCTAAGGAGTTGATGACAAGGAATCGTGAGGGTGCATGGTACATGAACCTAAGCCTATGGCTCTAAATGGAGGGGCGCTTCACTTCTAGGACAATTTCCCAAGATACATTTCCGGAGATACTGTTTCTCGATCAATTGGCTTGGTCACTACTAAGAGGGATAATGAAATCGTAGGTACCTGAACTTTTGTTCATTTTACGATCGAATACCAAACCTTGATTTTGTTTAATCAGGTACCTCAATTATTTAGATTTGGGTCAATGTGAGACACCCGCTAAATAAATTTTCATGAGGACAAGTGTTAGAAAAATCATAAACCTATTGTATTTGTGTTAATTTAGTCATAAACCTTTTAATGATGCCTATTTAGTTTAAACATTTTGATCTAATGTCAATTTAGTCCTAAACATTTTGATATGGTGTCATTTTAGTCATTCCGACTAATTTTGGTGGGGTATCGCTAATGTGAATGTTGATTGACTTATATCGCACAACCAATGTTAACGTAGAAAATTTCCAAAAACTTTTTCTCTCATTTCTTCTTCCTTTTGTTGGTAATGAGCCATCTGCCACGGACGATAGTTGAGTAGGCTAGCCTCACCTAGGCAACACCCAACGAGGTCGCTCTAGTCTAGGCGAGGGCCGGCCTTGGTAGATTTGGCGAGGGTTGGCCTCACCTAGGTCAAATCTGGCGAGGCCGACCATTGCTAGTAGGGGTGTCAACGGTTCGGTTTTCAAAAACCGAACCGAACCGAACCATTAGGAAAAACTTCCGAACTAAACTAAATGAGACCCAAACCGAATACGACCGAATCAAAATTTTGGTTCGGTTTAGTTCGATTTTTTGGTTTTTAGTTTTCAGCTTTCAATTTTTTTTTTTTCGATTTTTTTCATTTGTTTTTTTTTTTTTTTTTTTTTGTATATATTTTTCGTTTTTAATGACAAGAAATAAGCTCTTATCAATTTGTTGGTTTGGTTCAATTTTTAACCGATAAAAAAAATTGGGTTTTAATGAGAAGAATTGAAAGAAAAAATCGAAAAATAAATAAATAAAATATTATTAAAAAATGTCCACATTAGCAATATTCTATCAAAATTAGCTAAAGGTCTGAATTGGTACCATGTCAAAAGGTTTATGTTTAAATTAGCACTATTAAAAGATTTAAGACTAAATTGATACCAATTCAATAAGTTTATGCTATGTTTGGTCATCCGAATTTTTAACTGGATATGAGTGGATATAATAAGATATAAAATACAAGAGATTTTGATATATCACATCCACTATTTAGTGATTGCAATAATAAATTCAGATATATTCACATCATGCATAATATTTGGTGAAAATGGTATATTAGTAAACGGAGATAGTAAAAATCTCTCGCATCACTATTAGCTACTTTATTTTATTTGCTTTTTTTTTTTAATTATATTTTCCTCTATTTTATTAATTAATTTCTTTTTTATTATTTCTTCCCCCATCATTCTCTAATAAAATTTTATTAAATAGTAAACTATAATGATATGCCTAAAATACTAAAATACCACAAATATGTAATAAATATAAATATAAATATATTTATATTTATATATTGAAATTATTTTATAAAAATAATTACATTCAAATATAAATATAAAAATAAGATTAAATTAAATTAACTAAATTGTTATTTTTTGTTATTTTGAATTTCTCATATTATAATTCAAATATTATTTATAATGAGATATAATTTCAATATATTTAATTTAAAAAGTTCGTCAAATGAGAAAAATAACTTTTTTTATTATGGATATTAGAAACCTATCCACATTTATCTCACCTCCCTCATGAGATAATTTTATTTTATTTATATCTCTGTCATATCCAATTTTATTATGTCTTATTCAACCACCAAACACAAAATAAAATAAATTATATTCTATTATGAATTATATCCTAACTGTCAAATGTAACCTTAGGATTTTTCTAACGCTTTTCCCAATTAACATATCATGTGATTGTGCTGTCATAACTCACCTACTAAATAAAAGTTCAACACAATTGCTGAAATGGCTTTTGCTTACTTGACAAAAATTATGCTACCTTCATTTAGATGTTGGAAGTTGAGAAGCAAGGGAGACTGTCGACTTTGATTTTAGCCATTCAATATGTCTCTACTAAATGTGACATCATCTCAAGAGGACACATCGAACAAAAATGTGCACATTTAATGGCTACTTACCGACTATAGTGTATGTGGGTATTTTTCTATCTATAACTTTAATAAAGCCTCATATCGAGTCAAATATAAAAAAGATTGAGTACTCGATAGAACAAAAGAAGAAAATTTACATACTCATTGCAAGGTGGATAAAGTTGGTTACTTGCGATATCCTTACCATATATTAAAAAGAACAACCTATCTCAAGGTTATTTATTTAGTTAGACTTACATAAAAATAGTCGGACAACCATTCACGAAAGGGCACATCGAAGGTAAAAAAAAGTGAGATATTCTTCCCGGGCCCAGGCCTACTGGATTAATTGAATGCACACAGCCCTCATCATCTCTGTGGGTCCCACGTGGGGCCCTACATACGTGTGCAATAAAACCGGTAGCTGTAATGGACCGGTCTAGCTTTGGGCATGAAATTGGGTAAACCCTAAGGTGAGTTTCGCCAGATTCAACATGTGATTCGAGAAATTCAATCGGTGTGGGATGGGAGAGGATACCATATTTGACTTTGACCCTGTTGAACGAATCGACTAAAATGATTGGCCAAAAGTCAAGAGGAGGGGTCCATGGGGACTAGTGAATAAAATCAACGATAATAAAAGGGACAAGTCATTGTCCCGAAAAGATCATAACAAAGTCCTCAATCTATTGTCACTTACATAAATTCAGTCATAAATTTTTTAATTATATCAATTTAATTCTAAAATTTTTAACGTTTTGCGTTAATTTCGACTGGAAATAGATGTCGATTATCTACATGGTACGATAGACGCTACTATATATATTTTTCGATAATCTTATTAAATGATACTTTGAATTTGTTTTTTTTTTTTTTTTATTGGTACTTCTTTCTTGTCACTTGAGCATCAAATGACCATACTTACCTCCCTTTTAAGCTTCCATCTTAGATCACACCATCTAAGGTTCATCGCATTTCCTTTCCGACCAATTCTGATCCTCTATATCGCGTTAACAGGTATCAGTAGACGATCGATTATATAGCACGACCTTCATATGCTAGAAGTGTTGGGTTCAATCGACTCGATATTTTTTCACATGAGTTCCACATCCATCTTTACCACGAGGAAAGGGGTCCGGTAGGGTCACTCCGTGGGATGGAAAAAGGGCTGGATCTACCCCCTCTCTCTCTTCCTTCATATATGCAGGGCGGCCTATGTACGCACAAATTGGTAAGCTCCTTTAATGAGACAGCTTGAGCTTTCTCTCTTAAGTCAATCAAGGAGACATCTTTAGAATCTCCGAAATTTGGATGGGGAAAGACGAATTCGCGAGACGAAATTACGTCTTTACCCAATCCTTCACAAACCAGTAAATTCCAGCTGACCCAATTGTTTATAATCTCTCTATCCGTGTGCATGCATCTCCCCCTACCCCAACTTTGACTGAATGGTGAATATTCGCTGTTTTTTTTTTTTTTTTTTTTTGCCCCTTCTTCTCTTTTCCTCTGGTAATTATTTTCCAAACCTAATATTTAATCGTACTGATTTTATTACACGCTCCTACTCATGTAGTATGTCCGCAACATATATTTCATAATTTGCACATCCTCAATTTTATTAAATTCTATGCATATAGCACGTGTCGCACTATGAAAAAAGAATAGCAAGAGTCAAGGAGCTTGCGGTTATTTCACAAGTTAATGAAGTTTTTGAGATATTTAACTTTTATTTTGTCTGGCCTTTTTTAATATGTATTGTACAAGTACTGAAATTTCTAATTTATTTATTAAATTTTTTTGTATTATTTTATAAAAGGTTACTTTTGGAAAGAGCAAAAAAGTGAGAGGAAGTGGTGCTTTGTTTTTCCCCCCACCATGACATGGATTTCGATTCCAAAAATTAAATTGTTTAAATTCGAATCCGAATCCGTAATCCAAATCCTAATCCGGAATTCTACTGACGATAATGGCACCCACTCGTCATTCCCTCCAACGGGGAGACCCAAAACCGTCCACTCACATGTCATCACCACTCCACGTGTCCTCCAAACTATAAATAGAGGAGAGAGAAGGCGAGGGGGAGAGAGAGAGTGCTTCGTCGTCGTGGTCGTCTCTTTTGTAGCTCTCTCTCTCTCTACTTCGCTTTCTCTCTCTATCTCGCTGTGCGATCGCGCTCTCCGCAGGTTCCTCTAGCATCGCTCTCGAAGGTTCGACTTCGAATCGCGCTTTTCGAGATCGAGATCGAGAGAGAGAGAGAAGGAGTGTAGGGGAAAAGGGGGCCTTTTGATTTCTCACCGGATTGAGCGATTTCCGACGGCGGCGGCGGCGGCGGCGGCGGCAATGGACGAGAATTCAGCCCTGATACAGCAGATTCTGAGGGAGCAGCAGGAGGAGGATGGGGGCCAGGTCGCCAATCGGGGCTCGAGCCACAAGGAGAAGGACGATAGCCACGGTTGGCAGACCGTCTTCTACCCCAAGCGCCACCGGAAGGCCGCCGCGAAACCCCAGCCGGGCAGGCCCGGCCACGACGCCCCGCCCCAACGGCGACGCCGACGTCTTCCGATCGATCGAGCTGCATGCCGAGGAGCGGCGCCGGCGGGTCCTCGAGGCCCAGGAGGCCGTCGCCGCCGCGGTGGGCGCCGGCGGCGTCGGATCGAAGCGGCTCTCCGACGATGAGGACGATAGCGACGCGGAGGGCGCCGGCGCGGTCGAGAACGGCGGCGTCGAGGCGAAGAAGGTGAGGCCGAAGAAGCCGAAGAAGCCCAAGGTCACAGTGGCTGAGGCGGCTGCGAAGATCGACGCCGGGCATCTCAGTGTATTCCTCGCTGACATAACGGTCGGTGATCTCGTGTTAAAACTGCGCTTGGGTTTCCTTTGTTTATCTCTGATCTGTTGTTAAGGTTCTGAATCTGTGAAATAAAGATGCGATCTTTGGTTTTTGGTGCTGCCATTTGTTTGTGCGCAGGCATCGTATGAATCGCAGCAGGATATACAACTGATGCGGTTTGCCGATTACTTTGGTCGTGCGTTTGCCTCAGTGGGCTCTGCTCAATTCCCTTGGCTGAAGATATTCAAGGAGTCTCCTGTGCCAAAATTGGTTGATGTGAGTATTAAATCTTGCTGTTGGTAGAATTTACCCAGGAGATAGATAAGGATGTGATTCTTTGGAAGATCTTGTCTGTAATGTGTCTACTGATGGTTTGAATTTGGACCCCTTCTGAGCCAATAGTTGTTCAAGGAATCATTTTTAAATGTCCCTGGTGGCTTAGATGTCGATTGAAGTGTTTTCTCAAATTGGCCCCTCTATCTTGACTCTTGAATGTTTGCTCCTGGAATCGTTACCTTTGAGATGCTTTTCTCCTGGAAACTTGTCCATTTTATTCTTGGAACGATATTGCATTAGTCGCATGTCAAATTAATAGCTCCAGTCTGCATATTTGAATAGCCTATTATTTTTGCAAGCGCGCCTGATTTCTTGATGATTATTTCTTTAATGTATTTTCTGTTTGATTGCATCGAGATGGAAAGGCATGTTTTTGTTGTTTCATGTATTTGATATTTTGAGGACTTGACATATCATAAATTCACTTTCTATCAGATCCCTCTGGCTCATATCTCAGAAGATGTCTATAAGACATCGGTTGATTGGCTCAGCCAGAAAACCCCTGAAGCACTTGGTTCGTTTGTATTATGGTTGCTTGATAGCATTGTCACTGATCTGACTAGTCATCTTGGAGCTGTTAAGGGATCCAAAAAGGTGGTTCAGCCAGCACCATCTAAGTCTCAGGTACTGACCATGCTTTAAAGTAATTTTATGGAGCTTCGTTGAGAGATGTGTTTTAAGATTTTTCGGAACAATGAGACTTAATATTTCAAAGGAAAACAATGGGTCAACCGTAAAAGGCCAATTACTTGCTGGAGTAATTTAATATATAAGCACATCCCAGGCACAGGGGTCGGTGGAGGTAACTGTGTTCTCCTTCTAGCATTCGTTTTTTTCCATGTATGTACCATGCCAGGTAGAATTTGGTTGCATGAGATGCGATTATACCATCAATTGGTCGGTGAAGGATTAAGACGATCTTCTGTTGGAGTCTAAATGTGCTGTGGATGAATAAGATTGGATCTATATGATTTCATTATGCAAGATTGGCCTGTTTGGCTGAGGCGGTCTTTTTTCAGGCTCGAAATCCTTGGTCAGGTCTCAATGACCATGAAGAGACTAACTTCTGTATGTCTATGAGGAATGCGCACTACAAAAAGAAAATTGTGACGAACTAGATAAGAAAATTTTGTGAGGAATATGATTGAATTAGGAAGTCAGTGAATCTTGTGCATAATATGCCAGGCCTTTCATCCTACAATGACCTTACTCCTTTCCCATAGACTGCAGAGTTAGATCAAGGACCTTATTTGTAGAATATTATACTTTTTTTTCCATGGTACGCCAGAGATGTGGAACTGTTACCTTTTGGGCTATTAATATCTCCAGCAATGTCTCTTCTTCCTTGTTCTACCGCTCTTGCATCAAAAACCATCAACTGTTGCTTTGTTAATTTCAAGTGAACTTTGAGATTTTTATTTTATTTTATTTTGATAGGTAAAAGAAAAGATTACTATACTGCAACAAGCGGGTGCAAACCCATATACAAAAAGATCTCAGAACCATAAGAACTCAGTTACAAGACAAATCACCTGTTATGTTGATTAAAACATTTAAATTCAGACATAACTTTTCACTGCTCCAAAAGTCTTTCAACCAAGTTTCATTAATTACAAAAATTGGCATCTCCCCTCTGAAGAAAGCACTCTTATTCCCTCTTTCCAAATCCACCCAAAAACAGCAAGAGGTGTTGAAGAAATCCTCCTTCTCTTAACATGAGGAAAAAGAAGACCTACCAAGCCCATAATTCCTGTTCATTAGATCCTCTTATAACCCAAGATAGCCCAGGGGACGCATAAGTGGCCACCTCAGATCACTTGGAAAAGATAATATCCTTCAGCTGATGGCTTCATCTATTATCTGATAGCATTTGCTACAATGGAAAATTTTACATTCTGTGTCCTGTAGTATTTTATAGTTTTGACTACTCTGTACATCCTAATTTTGACATTTCAGAACTTAAATCTTTAGATCATCAAAGATTCAAATTGTAATCTGAAGTGAACTTGTATATTGCTAGCACAAACTTTGAGGCACCTGAATAAGATTTGTATACAGTTAACACAAACTTTTTATGCACAGCTTTGCAGTACATATGTACACAAATAGCTCCACCTTTCAATCTTTCGATGGCTCAAATTGTCCAATTTGTTTATAGAATATTAATATTGCCTTTTCAACTGTTTGTGAGTTTAAAGCCTCATAAGAGCCTTAGCTCCTAGTTTATCAAAGTGACTTTATTTTGAATAGCATAAACTTAACGTATACTTCATATGTCTCATTCCTTCATTTGTCTGGATACTTGGTTAAGTAAGCTAGTGATGCACTATTAATTTCACTGAGCTGGCTGTTTCTGTCCTTTGTTTTTGTTATACTGGACCCCGATAATCAAGGAAACTAAATTAAAAGCCTTGTTTGGCCTCTCCTATTGACCTTTCTGGAGATTGTATCAGGTTCTCTTTTGGCTGTCATTATCGGTAAGCAACTTTAGTGGAGGGAAACTTTACCCTCTACAAATGAGGCTTAGGTGCATCTGTGGAGATATATAGTTGGTTTCTTGATTACATGGATATGGGGTCTCCTACTGGCACATAGGAAGGAAGAGATGTTTGCGTTTCCTTATAAACCAAAGTTACTATACATTATACTTCGTTGTTGTAGATAATTTTATTTTTTAACTTTCTTCAATAATTTATTCTTTGACTTTGGGTGTTATTAGTAGTTAATGAGTTAAGCTCTGCAACTTCATCTCGCCTAAGGTATTTGTGTCTCTATATTTCTGATTATTATTCTAAGTAATGCTTGATCAGCTGAATGTTGGAATTGCAGGTCGCCATATTTGCTGTCTTGGCAATGGCGGTGAGGCGAAAACCTGATGCATTGATTAGTTTGCTGTCTGCGTTGAAGGAAAATCCTAAATATGTGGGTCAAGATAAGCTTCCAGTCATTGTTTGGGTGATTCTTCAGGTAATTTCTGATTTTTGATTGATTATTTCTCCAATAGCGCTGTGGGTTTTCATGTTTCAATGCTTTAATTTTCATTCTTAGGCCTCCCAAGGAGACTTGGTTGTGGGCTTGTACATGTGGGTTCATCTTCTCCTGCCCCTGCTATGTGGCAAATCTTGCAATCCGCAGTCCAGAGACTTGATTTTACAGCTAGTTGAAAGGTTGTAAAACCTGCAGCTTTAGTTTTCTTCATATATTCTAAGCAATGTTCTTGTCCTCATCTATTTTCTATTCACCTCTTTTATCAGAATGTTGTCCTCCCCAAAAGCCCGGCCGATTATCTTAAATGGTGCAGTCAGGAAAGGCGAACGCTTAATACCACCAGCATCTCTTGATCAATTGATGAAAGTCACTTTCCCGGCATCTTCAACTCGTGTAAAGGTTGTAAATTCACTTTAGCTATTGGATTGTCATCTTTGGTTATGTAGTGAAATGGATTTGCTTTTTCTTTTGGTTGTTGAACCCTTTTTGGATTGGTCTGCTGGTAGGCAACTGAGAGGTTTGAGGCAATTTATCCGACTTTAAAAGAGGTTGCCCTTGCTGGCTCCTCTGGAAGCAAAGCATTGAAGCAGGTTGCCCTGCAGATCTCAAATTATGCAATCAAAGCTGCTGGAGAAGGTAATGGAAAGATGTCCATTGTTCCCTCCCTCAACTCTTCTTTTGTGGAAGTGCAATATCAATCATTGTATTGACTTTCTGTTCTCTTTTTGGGTCAAATATTATCTGCATGGATTAATATATGATATATATGCAGGAATCCCTGATTTATCCAATGAAGCTGGTAACATTTTCATTTGGTGTTTGAGTCAAAATAGTGAATGTTACAAGCACTGGGTAAGCATTTTGTTTCTTTGTTTGGTGAAGTTAATATTTCTTTTTCTCACATATTGAAATTTTGACAAAATAATCGTGTGGAAACAGGACAAGCTTTATCTAGATAATCTGGACGCAAGTGTCCTTATTTTGAAGAAGTTGTCTGATGACTGGAGAATCCACTCATCTAAGCAACCTAATCTTGATCCTTTGAGAGAAACTTTAAAGCTTTTCAAGCAGAAGGTGATATTTTCCTTCTCCATTCTTCATCTAACGCCTGATTATTCTCCTAATTTTCCGGCTTTAGTTTAGACATCCCACATTGAATACCTTTTTTCAGATGCTGCGTGCATTTAGCTAAGTAAAATCCGTGAACAAACTTGTAAAGTAAGAGTGGGCAGAACTTATTAATTTGCTGTGTTTGTGTTGTGCTCACAGAATGAGAAAGCTTTGGCAAAGGAAGATGATGCTTCTCACCATGCATTACTCAAAGATGCTGACAAGTACTGCAAAAGCATGCTGGGGCGGTTGTCGAAGGGCCCCGGATGCTTGAAGATTCTGATGGTCCTTGCAATCCTGGCCCTCTTTGCTGCATTCGTGTTCCCGAATTTGCAATCTGGGGATTGGGACTTGAACAAACTGCTCGAGAAATTAAACCTCCCCCAGAACTTCTGACTCACACACAGACTGGCTATTGGTTGGAGGACAGTTTCAACAACTATAACGGTAGAGTTACGAGGCATAGATCATTGCGAAGTTGCCCATGAAACAATGGGCTGAGGATGAGTTCTCTCGAATATTATGAGATCTTTATTGGGTCCAAGGCAAAGTTGAACTAGTCAAGGTAGCCAGATTTTGTTGGCTGACCCCTTTTATAGAGTTTTTATGGATTTTGGTTGCCTAAGTTCTTCTAGTTTTGTGGTAGATTCACAATAAGCGGTGACTAATTTATGGTGCTTTGCTCATTACATTGGGGTTTTGAGTTTTAATTGAATTGGCACAGAGGAAGGAGAATGAAAGTGGTTGGCAAAGGTTATTTCTCATTGGATTTTGGTTCTTACCTGTAATAATGATCTTTGTGCAGGCGTCGCAAGAGTCGGCGGCGACAGTTTGCAATTGCATGTTTCTTTATATAGTGAGAGGGCCTCAATGGTCAAGCCATGCTTCTTGATGTTTATTACCCTGGTGAATTTAGTAGCGAAAGGGTCATTTTCCCCTTCGACCCACTTTTTCACTTGTTCAAATTTTCTTTCTCGCGTTTTGTAGTCCGTGGCTTCTCTTTGCCCAAGTTTCCTTACTCTATGACATTTTTGTCGGTGTGTTCCTGGAATGTGACTTTAGGTTCTTATGGGATGAACAGAAAAAAAATAAAATAAAAATAAAAAATCGCCAACTAATCTTTCAACTCGTCCTTGAAGTCTCTTCTGCACAAAAGCGGTGAGTTATGAAACCTGGACACGCAATTTTCCTCCAAGGAATCTGACGCGTGCTGGATCTAGATCGAGCGGTGCCTCACTGACCAACGACAAATTCAATGCCTTAGTAACAAGTTGTTCTGATTTGAGCAGTAGTTCTCGACTTCTCTTGATAAGACGGTATTAGCCTAATCGAACGGTTCGGGGGCACGACACATATTTGAACTTGTCAATGCCATGCACATGAAACCTATAAAAAAAAAATGAGATTCGATCGATCGTCTAAGGTGTCATTCTATAGTTTCCGTAGCAAGGCATCCAGAACGTGGTGTTTATACTACTTGAGGACGCCAACTACCGTGCATGTGCCTAGAAAACCCAAACAAAAGCATTGTTTGCTGTAAGGATTATATAAGTTAGCCGATTGCAACTACTAGAATGAACAGAATACTCCAAGTTGGGACGTTATTACATTTTCTGTTCCGGACGCCGTACTACACCCGTACACTACTTCATACCCGAAAGCCAAGCATCATGGCCGCAGATCTTGCTAACTTTTTCTTTAGTTAAAGATGCAACATCTTTCAATTTTTATATTCAAAAAGCTAAAAAGAGAAAAGAAAGGACAATTCGGTGAGCTGAAAACTATCTAACATTTAAATGACACTATGGCCCCATAAAGGGTCAAATTGGCAAGCATTGATGGCATTTATCCCCGATCTACTTTTCAGTAAAGGCCGGCTCATTACTTCAATTCAATTGATATAGAACCCGTGATTGAACAAATAGTGACTTGACAACAATAATGGACTTTAATTATTATTATTTTTTGTCAACAGTCGGCTCCAAATATCAACCGCTAGAAGGATCCCAGAGGACAGGCTTGATTAGGGCAAGAGGTCTTTGCTAGATTTCTCACGGAAATCACGTAGGCTAAAGGGGTCCACTCTTTGCTATGCACACATCTCAACCGACCCGCCGATTTTCATTAGAATCACTTTTAGGTCCAAAGGGAGTTCACAAAAGACCTACGCACTCTTCTTCCACTCTTTTTGGTGGCTCCACGATTGCTACATGTACGCAGGATCTACATAGGAAGAGTGAGATTCAAACCCCTAACCCTATAGCATACAAATACCCATTTGGAAATTAGGGTGAATTCGAGACGACTCTAGCTCATTGCTCTCTAGCTTTTTCCATTCATGGAAATAGCAACCTTCACGTTCGATCACCACCCCTCCCCTACGCCCACAAACCACGTGTAAATAGTGGTAGAACAAAAGGACATAAGACATCTTGACCAAGAACAATTATATAGATATGAAAAGATTGACGAGAGCAATAGACACGGCGCTTTCTACGCCCGCTTTTTATGGGGATTTCCATATAGGGGGATTTCCCTTCGGTGCCCCCCCTGATTTCACGCCTCAACGCACGCAATTTCTAATTCATGCACTGTACTTCATCATTCTCGATCTTCTTTTGCAAGCCCCGGAATCATTCTTCGGGCACTCATCTTGCTCTATATAAGTCACCCTCCATCTCCCTCCATTGACGTACAAAAACTAGAGAAGTAGAGAGAAAAAGAAAGAGAGGCGAGGACAATGGCGGGACGTCCGTACACTCCCTTCTTGGTGCTCTCCCTTCTCCTCTTGATCGCGCTCTCCAATGTGGCTGAGGTGATGCGTGCTTCCCTCGATTCGTTCCGTTCTCTTCTTTGTTCAAATGGGTGTTGCTTTATTAAGCAGATGAGCTGAGTTCTTGTTTTGTTTTAACTTGCGGGGACGACAGGTTCGCGGCAAGCTCCGGCCTTCAGGTAAATAAACAGTGCTTTCGAGTCACGAGATCTGTCGGATCTTTACTGTACGACTTTCTGCCAAGTAATGTAGCTTGTATTGCAAAAACCTGACTTTACGGCGTTGTAGATTGCCCCAACAAATGCAAGTTCCGGTGCTCGGCCACGTCGCACAAGAAGCCGTGCATGTTCTTCTGCCAAAAGTGCTGCGCGAAATGCCTGTGCGTGCCTCCCGGAACTTATGGCAACAAACAAGTCTGCCCTTGCTACAACAACTGGAAGACCAAGGAAGGAGGCCCCAAATGCCCCTGAAACTCGGTGCAGTCGAGTTTGTTTAGCTGTGTCGTGACGATTAGCTACTACACAGTCAATAATGCGCGATTCTCAGTGCCTAATTTAGGGCTTGATCCACCATAGTCGTGGCGAATTCAAATTAATTATAGGATATACGTAAGTTTGCTAGTTGAATCTTTGGGTACTACCGCTCGGTGTGAAGATCACCCCAGACACTTTTATTGAATATGTTGGGGCTGCATTTTGCCGGGGTAGGTTGGTGATTTGATGTGTAATTCTGGATTAAGCCAGTCTTTTCAGTTAAACCCAGGAATGAAGTTCTTTTCTTTTCCTGTTTGCAATAACTTCAGTACCATATGGTAGCGCTGGGACATTGTCTATGGACCTCAAAAATATAGATCCAACATAGTGTGCTATGCAATCTCTGTTTGTTCAAAGCGAGAGAGAACATTTTCACGGACGTTGTTAAGAGCAAGTCTGATGATAGCTCCTAATCTCATTCGATTTTCAGTACGCGAAAAAATAAAATAAAAATTGTTTGTTTGATAATGACTTCAGCTGTGTCAAGACGTGTATAAAAGTCTTCCTGGGCACATGTAAATGGTGAGAGAGACGCAAGGGCCAGCTAATAAAACCAAATGCTTCTAGTCCAACTTTTTTTGCTTTTTAAGTTCTGTACTTCTAGGTCAACTTGATACATATAAATATGAATAGAACTGGGATTGGCTCGACGTGCGAAGAATACTTGTTACAAATACAAGGACAAAACAGATACAGAACAAACATAAGTATGTCGGCTGACATTGAAGGCTGAAGTTTTTTTTTTTTTTTTTTTTTTTTTTCCGGTTGAATTGAAGGCTGAAGCTAATTCACATAAAATGTACGCGAGATTGAGTCACGTGACAGGCTTGCAAGCTTCACGCAGATTTATTCTTATATATTCACTGGTGTAAATTTCTAATTATTATGCATAGAAAATCTCTAATCAATATATTAGAAGTGGGTAAAGCTCGTGCAAAGTTGAGTCACATGGCACATTCACGTGCGACTTCTAACTAGTAATTTTTTTTTCATTGTGACTTTAGCAAATCTTTAATTCTTATGCATATTTTGGTGATAAAATTCTAATTGTATTAATAAGATCGAGAGCATTGGGAAAATGATTAACTTAAAATATCGATATGTAAAAAGTAAATTAACAACCAACTGTTGGCAACGGAATATTCACAAGAAAATGAAGGAAAATGTGAATGTTCTTATCCTAAAGTAAAAATCTAGGAATTCTCTATATGCAATCTTGAAGGAAGAAATATTACGATTGCATATTTTAGCAGGATGTCCACTAATTCTCTTGATGATACATTGTCATAAATGATGGGATATCATCCCCACTCTTGCCAAAACAAAAAATATACGCTGAAAGTTTATAAAAAGAAAGAGAGGATTCAATGAGAAAGGAAGTTAGAAATCTATGGAATTGGAAGATGTTCCCGAAAATATCACCTCTAAGATTCTAACTCTCTAAAACCTAAGGAGTAGTAAAAGTAGGAGAGAATAGATGCTCTTTTCATCTCAAGAATATTCTAAAAAAACATTTTGATTCATATCATCGTTATGTGATCGAAACATTACATATGCTCATATATTATTTCATAAATATTATAATTCTGTGAACCTATACGGTGAGATTCGGATCCACTATAAATAAAACTTGACGTTAATCCTAGGAGATAATTTGAGTAATGCGGATATTTTTTTTTGTGACAATTTTCTGCATGTCATGATATTTCCCTGACTAAAAGTCACGTCAGCGTCAATGGAGCCAGAATTGCCGACCGAGTGCATCTGCTGGAAAATCATATCTTTCTGCCAAAATCTCCAAGCAGCAATGTACCAATATTATGCACCAAGAGCCTCCCTTTAGGTGCAGAAAATAGAAACAAAACAAACGAGAAAATAGAAAAAATTTTCCTATAATCGCTCGCATGTCAAGTTGTATGAAACTACAGACCCCGACCATTAAGTTGCACGTCACAACAAAAACTTGATGATTTTACAGTTCCTCCACCTGAACCGAGAACCCACACCGGCATCGTTTGGTCCTCAGCGAGCTTTCGTCGTCAAAGCTTTCGTCTTCTTTCGAGAATTCATGCTCATGGTCTCCTGTTTGTACCACTGGTGAAGCATTGACAGATGCATTTGGTTGCTCGGACCCAGGAGTCTCCGTCATGTTCCTGAGAACTTGAGTACTTGACTCTTCCTTCGTCTTTGCAGAGACACTGGACTGCATTGACGTCAAACCATCGTTGCCATAGCGGTTGTTCAACCTTTGCCGAGTTATAACGGATGAAAGAAGCTGATACCACCGAGAAGCAGCTTCTGCTTCATTCCTTTTCCTTTCTTCAGCCCTTCTTCTCTCCTCACCTTCTGCATATGCCTACGAAACAAAACCACAAGCTCTTTTAGATGGCTCTTTCCATCATCTAGTATTTTAGGAGATAGAGAACTCATCAATGCTGACAATAATTGTCAATGATAAGCATCAGATGAGAAATATACATAACAATACTCTCGCATAATCTATATCTGTTTGCACACGTCTCTCTGGCCCCTAAAGATGAAGAACTTTCCCACAAGTTAGTTTTTAAAGTTATGCATAACTTACCTTATTTTGCCTCTAAATTTGAATTCTTTCGTAAAGCATCATAAAGCATCACCAACACCCGAATTCTCAAAAGGCTACTTACAATGTACATATAGAATTACTGTTGCATTACCAACACCCAGTCACATCGCAAGTATAATTTATGCTTCTCCTTTTCGTTAAAGGCCAATGCTAGATGCAGATGGCAGAAATTTTCACATTGGCAGACTAATAGATTAAAATATTGTAATTACATCATTATAGAAACATGCCCCCACACACCCCCCAAAAAAAAAAAAACAACCCCACCGGGGAAAAAGAAAAAAACGAAAACCAAATATGGAGGTTTGAAGGTAACGGCAAAAGTGCAATATTACTCTGACGATAAAGACCAAACAATGGATACAATGAAAATGAGGATATAAACAATGGGAGAACTAAAAGTAATTTATTTTAAACAGCAAATTCTCAAAATGTTACTTACAATGTACAAATGAAAAGTAATGTTACCTCCAATATTACGTCCTTGAACTCAGAACACACCACAATTCCCTCAAAAATGGGCACTGCTCGCCCATTCCTGAATTCAAAGCCAACCATAGCCGGTGCATAATCAATTTCTAACCTCTTCGCCACAGCAAATATCCTCGGCAGCCTCAAGTGCACAGTCCCTGGTGGGAGGCATTTGTCAGACCAGACATCCACTTGGCCCCGCTCATTCTACAAGTCAGACACACAGAGCACAGTCAGTCAGGAAAACATCAACTTGTTATGTCTAATTCTCTACACTGGATTAAAAACCAAACACTCTAGTGGTAATGAAAGAAACAAAAGAAGATATTGAGGGTGACAAATAATTTAAGAACTCTGAAACCAAACTGATTATGCAAAGTGCTTATGAGGGAAGCCACTCCTTCCATCACTGTAATCTTCCAACGCCATTCTGAAAATATGCCTATGCTGTTCCTAGGCACTATCCTTCCCACCCACCCAAAAAAAAAAAACCTTCTTTTTCTTTCATATATTTATGTGTGCAATTTCCCACAAAAGCTAAAAATTAGATCGGAGAAAAGGCGAGCACCAAACATGGTTAACTGCACATACACGTTCTTGTACATGTGCAGGTCAGTGCATGCACACGTGTACTACTATGCTTTCCTTTACTAAATTAACAGAACCAAGCAGTGAATGAAAGCTTGCGGAGCAAAAGATAACCCCAACTGCCTCATAATAATCAATAACAATCAACTATCAACAAAGATGTAGCAGAAAGACGTCTCTCCTTTTGAATATCAACTTTTAGGTAACTCAGATGGCATGACAAAATAAAAGGCACTACCATTTGATTTTTACGCTAACTTTGTCTGCAACCCTTCCTTTTAAAGGATGAGTTAAAACGAAGTCAGAAGAAATGGATACATCAATGAAGATCAGGCGATGAGGTTCTTTCATAAGTAGGTATACTTCTTCCTCTTTCTTTTCCATCCAACATGTTTAAAAAGTAAAATAAAAAATGCTTTTAAGCAACAACATAAGAGATTCATACAGGGGGATAAAAAACAGATTCAAAGCAGATTACGAGCAGACTCGGATGTTTGCTTACAGAATCAAAGCAAATGCAGGCTCAAGCTTTCTTCCATTATGCAAATGTGGTGAACTTCACAATTTGGTGCATCACAAGTCACAACCAATTGCTCATGCAATACCAACTCACCTTAGGAACAATCCCATTTACCGCAGCAGGGAGTTGCAAAGGTTCAGTTTGCCATTTTCCATAAAGGTTTATGTTTCCTTCAGAATCATCTTCTAAAAATTCATCAGACTCTTGATTTTTCCCTCTGCCAACCTTTCTAGATCGCTTCAACACCTACACAAGATATAAATCATCCAGATAAGCTACAACCTTGTTTCACACATTGCAGTCAATGACAGGACATTATGCAAACCTTTGTAGGCAGCTCATCATCCTTGATTTGTAAGCCTTCGCGCAGCCATTTTTCTTTGGTCTTGAGTGTTTGCACAGAAGCCCGAGGATAAACAGGAAAACCAGAACAGAATCCCAAAAGCGGCTCCTTTGGATAAATTATTTGATACTTAGTAAGCCATCTTTCAATAGCATATAGCTGATGGTTCCTATAAGCCTGCGAATGAAAACACATCTTCCATCAGAAAAGAATTCATTAAATTGGAAATAATATTTTTAATATCATCCAAGATTTTTAAGATCCATCCTTCAAGAAAAGAAAGTTTCGGATCTTTAATGGAATAAGCTTTTCAATGAATTGAAGACATGATCTCATAAAACAATCCTACCCTGCCCTGAGAAAGATGAGAAAAAAAAAACAGAAAAAGAAAAGCAACAAGAAAAAAATGTTAAAATTTTTTCACATTGGTGGGTTTCAATAATAACTTACTATTGTGCAAATCAAAATATGGAATCATTATGTACCTGTTGATTGGTTGGAAGAGGCTCACTTAATGCCCTGGTCTCCAACTCCTTATCCTCAAGAGAGCTTCTTGTCAATACAATAGAACTTTCTCGAGGACATTCTTGATCCATTCTCTCCCAATCGTGCTCAGACAAACCTGAGACTGCCTTTTCAGGTGAATGGGTATATCCTACAAATAGTAGAGGAAGTAACTAGATTCAAGGTCTGGTCAAACTCCCACCCATTTCAAGAACAAAGTTGAGTTTGGGGGACAGTACCTCTAGTTGCTCTTAACTCCACTTCCTTATGTGGATTTGGAGGTAAATCCAAGATTGCACGAGATTCTGCTGCCTCTTCAGGCAAGTATATATCTCCTACAAGATCGCACGTGAAATGACCAGACTCAACGCATTTATAGTCCCACCCAATTCTAAAACAAAAGTTGAACTTCAAATGGATGATACCTTCGGTAGCCCCTGACTCCAATTCCCTTAGTGGTGCCAACACTGCATTCCACCAAACTGAATCCACGCGTTGTGATGCTATCCTATGCCATCTCAGACAATACCTTTTTAGAAACAAATAACATTCGTCATAACTGCTCATTCTCAATTACTCTGAAGGCATTGAAATAATAAATCAACTCCATCACAAAACATGCATTGAAAGATAGCAAATGAGGCGTGGTGCATTTCCATTACGTACATCTTAGTCTGTCGCCTAACGCGAAAGTGCACATCAGAAGTTTCATGTGATTTGTTCGTACATTAATCAAACACCAAATATGTGAGGGTTCTAATTGTACCGTAGCAACAACAACAATAGAATTTGATTACAGTGTTAAGACCACGGGGCAATTATCGGACATTCATCACCAAACAGCTAATGGTTCACTTTAGGAATATGCTGATTGAACAGTGTATGAAGAAACTGAGACGCTGAGAGTGCAATTAAAAGCATGACAAGTGGGGACATCCATGTGCAGGTAGAAAAAGAAATAAAAGTTTCCCTCTATATGTCCCTTTCGGTATCTTGATCTTTATCTAAAGTACATGAGCAGACAAATTTAAAAAAGAGTACAGTCCAAAGATAATATGGCAAGAGAAAAGAACCTGCGAGTTACATCTTTTGCCCCATTACCAGCAAAAGCAACTACATATCTCAAAGATTTCTTGCATGCAGAGGCAACTGCTTCTACTTTATGCTCCCCATCGATAAAATTGTTGACAACATCAATATGCATCCATGTTCCGGTTGACTTCTCCCTGCTGCAATAGACCTCGGCCCAATAGAGAGGACAACCAACTTTGCTTGCTCCAACTGCTGTTGAAATTACCTGGGATGAAGCTGGCGATTCCTGGGACGAAGCTGGACCTTCTTCACCACGAAGTCTTTTCAATCTTTTCAGCAGCATGGATGAGTCACCAACCCCTGGCTCAGCATTGTTCTCGCGAACTTCGAAAGCCGTTGCTAAGAGAGCCATTTCTAACTGCATCTCAAACTCGACTTCAGCTTTACTTTTGGATCCCGCAGAAGTTTTCGCATCACTCGTTTCGGCTATCTCTGTGCAAGCTAACAAATCAACTTTACATCATTACAGGATACAACAAAATGGTCGGTGAATTAAAGTTCTGACTCATTAAATATCTGTTTACTTTGATGTGAAAGATCATCACAAATTCCAGAGTCAACTCTTTCCTCCTTGGATAAAACCGATCCAACAGAAGATGTAGAAACTTGATTAGGCTTAGCAATCATAGGAGTTGGAGAGTCAAACATTCCCTTATTGACTTTTGGAACCTTTTCAGGAGCATCGGATTCAGTACGTTCGGGTTTTAGAGAGATGACATCCAATACAGAAACAAACCTGAGAAAACAATTCCAAGCAATTTATAGTTGTCCACAATTGAATATAATTTCGGTTAAGTATAAGTCAACCGAAGGAATGGAACACAATCAAGCAAGAAAGGAAAGACCCCAGATTTTTAGTTGTTGTTTTTCTCAACATAGAAGGGCTATTGTGGGTGAAAATGTTATTACCTTTCTGAAGAAACAGTGTCATTTATAGCAATTTCTGGGTAACTTTAACATTCTTCTTGCAGAGTAAGAGCACACAACTCCACCCTCGGAATCCATTCAATGGCCACAAATGCACAATCTAACTTTTTTCTAATATTGTGTCAACTTTACTAATAAAATGGGTCCTGAGGACTCCAATTTCATGTGGTGATGTTATAGAACTTTGAAATCAATCACTTCAAAGTACTCAGCCATGAAAACAATTAGCCTCTGGGATAAGCAGCATAAGCAGCAACCCAACATCTGTCACATCAGCAATATCTTATTTTCCATTGAATTATACAATATGATCTTTATTAACTACAAAAAAGGGGTTTGGACAAGGGTTGACCTCATTCACCCGTGACTATGAGATATGATCTAATTTCCGCTTTCAGTTGCCTTTGATATGTCATGCATAAATAGATAATTCATTATTCAACCAGAACATTCAGCTGGTATGAAGTTCAATCACCCCTGCCACACTCATCACTGCTCAAAATATATTTACTATGGTATAACATGCTTCTAATGTTTTATGTTCCTAGACTAGGAAAAATTACCACAACCAAGGCACATATGGGTACCACATAAATACAATTCGAAAAGCAATGGTTTAGACCAGAAAAGGCAATGATTTCTTAATTAATTCCAAAAGTTAACGTCATTCTGAATTTTAGGCTGCAAATGGCAGGCCCCCTTTTGGTGCTCTTCAATGATTTACTCAAAAGATTGAAAACGTGCCATAAAAGAGGATAGGAGATACTGCAAACCATACCGGGCTGTAAATTTCAGAGCTCTAAACAATGCAACAGATAATGCAGCAATCTGCAAAAAACAAAAGTCAGAACAAGGAAACTATTCTGAATTTGTGCTATAAGAGACCACTTCACTTAATTCGGAAATCAGCGAGCATGTCATTGAAGGTGTCCATAATTATAAAGCTGATTACACTAAAGGTTAAGTCATGAATGTCACAGATATTTCCAAAAACAAAAGGAGTCCCTTGTCATAACTATTCTGTGACTACCGATATGATATAAGTGAACAAACTTGAGCAACAATTAATTGAGTCTCAAGACATGTGAACACAGTAAAAAGTTTAGATCACCTAGAAAACATGTCTAACAGAACAACAACAAATTAGCAATGCCACCATCCACTTTAGAAAGTACACATGCACTTGGACATGCCAACATATGCACACAAGCCCACGGAGATGAACCACACGCAATAATTTCATAAAACTCATTTCACATCCATGCTACCACAATTGATATTAGCACATGAATTGCCAGGGAATCGAGAATCTCAAATTTTCCAGTGTCAAGATATCAATGATCTACCTCTTCCGAAGTCCCTTCTCGAGTTTCAAGGGCATGTGCCAAAGCAAATTCAAAAGATTTCTCGGCGCTCGTTGATTCCCTAACTCTGAAGAAGCTACGAAACTGCAAGATTCATAGCAATGAAGAGACACAATCAACAACCAATATAAAGTGCAGTAAAGAACCTCCAGTTCATATTAAAAAATGGAATAATAAATGAAGCATACCCAATACACAAGACGTGATAAAGTCATCTTAGTAACTTTTTTGATGTCTAGTATGTCCTCCATCAAGTTTCTCGGTAGAAGGGAAAGTAAAGAAGCCTGCCACATTAACAAGTTTCCGTGGTAAGAAGAACAGATGATAATTGGTTCCACTTTCATGACTAAAAGTAGAAGACAACAAATCAGATTGTTATCTGAAAGGTAACACTATAACAAATTGCGACTTTTTGAACTTAAGGACACCTGAATATAAATAACCCATATACTACTTCTCCAATTTGGAAAACATTATTAAGATAATGTAGAAAGTAAATTATATGGCCTTAACAAGATCCGGAAAACACCCAGAGGATAGTTATGCCTGATGCAGCACGCATCTAGCACATCATACATAAGTACTTCCCATATTTTGAAGGTTAAAAAAGGACATCCCTTGATAAGTTTAAATCCAAGCGATGTTACCATCAACATAATGTTCTAAATCAATTGTAGCCATTAAAAAACAACAGAATACAAGTTAAAAAACGAAAGTTAATTTCAGACTCAAGGAGCCTAAATTACCATTTGTCAAATTGGCTAACTATCACTTTGTATGGTTAAACTTCAAATGGAAATTTTTGCCCAAAATGCGAATGAAACCAACAGAAAGATTCACTAAATTTGAACATATTTTATGGTTAAACTTCAATTCACAAATCAAATGCCCTCTTTCACAACCTAGGAGTACTGCTACAAAATACAAAGCCACCATTTAAGCCCTCTTATTGTTTTTTCAAAATCATCTGACCTCTTAAAAACTCGCAACCCCTTATGGTTATCCTGCACTTGGGAGAACTCCGAAGAGTTTCTTCACTAACATCGCAACCAAATGTAAATGTATTCAATGGCAGGAAACTTTCACACCAAAGGGTAAGTAAATCAGAACACCTGCTAATTTTAACGTTTGAGCTAGCATAAATTGAAACTGAATTTGTAAAAGTTTTCCACGTCACTTGTATGGAGCTTATAATGGCCTTATGCAGATATTTCTACCTAATAGCATGAAATTTTTGTTGGATATTAGTAACAAGCATGGGGGTCTAGCGTTCAGCTCACTCCAAGCCCTCTATTTGTCTCCCAATATAATCAATTTCCACACTTAATGTGAAGCCAAATCCTAGCCTACGGGTGAGAGGAAGTGCTAAAGCATTGACATACAAAAACAGACTCTCGTCTAATAGCTTAAGCTTTTAGATCTCTCATATTGAAGTGCCTCTATACCAAGTACAGCTTAACTTCCCTAATATTGATAACGGTGAAAACACTGTATCTTAAATAGCACCCAGCAACTAAAAGATCTGCATCCTGGACAGAATCTCTATACTCAGTGCATTAAACCCATAAGCTGGAAAAGCTTGACCACATGGTTGGGGTGAGTATCCTGGACGCTACTTTCAGGTGCGTCTCTGCGTTCTTTTTCCCTCGCCGTGCTTCAATATCATGTGTTTCTTCACATTGCTAGGTCGCAAAACATATGATTCCAAGTGATTTTCAGGTCTACATCCCTAGAATAATCAGATGCTTCTTAATTTCCTCTTTTTTTTTTTTTTGTTTACCCATCTTAAGTTTGCATCATTTCACAGCAAGTTCATCTAGTTATATCTTTTCCTGTTCTAGACCTGATCTCTACTCAAAAAATGCTCACTTGACATAACATTGACTACATGAAAGAACATGGACAAATGGCTGATTGTGTTAATTGAATACTGTTTCGAATGTGCAGGAAAGTTGTCGCATTTCTTTGTTGTGGTCAGTCACTGAAAACTGACATTATTTATTTATCTCTTCACTCAATTTCTTCTGCCATGCTTTTTAATTTTGTTGACTAACCCCTCTCAGATTTTCATCAAACACAAACTCAACCCCTGCAGTTTCAACATGTTCAACCATCTCTGAATAATCTGAGCGTAACTGTACATATGACAACAATATCTATACATCAAAGCTCTTTGAATGTGCTGATGGTACTCTACCGAATTCCGACTTTGAATATAATAATTTAACACATCACCTAATTCACAAGCAATATGTGTTAGTTTTCATCTTCTTTCTCCTTTGTAAAGAGGTATTATAACAAAAGTTGCACCTATTTGGTTGAGAGATTAATTCTTACACAGCAGAAGCATGTGAACATCTAATGTTACACAAGAGAGGAATATTTGAATATACAATTAAATATGATCCTCACAAATATCTACAAACTTTTATTATTACATCAAATCAATACTGAATATATTTCGCCTGTATAATTGCCGATGCACATGCAGTGAAATCTAAGTAAAATTTTTATTCCTACCGCTGCAATGGGATGTCTAATAACCATTGCCCATAAAAATATAAAGATAAAAAAAAAAAACTTTAGAAAGAAACAGGCAGAAACAACAAAAGCAGCATCAATCTCTGATGTCTGCAAAATAAAAAGGAGTCAGATAAAGCATGACGGCAGTCAAGGAAATCCTATGGCTACGATTATTGACAAACTTCTGTGATTGCAATGATCTTTTCATTGCGATACTTGATACATACTTAAACAGCAAAACATCCACAAAGGAAATTCCGGGCAAAATCTGTGCTGATACACAACCTGAATGAGAGAATCATCACAAGCTCTGTCGATTAACCTCCCACGTGCTAGCAAACAAAGTAAATGAACTCTATGCTGTAGTTCAGCCGATACCTGCCACATAGAGATATTCAAATTATGGAACAAGTAACAATTTCATAAAAAGAAACCAGTTTGTAGCATATAATATCCACCGCTACCTAACCGGCTTTGACTACCTTCTCTTCAGCAGAGGCTCGACAAGGAGGCTTTCGTCGAATCAAATCGGGAGAGTGAGAAAATTCAACAGTCACCCCATTAACACGGCTTTCCCTGGATTCCATGACTTGAGCTGAGCCATCTTCCCAGTCAGAACCATCCATGTCTTCCCCGGAGAATGAAGGAGAGCAACCTCTTTCATTAACTTCTACCTCTCGGCCACTGTCTACATGACCACTTTCACCACCTGGCTCCTCATTTCTTTTCTCCTCAGGCTCTCGCTGTCGAGCACAAGGAGTCAAAAGAAACACAGGTAGTGCTTAACCCCCCGAACTGAACACTGAACAGCTTTATGAATTCCCTAAAGCTTCCTATTAGCTATTGGGTGTAAAGCATTGAATGTGCTGCACAAAAGGTATGCTTACCTGTCTACTAGATTCAGGACATTGATCTTGAGAGTCATCTGTTCGCTTCTTCCTTGACGAGCCACGTCGACCGGCTGTTCTTGGAGGTCTTTCGGCTGCTTGCTGTGATGCCTGAGGCTGAGCATGACTCTCTGAAGATGCAGCATAAATAACACAGGTATCGCGATTAATCTCCGGCCTAAATCCTCAGTTCAAATACTGGTAGAAGGCCATACTAGCGGCAACAGCAGTGGCCAACAAGAGAAAAACATGATCAAACAAAGACATTCCCACAAGGCACTTAGTTTTTTACCTATTTCTACTTAAGAGACTCGGATTGTCCAACTCGGTGCTTTGTCAGTTTAATATCTGTTCTTTAATAAGCCTGATTTCTCAGATATTCTTTTTCCACTTCTTTAATTGCATGACATCCTACCAATTCTCAAAATTGATACCACAAGAAGCTTCTCTCACTCCATCATCCGTGATGAACCCAGCGAAACTAAGCCAAGCGATGCCAACTGAACTAATACCACCAAACTGAACCAAAACATTCCTTGAACTACCCAGGCAACTGAGAACCTAATGCCTAGCAGTACCGAACGCACTCATCATTTCAACTCCCGTTCAACGAAGAGCAGACACCATATTTCAGATTTTTTGGTTCTTAAAACCCGATGATCTTTCCACCGACCAAGACGAGCACTCGAATAAGCAGAGGCGGTCGACCCAGGAACCAAAGTGCGACATGGGAATCGACAACACGAGAAAGAAATGATTTTGACTCGGAATGAAGACGAACGACGATCACTTGCCTGGATTCCTTCGTTTTGGCGACCTCCGTCGGGGTCTCATTTTCCCCACTGATCTTCGTCGAGAGCGAGGGAGATGGAGGGGGATGAAGAGGGTGCGCGCGCGCGCGTGCTGTTTGTAACGTCGGAAGGGAGGGAGTTGCTTTTGGCGGGCGAGAAGTGGCAATTTTACCGACAATCCGAGCCAAGTGACGAGAAGATTCTCTCTCTGTCTCTGTCTCTGTCTCTGTCTCTCTCTGTAATACTTGAAAACCGTGATTTTCCAATTGAAAACCACCTATATCTGTGTTTTTACATAATAATGGTGGTCAACTTAGAGGACACTTGTTACCAAAGAAACGAGACGACATGAATCGGCATTGAATTTCAGCCCCATCTGACTCTGTTTTCCTTAAGGCAAGCTATATCCTAGTCAGATTTTGTTACGCATTTAGGGACCAACTCTGGCATTTATTAACGTCAGTGCTAAATTCAAAATTGTATTTACTACGCTTCCTTTTAGGAAAATGCGCATTTGCACCCATCCACTGAGCTCTTAAATTGCCGACCGGATGCTGGCATGGCTTGCCATGAAATACCTCGAGTCTGAACTGGTATGTTATTGATTTTTGGGATAATGACAGCAGAGTGTTCCCTAGAACTTTGCATTGTTTGTTCAATTTGGCACCTACAATTTAATTTCGAGATGTTAATTACCATATAATTTGGTTTTCGCAACTCCTTAACTGGCATGGTCAAGTAATTCAGTAAGCAAAATCTTACACGGAATAGATATGACATAGCTCCTACGCTAATGGGAGATTTGACAACGGTCAATCGAGAGAGAGAAGAAATGAGAAAGTATATTTCATGATCGAGCTTTCAGATAAAAAATCATATAGAAAAATCCATTTTTTGATACTTCAGCAAAACTACATTCACCTTTATTCCAGATTTTTAACGTAGTTCATTTGCAACAGATTTACTTGATTAACTAGATAGAAGAAATGTAAATGACAATCATTCTTCAGATTAACCCAATCAAAATACTAGTTAGCCATTTGAATGGAATCGAACATGGATTTATCTTATCAGAAGCATACAGCCTAAGTTTCATAATTAAGTGATAAACTTTTGAGCTGAATTTAAGAGTTAAAACTAAGTGGAGAAAATTACAATTTAGTGGATCATGGATGAGAAATGCTAATATATAATCAGAAAATGTACTAAGTTTCATTCAACAAATGATGTGAAAAGTGAATATTGATCACTAAAATGAATCATAGGAGCTCATCCTTTAAGTAACTAAACAAAACACATCATATGTGAAGATGAGTTTTAATGATGAACCAGGCACCATTCCTCCAGCACCACTCCTCTAAATATTACAACCATCTACAATATGGTAAACAAGTTCACCTTATCCGTCACAGAGGATTCACTCTCTATAGAATGCTATACAGTGAGAAAAACGCAACCAAAAAGAAGTAATATAATGACAAGAGGCTGGATAGCCGTAAAAGAATCAGCGAAAATGTAGGGTCACAAGCTGCACCAGGATTCTGCAGAATCCTATTCCTGGCAGAACGAGTAAATATGCACCATAGAAATAAAATGGATAGATCCAGTGAAGAACACGCCCTGGAAAACAAAGTCCGGAGAAGAGGAAAGCGTTATGTTGGGTCATTTGTTTCTCTATTAAGACGTAGCTCCCCTGATTCATCTCTCTTCATGAGCTTCTTGACGACTTCATCCCATTTGGTCCTCGGATCGCGAGGCCTGGCTTTGTCATTCAGGACAACATCAGCAGACTTTTCTTCCTGTGAAGGCCGTGATTCTTCATCTTGAGGATTTGATTCCAGGTTTTCCTCATCTTGAGAGGTCACAGCATGGGGAATGTTTAAGCTCACTGCTCTTTCCAGTGCATCTTTGTGCTCCTTCTCTATTGACCTCAACCTCTCGAACTTTTGTATGTTTGGAGCAGTTGTTACGGTCTCAGGACTGCTTTCCCTCATTATCTATCAGTCAATTTGAGTTGATCTATCATCTCAACATGCTACATAATTATGTACACTCATTGAACAATCAATGAGCAACATATATAGATAGATTCGGGCTAATTTAGGAATCGCAGTGAACCAAAGGAATACCAAGTCAGCCTCACTTACTTGCAAAGCCTTTTCTGCTTCTCTTTCTATCCAGATAATTCCATGATCAGATGTGGCATTACAAGATAAGACGATATGCTCAAATCTCCCATCAACTGGAATAGCAGTTCTTACTTCTGGAGGATACCTCCCACATCTGCACATACAGAGAAGTGAAAAGCTTGGGTAAGAAATTCGAGTATAAGTTTTGCTTCTTAAAAACAGAACCATTTTTCCATTCCATTATTATTTTTTTTTCTCCTAAGACTGCTGAAAAGATAAATAAATAAATAAGAACTACTTGCACTTTTTACAAACAAAATGAGAGGAAGTCAATCAAATTCCTGCAATAAAAGAATTGCTTTAAAAAGAAAAAAGAAAGAAGAAATGCAAGTAAGATGGCGAAAAGAAATGGAAATATGACAAAACACCTAATGACAATCAAAAAAAGAAAGCAATGACATACTTTGAATTTGTTTGAGATGCAAAGTGAAAAATTGGTTTTTCAAACTCCAGGTATGTAATGGATTACAAATCAATATTTCAGCTCCTTAAATGCTTAGATTTACAGACAAGATGATACTGCCATTTCTTAATTGGTCGTCTAGCCCGCAGCAGCAGTTAAAAGAGAATATTTGCACAAACAAGCTGGGAAATATATTAAAATTGAAAATAGAAATTAATAACTTGCACCATGAAATATAGACATAATTACAGATCCCATTCCCCTGTACTTCCCTAAATCACTCCTCACATCATGTGACAAACATGTTTACTTTTGGTTGTCAGTGTAACAATCACCAACACATTTACTAAGTTGAAGACATCCATAGATAAGAGAAATACAGATAGAGCCATATAAAGAACGTGTGACAATGCTAATAATCTCATAGTAATAGGTCCTTGGAGATAAGGATATTCCTTAGTTTCCAATGATTATAAGGTCATTGCTAAGCATTTTGTAGTTTACAATAACAGCATCAAATGTTAATTATAACATTCTCTAACAGCTGCATAATGTTTTTTAATTAGATAATCCAAAGTGGTAGTTGCTCCACAGACTGTAGAATGCAAAGTGTGATCCGTAAAAGCAAGGATACAGAGTGTGATAATCCTACACCATGGGGTGCAGATCTTAATTTCCCAAAATGATTTCAAGCAAAGAGATGCTGGTTAGAAAAAACCCTTCACTGCATAAATTCTCTGAGTCCCTTATTCAGCTTACTTTTGAGACCAAAAGCATGCTAAGATCTTTCTGCACCAGCCTAGCTAAAAAATCTCCAAAAGTTCTCTTATAATGCAATATATTAAAGCTAATAATATCCCTACTGTGTTCATACCTGCAAAATTTTCTTTCAACAATATGATACATTCTTCCAGGTGCATAAAGTCTCCTTGGGTCTCTTAGCTTCCTACCCTCAGGTATAAAGGTGTCCCTCAGGCAGACCGCAAACAGTAAGCATGGCAAGCTGTCCAAAGCACCAAGGCCTGGATTAAGAAGTGATGATGACAACTCACTCCAAGAGGTCTTTAGGAGCACACAAAAGGAAAGAAAGTCGAGCCATAACATAAAACGTAATGCAACTCACCAGAAAATTGACTTGAAAATATCCTCCAGGGGGGTAGGAGTTCGTGGTAAAAAATCATCCTGGACAAAAAAGATGACAACAGAATCATTTACCCAAAAGAAACCTCAGTAACTACAGAAGAGCATTGCCTTTCTTCAAACACCTATAGAGGAAAAGCATTCAGTTGCTTAATGACATTCCTCTGATCTTAAAGGTCTCCTTCCTGTGTTAATTCCTTAAGGTAAAGCAGAATCCCACATCGTACTACTTAGGATGCGAAATAATAGTAGTAGGTGGTCCATATAGGAAATTCTTGAAAATTGAGATCAACAACTTATTTGTCTCTAAAATAAATAATTGTTTACCCACCACCTATGTAATTGGATTCGGGGATGACCACAGCCACCGGACAACCAAAAAACATATCACTCAATTAGCTCCTGAGTTTTCTGAAGGGATTCATCATGGCGTTCTAGCTTTAGGCTGAAAATTACCACAGGGTTGCAAGAAATACTGCCTAAATAACGCCTATTTACGAAGGCATAAACATGAGGTTTTAACTCACAAAGCCCAATATGATTACCACTTTTCATGATGCCCAAAGTCAAGTTGGACCACACCAGAAACTGCATTCTCAAATAAAAGAGGGAAAAACAACAACGGAACTCCAGAATGAAGTAGCTAAAGACATTACAGCAACAACCACCTAAAGTCAACAGCCGACGGAGTCAAAGCTACACCGCTAAGTTGAGTGAAGTTTCCAACAGTTGGAGAAACATTAGCTTATTGCACAGTCAACCGAAAACCAAAGCCATGAGAAGTTCGAACCATCCAATTACCTGCAAGATTATAGAGTGAATCACGTCGGCATACTTCACCGCCAGATTAAGCGACATACACCTCGCCGGAGCCACAGCGTAACACCGCACTTTACTCCGCGGAACTCCGCCCAGCTGATCCCCATGGTTCGCCACGATCACCGCCGAGAGCGAAGCCACGCCAGACCCAAGCGAGTGGCCCGCAAAAACAAGGTCGTAATTCGACCCGTTCTCGATCCACAGCCTCTTCAACGTCTCCGATTCCTCATCCAACAGCCAAGTCGCCGACCTCAACAGCCCGCGGTGGACGTAACCCCCGTCAAACATCTGCATGCCGAGCCGATTGTCCAGCAGGAGCTCGTAGTCGCTCTCCTTGGCGAGGTTGAGGCCGCGGATCGCGAGGACAATCTCCCGGTGGTCACGGTCGACGTAGATGATGTAGGGCGGGGCGTGGCCGAGGGTCTGCTCGTAGGTGACGCGCTTGACGACCCAGTCCGGGTTGAGGCGGTAGCCGCCGGCGGGGAGGTACTTGGGGTGGCGGAGATCGGGCTCGTAGACGGCGAGGATGAGGCGGCAGACGCGGGGGACGGGCTCGAACTCGTCCGGGGTGGCGGGGCCCCACGCGGCGCTGTCGTCGGAGCCGACGTAGGTGCAGCGCTTCCACAGCCACCGGGAGAAGCCCAGGATCACCACGCACTCCACGCCGCAGGAGACCGACATGGCGGGCCCAGGAGATCCCCCCGGGGGTTTCTCGATTCCTCAACGACTGCCGCGATCGAAGAAGGAGACCAAGACGGCGCCGATGTCCGCCGGTTTCGGCATCAGGGTGGTGAGGGACGGAGGTCGCCGGCGTCCGGAAGGCGGAAAGTTCGCGTCTTTTCGAGTTCTAGCGAGGGAGCGGCGACGGTGTCTTCTGCCCCGTTTCTTGAAATGAAGAGGGTCGGCTTTCCTTTGCTGTAGCTGAGCCTGGATCTGTGCGCTCTTTGCTTTGCTTAGTGACGACGGCGGATTCCTTGTCTCTCTGTCTTTCTTGTGTTTTCTTGGGGGGCGACGGCGACGATGCGTTTCAAGATTTACAGAACAGTGCGGGGGGGCACTGGACTGAACTTGGTCGCTCGATTTGACTGCAGTGTGACACGCTGTAAAAGTGGACAAAGCAAGATGCTTCGCCGTCTGCGTTAGCGGCTCCGACACGTGGCCACGTCGTGGTTCTTCTTTTTTCTTTGCTTTCTTTATCTTCCTCATTAATATAATAACCCGGGAGAGCACCGATCGTCGGAAAGAGCGATCACGGCGGCCGCCGCTGCCGCCGCCGTCATGGCTGCCCCATCCCCCATTGCCGCTGCTCGTATACTCCTGCACATTGAGATCACTTCTAGTTTATAGCGTCTCGAGGTCCTAAAGTCTTTCTTGACCCCAATTTGAGCGACTCCCTTTAGTTGGGCAGAATGAAACGAAATCAAAGAAGAGGAAATGGAACCAAATCTTTATTTGATAAATTGTGACACTGAAATGAAATAGAATATGAATTCTTAGGGATAATTATACAAAGAGTTAATACTCTGAAAAATTCCAAATTAGTACATATATGGTAAATTTATTCTAAACTAATTTTTTGATAATGAAAAATCCCAAATTAGTATATTCGTGACAAATTTATCCCAACTGATTATAAAAAACCATAAACTAGTACACTTGTGATAAATTTATTTCAAATTAATTTATTCGATGCCAAAAATCTCAAATTCGTACATTTGTAACAAATATATCATCTGTTAAATTAGATTATATCACAAAAATCACAAAAATTATATAATTATAACAAACGAAGAATAAAATCCAAAACTTGTATATCAATCAACTGTCATGTGTCATTTAACTTAGTAATTTGACAATAAAATTTAATATAAATTAATAGAAAATACATTTGTCACAACTATATTAGTTTGGGGTAAGAGTGTACCGATTTGGGGTTTTTGGTGGTCAAAAATTAGTTTGAAGTAAATTTGTCACAAGTGTACCAATTTGAGGTTTTTCAAGGTATTAACCTTTATACAAATGATTCATGAACTTTGGATAATTATGCAATGTCATCCCTAAATTTATTATTTGTTTAATCTAGTTTCGAACTTTTGGTAAAGAATTCAATTTAGTTCCCGATTGTATAAAATTATTCAATGTAATCTTCTATTAATTTAAGTTAAAGGAATTTATTGATTTGACTTTCAAATCCATATTTTCTACAAAATAAAAGTCATTTTTTAAAATTGAACAAAAAAATTAGCAAGGTTATTATATTCTAATTTAAGTTGAATTTTTTTGTGGATAATATATGTGTGGCGTTCTTCTTTTCTTGGTCAACCATTTAAACGTATTAAATTTAAAGCCAAATCAGCAAATTCCTTTAACATGAATTAATGAAAAGAAAACATTGAATATTTTTAGATAATCTAAAGACTAAATTGAATATGAAAATTTTGGGACCACATTAAATTAAAATTTTAGAGATAACATTATACATTGGATCAAAATTTAGAAATCACATCGAACCAAATAATAGTTAAGTAATGACATTGCATATTGGCCAAAATTGATGGACCATTTATATCATTCTTGGTTGCATGTAAAGCAATATAGAGTATCACATATTGATTTTCCTTAATTTTTGCTAGTTATCACATACTAATTTTTTTTTTCTAGTTGTCATATATCGATCTAACTTAACAATCAATTTAGAGCTTAAATGACAAGCACCTTCTGAACTTGTGATTTTCATCTAACGTCCAATTTGCATGATCTATATGTTGTTCAAATGCTCGTGCAATATACTTCCTTGGAATGAGCGAGTTTTTTTTTTCTTGGTCATAAGAATGAGCGAATTGGAAAAGTTATATTTGTAGACTTTTATATGTACTAGTGATTAATTCGTGCCTTCGACGTTTTAAGAATGGTCATACATATAACAAAATATATATCATGAACATTGTTTTAATAAGCATCTAAAAAAGGAGAAAATAATTGATATATAACAAACTCATATACTTAATGTTTCTGTAAAACAATGTTTTTGTATTGCAACAACTCATCATTAAGATGTACTTCTTGTCTCTATTGCAATGAGTTGTATACATTTAGCATATTCTTTTTCTTTGATCTTTTCAAAGAAATTTTAATAGTATTAGAATTGCTGTTGGAAAGATTCAAGACGTCTCTCATATATATTAACAATTTATGCGTTGAATGCAATTAGCTAATGGCCTAAATTTTATGAAAATAAATTTCACTGCCTTTTCTTTCTTAACAAGACTAGAAATACATATGTGGCATCAAATACCAGCTTAACATAGGTTTTGCGTCTTTTGCTAAAAATTCATTCTCTTCGAATTATCACTTGACAAAGGACAGAAAAATATTACATTTTTGGCCAAGGGCATAAAAAATAAGTGAAAAAATTATATAGAAACGTTAAAAATAATTACATAGAGAGAATATAGTCTCGTGTGTTTTGCTTAACATATATTCTCTTCGAATTATCACTTGACAAAGGACAGAAAAATATTACATTTTTTGACAAGTGCGTAAAAAAAAGGGAAAAAATTACATGGAGAGAATATTGTAAAGAGCCAGAATCTGAACAAGATGAAGGAAAACATGTGGATGCAAACTAAGCAAACGCCATAGCAAGCAGAGAAAAGATTCAGTATTTAAGCACCTGAATGAATCACTCTGTCAACACTCAACCGTGAATCTTCGTTTCCCAAAAGTTTTTAGCTTGATGCGTTTTGCGTGTAGTTAAACTTTGCAGCTGATGAACTGAATTGTATAATTATTTGCTGAGAGGAAAAACAAACCCCGAATTCTCGACTGATCCATGCTAGACCAACCTGTTCTTGTTGCTTTGGTCAATGAGTTTAGCTTTTCTCGAGTTCGTTTATCCAGAATCCAGTCACTCAATTTATCAGGCTTTTTGTGAGAAAGGTTTCCCAATGCAGTTTCTAACAAGTCTGCATGTAGACAAGATTGATGAAAATCTATGTAAGTTTTCTCGCTTATAGGTGAACCCACTGTTATTTCTTGAGAATGAATCAACCAAGAAACAATTAGTAGTTAAAAGCAACAAAGCAACCAATTCGAATTGCTAGAACAACTTTCGTGCACACCCTTCTTGTAGTAGTAAGAGGCCCTTTAAACTTGGAAACCAGATTTCTTCAATGTGCAAAACGAAGTCACTGCCTTTACCACGCTAAGACTAAAGGGAAAGATCTTCACAGGTCTACCAATTCTGACTCCAGGAGTCAGAGTAGGCCAACTGCTGCTTGAGACTATTCCTAACCACCCTTTAAGCAATGAAAAATCAGAAACTTTTGCCCAATTCAAGATTAAGAGGTCCTCTACTGAGCTCTCACAATTAGGATTTCAGCTCCACTATTTGCTAGAATCATTCGATGGTATCGGAAAAAGTTTCACCTAATAAGTAGCAAACTTGAAGAACAGGGCATGACTGACTTCCATTCATTTTTCGTATCAGCTACAATAAAATAAGTCTGGCTCCCTTGGACCACTCCTATCCCAGACAAAACTAGGAAAATGTTAAGAATGAAGCTTGCTTTCATTGCTTATTTCACCGGCTGTTATGGCGATAGGTGCTTCGGCCTTGCCAGTCACATTCATCTTCAGCGATTCCTTAAGGGAAGTTGGAGACAACGATCGCTTTCAGTACTCTCTGGCAAAGTCTGAACTAATCCGTGGTACAGCATAGATTATGAAGGTGGACAGGCAGATGGGAGTTTCACAAATGGGAGGACCATTGGCGACAACTTCATGCATACAGTATCAGTATCAGCAATTTCCCAGAATTTATTCTGTCATAATTCACACTGGCAGCTGCAAAGCTTGGAATTTCTCTGCCGCTACCGTATTTGTCATTGTAACCGAACGATGACACAATCCTTCAGGGGGTCAGTTAGGCATCTGGTGAAGCAGGAATTCTCGACGAGACTGGGCTCTATTTTGTAATGAACATCTTCTAACAATAAATACTTTTTTTCTACTTGAGGTCACTTATGTTCTTCGCTGGGTATCGGTTCTTGTAACTTTCTTTTGCGACGGCGGCTTTCTTTGGTAGATCCAGAGGCTATCATTCGTTGATCAGATCAACTAGTTTAACAAGACCAAAGAAGCAATCGACGCTAAAATTGGAGAGGAAGCTCCAAACAAGTTCTGCAATAAAGCCCTCTTCTTTATTGGCCTTGGGATTGATAATTCTCACTACTTGGCAGCTCTGCGATAAAGACGTAGGATGGCGGCCAGTGATAAACGTTATTTAATTGCATTTTAAACCTCCAAAATGATGGTGGTTAACTTAGAAGATACTTGTTACCAGAGAAACGAAATGACATGAATAGAATTGAATTTCAGCCCCATCTGACTCTGTTTCCTTAAAACACAGTATCTTAGTCAGATTTTGTGGTGCATTTAGGGACAAAATCTAGCATTTACTAAACATCCTTTTGGGAAAATGTGCATTTGCACCCATATATTCAACTCTCAAATTCCTGACTGGATGTTGGCATGGCTTGCGACGTCGGACCTCTTGGGTTTGAACCGGTATGCTATTGATTTTTGGGATAATGACAATAAAGTGTTCCTTAGAACTTTACATTGATTGTTCGATTTGGTATCTACAATTTAATTTCGAGATTCCAATTATCATATAATCTGGTTTTCGCGACTCCTTGAGTTGCACGGTTAGGCAATTCGATAAGCAAAGTCTTATATGAAATGACTATGACATAGCTACTTCCTTGGTGGGAGATTTGATAACAATTGAGAGAGAGAGATTGTTTAGATAAAAGAAATGTAAGTGACGAGATCATTTTTTAGACTAACCCAATCAAAGTACTCGTTAGTCATTGAAATGAATCGAATATGATGTAACTACTCAGGTATTTTTTATCTGAATCGTACATCCTAAGTTTCATAATCAAGTGATAAACTTTTGAGCTGAATTTAAGAGTTAAAACAAAGAGGAGAAAATTACAATTTTGTAGTTCATGGATAAGAGATGCTAATAAATACTAAGAAAATGTACTAAGTTTCATTCAACAAATGATGTGAAAAGTGAATATTGATGACTAAAATGAATCATAGGAGCTCATCCTTTAAGTAACTAAACAAAACACATCATATGTGAAGATGAGTTTTAATGATGAACCGCGCACCATCCCTCCAGCACCACTCCTCTAACTTATTACAACCATCTAAAATGTGGTAAATGAGTTCACCTTCTCCATTACAGAGGATTCACTCTCTATAGAATGCTATACAGTGAGAAAAACACGACCAAAAAGAAGTAGTATAATGAGAAGAGGCTGGATAGCCGTAAAGGAATCAGCGAAAATGTAGGGTCACAAGCTGCACCAGGATTCTGCACCATAGAAATAAAATGGATAGATCCAATGAAGAACACGCCCTGGAAAACAAAGTCCAGAGAAGAGGAAAGCGTTATGTTGGGTCATCTGTTTCTCTATTAAGACGTAGCATCCCTGATTCATCTCTCTTCATAAGCTTCTCAACGACTTCGTCCCATTTGGTCCTGGGATTGTGAGGCCTGGCTTTGTCATTCAGGACAACATCAGCAGACTTTTCTTCCTGTGAAGGCCGTGATTCTTCATCTTGAGGATTTGAATCCGGGTTTTCCTCATCTTGAGAGGTCACAGCATGGGGAATGTTTAAGCTCACTGCTCTGTCCAGTGCACCTTTGTGGTCCTTCTCTATTGACCTCAACCTCTCGAACTTTTGTATGTTTGGAGCAGTTGTTACAGTCCCAGAACTGCTTTCCCTCATTATCTATCAGTCAATTTGAGTTGATCTATCATCTCAACATGCTACATAATTACGTACACTTGTTGAACAATCAATGAGCAACATATATAGATAGATTTAGGGTAATTTAGGAATCGCAGTGAACCAAAGGAATACCAAGTCAGCCTCACTTACTTGCAAAGCCTTTTCTGCTTCTCTTTCTATCCAGATGATTCCATGATCAGATGTGGCATTACAAGATAAGACGATATGCTCGAATCTCCCATCAACCGGAATAGCAGTTCTTACTTCTGGAGGATACCTCCCACATCTGCACATACAGAGAAGTGAAAAGCTTGGGTAAGACATTCGAGTATAAGTTTTGCTTCTTAAAAACAGAACCATTTTTCCATTCCATTATTCTTTTTTTTTTCTCCTAAGACTGCTAAAAAGATAAATAAATAAATAAGAACTACTCTCACTTTCCACAAACAAAATGAGAGGAAGTCAATCAAATTCCTGCAATAAAAGAATTGCTTTAAAAAAAAAAAGAAAAAAAAGAAATGCAAGTAAGACTGTGAAAAGATATGGAAATATGACGAAAACACCTAATGACAATCAAAAAAAGAAAGCAATGACATACTTTGAATTTGTTTGAGATGCAAAGTGAAAAAATGGTTTTTCAAACTCCAGGTATGTAATGGATTACAAATCAATACTTCAGCTCCTTAAATGCTTAGATTTACAGACAAGATGATACTGCCATCTCTTAATTGGTCGTCTAGCCCGCAGCAGCAGTTAAAAGATAATATTTGCACAAACAAGCTAGGAAACATATTAAAATTGAAAAAAAAAATTAATAACTTGCACCACACAATATAGACACAATTACAGATCCCATTCCCCTATATATCCCTAATCACTCTTCACTTTGTGAGACAAACATCTTTACTTTTGGTTGTCAGTGTAACGATCAGCAACATATTTACTAAGTTGAAGACATCCATAGATAAGAGAAATACAGATAGAGCCATTTATAGAATGTGTGACAATGCTAACAATCTCATAGTAATAGGTCCTTGGACATAAGGATATTCCTTAGTTTCCAACGGTTTTAAAGTCATTGCTAAGCATTTTTTAGTTTACAATAACAACATCAAATGTTAATTATAACATTCTCTAACAGCTGCATAATGTTTTTTTACTTTGGATAAGCTGTAGAAACAATGTGTGATCCATAAAAACAAGGATACTAGGTGTGATAATCCTACACCATGGGGTGCAGATCTTAATTTCCCGAAATGTTTCCAAGCAAAGAGATGCTGGTTAAAAAAAAAGCCCTTCACTGCATAAATTCTCTGAGTCCCTTATTCAGCTTACTTTTGAGACCAAAAGCATGCTAAGATATTTCTGCACCAGTCTAGCTAAAAAATCTCCAAAAGTTTTCTTATAATGCAATATATTAAAGCTTATAATGTCCCTACAGTGTTCATACCTGCAAAATTTTCTTTCAACAATATGATACATTCTTCCAGGTGCATAAAGTCTCCTTGGGTCTCTGAGTTTCCTACCCTCAGGTATAAAGGTTTCCCTCAGGCAGACCTCAAACAGTAAGCATGGCAAGCTGTCCAAAGCACCAAGGCCTGGATTAAGAAATGATGATGACAACTCGCTCCAAGAGGTCTTTAGGAGCACACAAAAGGAAAGAAAGTTGAGCCATAATAGAAAACGTAATGCAACTCACCAGAAAATTGACTCGAAAATATCCTCCAAGGGGATAGGAGTTCGTGGTAAAAAATCATCCTGGACAAAAAAGATGATAACAGGATCATTTACCCAAAAAGAAGCTCAGTAACTACAGGAGACCATTGCCTTTCTTCAAATGCCTATAGAGGAAAAGCACATTAACTGGCTTTGACATTCCTCTGATTTTAAAGGTCCCTTCCTGTGTCAATTCCTTAAGGTAAAGCTGAATCCCACATCGTACTACTTAGGATGCGATAGAATATTTGTAGGTGGTCTATAGGAAATTCTTGAGAATTGAAATCAACAACCTACTTGTGCCTAAAAAGAACAGACTGTTTACCTACCACCTATGTAGTTGGGTTCGGGGATGACCAGAGCCACTAGACAACGAAAAAACATATCACTTTATTAGCTCCTGAGTTTTCTCAAGGGACTCATCGCCGCGTTCTAGTTTAGGCTGAAAATACCACTGAGTTGCCAGAAAAACCACCTAGGCCCTCTATTCACAAAGATATAAACAAGAGCTTTTTAATTTACAAATCCTAATGTTATTACCATTTCTCATGATACCCAAAGTTAGAGTTGGACCACCAGAAACAGAATCCTCAAATAGAAGAGTGAACAACAACAACAACAACAACAACAGAACTCCAGAATGAATTGGCTAAAGACATAACAGCAAGAACCACCTAAAGTCAACAGCCGAACTGAGTCAGAGCTACGCCGTTAAGTGAAGTGAAGTTTCCAACAGTTCAAGAAACATTAGCTTATTGCACAGTCAACCGAAAACCAAAGCCTTTAGTAGTTTGAACCATCCAGTTACCTGCAAGATTATAGAGTGAATCACGTCAGCATACTTCACCGCCAAATTAAGCGACATACACCTCGCCGGAGCCACCGTGTAACACCGCACTTTACTCCGTGGAACTCCGCCCAGCTGATCCCCATGGTTCGCCACGATCACCGCCAGGAGCGAAGCCACGCCAGACCCAAGCGAGTGGCCCGCAAAAATGATGTGGTAATTCGACCCATTCTCGACCCACAGCCTCTTCAACGTCTCCGATTCCTCATCCAACAGCCAAGTCGCCGACTTCAAAAACCCGGGGTGGACGTAACCCCCGTCAAACATCTGCATTTCCGGCCGATTGTCCAGCAGGAGCTCGTAGTCGCTCTCCTTGGCGAGGTTGAGGCCGCGGATCGCGAGGACAATCTCCCGGTGGTCATGGTCGACGTAGATGATGTAGGGCGGGGCATGGCCAAGGGTCTTCTCGTAGGTGACGCGCTTGACGAGCCAGTCAGGGTTGAGGCGGTAGCCGCCGGAGGGCGGGAACTCGGGGTGGCGGAGATCGGTCTCGTAGACGGCGAGGATGAGGCGGCAGACGCGGGGGACGAGCTCGAACTCGTCGGGGGTGGCGGTGGGCCACGTGGCGCTGTCATCGGAGCCGACGTAGGTGCAGCGCTTCCACAGCCACCGGGAGCAGACCAGGATCGCCACGCACTCCACGCCGCAGCAGACCGACATGGCAGGTCCAGGATATTCCTGGTTTGTTGATTTCTTTCAGTTGCTGTGATTGAAGAAGAAGAAGAAGAAGAAGAAGAAGAAGAAGATGGTGCCGCTGTCTGCGAGTTTTGACGTCAGGGTAATGAGGGATGAAGGTGGCGGTCGCTGTGGGCGTCGAGGAAATGAATAGATGCATCTCTTCATGTTCAAGTGGAGTGGCAATGGTGCCTTCCTTGCTTCTTGAAACGAAGGTGCTTAGGGACTGTACAAAGGAATCAGGAGTCACCTGGAGCTGAACCAGACCAGTCAGAATTGGCAGTTCCATAGGATCCATCTAGTTCCCGATTTCAATTTAATAGGACTGATGAGTATCAATTCGGATCTCAATTATATATTAGAAAAAAAGAAATTAAAACTCAATTACCTAATTATTTTATAATTTTTTAACATTTATATGTATATGTGTGTATATATTCTTAGTATTGGACATTATTAACTAATTTTATCTCTCGGATGTATAATAGGATTAATCTCTTACTTTTTGTTCATTCTAATAATCTATGAGGTAAGTTCATTGGAAGTCTTAAAATTTGTCATAAAAGTATAATTAAGTCCTAAAATTTTCAAAAAATGTAATTAAGTAAAAAAAAAAACTTATCAAGAAAGTATAATTGAACTCTAAAATTTTCAAAATACAAGTCATAAAACTTGTCATGAAGTACAATCGAGTTCTAGAATTTTCAAAATGTGCTATCAACGGAAGGACTTGATTTAATCAATTTGACAAGTTTTAGAATTCGATTGCATTTTCATAATAAGTTTTAGGATTTCATTGCACATTTTGAAAGTCTTAAGACTAAGTTACACTTTGTTGACGGGTTTTATGACTTCCAATGTACTTATCTCATAATCCATTTATTTACTTTCTTCATTAAAAAAAAAAAACAAAAACAAAACATATGAGGAGACCGATTGGAGAATGTTGCAACGCTCTATTATCATGATACGAAATTAAGAGGCAATAGCTTGTTTTAAGAGCATAATTAAGGTCTCTCCATAGTCATCCCGTGATTTAATCAGGTTGACGTTGAAAAAAATGGATCAAACTATTAAAGGCTTTCGTGGAGGTTAGGAATTTTATATAGAGACTAAAACGCTAAGAGGACTACCTCATGACCTTTAGAGAAATTAAATTTCTAGTTAACGAGTATTATCCATTTTTTCTGCCCTATAGTTTTTAACCCTTAATCAAAATCAACTGCTTGCAATTCAACCAGAATTTAAATTTTACAATTTTTATTTAGGGCTTAATCGCGGAATTAGGAATTAGTCGTTTTTAAAAAAAAAAAAAAAAAAACAAACAAAACAAAAAAAAAAAAAAGTGTGGAAGGCCGGGCCAGGCCGGATCTCGCCTTGGCCCGGCCCATCCGCTCCTCCTTCCGTGTTCTCACGTGGGGGAGAGCAGCGAAGGAGAGAAAAAAAAAACCCTAGAAAAAAAAGGAAGAAGGAGAGAACAGAGGAGGGGAGGGAGCAGTGAAGAAGAGAGCCCGAGCGGCTCCGCCCCGCGCCGCTCGAAGCCTTCGCTGCGTAGGCCGCCGCGCGGCGGAGCCGCTCGTTCGCGAGCACCGCGCGCCGACCCACTCCGCGGCCCGCGCGTCCGCGACCCCCTGCTGCAGCTGCGACGACCCGACGCCCTCTCCGCCCGAGCGCCTCCAGTCGACCTCGCGCCACCTCTGTCCGGTCCCCGCCGCTAGCGAGATTTGAACCGGTCGCCGCGCCGCTGCCGCCCTGCAACCGTTTGAAGCTCCGCCCCGCCCATCATTGTTTCCGCGCCCTCCGCCGGTCTCGGCCGCTCTGCAGCTAGCACCAATCCGCGCCGTTGCGGCGGGGGTCCGCCAAAGGCCCCGATCTCGATCACGCTCGATCGGATCCGGGAGTTGTTCCCCTCCGCCGCATCATCCGCCGCCGTCACCGGCCGTCGCCGCCGATCCACCGCCCACCGCGTCTCCGCCCACCCCGCGTCGCCGCCACCGTCAAGCCCATCGCCGCCGTCGTCGGGCGCCGCCAAGGAGCCCTAGGGCTTCGGCCGCAAACCGGGTCGCGCGAGTCGGGCGCGGGTCGCGAAATGGGTAGGGTTTTTGAACGTTTTGGGCTATTTGGGCCGTTTTGGGCTTTTGGATTATTTTAGTACATTGGACTTGTGGGCTTCGTTTTTAAAACGAAATATAAAAAAAAAAACTCGAGACTAGATTGGGCCCGCCGGTTGGGCCCAATCTGAATTAAACGAAGGCCCGGCCCGACCGAGCCCTCATTTGGACCGAACCCAACCGAACCCGACCCGGTTCACCTTTTTTTAAATTAAAAATTAATTTTAAAAATTTAAAAATATTTTAAAAATTCTTAAAAAATATCCCAACGTCACGCGGGGTATGGGCTTGGGAGAGCACTTCCTTAAGCCTATCTTTTAGGCAATACCCCTAAACCTGTTCCCTCTCCCCGAGGGTAGGTCGTGACAAAGACCGAGCAAGCTTTCGTTCTGCGTAGAAATTAGGTTCATCACGATATTAATTGATGAATGCAATTTTGTAAGGATTAGAGATCAGTTCCATGGATCCATTCAAGAACCAGACCAAATCAACAGTCTGGTTCTCGAATTAGTCTGGTTCTCGAATGAATTTATGGAATCAACGGGTAGTTTTGATTCCAATTTTCGAAATCGATCCTTAGTGGGTAGTAGAGGCGAGCATGATTCTTAGGTAGAACCTAAAACATGAATACTGGAGCGATGAAAACCTATAGGTTTCAGATTCCAAGGTATACAAAGTACATTCCAGATTCCAAAATATGAAGAACCTCTTTCAACGGATAGGTTATAGGTTCTTAGTTGAAGGAACTTAGAACCTGGAACCTAGAACTTAAAATAAATTTTAATGTTTTTCTTGCTCTATATCTTGTTGCAATTTTGTGATATTCCATACATTTCAATTATGAGTTTATAATCATAAAGTACTAGTTTAAGTTTTCATTTTATAACTGAAACTCTTATTTTATTAATGTTCATATTTTCCGTGTGTTTAAATATAAATTATGGTCAATTAATTATAGCAGTAAGTGATGGTCATTAAAAGTTTTAATTCACTACAATCGTTCAATTAATAATTTATGTAAAATCTGGATATACCTTAGAATCGACCCTGAGGTTCCAAGTTTTGAGATATATAAGGTAAGTTCCAAGTTTCTGGATATGAGGGTAGGTTCCAAATTTGTTCCAACGGATACGTTCTAAGTTTTAGGTAGAACTTATACAAAACTTAAAATCACTCACCCTTAGTGGACGGTTCATGATTCCAAGATGGAAATCGCTCATTCGAATCATGCTTATCCCCGAAGGTATTTGCTTTTTTTTTCTTCTTTTTTCGCTCGGTGTTCTTTGCTTTACTCAGTGCAGCGATGGTTGGCCCAGTGGGCTTCTTCTTCTCGAGTCAGCAACGATCCTAGAAAGAGAAACTTTTAAAGAGGGAAGATCAAGATTTTCCATTACTGCGAAGATAATACAAAAAATACAAGGCATATATAGAACTCCCTTAATCACATTCACAACCATAGATCTCCGTTTAATCTAATGGTAGAAACTCTGTCTACTATCTACCAACTACTCACATTGGTTACAGAAAATTCTAGCTGAGTACACATTTTCTTTATTACCCCCAGAAATATTCTGAGTGCACAAGCAAGGTAAACCCGGTCTTCTTGTCTCGGTCCTTCTCGCGTTGAAAATCTCTAGACCGTGATGAGTTCCTTGTCTCATGTCTTTCCAGTGTTTTCTGAGTGATGTGTTTAATGATGTAAAAGTTGGTCGCTTGATTGACTGTAATGAAACGGGGTGTAAAAGTGGACAAACAAGATGTTAGCCATTTGTGTTCGACGCGTAAGACGTGATTATGTCGTGTTCTTCCTTTTCTTTCTTTGTCGTAATCAGCAAGATAGATCGATGAGAGTACCGATCGGAAAGAGTGATCATTGGGGAGCACTACGGTGGCTGCCAGTGTCGCCACTGCTGTTATGGCCGCCCCACCCCTACCGCAGCTCCTTGTATACTCGGACATTGAGATCGCTTGTATTGAGCTCTCTTAAGCTTTCTTTATTTCATGAAAAGTAACTTTTAGGAAAACGTTTTTCGGATTTTCCACCGTTCGTATCGGAAAAAATGAATTAGTCAAGGAAAACTTTTTCCACTATTGAAAAAAACACCTTTAAGAGTGGGAAAATATTTTTCATTTTTCAGAAATGGAAAACATTCTCCGTAACTTCTTCCACCTCCCTTTCTTTCACCAAACACATTTTCCTTTTATTTTTATACTTTTTTTCTTTTTTTTAAATCGAATTTTTAATCTTTTTCTTTTTATTTTTCTATCCTTTTATTTTTCTTCTTCCTTGGCTGATCGCTAGCCATGGCAGCGGTCGACAATTGCCCACAAGCGAGCTCGAGCCTTGCCCAAGGTCAAATTCGACGAGGGCAAAGCTCCAGCTCGTCTGGATGTAGCTTGTGTCGACCTTGGTGGAGCTCGGGTTCGCTTGGTTCAACGAAGCTTGGGCTCGCCTAGTGCCTTGGTGGAGCCCAAGCTCGCCAACCTTAGTAAAGCTCCGCCTTGGTTGGTTCAATGGAGCTCAGGTTCACCTGGATTGGGCAAGCCGTGAGCTCGTCAGCCTCAGCGAAGCTTAAGCTCACCTGGATCGGTCGAGCCTTGAGCTCGCCAATCCGTGTCTTGGTCAATTGCCAGGCAAACCAACCATCGTCGAGGCATGCGACGGAGGAAGGAGGAGAAAGAAGGAGGAAGGAAATGGGAAAAAATAAAAAAATAAAAAAAAAAATTGATTTTTTAAATAAAATATAATTAAAAATTCAATTTTTAAAATATATAAATTAAAAATTATTTTTTGTCGATTAAAAAATTAAAGTTCGATTTTTTTTTTTTTTTGTAATTTTCCCCAGAAAATCAAATCAGATACTAAATGATGGAAAATATTTTCCACTTCATTTTCGAGTTTCAGTTGAACATCGGGAAATATTGTCATTTTCTTGAAAAATGACTTCTTAGAAAGCATTTTCTAGAAATATGATATTTTCTGTGAAACAAACGGAGTCAGAAGTCTTTCCTTTCTCAGTTTGAACATCTACATTTGGTAAGGCGGATGAAATAGAATTGATTTTGCGGATAATAACAGTAGAGTGTTCTTTTTGAACTTTGTATTTATTGTTCGATCTAGTACCTACTATTTAATTTCAAGATGTTAATTACCACATAATATGGTTTTCGCAACCCTTCAAGAGGGATGGTTAAGCAATTTGATATGCAAAATCTATGAAAAAATGGCTATGACGTAGCTGCTACCTTAGCGAGAGATTTGACAACGGTCGAGAGAGAAGAATAAGGAAATTAAATTTCGTGATCAAGCGTTAAGAGGTAAAGAACATATAGAAGACTCACAATTTTTTACGGTTCAGCAAAACAGCATTCACCTCCATTCTAGATTTTTTAACGTAGTTGATTTGCAACTGATTTACTTGATTGATTAAATAAAAGACATGTAAGTGGCTTCATCATTCTTGAGATTAACCCAACCAAAGTACTCCATAGTCGCTCGGACGGAATCGAATATGGTGTAACCAATCAGGTTTACCTTATCTGAATTATACATCATAGGTGTCATAATGGAGTGATAAACTTTTGAGCTGAATTTAAAGAGTTAAAACTAAGGGGAGAAAATTACAATTTTGCAGATCATGGACGAGAAATGCTAATATATACTAAGAAAGCACTAAGTTTTATTCAATAAACGGTGTGAAAAGTGATTATTGATGACTTAAATGAACCACAGGAGCTTACGCTTTAAGTAACTAAACAAAACACGTCATATGTGAAAATGTTTTTCAGTGATGAACCAGGCACCATTCCTCCTGCACCACTCCTCTAAGGTATTGCAACCACCTAAAATATGGTAAATGAGTTCACCTTATCTGTCACAGACAATGCACTCTCTATAGAATGCTATACAGTGAGAAAAAACGCGACGAAAAAGAAGTAACAATGACGAGGCCGAATAGCAGTATAAGAATCAGATCACGAGCTGCACCAGAATCCTGTTCCCAGCAAAAGAATCAGTAAATACGCACCATAAAAAGGATAGATCCAATGAAGAACATGCCCCAGAAAATGAAGTCCAAAGAAGAGGAATGCGCGCAGCGTTACGTTGGGTTATTTGTTTCTCTCTCAAGACATAGCTTCCCTGATCTATCTCTGTTCATGAGCTTCTTGACGACTTCATCTCAATTGGTCCTCGCATTGCGAGGCCTGGCTTTGTCATCCAGAACGATGTCAGCAGACTTTTCTTCCTGTGAAGGCTGTGACTCTTCATCTTGGGGATTTGAATCCGGGTTTTCCTCATCCAGAGACATCACGGCATGGGGAATGTCTAAGCTTACTGCTCTTTCCACTGCATCTTTGTGTTCCTTCTCTAGCGTCCTCAACCTCTCAAACTTTTGTATGTTTGGAGCAGTTGTTACGGTCTCGGCACTGCTTTCCCTTATTCTCTGTCACGGTCAATATGAGTTCATCTATCATCTCAACATGCTACATATCTACATACACTCATTTAAGAATCAAAGAGCAACAAGAATAGATAGGTTCAGGGTAAATTAGGAATCGGTGTGAACCAGAAAAATACCAAGTCAGCCTTACTTGCAAAGCCTTTCTGCTTCTCTTTCTATCCAGGTAATTGCATGATCAGATGTGGCATTACAAGATAAGACGATATGCTCAAATCTCCCATCAACCGGAATTGCAGTTCTTACTTCCGGAGGATACCTCCCACACCTGCACATACAGAGAAGTGAAAGACGTGGATTAGACATTCAAGTATAAGTTTTGCTTCTATAAAAAGACAAACAGAACCATTTTTCCATTCCATTATTCTTCTTTTTCGCCTAATACTGCTAAAAAGATAAAAAGAAAAAAAAAATAAGAACTACTTCCACGTTTCACAATCAAAATGAGAGGAAGTCAATCGATTCCTGCAATACAACAATTGCTTAGTGAAAAAGTAAAAGAAATGCAATCATTAAGATTGCAATAAGATATGGAAATATAATGAAAACACCTAATGACAATCAAACAAATTCAATTCATTTGAGATGCAAGGTTAAAAAATGGTTTTTCAAACTCCAGGTATGTAATAGCTTACAAATTCAAATCATTTGAGATGCAAGGTGAAAAAATGGTTTTTCAAACTCCATGTATGTAACAGCTTCCTAAATGCTCAGAATTTACAGACAAGATGATACTGTTGTTTCTTCACTGGAGGTCTAGCCCAGCGGCAGCAGTTAAAAGAGAATATTTGCACAAACAAGCTAGGAAAAATATTTAAATTTTCAAAAAAATAAGAATTTGCACCACGTGATATAAACATAATTACAGATCCCATTCCCTGGTATTTCCCTAATCACTCACATCCTGAGACTAACGTCTTTACTTTTGCTAGTCAGTGTAACAGCTAGCAACATATTTACAGAGTTGAAGATATCAATAGACGAGAAAAACAGATAAAGCCATACACAGAGCATGAATGAGAATGCTAACAATCTTATAGTAACAGGACCTTGGATACAAGGACATTCCTTTGTTTCCGACGGTTACAATGTCATTGCAGAGTATTTTCTAGTTTACAGTAACAGCACCCAAAGTTAATTATAATATTCTCTAACAGCTGCATAATGTTTTTTAATTAGATAATCCAAAGTTGTAGTTGATGCACAAACTGTAGAATGTGAAGTGCAATTCTTGAAAACATGGATACAGAATGTGATTATCCTACACTAAAGGATGCAGGAAATAATTTGAAGCAAAAAGATGCTGATTAAAAAGCCCTTAACTAATAAATTATCTTATCCCTTATTCAGTTTAGTTTTGAGACCAAAAGCATGCTAAGATCTTTCTACACTAAGTCTAGCTCAAAATCTAATAATGCAACATATTAAACCCTACAATGTCCATACTGAGTTGATAGCTGGAGGATATTCTTTCAACAAGCATGCTAAGATCTTTCTACACCAAGTCTAGCTCAAAATCTAATAATGCAATATATTAAATCTTACAATGTCCCTGCTGTGTTAATACCTGCAGAATTTTCTTTCTACAATATGATACATTCTTCCAGGTGCATAAAGTCTCCTTGGGTCTCTGAGCTTCCTACCCTCAGGTATAAAAGTGTCCCTCAGGCAGACCCAATGCAGTAAGCATGGCAAGCTGTCCAAAGCACCAAAGCCTGGATTAAGAAATGACGATGACAACTCACTCCAAGAGGTCTTTAGGAACACAGAAAAAGAAAGAAAGAGAGATGAGCCATGACATAAATTGTAATGCAACTCACCAGAAAATTGACGTGAAAATATCCTCCAAGGGAGTAGGAGTTCGTGGTAAAAAATCATCCTGGACAAACAGGATGACAGCAGGGTCACTTTACCGAAAAAGAAACCTCAGTAACTACAGGACACCATTGCCTTTCTTCAAATGCCTATAGAGGAAAAGCAGATGCAGTTGCTTAATGACATTCCTCCGATCTCCTTCCTATGTCAATTCCTTTAGGTAAACCCAATCCCAACATCATACTACTTAGGATGCGATAGAATATTGGCAGATGGTCTATAGGAAATTTTTGAGAATTGAGATCAACATCTTCCTAGTATCTAAAAAGAACGAACTGTTTACCTACTCCTATTTAGTCGGGATCAAGATGAGCCAACATACAACAAACAAACACATCACTCTTATAGCTCCTGGGTTTTCTCAGGGGATTCATCGCAGTGTTCTAGTTTAGGCTGAAAATTGCCACTGGGTTGCCAGAAAAATTGCCTAGGCACAACTTAGGCACAATAACGTCTATTTACGAAGATATATACATGTCCTCTTAATTTACAAAGCCTAATATGACTATCATTTCTCATGGTACCGAAAGTTAAGAGTTGAACCACCAGAAACTCCATTCTCGAATAAAAGAATGAACAACGACAGAACTCCAGAATGAATTGGCTGAAGACATAACAGCAACAATTACCTAAAGTCAACAGCCGAACTGAGTCAGAGCTTTTGACCCCCCCAAAAAAAGAAAAAAACTGAGTCAGAGCTACACCGCTAAGTGAAGTGAAGTTTTCAACAGTTCAAGAAACATTGATTGCTGCACAGTCAACCAAAAACCAAAGCCAAAGAATTAGATATTTGACCAATCCAATTACCTGCAAGATTATGGAGTGAATCACGTCAGCATACTTCACCGCCAAGTTAAGCGACATGCACCTTGCTGGAGCCACTGCATAACACCGCACTTTACTCCGCGGAACTCCGCCCAGCTGATCCCCATGGTTCGCCACGATCACTGCCAAGAGCGAAGCCACACCAGACCCAAGCGAGTGGCCCGCAAAAACGATGTTGTAGTTCGACCCATTCTCGACCCAAAGCCTCTTCAACGTCTCCGATTCCTCATTCAACAGCCAAGTCGCCGATTTCAACAGCCCGTGGTGGACGTAACCCCGTCGAACATCTGCATGCCAAGCCGATTGTCCAGCAGGAGCTTGTAGTCGCTCTCCTTGGCGAGGTTGAGGCCGCGGATCGCGAGGACAATCTCGCAGTGGTCATGGTCTACGTAAATGATGTAGGGCGGGGCATGGCCGAGGGTCCGCTCGTAGGTGACGCGCTTGACGAGCCAGTCGGGGTTTAGGCGGTAGCCGCCGGAGGTGGGGAACTCAGGGTGGCGGATATCGGGACGGTAGACGGCGAGGATGAGGCGGCAGACGCGGGGGACGGGCTCGAACTCTTCGGGGGTGGCGGGGGGCCATGTGGCGCTGTCGTCGGAGCTGACGTAGGTGCAGCGCTTCCAGACCCACCGGGAGCAGCCCAGGATCACCAGGCAGTGCAGGCCACACACGCCGCATCGCAGGCAGTCCAGGCAGTCCACGCCGTCATCGCCGCAACAGACTAACATGGCGCCGGCGTCTGAGAATCTCTAATATGTATTTTACCTGTGAGACACAGTACAAATGAGAGGGGAGGACAGCTTGTATATATATTTTCAATCTAACAACGAAGGAACGACGAAGGTTCTACCTTGCCCGACCTTTGCAAGCATAATAATCTTTGACCTATGAATTTTGAAGGAATAAGTTTTATAATAACTTATAATTATTTATTATTTGATTTTTTATGATAACATGACACATAATCATTTCTTATCTTGTCTTATCATGTACTGACTCCTACATTAATTACAAGAATTTTCTAAATAGTGTACATTTCCCATGTGAACTCGCCCTCGAGATATTCTAGGATATTTCACATTTTAAATGCTTGAGTTAATACATTGAAAAACTCTAAATTAGTATATCTATAATAAATTTACCTTAAATTATTTTTTTGACCATGAAAAACCCTAAACTGGTATGCCTATGACAAATTTACCCTGACTGATTATAAAGAACTATAAACTAATACATTTATGACAAATTTACCAAAAACTAATTTATTCAATCGCAAAAAACCCCAAATTGGTAAATTTGAGACAAATATACCATCCGCTAAATTGGATTAATACCACAAAAAAATCACAAAAATTATAAAATGTGACAAACGGAGCGTAAAATCTCAAATTGGTATACCAGTCAATTGTCACATGTCATTTAATTTAATAATTTAACAATAAAATTCAACAAAAACTAACGAAAGGTAAATTTATCACAAGTGTACCAGTTTTGAGTAAATTTGTCAAAGGTATACTAGTTTGAGGTTTTTTGTAGTCAAAAAAATAGTTTTGGGTAAATTTATCATAGATTTACCAGTTTGGAATTTTTTAGGGTATTAATTCTAAATGCTTTAATGCTTGCTTGGTCTTTCTTGATGATGCTCGATTCATTGTACGTTGAAAATCTCCACATGGCGACACCTATCTCTATCTTTCTTGTGTTTTCTAGGTGATGTGTATTAATGATTTATAGATCATTTCGGGCTTGCTTGATTGACCGTAACGTCACAGGATTTAAAAGTGGATAGACAAGATGCTTAGGGCTTGCTTGATTGACCGTAACGTCACAGGATTTAAAAGTGGATAGACAAGATGCTTAGGGCTTGCTTGATTGACCGTAACGTCACGGGATTTAAAAGTGGATAGACAAGATGCTTAGCGGTCTATCTCCGACGCATCAAACGCACGAGGTTAAGCCGTGTTCTTCAGTGGCCGCTGCCGGTGTCCGCTACCGCTATGGCCACTGTCACCCCATTGCGGCTCCTCGTATATTCTTGAACATTGAGATCGCTCATCTTGAGTTCTTAAAAGACTTTCCTATTTGAACAGCTACATATGGTAGGATGGAATGAAATAGAATCGGAGAGGATGGAATGAAATAGAATCGGAGAGGATGGAATGAAATGAAGTAATGGTTTCAATTTTGATAAATTACAAGACAAAACGAAGAAATGGAAATTCTTTTGCTTGGTCGGAAATAAAATTGAATTGGAATCTTCAAATAAATTTGATTTGCATCATTACAAGCATTTATAATAATTGAGTATAGGGGAAAAATGGGAAAATTATTAAAAATAAAGTCTTAAACTAATTGCATTGGTACCGGTTAGGCGGCGGTATTTCCTTCCCTATATGACTAAATCCACCCAATTTCTACCAAAAAATAAAATTACCCTCTATTAATTAATTGCAATTTAAATTGGTGGTGTCAAATTTATTTACTTTCCTTTTTTAATTTTTTGTAGGTCTATGTAGTATCTACATACCATAATTAAGAATTCAATATGTAGGTTTTTTTGTTGTTGTAGATTTTCCATGTATATTAAAGGCGCTATTTTTTTTTTTAATTATAGATATTACTTTCATAAAAACTTGTTTTGTCGAAAAGAGAAATTTGCCAATCTAATTCTTTTTTCTATAGTCGAATATTGGGAAAATTTCAAATAAAGGCCTGAAATGCCCTCATTTTCCCAAATAAAAGTCTAAAGTGGGCATTATTTCAAATAATGGCTCAAAATGTCTTCATCTTCTCAAATAATAACTTAAAGTGGAGCTTATTTCAAATAAGGGCTTGAAATGCTCATGTTAGTTTAAAAAATGAGCTTAAATTCACCAGTTGTTAAGGGCAATTTCACCTTTTATAATTTATAAATTTTCCCTTTTTTTTGGTATTTTCTTTCATAAAAAACCAAAAAAAAAAAAAAGAAGAAGAGGGGAAAACACAGGCTTCTACCTGTGGCTACTACCCTATCGTCGGTAGGGCACGGGCAAGGTCGCCAATGCTTGAGCGAGGGTCGCTAACCAAAAGCGAAAAGCCTTCACAAGAAGCAGGAGAGAGCGGTGACCCTCTCCCAGATCTAGGTGAGGCTCGCCCAGCACCCGCAAACCTGGGGTGAGGACTAGAGGTGTTGGGCGAGGGCCACTATGTGACATCCTGATTTTCGAGTCTGATTTCGATGAGATGAAATGGGCTTTTTATCGACGTATCTATAGCTTTTTTCTCTAAGTTGGCCACTCACGAGTTAACAAGCCTATCAGGTGAAACCGTTAAGTAACCTAAATGCAATAACCTTAAGAATTCGACTCGGAATCAACTGCTCGACCGTGCTAATCTGCAAGGGTCATTACGGCACCGTCAAAATTGAAAAAGATCGGAAATAGGTCGATTCGATAGAGGTATGTGATTAGTGCGTGGGTGATTCCACCTAATTGCAAAGTTTCTGTTGAACGGTACTAGACCGATTTTTTTGCCATTTTCGTACATTGTGTCCGTATTTGAAATCTTAAGATTTTCACGACAACCGAGAGTCACCAATGTGTTGAAAATATACATTGTGGTTCAAAAATAATCGACCACGAGTCAATTGCATTAAATATTCATAAAAGTTACCCGGTAGATTAGGACGCGCTTAAATCACGTCAGATTGAAATTAATCGCGAAATTGAACTCGATTTTAGAAATTGAAAGTTCTATTGTGTCACGATTCATTTTTGGAACGTCGACTCACTTTCCAAAAAAATTTCGGAGATTCCGAGATTTTTACGGAAAATCGATTTAGACAATTCGGAAAACGAACAGAAATTCGGTTTAGCTCATTTGAAGGGAATTTTGATTTTTAAGCCGAGCTACTGGGTGATGGGAATTTGTGGAAGTGTGTGGGATTTTTCTTCGACAAAATTGGACTTTGAATTTGAGAAATTGATGATGAAATTGAAGTCTAAGCTAAGTGAAATTCGGATCAAAAGAGGAGGGCTGCATTTTGGCACCAAAATTGGACTATTTATGGATTTTTAATCAAGAAAGAAATAGGGGACAATGAGATATTTATGCAAGCCTAAAAGGGACCAAGCCTTTAATGTGTTGGATAAGTCTCGACTTTTGGCCTTTTGTTTCTTTTAATCTTCTTGATCATCCAAGCTGGCTCCATCTTCTCGCGCGGACGTCCCCTGCCTCAGCCGAAGACTCCTGTTTTCGCTTCTTTCATCTTCCCTTCTTTGTTATTTTCCATCGAAGACTCTTGCCTTCCACTGAATCAACGCACACCTCCACCCACTGAACTTTCCTTGCCACACGTTTCTTAGTCAAACCGGTGAAGCCTCTCTGTTTTGTTGACCGTGAAACCCCCACATCTCGCCGCTCCCTTCCACCGAAGCATCACCGGGTCTTCTCTTCATACGGCCACGAAGACAACTGGCTTTGATTGTTGATCCGCCAGCACGCCCGCGTGTCAGCTCGCCCCTGCTTCCTCGCGTGTTCCATTGGATCGGTCAAAGCCCAGCCACCCATCTCCTTCAATCGAAGCCCAGCAGAAGCCCGCGCGTCTAGCTTCACGTCCGAAGTTTTCAGCCCCAGCTGTGGGCTTTGCTGGATCGTTTCAGCCCGGCCCGAGCTTCCCTCGGCCTCACCATGAGTTCAAGTCTCGGCCGCCGCCGCGCCACCGTTGCCGTGAGCCGATTTTCGTGCTAACCGGTGAGTTCATGTTCTAATCCCTAATTAGTAGGCTAATGACACTTAGGCTACATTTGGCAGTCGAGATAAAATTCGAGATAAGATGTGATTTATCTTATATTACGTTTGGTGCTCGCTCAGGACATGATAAAGTCGGATATAAGGAGGATATAAACATGATAAAATTATCTCATAGGGGAGGTGGGATAAAAGTGGATATGATTTCTAATATCCATAATAAGAAAGTTATTTTTCTTGAATAACAAACTTTATTAAATTAACAAAATTGAAATTCTATTTCAATATAAATAATAATTAAATTCTAATTTAAGAAATTAAAAATAAAAATTATTTTTAATTAATCTTATTTTAATTTATATATTCAACTTTAATTCTATCTTATATAAACATTTAATCTATAAATTAAATATTTATATTTAGTACATACGTGATGCATCTACCCTCCGTTAGCTTCCGTTTGATTTTTCCGTTAATTTTGCTGACGTGGTTGCTGACGTGGCAAGTCATGTGGAAATTCATAAGTTTAATACCATTAAAAAACCCCAAACCGGTATATTTACGACAAATTTACCCTAAATTAATTTTTTTCGATCATAAAAACCTAAATTGGTACACGTGCGGCACATTTACCCTCTTTCAATTTTCCCAAATTTGACCAAGTTGTGATGTCCAATCAATTTTATTTTATGGATTACTCTAACATTGCCTCAATATCATTAATACTTGATTTTTATTTTATTTTTATTGGAATCATTATTAGAAAACTATTCAAAGGCTACCAAATGTGCACTTCATTCTTGTGCCGAGAAGATGCCCATTAACTAAAAGATGGACAGATCGCTTGCGCACATATACAAAAGAATCACACTCAAAGCACACCTAAAATTAGCGACAAACATAAGTGATTTTGGTTCCGGCATTTCAACGAGCATGTGATGTTATATATTTTAGGTATTTTTGGGAAAATATTTTAGGTATGTTAGTACAGTTTTACTATTTGATAAAATTTTATTAAAGAATGATCAAACGGAAAGTGGAAAAAAGAAATAATAATGAAAATAATATAAAAAATAGGAAAAAAAAAAAGAAATAGGAAAAAATAAAAAATTAATAAAAATAAATTAAGGAATAGTATTACGAGAGATTTTCACCATCTCCGTTTATGAACATTTAGGTTCATTTATAATGATATGTCGTTTATATAAAAAAAAATGTACATGATATTATATGAATATATCCGACTTTAATATTGCGATTCACCAAATAATGGACGGGATATAAAAAAATCCCAGGATTTAATATCCTATCTTATCCAGTCCTATCCCAATTAGAAATTCAAACAACCAAACGTAGCCTTAGGATATTTACATAGAAAGTAGAAACAGTACATTAAAGGTTAGAGGTGTTAGTTAGCTAATTGGTGGATTAATTAGGTTAATTAGGTTTATGATGGCTTAGTTAGATTAATTATATAGTTATTATTTAGTTAGTTTAATTAGTTTAGTTAGGTGGATTGGTAAATAGTTAGTATTTAGTTAGTTTAATTAGTTTAGTTAGGTGGATTGGTTAGGAATTAGTTAGTTTATTTAAATTAGTGTACTTAGATTAAATTAAATAGAATGGTTAGATTTAATTGTTATTAGATTATTTAGCTTAGTTAGTATAGGTTAATTTAATTAAATGCTTTAAATTTATTTATTTTGTAATTTATTTAATTTTTGATAATTTATTTAATTATTAATTATTTTCTGAAAATTAGACCAGGATATCCAGTGACCAGAATTTCATGCTAATTGCAATGGTGTGTTCAATTTATGCAATTGAATGTTAAATTGTGCAAATTGAGTGCTGATTGGAATTTTGAGTATTTAATTCCAAATTTTGTGAATTTCCAATATTTATTCGGAAAATCCCGGGTGGTGGATTTTAACACCAAAAATGGTTTTACATACATAAAATAGTGGGATTTTTAATTGGAGGTTATGAATTTTTGGATCCAATCTGACGTGTACCCACACGCAACTATTTTATCACGTGTTTTTAATATGAATAAAATAGGTCATGATCACTATTTTAATTGAGGCCATTGAGTGCAATGCACGGTGACCTGGGCCGAGATTGATTGGTCGTGTGTTGGTTAAGAGAACCCGTCTTGAGCAATTATGTCGGACGTTACTAAATCCCTTTTTGGATTACCCATGCATTAGGTAGCGGGTCGCAGTAGATTCTAGACCTATGCTCCTTTAGTAAAGCCGTCAATGAGACGTAGCCGTGCTCAATGGGGAAGAGACGATGCTTGGCTACGTTAGTAGACAGCCGAACATGGGAGTTGGTTGTGCCTTGAGTGGCTTATTTAACAATTGGAATGCATAATTGGTTGAATTTGATGCGCTTGATTATGAGACAAAACTGTGTGGCATGATATGGGACGTGTCATAACGGTTTGGCCTTATAATCGAGACCCTTGTGATTAATTGAGTTGATGAGGCATTCTAATTGTTTAAGTACAAGTGCTGTGTATATCTATGATGTGAATTATGCTAACGTGTAGGAAGGAACTGAGGTGAGGTAAGTCCTCTGTGCTAGTTGTGTGATTGTGTGGTTAGGACACTTCTAGGTGTATTTCCCTCCTAATCGGGGCTTAGAGCGTGAACTCGTTGAGATTTATATCTCACCCCGTCGTGAGCTCAATTTTTTTCAGTACCGTAGAGTGGAAGGTCTGGAGCCGAGCTAAGGCGACCTGAAGAGTAGGTCAGATAGGATAGCCTCTTTTTAAGAACAAATCTTTTGGGTATAGACGTTTGTAAATGATTCGGTATGTTTATAAAATCATGTTTGTTTGTGAATGTGTTGTCCTAGTTTTCTATCCCGAGATGGTTACTGTTAGGGGATATATTATTCGCTTCCGCATATGTAATAAAATAAAAGGGTCGGCAACACGTATTGGGAAGTCGCAGATTTTATCGACCAGAGAGGGATGTGAAACACTAGGCCTACGAGAGGGCTAGTGACCTTCGCCCAAATTTGGGAGAGAGTCACCACCCTTTCCCGCTTCTTACAAGGGCTTGCTAGCCCTAGCCTCTAGTCAACGAGGTTCATCGCCCTTCACTGCCACGCCATTGGCGATAGGGTGAGGATCTTATGTTTTTCCTTTTTAAAAGTTTTTTTAAAATTTTTTTAATCTAATTTAATTTAAATTTAACTTGTGTTTAGACAAAAATATCCCTGATAAAAATAAAAGTTAGACCCTTATTGGAAACAGCCATAACTATTTCAAGCCATTTTTAAAGATTGATATGGCCACTTTAGACATTTATTTGAAACAATATCTACTTATTATCCTTATTTGAAAAAATAATAGCACTTCAAGCTCTAATTTGAAATTTTCACTTGAATATTTTTATGGATAAATTGCTAAGTAGATGGAATTTAATTAAATTAAAACATTGCACAAAGTAAGAATTTTTTTTTTTTTTTGAAAATGCTAGTGAAATATCATTATTTTGGATTGAAAAAAATTAATATCATTTAGAATTGTTGACAAAAAATATCAAAATACCTCATTATGCATAATTTTTTTGGTGATTTCTTATATATTCATCTAATGTATCACATGCTCAGTATAAACGTATATCACTAGTATGATAAGGAAAAAGAATAAATTCATTGATATTGTAAAGAAAGAGATAATGAAATTAATAAAAAGTTCACAAAGAAAGTGAGATTTTGAGATAAGAGAGACCAGAAATAGATAAATTGTTACAAGATCAATAATGAAGAAGAGACTTTTCAGTTCTATACAATGTCAAAGAATGTCTTTTTTTCCTTTACTATTAGTTATATAATTTTATACCAAGTACGTAAAACGTTATAAGAATATCTGAGAATGCACGTTTCTTTAATATACTAAAAAAAAATATATGAAATGTTTAATTATGAAACTATCATGAAATCAAAAAGAAGGATTAGGAAAAAGGAGTGGAGGCATAACTTTAAACGGCAATTGAAAGATTAAGGATAATTTTATCTTTTTAATATAAATGGGGGTGGATGTAGTCATTTAGAGGGTGGAAATAGCGCATCCTGTACCGATTTAATCATAAACTTGTCGGATTTCCCCCCAATCCCCTAATCCAAGCTACTCATGAATCTTTTAGCTCTCAGTTTGACCAGTACATGTCCCGTTGATTCCCTTCCGTTCACCTTGATCTTTCTCAATTAGATGCGGTCGAAGCAAACTCCTGCAAACTTCATCAATGAATACGTCGAGACATCACTCTCTCGCAATGCATATCACGCGCCGTGTTGTTTCCCTTTCACATGTTCTGTACAGAACCAGAATCTCAACAATTGTTAGTGATGAAGGAAATCATGTGGATGCAAACTAAGCAACGCCATGACGGGAGAATCGGTGTCGTCTGGCCAAGACATAGAGTCAGCATTTAAGCACCTGTCTGAATCACCCGGTCGACACTCGACCGCGATTCTCGGTCTCCCAAACAGTATTCAGTCTGTCGCCTATTGCGTATAGTTAAACCATGCAGCAGATGAACTAATTGTATAATTATTTGACGACAAACACGCCTCCGTCGGTCAATCCAACGGCTGAATATAAAATGCATGGAGGGGGTTGGAGTGGAGTCTCAGCTTCTCCCCGTGTAAGCCGGCACTTGTCTTGGGGGGTAATTGATGGATTAACTTCGTAGCCGAGAGTAAAAACAACCCAGAATTCTCGACTAAGCCATGCTAGAGCAACTTGTTTTTGCTATTTTGATCAATGGGCTTAGCATATCTTAGAGTTCGTTTATCCAGAATTGGGTCGCTTCTGGGCTTTCGGCGAAAAAGTCTTCCCCAATGCGGTTTACAAGAACCGTGCTCAAGATCGATGAATTTCTATGCAAGTTTTCTTGCTTATAGGTGAACCCACCATTAAGTTCTTGAGAATGAATCAACCAAGAAACATCAAGAAGATAAAAGCACCAAAACAAGCAATTCAAACCACTAGAACAACTTCCATGCACACCCATCTTGCAGTAGTAACAAACCCTTCAAACTTGGCAACCGGATTTCTTCATTGTGCAGAACAAAGCCACTGCCTTTACCACAAGGCAAAGATCTTCACAGGTCTTACCAATTCTGACTCCATGAGTCAGAGTAGGCCAACTGCTGCTTGAGACCATCCCTAACCACCGTTTAAGCAAATGGAAAATCAGAAATCTTTTGCCCAATTCGAAATTTAGAGGCCCTCTAATGAACGCTCACAATTTGTACTTCGGCTCCACCATTTGCTAGAATCATTCAATAGTATCGGCAAAAGTTTCACCTAATAGATAGCAAACTTGGAGAACAGGGCATGACTTCCTTCCATTTCATTTTTCGTATCGGCTACTATAAAATCAGTCCTACTCCCTTGAACCACTCCCATAACCCAGACAAAACTCGAAAATGCTGAGAATGAAGGTCTCTTTCATTGTTTATTTTTCCGTCACGGCAGTTATGGCAACCGGTGCTTCGGCCTCGCTGGTCACATTCATCTTTGGCGACTCCTTAACGGAAGTCGGGAACAACAATCACTTGCAGTACTCTCTGGCAAGGTCGGACTTTCCGTTTTACGGCATAGACTATGAAGGTGGACAGGCAACTGGGAGGTTCACAAATGGGAGGACCATTGGCGACATTTTATGTAATTACACTGATCTCGTGGCTTGTTCTTGGCTTCTTTTTCGTGTTTGAATTTAGGGAAGACTGTTTCATACATGCACTATCAGTATCAGCAATTTCCCAGAATTTAATATTTGTTATAATTAACACTGGCAGCTGCAAAGCTTGGGATTTCTTCGCCGCCACCATATTTGTCATTGTCGCCGAACGATGACGCAATTCTTCAAGGGGTCAGTTATGCATCTGGTGGAGCAGGAATTCTCAACGAGACTGGGCTCTATTTTGTAATGAACATCTTCTAACGATATGTAGTTTGTTTCTATTTGAGGTCACTTATGCTCTTCACTGAATATCAGTTCCTGCAACTAATTTTTTGCCACGGCGGCTCATCTGTTTTTGTAGATCCAGAGGCTATCATTCGATGATCAAATCAACTACTTCAACAAGAGCAAAGAAGTGATCATTGCTAAACTTGGAGAGGAAGCTGCAAACAAGTTCTGCAATAAAGCCCTCTACTTCATCGGCCTAGGTATTGATAACGCTCACTACTCAGCACCTCTGAGAAACAAAGCAAATCATATTTGCTTAGGATTGCAGTAGATTTTTTCCGATGCTTCATAAAAACAAATAAGAAGGCAGCACATGAGGCCGCAGCATTGTCTAAATCAGTTTATATGAGTGCTACTCAACATGAAAAAGAGCAAACTCCAATCTTTCAGATGCAGAGCCATGATATTCGAGATTAACACCAGAACAGCAACAGAAGAAAAGCACATTTTCTTTGTCAAATGATGTATCGTGCCTCAAATATTTTTCAACGTATGGATACTAATCTTATTTTCGATATTGTTTTTCAGGCAGCAATGACTACGTGAACAATTTTTTGCAGCCGTTCTTAGCCGATGGTCAGCAATATACACATGACGAGTTCTTGGAACTCTTGATGTCCACCTTAGATCAGCAACTCACGGTAAATTAGATCTGTCCAACATCCTTCTCTCCCTCGGGCAAGAACGAACTTAATGTGATAAAAGATAGAGTGAACACAAAGTAGAATTAGCGATAGCTCTGGCTTGTAACTTCATTTGTTAAGCAGATGCATGCCCTACATACTTTTTAGACTCACCTCACAAAGAATTTCCATATGCCAGAGGCTGTACAAACTCGGCGCACGGAAGATTGTCTTCCACGGGCTCGGTCCTCTTGGCTGCATCCCTTCACAGAGAGTGAAATCGAAGCAAGGTCAGTGCCTGCATCGAGTCAATGATTGGGTTCTCGTGTTCAATGCCAGAGTGCAGAAGCTACTCGCCTCTCTGAATCAACGGCTCCCGACCGCAGGATTCGCATTTGCTGACACCTATCAGGCGGTCCAGGACTTGATCGACAACCCCACCAATTATGGTAATTAAACCTCTCTTTTTGAAAAAAACAACTGAAGAACTTTCTTGAGAAAGAGAAATGACATCCTAGGTCTTTCTATCATGTCCATGCAGGATTTAAGGTCTCCAACACTTCATGTTGCAATGTGGATACATCTGTAGGCGGCCTGTGCTTGCCAAACTCTAAGATATGCAAAAACCGCCATGAGTACGTCTTTTGGGATGCTTTCCATCCCTCGGACGCGGCCAATGCCATTCTTGCTGATAAGCTTTTCTCCAGCTTATTTTCCGGTCCCCCTTCCATCGCACCAACACCCAGTGGCCGATGAGGCAACTGTTGAATTGGTCTGCTTAAGGTTTGTGTACCCTGTAAGGCTGGCGAGTTACTACATGATGAGTATTAGTAAAGTAAATGTATCCAAAATTCGAATACCGAGAACAACTAATTACAGTTGTACGTTTGATGCTCGCGGAATAATAGACTTCAGAATAATACTCTGTTCACAGGTATGAGGTGACCTGAACCTGAGTGTTGCTCCTATGCTTGTAATGCAAACATATGCACCCACTGTTTGATGATACAAGATGAGTATTTTGTAGATATTTCTGCTTCTGCAGAGTCTTGAAAATGATATGTTCAACTCACTCATAAATTGCGATTATTCATTCAGAAAAAAGGAAACTTCCGAGAAATAACCTTAGAGTAGGATTTCACCGATGTTCACAACAAGAGCACTCGACGTGCTTTTCTATAAATTAGAGTTTAAAATATATTTTCAAATGTTACAATCGACAGGGAATATCCGGTTTCGTATTTCTCGTGCAAAAAGAACTTGAATTGAGGATTAACAAGCAAAGGAAACTCTGAAACCAGACTACCGCAGATCAAATATGAACTGCCTAGACTGGAACTTGAGGTTCATAATGCAAATGTGAATTGGATAAACTGGAACTTCAAGGTTCACGTTTGGCTCCTAAAGAAGTGAATGACATCCAACATCTAACAACCTGAATTGATTTGCATAAAAATTTCAGGAAAACATTCATCAAGACCCGATGTACATAACCATGAGGTAGACTTAAAAAAAGTCAGAATCCACACATTGACTCTCAAACAATATATGTTTCATGGAATACACTTCGAGATAGAGATGGGCAACTAAGATGAGCTCCAAAACCCAACCTATGGATCAGTTCAAGCCATAGCCACAGCTGCCTTCAATTCTCCATATCCTCTTTAACTGATTATCTTTCTCTCTCTTCTACTGCGGCTTTTAAGCAGGTAAACTCATGATGACCAAATGGAGAACCTCCATGGATGAGGCCTACCAAAATTCTCAGATTCCTGCCTACGAAAGCACGGCAGAGTTAAAACCCTGCACGGCAGAGTTAGCCCTGACCCTCCAAATCACTGGCCTTTAGCAGCTTGTTGTAGTACGTGATGGAGCAGCTCTGCTTTTAAGTGGAAATAACAGGCTGCGTGAATACACACTTGAGAATCCCAGAAACAGTATGTAGGTTCCTGCAAGACTCATAAACAAGTTCTAGAGACTTGAGAAGAATGCAGGTCAATCAGAAAACATTTGTCGGCACAAGACTCACGGTGAAGACGGTGTCAAATAGTAGCTCAAAGAACTGAACCACCAATTAGCAAGTTTGCCTGCATAAACCTCTTTAGAAGTAGAAAATAAAAGGGGAATCACATACAGATATAATTTACTTGCTCTCAGTCAATGACCAAATTTTTCCACATAAGTAACATAATTGGGAGGAGGATCTCCAGCATTTGAACCAAAAGAAGAGGCGATTCCCACTTCTAATGCTTGACAATGCACTCTTCTCATCTCTAAGAGAGAGAATTCCTCTCCATTAGAGAAAAGAGTCCTCGTGCATCACCAAGCACTACAAGTGAAAGAATGGAAAAGCTCTATCCCTTGAGTAAAATGAAGGGTCCAACCTTGCCCAGTTACCTTCGGTGTGGTTAAAGCAAAATGATCATCATCGAGCAACCATATGAGTTTTCTGCCATAACGAAAATGAAAACAGTCAATTACCGACTATACAAGCTAATATAATAACTCAAACAAGGCAGCATTTTGGAAGTCTGCAAGGTCATGTCTTGCCCGTGCCATTTCAAAAGGGGGAGCAGGCAGCTGGATGCGTTCCCTATCTTGTTGATAAACTTCCACATAATTATAGCTCGGGGTCATGAACCATGCATTTTGAGTTCATCAACAGAAAGGGAAATCATTCAACTTCAAACACGCCCACGGTCAACAGTTTCACCGCACCAAGTGCTTTCTGATATCTCCAACTCCCAAAGACAAAAGTAAGATCAAAACAACCACATAGCTTCGGTGCAAAAATCCAGCTCAACAGAAGTTTTCTTTCCTTCGATATGAAAGAAAAAATTTAAAATCCCATCAAGTATTAGAATTGATACCCCAAGCTCTCAGATCAAAAGCCAACGTTTTCCACAAAAGTGACAAGTTGGGGAGCGAACCCCGGCGACATTTAAGCCAAGAGAATAGGCAAGATCCCACTTCCCGTGCAGGCTCAGTACATTCATCTGATCTCCAAAACCAAGAAGAGAGTCCTCATGCACAAACCTACCACAACAAGTCGGAAAGTGCTATTCTCGAGTAAAATGACGCCGGGGTCCAACCTCTCCTCCGTCACTCTTCAGTGTGGTTAAAGCAAAAAACAATCATCATCGAGCATCGACATCAAGCCCTTCATACCACAAGACGCAATAAAACAATGCAACGACAACCCAAAAAGCAACATCCCACCCTCCATCCTAAAAGACATTCCTTTTACGATAATCCATCTCTCCCGCAATCCTCCCCCCCGCGACAACAGATTCCCGTCCCCTCAACCGATCGATGATTGGTGGGGGCGGCGGCGCAATGTGGAGCCTACGAGAAAATGCGACTTCCACGCAATGAGCAAAGGGAAGCCGCATGTCCAGAGGCGCCCGTGAGATTTTGCTGTCGCATCGTTTCGTATTCCTCGCGCTATTCAGGAAGAAGCAGCGAGGAATCATAGCGGATGCCAATTTTTTGGGGTTCGCGAGATCGAGAGAGAGAGAGATCCGCAGAAGAAGCTTACGGTCGGATTCGAGGAGAAATGGAGACGACGGAGGAGAGGGAGGGCGAGCGGAAGACGGAGAGAGCGCGGCCGTGCCGGGGGCAGAAGCCGATCCGCGGCGGCGACTCCATGGATGAGACGATTAGGGTTTTCGTCCGTGCGTGCTCCATCACCATTTATAGCGCCATTTTGAACTCCGGAGGAAATGGGCACCTAAAAGAAAAATATATAATACGTAGATAAATATGTATAATAAGGATAAATATCACCAAAAATCTTCGATCATACATCTTCAATATATTTATCTAAAGTTAATTCTTTACTATAAAAAAATCATAATCGATATATTTACGATAAATTTATATATATACACATATATACGATTTGATTTACTCAAAAACAAAACAACATTTCTTCATAAATCGAGTTAATTTTTTTTATTCAAAAATCACACATAACATTAAGGTACTGATTTTGCCAACTGAGTTCATAATTGTCTCTATTTATCTCATCGGTTGATGGATGACTTGTTTATAAGTCAATGATTGAGGACTAGTTTATCCATGTTTTTAATGGGTTAAAAATTAGATGAGACACTAACACGAGAACCATTGCAGAGAGTCTTGCATCATATGGAAATCGCACCAAAATGCAACTCTAGGCGAAGACCATGTTCATTCAACCCTATGCTCACTTGCAATTATTTCCTTTGTAATTCTATGATACGAAACCGTTCTTGGCGGTCTAATGTTAGAACGGTCACAAAGGCAAGGCCACCGAATTGTTAACGCGACTCAAATTGAGCATTTCGCGATGAATGTGAATCTCTAATTATAAGACAAAATGAGATTGTTACGAAAGAAAGAACAGAAGAGTAACTCAATTTTTAACCCACAATCTAAACTGAATTGGACCAAAATCTCCGGCCGATACCGACAGGTGTGGAAAAATCCAAAACGCTGCTAATTTTCCGGTTACAATTTGACTTCCCTTTTCCCCCTCGCGTTCGATCAAAGACGAAGTAAAACGTCGGGATTTGTTCGAACTCCAAAATGATTCAAGTCGATAACACGAGGAAAACTATCTAATCTACCTGAAAAGAATAACAGCGTTCAGTTTTGAGTGAAGCTTCCCGCTTGATTTGCACAAAATTTGACCAGATCACTTTCCCTAAAACCATCCAGTCGGTCTAATCACAAAATAATCTTCAGAAACAGACTGCGTTTCTTCACCTAGATATGTACCATTCTTACAAGAACAAGGCACTCAAGACCAGAACTTTCATCCACAACAAGAAGCAAGACGTGCTGGTGTAATAATTTAAGGCAGGTGATCCCGAGGTTGTCGAATTCATAGACGGGGCCGTCACATTCACCGATGTCGCGTTTCTACCAAGACTGCAAGTAGAGGATGACATGAGTAAGCATAGCCAGTTGATCATCTAAAAATGCATCTAAGTTGCAGAGGTGATAGACCTATATAATGAAGCATATGTTTACCTTCCTGAAAATATGCAAGTACCATGACCTACACGAGTGGAAACCAAAGAGATCATGAGAAATGTCAGGATTTGATCCTATGCAAATACAAAGGATGAATGAATCTTTTCGAACAGACATTTGGACTGAGGTCTTACTTGGATCTGAGGTGGTGATTGCAGCCACCCCGTTGAAATCACAAGTTCCAGGAGCCTTCCCCATTTGATGATAGTATGTATCAAATGCGTAGGTGGCATGTGCAGATAATGTGTCCGGTTCATAGCATGATTCGCCCTGCAACATGGGTGAGCAATCCACCTTGCCGACTCCACAGGCCCAATCCAAAGCAGCCTGCAGCATCTTCGGGTCTGCACCTTCCTTTGCAGTACAATATGTTTGGTTCGTCGTGTCATTCGCCAGAACTGATCCTGACCCTGTCAAGTGCAATATGTAAATGGGGCTCCCACTAGCATCAAACAATCCCCAGTTCTTCTCAGATAGCGGACCCGCTTTTGTATCTTCATTATAAAGCTCGTAAATATAAGTACTGACTATGATGCCAGGGTGCTTGGGTGTCCCGGTCTTGTTCAGCACATGCCTTATCAAGTTACTGTTATATGTGTTGGCATTATCCACTGTGGCGTCTGGCTCGTTAGAATCACCCTTTGATGGCCAACCCGTTTCAGTCACCACAACAGGAATGTTGGTGAAGTTCAGAAAAGCCATTGCGAAGTAGGCTGCGTCGACCGTAGCATCAAACACGTTGGAGTAGTGGAGAAGAGTGTTTGCATCCACTGCCTCTTTGTTAGACGGCAGAGGCTTGAACAGCGCATAATCTAAGGGAATGACACCATTGGATTGCATGTAGTCATAGTAAGGGTATACATTGAGCATTAGATATGATCCCGAGGATTGCAAAAAATTCAGCATGGGGACCAAAACTGGGTTCAGGGATTTGTTAAAGAATGCTTGGGAAGGCGGGAAAGAGTCCAGTATCACGGACGAGGACAGCGGAGTGGAAACTTTGATCTGACGGTCAAGGTTTGAGGCAACTAGAGCTGAGTGGATGAACTTTAGGGCATTTACCAGGATGGGAGCTGCATTGGGGAGTGCTGTTAGAACCTCCGACCCCACAGAAATGCCGGTGATGTTAGTGGCTGGGTAATGAGCAATGATATTTTGGGAGACCCAGTTGGCAGCTGTAGAGTTGGATTGGCCAATTCCAAGGAGTTGCTCATTAGGGACTGAGACAATGACCTGAATGCCCGTGTTTGCTAGTGCAGCAAGTATGCCACGGTCAGTGTTGTACAGGCGGATGTGCCTTATGTTCTGTGCCTTGAGGAGAGCAACAACTTGAGTTGGATGTGGCATGCTGGAAAGATCCGTTCCTATGTTCACTCCTATGAATAGTTCTGCATGAAGGGAAAAAAAAAACTCCAAGGATGTTAATCCTCTCCGCTTTCAATTTGGACCCATCCAGTTCATGTCCAAGATGAAAAGGTTGTGCATCAAAAATACAAACAGCATGTCCCCATGTCCTGTATTTGCCCTGCTCTAATTTAGAAACGTGAACTTCATTTGAAAGATGGTTTGCATGCTGATGAACAATAGATTGAACCTTATACATTACTCGATTAATTAAGCTTCAGAATTTTTTTAGAAAGGTCTTTCATTCAAAGAGTAGCAAGGACAAGAACTCACTAACTTGATATTTATGGACAAATGTTTGATCCTCTATCCTAAAAAATGTCCTCATAAGTCAGAATGAGTGAGACATGAGCAAAACATTTTCATCTCATATTCTTTCAAACAACAGCAAATTTAACATGAAACATTGCTGGCAACTGGAATTAATAAGATTAAGTATGCCTAATGTTGTAACTCCAGTAAATGGAGTACATGGCAATATTGAAACTCCTGAAGCATGACAAGCACAAAAGACATTGTTCCTTGCTCAATGGTCGAGTTCCCCATTACCTCTTCAATGTGTTTATCCAGGTGCAAGAGAGTAACAGAACAGAAACAATTGGCTAAACCCAACAGAATGTGAAGTTCTAAAGACAAAAGAAGGCATCAGCTTAACCTAGATGGAGTCATCATCGGTCATCATAGTAGGCACATGCATTTTAGAAGCCATCACCAATATACATCCCGAAGTGCACATATATTTTAAATACTACCTTCATGGGCCAACTTGGCCATTTGCTGGGAAAACACAGCCTAATCTCTCATACAACAATAATACCTCCAAAAAAAAAAATCCAGCCCAAAGTTAATATTTTTGAGCTTTCAGGTGATTGTGAGTATGCAGTTAAATGAGTTCATTTGCATCAATTAGGGCAAGTTAATAAAACCATGCCAGTCCAGAGTCCTGGCTTCCTTTACAGAAACTAATAAACGTATATGGCCATGCGTATTATGCAAATGGAGCTCCTTTACTTGCCTGCCCTTGCTGTCATTGTGACTCCGCACTGCATTTGCATCGATTTATTTAAGGCAACAAAGAACAGAAAGCACTTGAGCTTATATTTAAAAGACCCGTCAACTTCCCCTAATCCTATTTGTTTAATAGCTAAGCTATCAAACATTCCAGTCAGAGTAAACAAGTACTCAAAACCCACTTTCTTTTTTTTCTTTTTCATGTCAAATTGAAGGCTGAAGCCTCTCCAATCTAAAATAGTTTCCTTTTAAAGTAAAACCGATCAGTTGATACCAAATCTCTCTTGCGAATTTCCTACAATAAGCTAGAAAACCCTTCAGAAACCCGTGCAGAAGGAGGAGCAACAAAGACGTGCAGAAAGCAGAAAAGTGGAAGAGCAAGCTAAGAGTGACGAAAAGATTGCATTTTTAAGGGGGATTCTAAATACCCACAAGCCCAGAAGCCATGCTCAACTCAAGCAAAAACACAGTGCATACAAACAAAGAAGCAGAGACAAGCTGATAAACCCACCTGGGTCAGATGTCACGGTGGAAGCACAACCCACTAAAAGCAGAAGAAGAACAAAGGGGGGCACAGCCATGGCGGATGCAAATGCAAAATCTCTCCCTCCAAAAAGAGAATCTGAGATGAACAAAATAATGAAGTAATCACAACCCAGAGAGAGAGAGTGTGTGTGAGAGAGAGCGAGGCCTGAGTGTGAATATGAAAACGGTATAAAAAAGGATGAGCTCTAGAAGAGAGAAAGTGGTGTAAAGGAGCAGACAAACGAGAGAGAGAAGAATGGTCTCCACAAATCACGTGGAAAGTTTGTCAGAAGATCCAACGGCTGAGGAATCCTCTCTCTCTCTCTCTCTCTCTCTCTCTCTCTCTCTGTCAAAGGAAACATGGCTGCGTTAAAAGACTAGTTGTTCAGGAACCCAAGGCACTTCTTGTTGGATAGCTGCAAAGCTAGCCGTTACAACTTACAATGCCTTCCCTTTTTTTTTCCCTCTGGTTTGTTTGGTTCTACCCATGTTTTGTTTTTTGCTGTAAATCTCCTGGAATTTCAGGAGGATGGGGGGGAAAAAACAAAAGGCTGAATGGAAAGAGAGGAGAGAGTGAATTGAAACACTGAACTGAACAGCAGATGGTAATGGTGTAGTACAAAGCATTTGAGCAAACGAAAGAACAAGGAGCACGGAAGTTCAACGGTAACATATCTGTCTCTGTTTTCTCCCTTTGTTTCCTTTTTGCTTTTTTCGTCTTTTTCTCTTTGTCCTCAATGAGCATTTACGCACAAATTTGTTATCTCTCAAGAATGACAATTTGCAATTCATTAGTGCCTTCTTTATCCATCATCCCAAAAAATAATCTCAATATACATTAATGACTTTTAGTATCGTCTTTAGGTTAACAAAATACCAAATTGTTGCACTGAAATAAAGTCCAACTCTTACAATGCTATATAATTGGATATTTCTTGGAGGTTAAGATGGTAAACTGAATCAACTTATTATCACAAGGATGCAAAATGCGACAAAAGAGGGTCTAAGCATGAATCTATTTGTTAAAATTTGAAATGGAGAGTTGATAGGAGGGAGAGTATAGATTAGACAAGATTTCAGGCACGAAATTTATATTATATAACAAAAGAGGTTTGTAGTTTGCTTTGGAATTTGTTCTCGTTTTGTATGTTTTTTTCCTACCAAGTTTGCATCTAGACAGTAAAGAAGCATATAAATCAACCAAACAAAAACCTAATAGAAGAAAATTCCATCTAATCAAAGATAAAGCATGTACAATTCACCTTTGAGATCCACCTTATATCTCTATCTAAAGCATCTTAGGATGTGTCTCTCTCTCTATTCCCACTTCAACTTTTTTGTAATGAACGCGTTAGATTTTTTCACACAGAATAACTTGATTTATTGAAGGCGGAGAGAGTGACTGTTAGAGCTAAATGAGCTTTTGACAAAGTCCGCTTCTAGTAGATTTCTAAGATAGCGAAGATCGATAAAAAAAAATAAAAAGAATAAAGTAGACCCACACCGTGTTTGATTGGAACGAAGTGAATGAAAAGGAAATGAAGTGAAATCCTACGGAGGTACCCCTTGTTTTTTTTTTTTTTTTTTTTTTTTGAAAAAGAATTGGGTGGGAGTGGGAGTGGGAGTGGAAGTGGAAGGAAATTGATTTAAAAGAGGGGATGGTACATTCTCGGGACCCATGCTTTTATTTCCCTTTAAAAAGTTGGAAATAATTGAACGGAAATTAATTCCTTTGCACGTCGCTTGCCCACTGCTTTTTATCCAAATATAGACAAGACAAAGGATATTTGAGTAAATTTCCCCCCGCATTATTTCCCTTCAATGAATATCGAATCAATTCGACCATGTGTATATATATATATATATATATATATATCCAACCAACTCAATGATTATTACAATTTCCATTACATTCTTTTACGTCCATTTCCTTTTTTTCCCCTTCTCTTCCCTTCATTTCCCTTTTTTTCCCTCAAGAATCACATCAATATCATGAAAAACTTCAAATCATGTTCATTATGACATAAAGGCCCAAATTTTTTTGTATAGTTAAAGATTCTAAACTTGCCTATTATAATACAAAAACCTTAATTTTTTTTTTTTGTGTGATAAAAAACTCAACACTTATACCAGTGAGACAAATATATTTTGAATGTAATTGAAATAGAAAATATATATCACATATGTATAAGTTTGAATTTTTCGTGATATAAAAAAAGGGATAGGTGCACTAAAAGTTATAAAACTTGTTACAAAAGTGTAATTTAATCTTAAAACTTATAATGAAAGTTCAATCAAGTTTTAAAATTTTCGAAAAGGCAATCAAGTCATTAAACTTATCATTGAAGTGTAGTTGAGTCTTAAATTTTTTTTTTAAAAAAAATCCTATTAATGGAAGGACCTGATTTGATTAATCTGACAAGTTCTAAGACTCCATTGCACTTTTTATAAAGTTTTAGACTCAATAGTACTTTCATAACAAATTTTAGGACTTGATTGTACTTTTTGAAAGCTTTAAAACTAAATTGCACTTTGTTGATAAGTTTTAAGACTTTTAATGCACTTATTACTAAAAAGAAAGTTGGGATAATTTTGTCATAGTGCAGTTTAGGATTTTTAGTTACACAAAAAAAAAATGAGGATATTTGTGTCATAATAGGCATATTTGAAGTTTTTTGTGTTATTTATCCTAAAAACCATAAAATAATTGCCTATCGTACAAAGATTCACGTCAGCAAGCCATCCACTCTTCATCTTATAACAACGAACGGTTTAATTATAATCGCAATTCCTATTAATCATATGATGAGTATTTATATAATTTTCAATATGATGGAAAATAATACAGTCATTTCAACATAATCACGTTACAATAATAGCACTGCATTTATTGATAATCATTAATAGTATATCTAATAACAAGTAAATATGATCTCTTGGTGACATAATCGTTTTGCCATATCGAGAATATACACATGGAACAATTAGCACAATATTAGTTGTTTACAATTAGGTATGATTACCTAAATATGATAATTAAATATATATATATATATATATATATATATATATATATATATATATCAATTTGATAGAACTAACTTGAAAGTGAAACGCTCACAACTCACATAAGGAAGAGAAAAAGATAGATGGGCTTGTAGATTTATTTTACCTTAACAAAAAATAATTACAAGACTCCTATATTTATAAATTTGTTATATGACATTTGCTCTTCCCCATAAAAATAGCTAGCGTTCCAGATAAGATTTAGAAATTAATAAAACAGTCACATGTCTTACCTTATCTCATAATATCTCACCATATCTCATCATATATATAGAAATAATCACTACACCTAAAAATACGAATATATTCATTAAAGATAACGTAGCAAATATAACTTTTCTTCAATGCGGGTACGAAACAGTCTTCGGTATCAATTCTGGGATCTCGGTGTCGAAGTATCAGCACCGATGAATTTGGTTTAATTTCTAACAATCCTCTAACTAAATTTTCTTTCATCGATCACTCCAAGTAGGCTTTTAAACTTTTCAAAAGCATTGATCTTGAGAGGTTTAGTAAAAATGTTTGCTACTTGATCTCCAGTCTTCACATGCAATACTTCAATCTCATTCTCTTTAAAATTACTCTCGAATGAAGTGATATCGAACATCAATATATTTGCTAAAACTGGATTTTTTGTCAATGCAATAGTAGAAACATTATCAACAAAAATCTCAATTGTTTTCTTTTGCCCCATAAAAATATCTCTGAGTAGTCTTATCAACCATATTGCATGATAAACACATCAGGATGCACCTATTTATTCAGCTTCACATGTCGATGGAGTGACACTGGGTTGCTTATTTGATGACCACATGAAAGTAATGTCACACAAGAAAAATACAAAGCCTATAATACCTTTTCGATCATTGATATCTCCACCATAATCACTATTCAAATAAGCTCTAAGTTGGAAGGATTTAGAGCGATAGTAGTGTAGGCCATGAGAAGTAATTCCTTTGATGTACCAAAGTATCCTCTTTGTAGCTTTAAGATGAGATGACTTTGGCTTTTCTATATATTGATTCGCAATTCCAACACTATACATAATGTTCAATCTCATGCATGTCAAGTATCTCAAACTCCCAATCAAGCTTCTATAATACGTCAAATCAACATTGACACCATCATTAAACTTTGAAAGCTTCGTTCTGCACTTCATTAGTGTATTGATCGGAGTACAATTCTTCATGTTGAATTTTTCAAGGATGTTTTCTACATATCTTTTTTGGGAAATAAAAACCCCTTGACACTTTGCTTCACTTTGATCCCAAGGAAATAATTCACGAGACCATTATTGATCATCTCGAATTATTTCACCATCAATGCCTTAAAAGCATCAATCATCACTGGATTATTTCCTGTAAATATAAGATCATCAACATATAAATAGGCAAGCAAAACATCACATTTTTCTTGCTTCAAATAGAGTGCATGCTCGTATGAACATTGAGAGAATTCATTCGCCTTGAAATATACATCAATTCTAGAATTCCATTATGTTGGGGCTTATTTAAACTTATATAAAGCTTTATTCAACTTCAACACTTTGTCTTCATGACCTTTCACAACAAATCCCTCGGGTTGTTCAACATAAATCTCTTCTTCAAGAATGCCATTCAAAAATGCTGATTTGACATCAATCATTTTGAGTAATGATAAAAGTGATCAATCTAGTTGTTTCCATACGGATGATAAGGGCAAAAACTTCATCATAGCTGATTTTGGCTTTTTGCTTGTATATTTTCGCGACTAATCTAGCCTTGTATCTTGTCACTTCTCCTTTCTCATTCTTTTTGGCTTTGTACACCCATTTGACTCCAATTAATTTCTTGTCCTTTGGAAGATTAGCAAGCTCCCATGTTTGATTCTTCTCAATGGCATCAATTTCTTCATCCATGGCTTTTCTCCATTTTTCTTCTTTAGCCACATCATCGACAATTGGTTTACAATATGCAAGAAGGCATAGAAGGTGAAGCTCATCGGTACCTTCATAAATGTCAGACAATCTCATTGATCTTGGCACCAACAGTTCATCGACACCATTTGAAGAGGTTGGTGATGATGAACTTGAAGAAGATACTGGAGAAGAAGGTGAAGAATGATCTTTCAACTTTGTTTGATTGGAACTGCCGTGAGCATTCACTTCTTCTTTTGAATTGTCTTCCCACGTGCCATCTTCATCAAACTTGACATCTCTACTCATATACACTTTCAAAGTGTTAGGGTCAAATAATCGATAGGCTTTGGATGATGAATCATACCCCATAAAGATGAGCATTTTGCTCTTGTCTTCTAGCTTTGATCTTTTTTAGTCTGATACATGAGTATACGCAATGCTTCCGAAAATTCTCAAGTGTGAAACACTTAGTGTCATCCCAGTCCATGCTTCTTATGGAGTTACGCCTTTGAATCTAAATGTGGGATTTTCTATTTTGAAGATAGACAACACACATAACAGCTTTAGCCAAAAGCTCATTGGGCAAAATTTTGCTCTTCAACATCCTCCGAACTATGTTAAGAATGGTTCAATTTTTTCATTCAATTACGCCATTTGTCCAAGAGGATATGGAGCCGTCAAAAAGCGCTGAATATAATGATCCTCATAGAATTTGTTCAATATGGCTGAGGTGAATTATCCGCCACGATCGGTCCTCAAAACTTTGATGAAATAGCCACTTTTCTTTTCGGCCAAGTTTTTGAATTGTTTAAAAATATCAAACACTTTTGTTTTTTCTTTCAAAAAATACATCGAGTTTTCCGAGTAAAATTATCAATAAAAGTAACAAAATATCGATTATTACTATATAAGTAAGGAGTGATTAGGCCACGATGAATCAACTCAAGTGGCTTCTTTGCTTAATAAGTCGCTTCCCTCGGAAAGCTAGTTTTGGAATGCTTAGTGATAATACACCATTCACGTAATTGATCGGAATGCTTAGGCTATAAACCATCTTCTTGCGAGAAAACAAATTGAGTCTACCAAAATTGAGATGGCCCAACCTCAAATGCCACAACCATAAAGGATCATCCACGAACACCTTCAGATATCAAGACATATCATTTTTTATATTGAGAATAAACATCATGTTATTTGACATATTCACATTTGCAATCAATTTATTATTCTAGTCTCTTAGCACAAGACTAAGATCTTTCATATGAACACTTTAGCCTTTCTCCAAAAGCTATTCAAACTCAAAATATCATTTGACATTTTCAGGACATAATAAATATTGGAAATAAACCGACGCGCACCACTCTTCAAATGAATCAGAATTGTACCTTTACCTTTGACAAGAATTTTGAAGTTATCACCAAAAGAGACTTTTCCTTTAATTGTCTCATTTAACTCAACAAATATCTCCTTTCGCCCACACATGTGGCTGTTTGTATCGGTATCCAAATACCACGTATCATTTTGTCCTCCCTCATCCTCTTTGAATGCCAATAAGAGAACTTGATCGGCATCATTCATTAAATTTGTCTTTTTGTCTATTTCGCTATTCTCCTTGTTTCAGCAATCAAAAGCATAATGGCCAAGTATATTTTAATGATAACATTGAATTTTAGATTTACAATACCATTGACCTATCGAGTTCTTTCCTCTTCCATGCACACCCTTTTGATATTAATATGTATTGTTACCTTAAGCAGTATATACTCTACTTCATCCACGACCTCTTCCTTGAAAGTGACTTGGCCTCGACCACGATCACGATATTGATTTGTCTCGCGAGTTTGTGCAAGTCCTCTTATTTACTCCTTCTCATCTCGAATGGTCAATTGCCTTTGGAGAACTTCCTCTAGCTATTCAATTTTTTTTTTCCTAAACCTTTCTTCATGGGTTTGTCATGAACCCATAAGCTCATTGATTGTCATGGCATTCAAGTCTTTGGATTCTTCAATTGCAACAACAATGTGGTTGTACTTCTTATCTAAGAATCGAAGTATCTTCTTGACAACATAAACATTTAAAACGTCTTCTCCATTTCTTTTCATATAGTTGACAATAGCCAAAACTCTTGGGAAATAATCAGTAATCAATTCAGATTCTTTCATATGAATTATCTCAAATTCTTCTCTCAGGGTTTGAAGACAACTTTTTTTGAATTGTTTGAACTCCTTGGTTGGTATTACGAAGAATATCCTATGCCTCCTTAGCAATAATGGCATTTGAAACTTTTTCGAACATGGAATCATCTAAAGTTTAATAGATGATTGATAAGACATTGATCTTTCATTTGAACCTTCTCCAAGGTATTCCTCTGGTTTGGTTCAAGGTAGCTTCATTCTCTAACTCATTATAACCAGTGTTGACAAGTTCTCATACACCATGGGCACCGAGTAGAGCCTTCATTCTAACAGCCCAATTACCATAATTTTCTTTGGTGAGACGAGGGTATTGAAGAGAAAGCTGATTGTTTGTTGAGGTGATAATCACAAACCATAAACTCTTATACCAATTTGATGGAAGTAATTTGAAGGTGAAACGCTCACAACTCACACAAGAAAAGAAAAAGATAAATAAGGTTGTAGATTTATTTCACCTAACAAAAAACAATTACAAGAATTCTCTATTTATAGATTTGTTACATAACCTTTGTTATTCCCCATAAAAAGCTAGCATTCCAGATAAGATATAGAAACTAACAAGACAATCAACATAACTCACCATATCTCATTATATCTCTAGAAATAATCACTACACATAGAAATACATACATACTTATTAAAGATAACGTAGCAATAATAACTCTTCTTTAATGTGGGCACCAAATAGTCTTTAGTACAATTCACAATGTAATGAATTAGTATTCATATTAATGGTACAACCCTCATAGAGCTACACCCTTTTATACAAAGAGATAACCGGGGACACTCTCTTTTCTTTTCCACACCAATTCTCTCCTTATTTATAGGCGTGATGCAATCTTAGATGACTTTTACTTTCCATAATAAAAAAGGAGAAGGGTCATAAAAATCTCAAATTGTGCTCACTATAACACATTTATGTTAACTTTGGGTTAATACCCTAAAAAACCCCAAACTGGTATATCTGTGACAAATTTACCCCAAATTATTTTTTTGACCACTAAAAACCCCAAAACTGGTATACCTTTGACAAATTTATCCCAAACTGGTACACTTGTAACAAATTTACCCTCTGTTAGTTTTTGTTAAATTTTATTGTCAAATTATTAAATTAAATGACATGTGACAGTTGACTGATATACCAATTTAGGATTTTACGCTCCATTTGTCACAATTTACAATTTTGTTTTTATTTTTTATGTGGTATTAATCCAATTTAGCATAGGGTATATTTGTCACAAATTTACCAATTTTGGGTTTTTTGTTGTCGAATAAATTAGTTTGGGGTAAATTTGTCATAAATGTACCGGTTTATGATTTTTTATGGTCAGTTCAGGTTAATTTGTCACAAATGTACCAGTTTTGGGTTTTTCATGGTCAAAAAAATAGTTTGAGTAAATTTGTCATAGGTGTACCAATTTAGGGTTTTTCAAGGTATTAACCCTAAACCTTTTTTTGTCACACCACAAATCCCAAAATTGTACTTGTGTAACGTACTCTAAACTTGTTTCAATAATATAAAAAACCCCAAAATTGTACTCGGACAACATATTTATCTAAAACTTATACTTATATAACACATTTACCTTTCATCAAAATTCTATTAACAAGTGCTGCTTAAAATCTTATGTGGCTGCATATATGAATGATGAAATCAAATGGTGCTGACATGGCACTTGATGGCAAAAATATGTCAACTCATTGTATATTTTTTTTTTTTTTTTTCCGTTTTTATTTTGTAATTTCCTCCTTTAAATTCTTCTTTGGTTTAGCAACAGTGAGGATGGTGGCGATGGCGACAATAAGGACTGCGGCGATGGCAAGGGCGGCAATGAAGATGAAGGAGGAAGGAAAAAAGAAGAAAAATAAATATTGATGAAGAATAAATGTGTGACATGAGTTTAAGTTTGAGATTTTTGATATTATAAAAAAATAAGTTTTGAGTAAATATGTCACATCGAGTTTAGAGTTTTTTATATCACCAAAAATATTTGGGGTAAATATGACACTATAATACAAGTAAATATGTCACAAGGGTTTAGAGTTCGAGGTTTTTGATATATTTAAAAAAAAAAAAAATGTTTAGGGTAAATATGTCAAAGTGGACATATTTTGGAGTTTTTTTTTTGGCAACTTTTACGCTAATCAAAATAATGGAAAGCCTCGTTTTACTCTCTGAAGCTAATAAATCCACTACAATGCAAGAACACACACATTTTTTTTTTTTTTTACTTCCTCTTTCACCCAAATTTCTGAAAAGATAATCTTAGACCCTTTCCTCCATCGAGTAAACCTTTCTGTCGCATGGTGTCTTTCAACTGAGGGTATAGGGTTGACAAGTTGGTTGAAAAATACTATGCGAAACATAAGCTGACCTAGTAGGAACCCTTGCGAATTCCACCGTCTCACCTCAAGCATGGGAGGCTAATATACTTGTCTACCCGGCGGTAGTCCTCGTTGAAGAGAAGACAATGAGTCTACCTTCCCCCGACGACCCCAAATGTTCTCCAGTGTATATTTATCTTCCCCACTAAGGGGGGAATGCCCTTGAATTTTATATCCCAGAATACAACGATGGCTTTTAAGGACTTGCCTAGATCCATCCATCTATGTATATGGATGTCAATAAAGAAGAGACGAGATGACTTCCTTTTTTTATGAGAGAGGGAAGAAAGGCTCGGAGTTTTGTATAATTATTATTTCAATCATACTATTAAGGATGCAATAATATAATATTTGTTCTAATGCAAATGCATATCGTGTGATTAATTATGAACGGTCATTATAAAAATGGTTTTAACTAATTCGTGAAAAATGCACATTAAAAATAAAATTTCTTGATAATAGATAGGGAGCATGGCTATTGAATTATGAATTACCATAATTAATTATGAACAAAGAAATATTTTTCTATCATCTGGTGAGAAAAATCTCATATGATTTTTCTATATAGATATACACTATTCGAGCACCATTGACTTATGCATGGTAGCTAGGGAACTTGGCATAGGCATCAAGGTTTCAAGTCCAGATCCCCAACTCCCGAGCCCTAGTCTTGGGACTTTAGGTCCACAAAAATTGAGCTTGAGAACTTGGTGACCGTGCTCTAGTCTACAAAGGTTGAGCCTAGGTCTATTGAGACTGGTCCTTGGACTCCAGCGATTGGGATCGAGACCCCTGGTGTTCGGGCTTAGGTCAATTGAGGCTAGGCTTGGAACTTCCAGACCAATGGTCGCACTCATGTCCATCGAGATTGGGCCCAAGGCCCTGGCACCTGTACCTAGGTCGATTGAGGCCGACCTTGGGTCGTTCGCAATTAGGTTTGGGCACAAACACTGGGATCTTGAGCGTAGTCTCCATGGACCCGAGCTTGGACATCACTAGGGTCTCAGCCCTGGAATTGGTGTCTTAGGCCCTCGCATTGGAGTCTTAGGCCTGGCCTCGATATACTTGGGGCTTGGCTCTTGACCACGAGCATCAACATCAAAGTTCCAAGCTTAACCTCGGTGGACTCGATCGTAGGTGTGGAGGACCTAGGCCCAACCTTGGTGGACTTGAACATTATTGCTTGAGTCCTAAGCACAACCTCGATGAACTCGAGTTTGGGCATTGAGGATTTGGATGCGGGCATCAAGTTTGAGGGCCTAGCCTCGATGGACCCAAGTGCTAGTGTTGAGGTCCACAGCCTAATCTTGTTGGACCTGAGTTCAAGCGTTGGGGATTTGGCCGTGGGTGCTTGTGGGCCGAGGCCCAGCCTCAGTGGACCCAAGGTGGGCCGAGGCCCGACTTTGAGTGTAGACACTAATATATTGGACCACATCTTGATGGACGTGGTCTCGAGCACAACCTGGATGGACATGAATCCGGGGCATAGGGATGTAGCCCCACTATCAATGGCCAAGGAACAAATATTGAGGTTTTCGTGTCCAACTTTTCGGTCCAAGCATTGATATCTTATCTTATTCTGAAAAGTGATTTTTGATTTTTTAAAAGAAGAAATTATTTTCCTAAATTTAAATTTTAGTAGGAATATTTTTTTTTTTTTGAACTAATTTTTCTTATTCAAATTTTGAAAAGCGAGGAAAATATTTCCCACGAAACATCCGAGCCTAAATCAAAGGAAGGAGTTAGCGTTAGGATAGGCCTTCCCGAAGCCTAATCAAAATATTTGCCACTAAGCTCTCTCCTCTTCCTGGTGAATTGATTAGCAATGGCGGCATGAAAAAATGAGCTTGAAAACTGAAACATATTTCTCGCGCCAAACAGAAGCGGAAAGCCAGCGAACGCCCCTGGAAACTCGGATCCTCAAAACCGAGCGGAAGCCCCAATCCCCGCAGCTCTTCTCCTCCGTCCCGTCTCCTTCGCCTCCCGATTGCCGATTGGAATTCCCTCAATCTCTTCCCCTTTGATATTCCACATCGGTGCTATGATATGATCACATCCACGCGGGCTTATGGGGAGCGGCGCTGAGACATCCGCGAGAAGGGCGACGGTGGCGCGGCTTGGATCCGACGGCGAGAGCGGCGGCGGCGGCGGCGGCGGCGGCGGCAGCGGCTCTGCTTGGTCGAGCGAGCTCGACCATGTGCCGCTCGCGCGGAGGAGGGATTGGCTGATGAAGTCGAGGCCTCGCGCGGGTGGCGTTCCTCCGAATTGCGCCGCGCCTGAGGGAGAAGTGGAGAAGCCAGTCGCGTGAGTTCTCAAGTTTTTCCCTTTTTTCCTAATGTGTTCTATTATGGTGGTTATTAGTTGCATAGAATTTGATAATTTTAGGGTTCACAAAAAGTTTTTTTTTTTACTGAGAGATATTGTTGTTCAGGGGTGGCGGAGATGGTCTTGTTGCTAAGAAGGAAGACGAGGACTGCAATATGCAGGTACCCTTCTTATTGATTTGTGACCGGCAGTGAATCTTGCTGCTTATTGTCATTCCAAATTTACAGCTCGTGGGTGCTCCAGTTGTGTTCTATCTTCTGTCTCTTTTGTTTTAGCTGAGAATTGGCTTCTTGTTTTTGAAATGTGTGGAATAAGAACTCCAACTTACCCATCAAAAAAGAAATCCATGGCCGGCTGAATTTGCTGTTGTGTTTCTGTTTCTTGAAGAACATCTCCAAATATGGTTTGGGATGATAGCGTAATAGTTGAAACTTTTCTAAGATGCAAATTTTTGTGTTTGACAAAGAAAAATAAAAGATGGTGTTTGTACTGTTTATTTGTATCTCGTATGCATTGTTTCGATGCTAGTCCAATTTTCTGATTGCTAAGTTCCTTCAAGAGTCAGATTCAATCTCTAACTTCCTTTTTTGAGTTATCCGAGCTTAGATGTTTATTGCTGATTCCTTTTAGGTTTCTAGAATGTGTAGGCAAGCTATTTTCTTTGATCATGCATGCACTGATTTTGTCTTTTCTTTACATTTTCTGTGTTGCTCTTTAATTGGCGTCACAGGTTGATAGTGGAGGAGATTTTGCAGGCAATAAGTTTTGTTCTGAGTCAGAGAGAATACGGAAATGTTCCATCGATGGAAAATCCTCACAGGGTCGAAATCAGTCAGGGGAAGTTCATGAAAAGAATTTACAGGATGAATGTGGAACTATGGCATTTGATACATCACGTGATACCACAGCAATACTTCTAGGTCATACCTCAGTTGATACTTCAGCAGTATTCCCTTCCAGAGAAAGTGAATGGTTTGGATTTCCTGATAATGGTTTGGATGGTGAACCTGCAAAATTTCAAAATCGAGAAAAAGTTGATTTCATGTGCTCACCCATGCGATTGCCTTTGGGGGAAAACCAGTCTAATATGCAGAATAATGTTCCTGGAGCCATGCATGATATGATAATTTCAAACAGTGTAACCTCAAGTAAAGTTAAAATTGAACCTTCTGATGACAATGACTTGCTCAACCAGCAAATTTCTGCTGTTGACGTATCCCACTTGTTAGATTCAGAAATGAGATTGAACAAAAGAAATGGTGAAATTCAAGATGATGGGTGGTCAGATGAACTCGACCATGTTCTGCTGCTACTGAGAAGAAAAATGTTGTTAGCAGGCAGGAAGGTTCCAGGTGCAGATAGCCCTAAATCTGCTATATCTAAAGTAAATGACAGCGCATGCATGTGAGTGTTATTTCCTTCGTTATTTTGTTTGAAGATGCCTCCTGAAATGTTTCGCAGAATGAACTTAGAATCTTGGCTTCTGTGGTTATGTGCAGGTCCCATCATGATGTTGCAGTTGTAAAGGAAGAGAAACAACTTCATCCTTCGGTAAATAAATTTGTCTCAATCTCTGTGGTTTTGTTTGATCACTTTGGGTTTTATTCAACAATTACTGTGTTTTGAAATATTTGAGATGATCTATAGTCTCTTCAAGACTTCTTTGCCCTCTTGAGAAACAGGATACTCTTGGCTATTACAAATTTCCCTAACATTACTCTATTTCAGTGAACTTCATATAATGTCTGAGTCATGTAGTAATTTTTTTTTTTTTGGGTCAGAAGAGTTATGCCGTAATTGGCTATGATGGTTTTTGGATATTTTTGTTGTAACTTTAAGAGATATGATATTAGGTAATATACTGGAGTAACTTATGCTTTTAACTTTTGGATTTTTGTGAATTTTGTGAAAGCCGCACTTTGACTTTTATTTGCGCCAAACACTTTAACCTTTTAAATTTTCCAATATTAACATGTGGAATCATGTGGAATCATTTATAGTTTTTTTGAAAATTTTGAAAATTTAAATTATTCTGAAGGAAAGTCATAGGTAGAAGTTAGAAGTAATAGAGAAGTGCAGGCAAACAGGCTCTTCTTTGCCTCAGATTTCTAACAATGTGGAGTCAATAATATTTGATTATGGAAGTGGAAGGGCGTAGAAGGTTGCTACTATTGCACTTGATAAATGGTCATGTAACAACAAAAAGGACAACTAATGCTTCCAACAGTTTGTGGGGTTGGCTAGAGAAAGCACATTGTGGAAGAGAAATGAGCCATTACATGTAGTATCTGCCATAATGTAAAGTTAGGAAATTGCATTTGCCAAAAGGTCAAGCAGCTATGAAATGGGCCATAGTGCATTCAAGTTTATGTGTTGATAACAGTAAACATCTTTTTGTATTGGGTAGGGTCTCCCAGGAGATGACTATGTAAAGAATATTGATGGAACTACAAGGGATGAGATCCAGCCTTTGCTAGTGTCTACTGGATTTGACTCATGTGACATGTTGGAACGAGGTGATTCTGATATATGTGGAAGTACGGTGACAGATGCATCTGATACTTCTGTTTCACAATGTTGTTTTGGAGCTAATCAAGTTTCCTCATTGCCTATTGTATTTGAGAGTATTCCGTCAAGTAAGTCAAGAGATTTTGTGGAACTTAAAAAATGTGTAGACACTGCTCTATCCAAGGGAAAATTGCCCAGGTCAAATTTGTGCGATGTACAGGATCCTGTTTTATGTCCAATGATGATAACAAAGCCTGCTGCAGCTTTGAAACAATCTACCAAAGTTAAGATTGAACCTCCAGATCATCATGCCATGCCAAAGAGTGATAATACTTCCAAGGATAACTTAAACGTGAAGATGCTACCAGTAAAGAGTGAAGCACAAGACTCTGATGATTTTTCATCGGACAAGGTGGACCATATGCTGCTGCGAGAACGTTTAGAACTACTGACATCACGCATAGACTCTGTGGCTGATACTAATAAGACATACTGTTGTTACACCGAACTCATCCCTTCTGTATGTGGAAGCAGTCATCCAATTCCAGAATCCGTTAAGCTGACTCTGCCCAAGCGTCTGCGGAAAAGAAAAAAGACTGCCACGTAGGTGCTTTCATTAATACATACATTCGTACAGGCATGCATACATACACATAAAGGTCCATATTTGTTAAATAAATCATCATAAATCTGTTCTTCAATAGAGAAGAAAAGTGACAAGCAGGAATAATGACTAAGCTGAAGGAAGAAATAATTTTATGAGCTTCAAGTCCATTACAGTGATCTTTTTTCCCTGGTGCAGCGATTCAGTTGAAACTGCCTTGGAAGAAGATGCACCAGGACTTCTGAAGGTGTTTTTAAAGACACTTCCTTTTATTTTTTTCTTTGTCATAACAAAATACAAGATCTTTCTGAATAATATTTTGGCAGGTGTTACTTGACAAAGGGGTTACAGTTGATGAAATTAAGCTTTATGGGGAGGCAGAGAGCAATGAACTTGTGGAAGAATCTTCTGGCAATAATGGCTTTTCTGAGCTTGAAGATGTAATATCAAAGGTCAGCAAAATTGTTTTATGCAGGAATTTCTTTTTTACCAGTATTTTCTTCAATTGTTCTTGTATAATTGCCTTACTGTTATTGACAATTGTGGTCACTTCTCGTATTATTGGCTTAGTGTTTTCTCCCTTGGCTCATTTGATTATAGTGTTTGGGGTTTAGGCATATCGTGTATTCTGAGCCGGACATTTTTAGTTTCCTGTCTTTTGGATCTTTTTAGTATTAGCCACAACCCAAAAACCCCCCAAAAAAAAAAAAAAAAAATTCTCCCTTGGAAAGAATTCTAAATGAAGATCTTGCCAATTCAACTAGTAATTGGGGCCTTGAAGATGTTAGAAAGCTGAATGAGGTGGCTTGTTCTCCTCCTTTAATAATGTCATTTTGTGATGTGATTATGTGAAGCTGAGATCATCTCAGTTCTCTCAAAAGCCTGCGGGGCTGAAAGTTTGTCGGACTGCATGCTTGAAAGTTGACATAGCAGAAGTAAACCTCCTTTTATGTATGCTGCATCAGCTGGATTTTGATTCCGGTTAGTAGTGATGTACCTTTTTGCCCTCTTTTTCAATAGATGATAGTTAGTGTTAAAGATGTCAGCAATATTTTATGTCTAGTTACAATCATGTTCCTGAAGTTTATAATTTCTTGCATTTTCTGTGATGATTGACAAGAATGCTGTTCCCACTAAATCGTTGCACTCATGCAGTGACGGTCCTCTATCAGTAAACTTGCACAAAAATGAAAGGTGTTTATTCTATTGTTTTGAAATGGCACCTTATGTCAAACGATGCATTGTCTAATTTTCAATTTTTCTTCTCTCTCCCACAAATATATGTTCTATATTTAGTACTTCTATTGATGTTGTTTTGATTGATTAATTGCATTACATATAATAATTGAGTATGTAGTATGTCTTAGGCATTGGTATCAGAGGATTACATATTGTTGCTAAAAATTAATCTCTTCCTATGAAGTTGAACTGCAATCATGCTTATTTTTTGGCTGGAACAACTTTATTCTCAGCGCCAATCTTTCTTGAAATTTCCACCTATACGTGGCTCAAAGGATGCAAAAATTAGTTATTGCCTGGCTTGCCTTCTCTCTCTGGTGGAGCAGGTAATGACTCATATAATCCTTGCCACTCTACAATAACGCGAATAGTCAATCATATTATTTGATGCTACTCTCTCTCTCTCAGACACGATATCTGCGTTTCCGGAAGTGGCCAGCTGAATGGGGTTGGTGCCGGGACCTTCAATCATTTATATTTGTCTTTGAAAGGCATAACAGGTGATTATGGCAGCCTTAATCATGCTTTAAACCTTTGTTTTTGGTATCCTGCCTCACGTCATACATTCTTTTTCCACTCAATTTCAGAATAGTCATGGAACGTCCGGAATATGGGTATGCCACATATTTCTTTGAGCTGGTTGATTCACTGCCTATTGATTGGCAGATTAAGCGGTTGGTGATTGCCATGAAGCTAACTAGCTGTAGCAGGGTGGCCCTAATCGAAAACAAAGTGCTAACGGTAATATTACTTTGTTTTCCCAAATTGAGCCCCCCCCTTTTTTTTAAATAATTCCGAAATGATGTGCACTTTTGCAGTTCTTCTATTATTGTCTGCACTCAGTAATGTCCTCCTTGGTTATTTGGTCTTGATTTTCCTCATTGCTTTCCATAGCTTGCATGTCTGGCCAACTATCGACTAACTTCTTCCGACTGTTAATACATGTAGACTCTTGATCAGATTAGGGCATATAATTTAAATCACTGGTGGATTGGAACATATACGGTTGTATTGTTGCATGCAACCGTTCTTGACTAGTGTCGACTGATAATTCTTGATCTGTCCATTTTAAGGTTGGGGAAGACTTGACTGAAGGTGAAGCACGGGTCTTGATGGAATACGGCTGGGTACCAAATACTGGCTTGGGCACGATGCTTAACTATTGCGACAGAGTCTATCATGACCAAAGGAATGAGATGGATATCTCCGAATGGAGGGTGAAGATAGGGAAGTTGCTGATCGAGGGCTATAATGGGGGAAGCATTGTCCCGACCAACATCGGAAAGAAAACAGAACATCGGGGTTCAATGGAACGTGAAAGCCTGGAGATCTCACAGGTTAAAATGGAGGCGGGGCTTTAGTTTATCGTAATGGTCAAATTGTACATACTTCTCTCAAGCTGGCTGATGACAATCCACCCTAGATGTAGAAACTCAGAGCGTAATCTGTCTTTTCTAGATATAACTTACGCTAATCAATTAGTTTGTTCTTTCAGATGTACCCTTCGCACTGTTGGAGATTATTTCATTAATTCGAGCACATCATGATATCTATAAAGAAATAGGGGTTGCCTTGGGACGATTAGACATTAAATAAAGATCGAATAGGATAAGCACAAGATATGATTTGTAATGTCCTCTGCGTCATTTTGTAAATGTCCGGATATAACATGGATATAGACACTGGAATCGAAGTCGCCATCCTCTCAGGCCATGTGATTAGGGTCATGGTGAGGGAATCGATATAAAGCCTCGAGAGAGAGAGAGAGAGAGAGAGAGAGACCCAGGGGGGACGTTTGAGATGGGACGAGGTAAGGCCTGCGACAACGACGAGGCAACGCTGCGACATTGAACGATACTGGGGGTCGCATGCTGGTCTTGGTCGTGTAAAGTGAACTGTGGCCGTTGTTCCTTCTCCTTGATTTACTAGATAGTAGGAATCCGAGTATACCTTACCCCTTAGGTGAGATTTTTTTTTATCCGGAGTATCTGAATTTTGCAGTGCTCAAACATCAAATAGATTAAGAGTCATCTCATCTGGAATTATATCTAGCCCACCAAACACAGCCTGGTTGTATTGGGCCCATTGGCTTTCTTGAAATACTATAGCCACTTGTATCTTTCCCGATGATTTTGATTAAGGCTTGAAACCGGCGGGCTCTCTAGAAGTTCGAGCGGCTCTGCCTGCTAAGCCCCAAGCTTCACATTTCAGGTCTTTCTACTTCATTTTCAACTTGAAGGGCTTGGTCGAATTGTTGAAGCCTCCCATAAATGGTCCGGCTCTTCCCAAGCCTCGGGTCTAAAAATTCCTGCATGATTCGAATATCGGTGGTCCTAATATAGAGCCTCAAATTAAGGAAATGAGAGTACAGGGTGCTGCAGTTCTGTTCACCGTACTTTATGTTATTCAGAAAGATGAACAATGTTTCCGATCTGCACGTTCCTTTGAGGGACATAGAAGATATATCCTAAGCATTAAATGAAAATTTTGACTCGAGAACTTTTGTATCGATCTTTTAGCCTAGAAACTCAATAAATTATGGAGGGAGATTCATAGGGTTGCTTAATTGAATGTTTTTGCCCCTAACAACTATTTGTCTTGTCTTCTCTACACGCATGGGCGGCAACCCGGATGTTCCCTTTCGCTCGTTGCCTCGTTTTTGTCAATGAACATCAGAAAAAAAAAATTCCATAAATTTGGAAAAGGTGAGAGATGCTTGAAGTGGATGTTTCGCGTGTCGATTGTCTTAGTCTATAAGACTCTCTCGAAATCCCTCTGTGCGATTTCACTATGTTTGGTCGAGTTCAGACTTCCTCGTCCAACGACCAATGCCCGTGCACCGACGCTGACACCTCCTCCCCTCCCCACCCCCGAAATCAAAACCCCAGATTTATTAAAAGCGGTCCACAAGTTCAGTTATGGCTGACATTGGCCCTGCCCCAAAGTCTAGGAGTGTGCTCTCCTAACGTCACGGTGACGCTTGCATCATGTCACTCCCCCCGCCCATCGCCATCTTTGAATTTAGAAAACTATAATGGGAAATGTCTCTCCCTTAGCCGTGACTTTTCATCTTTGCTCGTAGACACCACCAAATCTTAGGTAGTTAGACGCGACGTATCAAGTCAATAAAAAAAATGTTTAAATCCAAATATTCAAATTGATCAGTTAACATGAATCATACAAATGTAAGGTCCATTGGAACGTTATAAATGTGGAATACTTATATCTATCCTCTCACATGCAAACGAGACCGAGAACCACATGAGTTATGTTGGGCGGGAGCCTAACTTTGATATGTTGTTGTTAATTCAATAAAAAATCTTAAACTAATGGATGCAGGGAAGTTATCTGAATAGAAGACCCATTGAAACCTCGTAGACAAGCATACATCGCGCCAATTGGGATGAGATTCATAACGCGTGGGTAGCAGTGATTGGTTGGTTATGCTACTTCATTGCCGCTAAGTCTTGTCGGCATTGCTTAAAACACTTTGTCCGTGTGTCCCGGGCTCTCAAACTTCTCATTCTGCAGTACCTTTTCACGGAAGCCCCCGTGCATCTCTTTCAAGCCATCTAAGATTTATTATACTCTAAGCAACTCGCCGTGTTTGGTAAGCAACTTTTGGTTTGAAGTATTCACTTATCCAGTAAGTCAATCTAACGTTCCGTCGCCATCATCGACTAGGACTTCTTCGGATTTAGTCTCTTATAAATATTTGGTGATGGGTCCGATCATAGGTAGACTTTAAAAAGCAAGCACGAAATATTTAACATCCAATAAATATCTGTCGTATGTTTACATCTTAGCAGCAGAAATTAGTCTTAGAATATCGAGCAGTTGCTCATTTCTTATCCCGGATGCCAAACTCATGAAAACCGACGATGTGCGTCGATGATGATGTGGGCGTAACACCGATTGATGCAGGTATCTCACCATAACATTTGATTGATGGACGGATAACCTATTGAGAACGCGAAGAAAAAGAACGAGTCAAGCGCACATAAATTGCGGACGGCATCTGTGTCTCGACACAGATTGCTACCGGAATGACAATGCGAACCGTTCATATTCATGAAACGGGAGAAAATGAAGGTGCGTGGGCACCCTCCAAAACGTTCTGTCTTCCTATTCAGCGTCTTGAGTTGACGATTACGCGTCCCACAGCAATTTCACACCTCAAGAAGAAGTGATCGAAAGAACATTGCGAAAGCAGTTCGATGAAGACGCCCTTGTCGGCATTATGTTGATTCGGAGGTCATTTATGAAGGAGAAAGATTGCTACATTCACAAGTAAATAAGAAGCATCTAATGTGAGATTTTGTGGGATTGTCGTCAACTATTCTAAAAACTTAAATTATTGGAAAAACACCCTTGTAACACTCTCTTTCAAGGGTAAGCTAATAACATAAATAAATAAGAGGTTTGAAAAGATTTAAACTTGAGATTTCTTATACTAATACCATTAGAGGTTAACTTATCCTAAAAGTTTAATTTGTTAGATAAAACCGTGATCAATACTTGAAGTTCTAATCTCTGGATTTGAAAGTGTTCGTGGAACATACCAAGCAATGAGAGCATTCGCTTTTCCTTGTCCAAGAATTCTTGTGGAGGCTGTCAAAGAGTGACGGCAGGGTTTCAAGTGGCCTAAGATTTTTTGTTGTTGTCTTTTCTATGTTCTAAAAGTCATTAGAAACATCAAACTAAATTACAAATAACGGGCTTCCACCATCGTACTTTAGGGTTTTGAAAAAACATTGGCGGGACCAGATTTGTAATCAGTCAAGTCAGTGGGGTTTAACCCGCAAAACAAGCACATTCGATCCTGAGACCATCTTTCACGATTCATCACCATCTTCTTTGCCACAGTGTAACTCCATATCGTGATGTTTGCTTTTTCTCTGTATCCATGAAGAATGTTCTCGATCACTTGCGCTTTACAGATGGACCTCTACCCGATCATCGATTGTCATACCAAGGACGCATAAGACACAACACATCAACCGACGGAGAAAGTGGGATCTCTGCACTTTTGATTTTATCCGAATCTTTTATGAAAGGGATCGGATTCTCTACCCGTTTCTCTTTTTTCAATCGTGACGAAGCGGTACTCACGACCATTTCATACTAGACTAAGTCCGCCTTTCGAATTTAGTTGAAAATAATAATAATAACATTCGTGTCAACATTAGAAATTTTCAAGAAAGTACGTTCTATTACTATGTTTTATATAAAGAAAAGATGAAGTCATACATTTAAGGTATCGCAATCCTTTTTAGTATCGATGTTTTCTCAATTAGTCCTTTATAAATATTCTATCAATAGTCAATGCATAAATCAATATCTCACGGTACTCAATTAAATTTAAATATTTTTCTATCTTATAAACAATTATACCAATAAGAAAATTTAAATATATGTCTACAATTTCTTGTTATTATGTCAATAATTTATTTAATTAACAATTCAAGTATTTCGTACTAAAGTCATTTTGCAAAAGTCTTTTAAATGTTGATTTTTTGCATGGATGCGGTACTCATGTACCTTTCGATAGTCTATTCCGGAGAAAAAATTGTTGGGATACTAAATGTCACATCTCCTTTTGATTTACTTAGAAACCAAACGGGCCGGCAACCTAAGTATATAATTTTAAACAATATAATTGCTAGATGGTTCAAATGCTATGAAATTCGTAAAGTTTTGCTAGTCAATTATTTAACAAGGGCTCCTCTGGATAATATTTGGACATTTTTCACTTTTTAATGGCATTCACCAAATAAAAGTTATTATCGAGTAACAGACCTTTTCAATGGATCAAAGGATCAAAACCGTTTGATCTCGTGGGATCTATACGTACGAGGCTTGCATAAGGAGTCCGGAAAATTCGACGATCGCGAGTAACAAGATCCAGTGGACCGGCGTCTAGGCAATGATTTTCCTTTGTGACTTTTATTGGAGATCTTCTGCAAATGGCCGCTCGTGATTCGACAAGTTTTCATGTTTTGAGTGGCTCGAATTCGGAAATTGACATGTTTTTCAACACAAACGAGTGTGTGAGGTAGAGAGAGAGAGAGAGAGAGTGGACGGTGGGGCAAAAGAAGAGCCACTAAGTAGGCCAACGGAATAATCGGTGGGCGTGCTTGGGAGGACAGGCCCTTCGATCCTGCGACCGCCCCAGTGACAATTAATCCCCCTCCATTTTTGCTCTCCCATTCTCTCTCTCTCTCTCTCTCTCTTTTTGCCACCTTTGCCCTATCCCCACGAACTTTTCCTAAACTAGAAAAGTCTTAAGGAAATGCACACAATTCCTAATATGTCGACATGATGATGGCCCCACCATCTCCTTTATTAAATGGAGATCGGAACCGGGCGTAAATTTAGGGATATAATGAGATATTGGCAGGTGATGCGATGTGTTGATTACACTAATAGATTTTTCGCAATCAAATTGAAAAAATTACTCAACAAATTAGCGTTATCCTGGAGGGGGAAAACAAAGAAAGAATAGAAAAGAGCAACGCGACATATTCACCAAACTTCTCTTCCTCATCCTCAAGACTGCATTTGCAGCCCTGACATCTGGCTAGTTGGTACTCTTATCTTCCCTTCTTTGCTACACCCCACTACTCGTCTTCTCTTGAACTTTCTAAGTGTCGAGATGGGATAAGGTAGCCCTTCCATGGAGACAATGATTGTGGTGTACTTGGCATTCTTCTTTTCACATGGGTTTCTTGTTCTTTTCTCCTTTCTTTCTGTTATTCACTTTTGGAAAGGTACTTATTTAAATAAAAACCTCCCTTTTTTCACCTTGCATATCTTATGTTATCTCCAATGAAATGCAAGGATATTCCCCCACCCCCACTATGATGTTGTTGGAAAAGCCCTCCTTAAAAGAAGTCAAATGGCGTGGCCACTGGGGTAAGCTCACCTTGCTTAAAGGATTGGACTCCATGATTGGTTTTATGGAAATTCTAATCTATGTTCATGATGTGATGAGGTAAACAGGTGTTGCCCTCTAATTATTGTATCATCCTATGAGCCCGAGGCCTAAAAAAGATTAGATTATATCATTAGTTTCTTTCAATGTCAAAATGACGTAAGGATTGCGAGTGAAACCATCATTAATTAGGGTTTCCGAGGAATCGTATGTTACCAACTGGGATGAGCAAGAATTCCAATTGGTCCTCAACTAGTTATCATGCAAACTTCATGCCTATGTCACATATGCCTTCCCTAGGACCACCTATAAATCTACTCTTTTTCTCGCATCGAATGATTAAATTGTTAGTATTGTCAAATAATTTATGTCGCCCGACTCTTAAAGGTCCTCAACCGATGCATCATTAGCATTATAATCTTTGTAATTACAACAGGATATAAGTAATGAAATAGTGTGATGTACTGTCATGATTGATGATAAGTTGATTACAACAGGATATAAGTAATGAAATAGTGTGATGTACTGTCATGATTGATGATAAGTTGAAACACTATGTTGCGTTTATACTAGGGAAAAGTGCTAAAAAAGTCATAAACATTTTGTATTTGTGTCAATTTAGTCATAAACTTTTTTTTTGTGTCAATTTAGTCATAAACCTTTTTATGTTGTGCTAATTTAGTTATTTCTGGCCAATTTTGGCAAGATTTTGCTTACTAGACGCCGGTCGTCTGATGTGGCCTCATTGGCATTGATGTGGATAACTTTTAATAATATTGTAATATTTTTGAATTTTTTATTTTTATTTTTACTTTTTCCTTCTCCTCCTCCTTCCTCAGGTTCAGTGACCGACCAGTGGCCACGAGGGCGGCCTCACGCTAGGCGGTGAGGCTTGCCCGCATGGTGCTGCCATGGGCGAGGCTCGACCCTCGCCCACCCGGCGCGAGGCCGGCCTCAAGGCCTAGGCGGCGAGGCCAACTTGAGGCGCGAGGGTGGCCTTGCGTCGGGCGGGCAAGGCTTGCCCTCGCCGGATCTAGCGAGGTGGCCGGCGAGGTCGACCTCGACCTCGCCGGCTAGAGGAAGGAGGAGGAGAAGGAAAAAATAAAAATAAAAAGAAAAAAATTCAAAAATATTATAATATTATTAAAAAAGTTGTTTACATCAGCTCCGATAAGGCTACATCAGCCGGCCGGCATCCATTCAGCAAAATTTGGCCAAAATTGGTCGGAAAGGACTAAATTGGCATAACGTAAAAATGTTTAGGACTAAATGGGTACTAACAAAAGTTTATGATTAGATTGGCACAAATACAAAAGATTTAGGAAATTTTTAACACATTTTCCCGTTTATACTAGATGGGCACATTTGTGTTTAATTTTGGTTTACTGATGCAATGGGAACTTTCCTAATGCACGAATCTAGAACTCATCTAAACTCCTCCCCAGCATAGTTTTTAATCTACTCTTCTTATACACTCAATATTGTGTGTCATCGAATCATCAATGGAAACCTCATTATGGTGTTGAAATAATTAGTTTCTTGCAATAAAAGAAATTTCATTTGCATTTCATCATAGTCATAATGGATGAACTATCACAAGCATTAGTAGTTAAAACATTTTGCAAGATACGTTTCCCACTTAAGTCAACTATAATAATCGTTTCCCTATTAAGATCTTTTATTGTAGGGTGTTTTACTGTGGTACACTAGCGGGTTAAAAACAAAATTTCATGAGCAAGGGTTGAATACCATTCCAAAATTTGAAAAAAGTGTACATGAACTTGTGAAAAGGTACAGAACTCAAATTTCCTCAATTTAGGTAAGGGAAAACCTACTTAAAATCCACCCGGAGCAAGCACTTTCGCATGCAAATGAGCTTGCAACACATGTTTCTGGATCATTCATAATCACTTCTCATGGACAAGCGAGTCACCGGAGAACATATGGGTCAAATAACGTGTGAACGTGTCGAAAGGAGGAATCATCGACTGAGACGGAAGTGGGTGACAAGTTGGAGGCAAGATTCTGTCCCTCTGTCCTGACAAGTGAGACTCGACAAATTTTTTCTCTCGCTCCGATCTCCGATCAGCCACACATAAATTTCCAAGTTGAAAAGGAAAGAGTTTGACTCGAATAATGAATCCGAGAAAGTACGGAGCGACAAAACATGACGCCACGTCGAGCTGGTCTTTTAACCTTACCGGAGATCTTTTAATTCGCTTCCCGCGTTGCTTTTGTTCACGCGTATGTCGGTGACGGGAACAGAAGCTCCCTCCCACTCAATTAGCTGATCTCACGCCAGGGTTTTTTTTTTAATGTATTCGAAAAGAAGATAAGCTATCTTCCCATGGTGAGATCTGGTGAGATCTCCGACCACCGTCGATCTCTCCGACCACGCCAATGAATCAGCCAATCTCATTTCGCGTTTCTGTGTAAGCCATTCTTGCTGTCATCAAAATAATAAGACCAGATTCTTTGCACTAAATGACAATGGGCACCACGTTGTATATTCGTAATGATGATAGCTTGAAGTACAAATGTCATTGTGATACCTTCAAATCAAGTCACTTGAGATATCAGTCGTTTTGACTCATTCATACGCCTCATGGACAATTTTTTTTTTTTTTTTTTTTTTCGGGGTTGAGTCATTAAGTAATTATTTGGGATGTCACCGATTCTGATAGAGCTCTCACCTGAATATAGTTAACAGTGGAGTACAATTGCTAAACGACGCCTTTATATCAAAAGGTGACTCTTGTGAGTTAATTGCAATTTTAATTTTATAACCTAAAACCTTTCCTTCTGTTTGGTATGTAATTTTGATTCATTATTGTCCCTTCGCTATTCTAAAAGCCCTCCAAGAGCTGCACCTTGTCTAGTCTCTCTCGCCTTGATGATCACTATTCCACCCTTGTTGGACCCAGTTGTTATGGTTGTGATGAATTAATTCGATCAATTGCAAACATTTAGACTACTTTAAGCATCTTTCCTGTATAAGAAATAAGATAGGTTAATTTATACTTCAGGTAAATATTCTAAGAACAATTCATCTCACAGATAGGAGAAGGGCTTGAAAAGTAAAATAAAATAAAAAGAGTGAAAAAAACTGCCCTTCAATGTGGCAACTAAAAAAAAAAAGTCCTTTCTGGGTAACAGAGAAGTTGATCAATTTTATAACTTTATCACACATTTTAAAAAGAATTATCAACTGCAACTATTTTCAACTGATTGATGATGTAGTTATTATATTCGTACATATGGTGTCTACGCGGCCATTATATCTTTTTGATTTCTCTCCACTTTATCAAATAACCATAATGAGCGTGGACTATTGATTTTGCCTTAGAGCTACCAAAATACTCAGTGGCTTACAAACAAACCCCAAGCGGGACCATTAAAATCAGTATTTTTGTTTTCTACATGGATATGTACCTAATTATTGACATCTTCTCGCGTCTCCATATGACCCAAGTTGCTTACCTTTCGTTGTCAGAAATGAGCTGATGATCTATCATGAGACGGAAGATCTCGTCGGCTGATTCACGTGGCGATTTAGAAGAATATAAAAAAAAAAAAAAAATCAGAAAATCGCACCAAAGAAGAGAGTGTGACTTCATTTGGACCATCTTTTTGAAATTTGAAGGGCATTAATGGTCTGAAACTCGCAGCATATGCCGAAAAATTAGAATTCATACTTTCACACCAGCATGAACCTGGGCTCACATTTTCTTCATCGCTATCTTTGAAAGCACGAATGCATTTGTGGTGGAAAATTTCAAAAGGAAAATAACAAAAAAAAAAAAAAGCAATAAATTTATCGTAGGCCAATTCGGTTTTAAACATTTTTATTGTGTCAATTTAGTATTACACATTTTGACGATTTGCTAATATAATTATTTTGATCAATTTTGACTAGAAATTACTGATATAGATGCTGGCCCTCTTATGTGGTACAACCATTGCTCATGTGGATAATTTTACAATTTTTAATAATTTTTATAATTTGAGAATTTTTTTTTTCCAACTTTGGGTCGACGAGGTTGCTAGTCAACCATCCCCTGGTCTGGATGAGGACAAGGGCTTGGAAGTTGCCTGGACCAAGTGAAGGCGTTGGGCTCTCATCCAAATCTAGGCAAGGGCCAAATCTCGATTGTTAGTTGGCGAAAGCAGTGACGCCCTCATCTAGTGGTCATCAGTAGGGGTGTGCAATTAGACCACTCGAGAACTAGACTGGATTGCCCAATAAATAGGTTCAGAAATTGGTTCCCTTGGAATCGGTTTGGGAACAAGTTCCATTGGAACCAGTTGAAATCAATTTAGAAACATATTCTGAGTAAATACCTACCCGAGAATCGGTTCAGATTGACTATTCTGAAACCAGTTTTAGAACTAGCTTTATAAATTAAAAAGCCAAGACCCTACTTTATTTTTTCCCTATATTCTAACCTTAGCACTTTGTCCTCTGTCCTTCCTCGGAACTTCTCATTAGTCTTTCCACTTCCCCTAAATTTTTATGGATAAATAGGGAATTGAGTTTTATAATTTATATTTTATGTTATGTGTTTGAACCTTTTTTTGTTTATAATTGTACATGACTATGTGTTTACTTTATGGAATGTTGTTTTTGGCGGATGGGAATTTCTATTGTTCATCTTTTATTTGAACCTTTTCATTGCTCATAATATCATATGTTTTTAAAAATGAACCAAACAAAGGAAAAAAGAATTTCCAGGTAGACCCTGGAATCAGACTAGAAAAATAGGGTGGCTTCAAAAACCGATTCTATGCAAATAGGGTAGATTCTAAGGTCCAAAAACTGAGAATTAGTTATAACATGTTAGGTTTCATATTTCAATTTTGGAACCTATCCACCCTAGAACCGATTACTCTTAGTCAGTGGTCCTCACTTATGGCTGGTGATCTTGTTGCCTAGAGTTGAATAACAAAAGAAGAAAAAAGAAAAGAAAAGTAAAAAAATACACTCAAAATATTACAAAATTATAAAAATTATCACGTTAACGCTAGGAGTGCCACATAGGATAGTCGATGTCCACGTCAGCAGTTTTTGACCAAAATTAGCTAAAACAATTATATTGATAAATCGTAAAAAGATTTAAAAATAAATTAGTTGTTGTATAATATATTTGTGGCTTTTTTGATAAATTTCTCGAATTTCAAGTACCTACACATTGCAAAAAATCAAGAGATTGTCATCTTTCTATTAGGTCAAGCCAATTGCATTTCAAAACTTATCGTGACACGCCCCGAAACAAAACCCTTGTTCTAACATCTTCTTGCCATTGTACTATTATTAGTTTCATCGTTCACATTGAACCAATCCATTTTCCATATTATCCATCTGCTCATCTGTTTCTAATTTTGAAGACAAATACTAGCAACACTCTTGTCAAGCTCGTCGGAAAATATGCCATGGATATAAACTCTCGTGACAAACATGTAATGAAAAACAGATAGGGGAGCATAAAATTACCAAAAACTGGCAAAACCTAGAATTGTTTACGAGGTCATCAACTTACGTAACAACAGGTGGTAGGTATGATTCCTTCACGATTAAGAAAGGCAACGTTAGAATTTAACCTAGTCAACGAATATGATCAACTGCATTCAAGCAAGCCCTCCTATGCATGTTTGCGGCAGGGGCTGACATTCTCACATCTGCCTTCCCCTCTTCTTCCTAATTTTTACTTTATTTTATTCATTTAGTTTATATGTCTCTCTTGATCTCGCCTCAAGCATATGTAGAACCATTCAACTATGACCCGATGAAAAATGACTGAATTCAAAGCTGATTTTGTTCTTAAAGCAAATGTCTCTTCATAAATACCGGTTGGGACATAGTTGACCACCTGTACGGAAGGTTAGTACGGCGCTTCTGGTCCGAGATTTTGTATTTTGACATTTCTACGAATTTGTCAACTGTGTTTTTGTCTTGATAAAACTCTTGAGATCTTCGGATTCGATTGTGAGTCCTAGTCTTTGTTATTCAATTGTGGCGATTGTAATGGTTCGCTTTTCTTTTTTTCTTTTCGTTTTCAAGTAAGCTGATCGAAACTGAAATTGCTTTAATGAAGAAGAGTGGATTATATTTTCAGTTGTTGTAATTTATGGATTATCTGATAGTCTGTTTGTTTATCTATTAGTAATTGACTGAAAAATTGATTAGACAATGACCAAAGTGAATATATATTTATATGTGTTAGAATATTTAAATAATAAATCACACATTGATCTAACAATTTAAGTTTTTTAAAACAGTTGACTGTGATCTCATAAAATCTCACATGATATCAAAACTAGAGACCTTGAATTTAAATCTTTTCAAGCCCCGTTTGCCTCCCAAATAAAATAATCCTACATTCAGTATTAGACAAAAAGTCCAGATTAAGCGTGAGTGGGTGTGTTAGAATATTTAAATAATAAATCACGCATTCATTTAACAGTTTAAGCTTTTAAAGTAATTAACAATGGTCGAATCTCATAGTATATAAATGCAAAAGTCTTTTTTATGCACATCAATGTATGCCTAGGATCTCGAGACATGTCGAATATGAGTCCATAGTTTATATGGATAGAATATCCAATCAATAAGCTCAAATTAATAGTTGGAGAGAGATCATATATATCTGAAGAGTATGTAAACCCCATCCACAAGCAATCTTTGATACTTTTTAACAAATAAACATGGCTAAATTGTGTGGAGTACAAGATGTTTTATCCTGATAATTGAATGTTGAAGCCTAAAATTAATTGATCGGTATGGTTATTATAAAAGGAAATTGTTGGTACATCATAGAATCGTTGGAATAGTCAAGGATGGGATGACATATCGGTAACTACTATTTCCTCACAAAGCCCCGGTCGAGTAGGATGAAAGATTGGAAAGTCCAGGTCCTATATAAAGAGAGAAAAAAACCGATTTAATAATCTCAAACTCAGATCATTCGCACGAATCCTTTATAATATTTAATTAGAGTCAAAATTAATGGCAAATGAACTTTGGTAATTGCCAATGAAATCTTGAATAATTCAAGGAACTCAAGAAATTGCCTATTATATTATGACACATTTCACATCCTCACTCGGTCCGTCATTACCATTACGAATGGTGGGACGCGTGTCGCTATTACTAGTAGCTTCGGTTTTAGCTTGCCCAATCAAGCAATCTTTGTGATGGTTGCATAGGAAGATGATTGAATCATCCTACCAAAAATGTTTATTTAATTTAAATTGGGTGACCTAATACTTGTCTTGTAATACCTTGAAGTTATATTATAGCAATACCAATATGACATCCACTTTGTTGAAAATCAGGATAACGATAAGGACTATTTACAAACACTAATGTGCGTACAATTAGATCTTGGGTCATGTTAAATGTTGCCCTCAGGTAACTTATTGAGTATACTTAATGATGAAAGATTTTGGTTTTCAATTCATCAATGAGACATAATATGATTTAATTGGGTGTTTAACTTGTGTCTCAGAGACACATGTTAACAAAATCCTCAAATCTCATGGGACTGACCGAACTTGTAAGAGCTTAAACTTTGTGCCCGAAGAAGCATGAGGTGTTTAATTCCCGTTCGACACAACTGTTTTGAGGTTAAGCCATACAGAAGTAACTAATAATTCTTTTCAAATTCTCCAAATCCCGACATGAACGGCCTATTTATTGATTAAGTCCAGGGTCAATTCTGTTCAAAGGAAAAAAAAAATTACTAGCAAAGAGAATTGTTCGATTTTAGATTACTCATTTTTTAAGACATATTATGGACAAGGCAGTGCATTGAAAATTGGGAACTTTCTTTATTTAGTTATTTAACAATTGATAAAAAGTCACAAAAAATATAAATTATACATACCGTGATACATTTACTCTAAACTATTTTTTGTGACATTAAAAACTCAATCATGCCTATTATGACACATTTATCCTAAACTTTTTGTTGAGACATAAAATAATAATCTAAAACTTGTACTTATGTAACTCATTTATCCTTTGAGTTCGATCAGCCAATTTTCTAGTCAAAATAACGTCGTTTTTATTTCACTCGGTGCAATGTCAAAACCATTTGCCTTCCAGTATCCATGTAGGCATATTTTTAGAGCTTGTTTGGTAACCATCCCAATAGTGTCAGATTCTGATTATTTGTTTCCAGAATCAGTTTGGGATAAGAATTGCGTTTGGTAAAATTTTTGTTCCTCAGAATTAGTTTGGGACGAGAATTAAGAATAAAAAAAAAAAGTTGATTCTTGTTCCGGGAACAAAATTGAGAATCAAAACTCTTCTTCTTCTTCTCTTTTCTTCTTCTTCATCGATCACTATCCCGCGATTACTGCCCGCCGCCGCCCGCCACCCTCACCGTCGGCTGCCGCCGCCGGTCGCCGGCGATCGATCCGGCGAGCTCGCCGGAGGCTTGCCAAGCTAGGGCAAGGTCCGGCAAGCTCGCCTGAGGCAAGCCTAGCCACCAGTGAGGCTCGCCCAACCCCGTCGATGGCCAGGCGAGCCTCGCCCAGCTGCTGGCGAGGCCGAGCTAACGAGGGTCGGCCTTGCCGAGGGCCAGCAACCAGCCTAAAGAAGAATTAGAATAGGAGAAAAAAAGAAAAAAAAAGGAAAAAAAAAAGGAAAAACTAGAAAAGGAAAAAAAAAAAAAAGAAAAAATTATTTAAAAATTAAAATAAATTGATTTGGAATAGAATCAATGAACATGGTACCAAACGCAATTTTATTCCAGAATCAGAAATTTTGTATAATTACCAAATGCGTTCTTTTACTCAGAATCAGTTCTCAGGAACATAATAAAAAATAATAATTTCTCATTATAATTTGTTCCTAGGAACAGAATCGTTACCAAATGCGCCCTTAATATTACTTATCGACGGAATCTTGAAAGAGGATAAATTTGTCCCATGAATACAAGTTTGAGAATTATGACTTTAGAAAAAAAAGTGGCAGTGGACATAATTTGAAGTTTTTGGCGTCTTTTTCTCTTAAAAATTTAAGGACTTAAAAATTTAAGGAGTAATTCATTTTTAAGAAGACTAAACTTTGAAATTACTTATTTGACCATGACATCAACATTGCATTAGTATTAATGAGCAGTTGGAACAAAGAATTGGCCTGGTCTGACCCTTTCTTCATTTCTTTTACGCACTCGGAGTCGAGACCGACCGGATAGCTCAAAGACCATTGATTTGTTAATTATATAGAAGACTTACAAAAATGGATATTTTAATTGCTTATTTACATGGTTTTCAAATCCTCCTCAGCCTTTAATTTCAATCCTATGTTTAGACTTTCCAACTACCGGTGCCCCTTTAGTGGGCTAGCAATGGAAATAACTATCTTTCGGCCAAAATTTTTTTTTTGCTTATTTGCATGGTTGCATCCAAAGTCAAATCATGCATATTTTTGAAAATCTTCACATTGATTTTAGGGCAAATTTCCGTGATACCTCTACAATTTACGAAAAGAATGCACTGATTTTATACAAATACATTGACATACCTCTTTTATTGAGCCCTTATTAGATGAATTTGTGACACTACTCCATTGTAATTTAGGTGCTCTGTCAGTCTATTTATGTTGCACGTTGTAATATCAACGTGCCAAATGAGTTGAACCATGTTATCATTTCAACTAATTTTGTTCGAAAAAGTGAAATCTTCTTACAAGAGTTCATCACAAACATTTTCGGGAAAAAATTAGAGGTGCCACAATTAATTTTTTCAAAAAGCATGGGGGTAAACTGCAAAACATAAAATTGACGGGCATCGCAATAATTTTGTTTCTTTTTCATTTTCAATAATGTCCATTCATTTCGTTCTCTTCATAAGGTGTTCTTGAATGCAAGTACATTCTCTCGATTTTAATAACATCAAATTTTCATTTTAAGAACTGCAAAATCATTTACTTCCAACTAATTAAAACCTTGTCTCTTAAATTTAAAACAAGGGCTGATTTCATAAATGAATCTAGATTTGATCAACGATTTTTCATAACCCCAGCATTAAAAAAAAGGGATAATTGTCCAAAACAATCCTAAACCTATTATACAATAGCTAATTTAGCTTTAAACTTTTTAATTGTGTTAATTTAGTTCTAAATCATTCTTTATGTCAATTTAGCCTTGATCCTTTTGAAGATTTGTCAATTTAGTCATAAATCTATTATTTAAATATTTGACCAAAAATACTATATCGGCAAATCGTTAAAAGATTTATAAATTAAATTAGTAAATTATAAAAATGTTTAAAACTAAATTGGTACAATTAAAATATTTATGATTGAATAGGTTTTCATACAACAGGTTTATGATTTTTTTGGATAATTTTCCCTTAAATAACATCATAGAAATTCCCAAACTGACATGTTGACGTTATCATTGAAAACAGAATTCACACATGATTTCTTTCTTTGAAATTTTTTTCAGCTGAAATTTGAATTTCTTGGTAGCTGAAGTTTTAAAATAAAAAATTCATCTGTTAGTTTAAGAGGTCACAATCGCAGATCATGTAACTCCGATCTCCCCTTGTTTCGCAAATTAACAACTATTTCCCCTCCCAACATTGCAATCATATTGCCAGCACGAGTTCCTCGGCTTGCGATAATCTTCAATTTCTCCTTCCGTATCTCGATTGGAGTTGAACGGTCAACGTATTGGCCCATTCAAACGTCGATTTCAGGATCCCAAACCCGGTTGACTTTCCTGTTCCTTGAAAGCGGTCATCGCAACTAATTCGATTTCCCCTCCTTGTTTATTGGCAGTTGTAAATGATAAATCTCTCCCTCAGGAGGTGATCCTAACCGTAAGACATGACACAAACAGCTGGCCCTCCAATTTTATACTTATATTTCAAACATGCCTCCAAATTTGTGACAGATTATACACGGTGCCGGCTTCGATTGCTTATTCGACTAAAACAAATGATTATTTTACACTATGAGCTTACTTAGAGCGAAAGTTTCAAAGAACACGATAGGCTGAATATCAAAATATTCTTGGACGCCGGTGGTCAGGATTGTCATTGCCCTAGATAGACCTCAGAGGACTTTTTAGCATTGGCCTCCAAGCCGCCAAAGTTATAAATTAATAAAAAAATACGATGGAAATGTAAACCGGGCAGGAGAAATGAAGGAGGGGAGGATTAGCCTCAGATCCGTCTGCGGTACAGCAAATTGGGCTTTTTTTTGTCAAGATTGTAAGCATATATGCAGATTCATTCTATCGATTTGATTTAAAAGCGAGTTGTTGCCTACAAAAAGGGTTGGCTCGTATCTAGGTTCCGTGTCCTAGATGTTCGAAAGTGACTTCCAATGAATTTTTAATTAGAATAAGATGCTTTAACACCTAACGAGCTTAGGTCATTCGTGACCTGAACCCTTTGAACTTTTTCTTTGGATGAGAAATCTTATTTTTTATATTTTGAGAGTCCATATAGTAACTCCATCACTGGCTATTAAGATTGTTACTTCATCCAGATACTTGGGTCACTTCGCTTTACAAAAGTTATCCAAGGAGAAGAAGTTTTTCTCCAAAATCTCACAAGGGATAGTTACTTCGTGCTTATCGCAAAATCGATGGAAAAGGGTGCACACATCTTCCGTAAGAACAAGGGTGCGCACATCTTCCGTTAATCTAAATCGTTAAATCTGTCGAATTTTATATTAAATTTGAAGGGACATGTTAGTTTTGATGGTAGAAATGGACTCAAAGGTCATGCATCTGATCGCTGCAATAACATCTCCAATCACAACAATGACAATGATCCATTACCATTCAAATTGAAAAAGGTCATCAAAATTGGCAAAAATTAGGATTCGTTACGAAAAAGTAAAAACTTTCAATCAAAGATTAACAACCGGTCCTCTAGACCATGGAATTTTGTACCATTTCTTGATCCTTCCGTGGTCCACATAAACTCTCTCATATATTCATTTTCTTTCATATAAGCAAAATGCTTCCAAAAGGGCGAAAGTGCCCTCCGAAAAGGCCAAAAAGGAAAAACTGAAATTTTGCTACATATCGGCAGAGATGGGGTTTTTTCCCCGGTTCTCCAATACTTTTTTTATTTATTTATTCTGCTAATAACTGAATTTTAGAACAACATGTATTTATGTATTTACACAACCGAATCTCCAATCACAAGAGCCCATTGTACGAGGCAGACGTTTGGTCCAAAACAGGATCGGCGTTGATTAACATGTCCCAACTGAAGTCTTCGTCTTCCCAAAAGCTCAAACTGTCGTTGCAGTCCATGAAGGGAAAATGCAGGTGTTCGAATATGTTGTTGTCCTCCCAGGACGATGATGGTGAGGTCGAATACGAAGAGGACGATGAAGAAGAAGAAGAGACTAAGATCTCAGATGGGTCAATGAGTGGAACGTCATCTGAGCAGAGGAAGCTGTTGATGGCCTCTATTGCATCATCAAGCGTGCTTCTTTCTTCTTCTTTTGACTCAGTCACGGTCGGTGGTGACTCGAGATCGACCTTGTTTTGATCTGTCTGGGACGAAGCATCATTGGTGGATGATGATAAGGTTGGTTCTGGATCAGTTGATTCCTGGGGATGGGTCTGGGCTGCTTGGGGGGATTGTTGATCGGTTGTGTTGTCGTTGTCGGTGACTAATGGCTTGTGAGTGAGAGGATCAATGCCCATCTTCTTGAGCTTCTTCTTGATGTGAGTGTTCCAGTGATTCTTGATCTCATTGTCTGTTCTTCCCGGGAGGTGAGAGGCTATTTTTGACCATCTATTACAACACGGCAAGAATTGACCCATGAACATTAGTTTGCAAGATAGCCGTACTTTCAAAATTATTGTAACTTTACTTTTCTCAAAATTAAAATGATGGAAGAAAGGAAAAGTCAATCAGCACTGCTCAAATTATTGTTTTTAAGTGGACTTGATTGGATATTTCAAAGATGATGTTACGCGGGCCAAATCAGAACACTTTATTCTAACCTTTTTTATTAGAAAAGAGAGTGATGATTTTTATCCTGATCGAAAGTTGTCTGTTCCAAATAATTTCATTAGATTAAATTTTTGATTGAATGAGAATATAATAGTACAAGCACTATACATATATGTGTATATGTATGCCTATATGTAAAGTATGGAAATCATTGGATGTGGTGGTTCTATCAGGATCTAGATGTAAACTGGGCTGCATACGATAATTTTTTGCAATTCAACTAAGCGATGATACTGAGAAAAAGAAAACCTGTAATAATGAGAGAGAGAGATTTATGTGGAAAAAGGGGGGGAAGCGTGGCATGAGAAAGAAATTTTTCTGGTGACGATAAAAGCAAGGCAATGATGATGACCTGTTGCCAAGTTGCGCATGGAGATCAATAACCATCTTCTCTTCATTCTCGGACAGAAGGCCTCTCTTCAAGTCTGGCCTCAGGTAATTGGTCCACCTCAGCCTGCAACTCTTTCCACACCGCAGCAGTCCTGCAAATGTTCCCCCATCATCATCTCGATAGCATTACCCATCCTCTCATTTCTTTCCCACGAATGATGAATGCATTACGATCAACTTAAATTTCATAAATGTCCATTTTGATTGTCTCTTCGACTCATTTACGAAACAAACACTTCTTTCGAGTCTGCGAAAGTTGGGTTAGAAAGATGGAAAGAAGAAGAAAATCTGAAGGAGTGAAAGCTTAAGCCACTATGAAGAGGTCATGATTAGATTGCGATGCACGGTTAGAGAGAGAGAGAGAGAGAGAGAGAGAGACCAGCAAGCTTGGGAACAGCCCGCCAACAGCATTGGCCATGGGTGAGGATGAAGTTGATCAGCTTCTTGTCTTCTTCAGCTGTCCATGGCCCTTTCTTCAATCCAACTTTGTCACAGCACGGTTGTCTTCCCATTCTTCGGCTCTCCCTCTCCCTTTCTCTCTGCGATCGCCCACCCAAAAACCAAAAACAAGGAAACAAGAGACAAAGCTTTATTCCCTCTTTGTCGTGATATTCTCTCACCAACCCGTCCTCACCTCTCACCCTTCTATTACTATGCAACCTTAAGCAATACTTGAAAAGCTAGGCCACCAAGAAAAACTAGCAAACACTACTCAGAGGAATCCCCCCGAGAGAGAGAGAGAGAGATAGAGAGAGATTGCAACACAACAGGATAAAATACATGGGACACCAACCCCTTTATATAATCGAACTCGCTCTCTAGATGGCCCCAGCTCGGTGCTCATCATTGTTAATTTTCTATTTCTGTTTTTATATATTGTTTTGGGCTGTTCACGACTCTCGAAATATGCATTTTCCTTTTTGTGGTTTCGTCTTTCCTTTTTCCTTTCGCGAGTGGGAGTGTATAATTCTGACTTTGAGCACTTGTCGCTAACTCGGCAAGAGACGCGTAAAGAGAGGGCTCGCAACGTCCACTTCAGAAAGCGCCACCTCACCCCATTCGTTGCTGTAGTTTTAAGTGTGAGCGGGTGTGCCCGAGAAGCTGACTCCTCCATTCATCATCCCATCTCCATCGGAGAGATCGTTGTATTGCTTCCCTTAGTTATATTATTGTCTTTTCGTGCATTCAAACATCGTGGATCGTTCTCTTATCGTTTATCGCATTGCAATATAAAAGGTGCACGGTTCCTAGTTGTGGGCTTATCCATACTTTCCCGTTGCCTAAAAAAATGTTCTCTGCTTCAAGACAACTAGGTGAATAGCATTCGAGATACTTGAGGCCTGCGATGTCATGATATTCCTCTTGGAAGCTATGACTTTATAATTAAGACATGGAGTTCAGACGAGACGATAATGATTTTCTCAACATAAGCATATGTATAAGGGGATAATTGTCTAAAAATTCCTAAACTTATTGCTCGACGGTCAATTCAATTCCAAACATTTCAATTGTGCCGATTTAGTTCTGAACTTTTTGACGACTTGCCAATTTAATCGTAAACCTTTTGACAGCTTGCCAATTTAATTATTCTAGCCAATTTTGATTGGAAATCACTAACATGGATGCCAACCATCGTACATTGCATAGTCAGCATTGACTTGGATAAATTTTTTTTTTTTTCTCTTTTTTTTTTCTTTTCTTTCCCCTTAGCCTATGGCTAGTATTTAGTCATGGTTGGCGACTGACTATAGGCATGGGGCATGCGAGGGGTTGACCCTCGCAACATGGGTGAGGGTTGCCCTCGCCAGATACAGGGAGGGTGACTCTTGGGAGCCATGGTTGAGTATTGCCCCTGGTCAAAGGCTAAGTAAGCATAAAAAAGAAAAAAAAAATGAATTTTTTTTTTTAAAAAAAAATTGTCCATATCAGTATCAATCACGCTATGTAGGATGATTGACATTTGGTCGATGCCCACGTCTATGATTTCAACTAAAATTGATCGGAAGGACTAAACTAGCACGTCGTCAAAAGATTTAGGGCTAAATTGACATAATTGAAAGGCTTAGAACTAAATTGGCACGTTGTCAAAATATTTAAGACTAAATTGAAAAAATTAAAAGGTTTAGAATCTAATTGGCCACGTACAATAGGTTCAAGACTTTTTGGACACATTTCCCCATGTAATGGTCATGTCAAGTTAGAGAAAATACCACAAAAAATTCAATCATAACAAGACGAGTGTAACTCTCTCCTACAAGTTTCGGAAATTATGCCTAAACAAAATGAGTCAATTCAGATAAGGTGTGGACTCTCATGTCCAGTTCTCGTATTCCCAAGAAAATCGAACGAGTGAGTTGAGATAAAACACCGGGTTTGGTTGCCGACGTTGTCCCTTAGAAATGAAGGGTTTTCTGAGATCATCTTTGGACATTTGAGGTTGTGCCATCAAAACGAAAGGAATGTTGACGAGGGTTCAGTTAGATCTGAAGGCACCTTTGCTCCGACTTCTTTCATTTCTCTCATGCCTTCTCAGAAGGCGAAATGCCATCTCGGTGCTTGCTTCACTTAATTTGGCTGACTTTGGCCTTTTTAACTTTGACTTCAGCCATTTTCTTGCGAATACTCCTCAAATTCTACGGAATTCGGTGGGTTGGCGGAGAAATTACAAGGAATTCAGCAGATAAAAATATTGAGGACTAATGAGAAAGTGGGGGTAACTTGACATGAGGTCTCGACACTATCTGCAATGATGTAAAGGAGTCTAATCAATTCTAAATTTATTGTATGAATGTCGATTTAGTCCTAAATTTTTCAGTTTTAATAATTTAGGCATAAACCTTTGCTTGAAACTCTAATATAGTATTTCCGACTAACTTTGGATGAAAATCGTTGACATGGTGGATGCCACGTGGGATGATAGGTGGTAATTGAACTGCTATGTCAGCGATTTTCAGCGAAAATTGATTGAAATAACTACATTGGAATTTCGTATAAAGTTTTAGGACCATATTGATAAAATTGAAAAAGTTTAGGATTGAATTGATATTCGAACAATAGGCCTAGGATCAACTTGGGTAATTTTCCCCGGTTCGTGGCAAATTGAGCTAATTTTACTAAATTGAGGGAGTCAATTGAGGAATAAAGAGCAAGCAAGGAAAATGGAGATAAATTCCAAATATTAAGAGCCAAAGTGCAGTTACTCATTCGTATGTAGATCGTAATCTCCAGTCTCCACTGGCGACTCCGGGCGGTTGAAGACAAAATGGAACAGCTTGTGGACGTAAGTCATTCTCTCGACAAAACGACCGAAGTCCGCTTGCGAAATGTCAATGATGAGGATCAATTGCATACAATGCCAAAAAGGAAATTTGAACTTTTTTTGGTTTATGCGAGTTCTGCGGTCAATATTCTCCATTTTCCTTTTCATTTCGGATTTTGTTAAAGAATATCCTCTTATACTTGTTCAGCAACCAAATTTGAAAATATGACAATTTTCATGATCCGTCTATTTCGCAAAAAATGAATGATTTAGATAATATGTTCCTTAAAAACGATCGTTTGTATGGCTGATAAAAAAAATGAACCAAAAATATTTTTATCGTCCACGAAAATGTTTAGATATATATTATTATTATTAGTAATATAAATATTTTGTATTGATTAATTATTTCAAATGATATAATTTATCGTTTTTAAGGAAAAAAATTTCCAAGTCATTTATTTTTTGCTAAACAAAAGAAGCCTCAATGCACTGATTGGTGACTTGTATAATCAATAGTTTACAATTTGAGTATATCCTCAGTAAGAAGCGTATTGGTGCACTAGTTCACAAGACTCTTTAAATGAATATGCTTGAACTCATAATGACATCTGGTGCTAGCTCTTTAATACTCGTTTAAGATACATAAATCCTGCTAGAGTTTTTCGGTGTTCCATAAATCGGTTAGGATTTGCTGTCTAGATTAATATTATAGGGTGGTCCAAAGGAAAGAGCTCAAGTTCATGCTCATCAGCATACTTAGTTAATTAGGGCAAATTGTTTAAAAAGCTCTAAATCTATTGTACGACAGCTAATTCACTCATACACATTTTAATTGTACCAACTTAGTCATAAACCGTTTGAAGAGTTTTGTCAATATAGTTATTCTGATTAATTTTGATTGAAAATCGTTGACATGTACGCCGTTCATTTTAGATATGGACAAATTTTAAATTTTTATTAATTTGTTTTCTTCTTCTTTTTTTCTTTTGTTAAGGACTGCGACATTGGCGGAGGATCAACGATCCCCACCGGCTCTTAACAATAAAAAATAAAAAGAAAAAAAAAATTAAATTAACTACGCGTAGATATGGTACAGTGCTACTTCGGATTTTGGCGTGTGCGAACAACCAGTTTTTCTCCAGATATTTTTAGTGAGGCTATTGTTATGTCAAGTCAAATGAAATAAGGAATTTATGTAAGCAGACGGGCTTCAATCGCCGGACAATCTAAAGAATAAACTCTTAATTAGTCATCTGAAAGGACAATGCATAAATGTGAAGCACGGCGGGTCGTTTGGGGGGGGGGAATCAATCTTCCACCTCCAAGTCCTCTTCTTTCGTACGAAGAGGAACGTGCTGGGTCGAATAAGTCAGTCGCGATCGACCCCATGGTGGTCCATTGACTGAGTTGCGATTGAGAAGATTAGATACGGGAGATTAATTGACGACTCGAGTTTTACTTTGTGTCGCCTGCTTATGATCTAGACTCTAGCAGCCCTTCAACGTCCTCCGACCTGTATCTGCTATCTCTGTGTTTTCGTCCTTCTTTGAAGAACGATCGCAATCCATCGTTCTGGAAACGCGGCACGAGAGACATCGATGATTTCTGGATTTGTATAATGGTCATGAGGAATTAAACTATTTGCGAGCTGCGTCACGCTTCAGCTTTTAACTTTGACCAGCTCAAATAAGCCGACGCCAGTAGGCTCTTCTTTGTGTTTTCTTTTTCACCTCTTTTTCTGGGTAGATGCACCGTCGGTGGAGACTTGTTTTCTTTGACGCGAATACAATTAATTAACATCATTGCTGTTGGACTATCCCACGTCCCTTGATCATTGGGTTTATATGCTCTTTGTGTACATGTAGTCTCCTTTCCCCTATCTGTTAGGCTTCCGGGTCGGGCCTTCGGGCAATCAAATGTCTATATGTGAAGCCAACTGAGTCTTTATACGGGTCATGAGATCAACAACATTCGTGTAAAATGATCTTCTCGCTGATGATGAACCCGATGGTTTGTAACCAATCGTCGGCTCCCGAAGGAACGGAAGCTCAGAAGCTCCCGTCAGATAGTGATTGAGCGTCGCGAGATCTAAACCCCACGCCTGTGGTCACATGAGAGAGATGCATGGAAATGTAATAATAAACCAAAAAGTCTCATTTGCACGATATTGGCTGACGAGTTAGGTAGCTCCTACAGGAGGGGATCCCACCACTATTATGTTTTCCCCTTTCATTTTCCATATTTGGGTAGAAGCGTCCCCGGTAAACTTGAGCTCGAAAGTTTTGAAGCTCTTCTCGTCTTTCTTGCGTGGACATGGGAGGATTTTCTCGATCCCGCGTGAAGAACAGCTGCCATGCACTATGCGCGTGGAGGATTCGCATAGAATTGACCACCACTGTTCAACCATCATTTTCTATATCGACCCAATATAAAAGATTTGAAATAGTCTCGGAATCGAATAGGATTGACCAGCGAGCTCCAACATCTTTACTAGCTTCGTAACCACTTCACTTTAACCTCTCTCTCTCTTGGATGAAAGAACAGATGGTCGACGTGAGAGAAGATATTAACCACTTCCCTTGAAAATATGAGCCGACCCTATAACCTATTCCGTGCGCGCAAGTTTGACGTGTCTCGGTTTGATCAGATTATAATAAGGTTGCAGCTCGTGATTGTCTTCGGCTGGTCGAGCATACGTGCATGGATGGTCCCTCTCCTGTTGTACGTCTGTGTCGGCTCACCCTAGACGGCGGTGGCCATTTGTCAAAAGGGATAGCGCCCACACACCACTTTTGAAGGTCCAAAACATCGACTAAACCGACTCCTATGCAAAGCATGCCGAATAGCACGCAGCTTGATCGTTTGTGCTCCGAAGGCTATCGCCGCGGGGCAAAACCGACCTTGGTGATATTAAAGACATATGAACGAGGTCTCAGACGCATAAACAAAGAATGCTCAGTCAACAAGGGTGGTTTTTAGTCAAAAGGAAAATGATAATTTCGGTGCCGTGGGATACTTGGCGTCAACGGGGTAAAATCATGCAGAAAAACCAAAAAGAATCTTCTCACGTCAATTTTGCGTTTTGTTGAACGATGAAAAGGTGGCGGGGACAGTGGGCTTTGGGCTCTTCGTGTCTATCCGCGAGTGGGAAAAGAACCTTTGGCACCCCTGTTTTTTCAGCCTTCACGGCGGGATTTTTGATTGGTCGTTGTTCTTCGCGTTTGCTGTGCAATCAAAGGCATCGGACGAAATATATTTTCGCAGAAATTTTTGTAATTGTCTGCTAAAGCAGGTAACATTAAAGAGAACTTTCCTACGCTTTTTTTTAGCTTCTAGACAAACGAACGTACAAGCCCCGTTCTACTTTTCCCCCGGGAGCCCCCACCAGATTTTCCAAGATGGATGACCCTATTGACTCCGAGAGATTATCGTCTTTTGATGAGGTCATCATGGCGTGGGCATGTCGTAAGCATTTTAGTTAAGTTCGATTCAGATTTTCAGCTTACCGGAATCGAACTGAACCGTTTTGATGTGTATTAGCTTTGAATCGAATAGTCCCCCAAACCATGTATAACCCAAAGTGAAGACTCAGTTCGGTTCAATTTTTTGATTTTCTTTTTTGAAATATAAAAAAGAAATTTACGAAAAAATGAGAGAGACTGTGTGAATTGTAATATTAAAAAGATAAACGATTTTTAGTTCAATTTGGTAACTACTTGAACTAGAATAAAAACAAAAAGATAGTTATCTTTTTATTATCTGAATCGAAACCTAAGTCAAATTGAAAATACATGAAAATTCTATTCAATTCGGACCAGTTTGGAGGCCGCCTAGCGGTCCTGATGCATTGTTACGAAGGAATAATGGCTTGAGATTCCTTCTTGGACCATTTGGTAATTTGAAGTGAAAATAAATAGACATGAAAGTGAATAAAAATAACAATAAGTAATTATGGAATCTCGTTACTTGTTTGAATCTTATCAATCACATGCAAATCATTTCGCATCAAGGTCACTTGTCCCATCCAAATATCTGGACTAAACTGCATTATGGCACTTGCAAGTATTCCATGATCTTTAGGTAGCTCTTCGTCTGTGTTCACGTCAATCTGAGTACAGCTCCGTGTGATAGCTTAAGGAGAAAATTCACTGGACCTCCTCATCAGTTTTACCGGGGGGCTTAACAGCTATCTCAGCAGACGCCCCCGTCAATCTGAGTTCAGCCCTTTGTGTTTGTCGTTGGCCTTTTGTACGGATTTTCTTCTAGATAGGCATCTTCTGCAAAATTTTCACGTGCAATTATTTTCTGCTACGCCCGGACCGTGTGCTTCGGAGTCAGGACAAGCAACTTTGGACGACTGGGAAAAATCATGGACTAACAAGAGCCAGAAAAAAGAAGCTTCTTTTGTTTTATAAGAAAATTATGCAAAGTTCATCGAACTCAATCATGTTAAGTAACACGGACCAGGAGTTTAGATATTTTCAATTATGACAGATTTCCACGTAGGTCGTAGTACTTGATTATTCTGTTATATAGTCCAAATGCATAGCATCAACATCATTGTCGTCCTATGGGACACTTCTTTGTCCGATCTCTCAGACCGAGGCCAAGAACTCGAATTCCAGCTAAGCTAACTTTCTTGAGGCTATTGTCAAGGCCCTCTTGCCAATGAATTAACTCATTACGACGGGACAAGAGTACAGTGCCAACCCTTTTATAGTATCTCATGTCTACGTTCTTTATATACATGCCGTCATTGTCTGCCTATAAGCTTAAATTTCATGTAATCTCTATGTATGTTTGGTCCTCCCTCATTCGATACTCTCAAAAGTTTAGTGAAAAGTAGAAACTCTCGATCTCCATTGGTTTGTCGAGATCCCTCAAAGCATTCAAAATCAATAAGGGTTCATATTCATGCTCCTGAATTTTGGGCCACATGTCACTGACTTTGTGGGCTTACGACTTGCAGTTGAAAGTGGCAGTTTTAGTGGACTTGCGGTTGTGGGCTATTGGATCGAGATGTTTAACCCCAACCCCACCCCACCCCACCCCACCCCACCCCTCCCCCGGGGTGGCGCACGATCGATGCTGTCAAAAATGCCGTGAACCAGCGAAAAGGATGCTGAGGGCCAATGAGGATGCTGTCAAAAGTTGTACTTCATTGTTAAAGTTCAAATTGCATAACGCAACCACTCGTTCTGGTAAGATATCATATTGTAACTTTCGGCTTAATTATTTCCACGGATGAATTCATATCACCGTGTTTGAGCGTCCGAATGCATTGAATAAGATTCCATCATTCAAATGACAGACATGATTGATTACCAAATTACTTTTGATGAAAGTAGCTTGAAATTTGTATGCTCTATATCAATATATAAATGTGCTAATGTAGTATGTTCAAATGTAGAAATGAACATTTCGTCACTTCAACACTAATTGGATATGTGATAAATTATGTCTTTATTTAATATTTAAAATGTCAACTCATGAAAAGTATACAAAGAATTGGTACATTTTAGGTTGCTTCGAGACCAACAAAGCGCACCCTTAAAACCTCCTCCCTTAGTATGAAACCCTTATTCTAATTTTCCGTCAAAAATAAAAATAATATTTTAATTAAAAATATGAAGAGAAGTTCAGGTAATGATAGACGAATATACTTGTGCGTATTAAAATATTTTGAATTCTTAGTGAAAAGACACACACTTCAAAATCTAAATAGACAAAACCCAAATCAGCAGCAGTGCTGGCAACCTTATCTCTCAAATCTTTTGGTCTATTTTTTTTCCCTGTAACTTCTATTTGAAATATATATATATTTCTGAGGCTAAATCCAAAAAACAAAAAAAAAAATCCCTTACAATGACAAAATACACTTTTTAAATTGGCCAAGTAAAACACGAACTTCTGCTTAACATATTCTACAGGTAATATACTGTTTTGATGTATGTTGTGTTAGTTGTGAAAAACACAGTTCGACGATTTCCATAATTAAAACAATAACATATATAACCGAGTCGAAAGATTAATACATCTATTTTGGAATCCATCGTTCTTGATGCAGAATAGTGACGATCTAATCTATTGCCTTTGGTATTACTAACTCAATGAGACAGCCCTTCACCCTTAACAGTTAGTAGACGCTCCTTTGTAAGGATAATTATGTGTGTTAACATTAGAGAATAGACTTAAATGCTATTTATAGAGTTTCTAGTAAGGTTTTATCATTATGAGCCGAGCTCAACTTGATCAACACTAGTTAGCTCCGTATTAGACTAATTAAGAAACATTCTATTACACTTTAGACCAATAATGTAAAATGGTAAATTATAATATTAATTAATGTAGCCCACGCCAGAAAAGCTCTTACATTCTCCCACTCGGGCCTATATAAATTGAAATTGTATTATATGTGCATATCTTGATTTAGAGATAATCTTTAATAGTCAATCATATCCCATAAAGTCTCAAACACTGAATCATAATTGTAACTTCATATATACACATGGAGTTGTGCTTTTGATTTTATTGATATGGATTCAATATAATAGTATTGTAAATGAATAACACCTCTCGTAGAGAGTAATACTTTATGTATTATCTCATTTGTTTGTTAACATTCTCTTACTTTAAGTATCACAAAAACTCATGTCACTAAAAAATATCTTTATGGTTCATTAAGCCCTTATGTCTTATCCTTACAGATAATTTTCTTTATGTGCAATAAGACATATGCTTAAGGCTAATAATCGAATGCCTCTAACCTTCATTCTAGGTTTATATAATATATTGAGATTTTTATCAGTATGTATTCAACAAAATGACGATACATTTATATATACTTTATTGAATACAAAGGTTGATATATATCAAAATGTTACTAAATGTAACAAGCATAGATGTAAGCTTTGTTAGAGAAATAATAAAACCAACTCCCACTAAATAGTAACATTCCATGATGCTCCTAAGCCCATGCTAATAGCATACCGCTCAAACACACAAAACATAGGTATTTACTTAGTGGATCTATAACCATATTATTTATAAAAACATGAATCTCCTTTATGGTCAAAAACTTGATTGCTATGTGCTTAAACCCCTTGAGAATTCTGTTGTTGTTAATAAAGAACACCGCAGAGTTATTATCATAATACAACTGTATAGGCCTATTCACAAAATCCAAAAACGGTTAACTCCCTAATGAGGTTTTGGAGCCAAATAACTTGAGTAGCAATTGAAAAGCATGTTACAAACTTCGCTTACGTAATAGAAGATGATATAGATTTCTATTTCTCATTTTTTCATGATATTGCACCTAAGATGTATCTTGTCGTCAGCTACATATCATCTTGACATCCAGCAAATTCTACATCCGAATACTCTACTAGTTACAAGTCCGAAACATGTCTATAAATCGGCATATAGTCTCTTGTCCTCTTTAAGTACCTTAAAATCTTCTTGGCAGTGATCTAGTGATCATGTCTTGGATTTGACTGATATCTATCTAGAAGTCCCGTTGCAAAAGTGATGTCTGGTCTAGCATAAATTTGAACATATATAATTCTTCTAAGTACACTAATATAAGGTACATCCTTCACTTGAGTTTTCTCAAAATCTGAACTAGAGCATTGTGAGGATTCGATTTATCATGCTTAATAACAGGAGCAATTCATGGCTTGCGATATTGCATATTGAATCTTTCTAAAATACGATTAACATATGCTCTATGAGACAAATCTAATGAGAGATGAGAATGATCCTTATGGATCTTAATGTCAAGAAGAAAAAAATGGCTCACTAAGGTCTTTCACATCAAATTTTTTTGATAACATCAGTTTTGTCTCATGTAATAATCCAATGTCACTACTCACAAGTAATATATCACCTACATAAAACATGAGAAAAATATATTTCCTCACACTGACCTTGTAGTATATACACCAATCTACTTTATTCTCAATAAATCTGAATGAAGTGACAACACTATGAAACTTTAAGTACCATTGCCTAGAAACTTACTTGATACCATAAATAGATTTTTTCAATCTACATACAACTTTACCTGAATCATTTACCGTAAAACTTTCGAGTTACATCATATAGACCTCTTTATAAAGGTCTCCATTTAAAAAAGAAATTTTAGCATACATCTAGTGTAACTCCATATCAAAATGGGTTACTAATGCCATAATCACTCTAAAAGAATCTTTAAAAGAGACTTGAGAAAATGTTGTTTTATAATCTATTCATTCTCTTTCAGTAAAAATTTTAACTACCAATCTGACTTTAAATTTCTCAATTTTTCTTTTGGAATCATTTTTAGTTTTACATATCCATTTGCAGCTGATGAGCTTGTAACTTTCAGGCAATTTAACAAGCTCTTAACCACCATTATGTTTCACATATTACATTTTGTCTTTTATCGCATCCAACCACAAATTTGATTGAGGATAAGAAACGACATCTGTATAAGTCACTAGATCAACAATGTAGCCAATGTTATAGTCATGCTCTCCTAGGCAGTGGTATAATTGAACTTCTTTTCCTAGTCAATCTCCTGAGTAGAGCTATTATAACATCACTTAAGGGATTCAAAGAACTTCATTAAGAACTACCTCAATAACAAGATCCTTGGCCATAATAGGCTCAGTTTGTGGTGTATGAGATTTCATAATCGTCTGCACAAGAAGAAATAGGAATCCAATAATCCCCACCATACTGTTATCTTTAATAATTTGTGAGTAGCTACCATTTTCAATTATATCAAATTCCAGAAATTTTGTTGTTTGTAATTTCACAATTCTTGTATATCCATTGTGGTTATAAAATCGATACCGCTTTGAATGATCTAGGTAAGATACAAAATAATACCAAGTAGTTTTGGAATCCAATTTACTCAATGTTTGATTATATAGCTCACTTCTACAGGATACCCCGAGACTCAAGATGATTCAAGCTAGATTTACGTCCAATCCATAACTCAAAATGAGTTGATAGAAACATGATTTAGAATGTAAAGCACTATTTTCAAAACTTCATCCCACAAAAAACTAGAAATTTTTTTTTACTAATCATGCTTCTTATAATATCCATAAGAGTGTAATTATGCCTTTCAGCCACACTATTTTATTCAAAACTCCTAGGCATAGTAAATTGAGCTACTATCCTAAAATCCCCCAAGTATTTGGTAAATGGCCTTTTAAGTTATCCAACATTACCATGCTTGCCAAAATACTCATTGCCATGATCAGATTTGATAATCTTTTTGACTTTTCCCAATTGGTTCTCTACTTTAGTCCGAAAAATCTTCAATTTGTCAAGGTACTCAAACTTTTCTTTAATCAAGTACAAGTATCCATATTAGGAATAGTTGTTAATAAATGTGATGAAATACAAATTTCTACACAAAGTCACTGTATATGGTTCACTAATATTAGTGCAAATGACCTCTAATAGGTCGAACTTCGAACTTCGAACTGCGATTTTCTTCTTTATTTTAACCATTTTACCTTTATAACAGTCTACACAAGACTCTAACTCACTTTAAAGAGTAGGCAGGATGTTAGCCTTTATCATTTTTTATTCTCTTTTTATAGAGATGTGACTAAGGCGTTTATGCCACAATGCACATGACTATTCCTCAAGTAAAGATCTTTTGGAAACAACATTTTCAACTGTATAAGTGATGTACATGTCATTGGAAGATAAACATAATTGGTACAATCCATTGGACATATGCAGCACCTGACCTTATTTGAATTAAAAAATATATAAATACTATTGTTTTTTTATTTTAAAAGAGTATTCACACATGTCCAAACAAGACAAAGAAACAATGAAATATGTAGAAAGTGTTCTTAACATCATCCTAAAGCTAGAACCTAGAATCAAAATAACATCTTCCACGAACTCGACATTAACTTTAATGTTATTTCCCATAGTGAGCTTTGATTTATCTTGATTTGATGTCATTTTATTTATGAATCCCTTTATACTCATTATTGGTTTTCTTGGACAACTAAATTTTATATTTATTATAGCGTCTTTTTACGTGTCATCTCTCCTTACAAAAATAGCAAAGAACACCATCTTCTTGAAAGGTGTTATCTTAGGACTCAAACTGTTAGACGAACCAACAGCTTCAAAATTTCCTTTATGATTGTAAGGACCAGCAATTTTAGAATTTCTCTTATGAGTATAATTTTTTAACATCTAATCCTTGTCACTATCGAAAGCTAAAGCATAAAGGCCAATGTGTCATTTATCTTTCTTCAATTTCTTTTCCTCTGCCACTATCCTTGTAATTGAGTCACTAATTGACCATGTCTCATCTTGAGAATTATAATTTTTCTTGATAATCCCAAAATCAGAAGAAATAATTTTTAAAACTTGATGCACAATGCAAGCAGTAGAAATAGCAATATTAAGAGCTTGAAGTTTTATCTACAGATCTACCATTCTCATAACATAATTCTTAACTCCACTAGAACCATCATACTTCATATTAAAGAGTGTTTGCAAGTGTATCTCTATCTCGACATTATACGAGACAAGATTTCTAACTACCAAGACTTCCATTATATGTCTAGTAGTGCAGTTTGTAGGCAAATCAATTTTCAAGTGCTCTTGAATGAAATGCTTCATGGATAGTAAGTAAATTTGATTGCTCTTTTCCTAAGTATTAAATTATGCTTTATGAGCTTCTGTATTTTCAACAATAAGATCTGCCTGCTTATTAGCATTAAGAGCAATATAAACATTTGTCATCTCCACACCAAACAAATCTTCTTTACATTTCTTAAAGTTTGAATAAGCAAGAATGTCAATAGTAACAGAGTTACCATTTATAGAAAAGGTGACTGAAAAACAAGCGATTTATGATGAGGGGATTTATGCTTAGAACTAGGGAAACCAAGTTAATTATAGTAGATATGTTATCGCATACTATGCAAACCTTTTGTTCAAGCCTTCCAGAGATTGCCTTTTAGTTGCAAACTACCTAAAAATTTAATTCAAAGTATAGAGATGCTTAAGGATGTCAGGATGGTAGCATTTCTAACTTAACCGAGCTGCATTTCTTAGAGGATCCTATCAAGCTGGAGAAGATGAAGTGTTTAGAGAGATATAAGGATAATTTGCACAAACTCACACTTTACTTCGATGGGCTCCGTCAAAACATTACATCCTATTTTCCTTCTATAAGCATTAAAAGGTCACAAAAACAAAGACCATGCTCACGGGTCTTAAACACACAGGCTCTGGGAATTCCAATCAAGAATTGTCCTAGATGATATGGGCAGTGACTATGAATGGTGATTTTTTAAATTATTCCTATTGTACTTTGCTACAATGACCTATGCCACAATAACTTTGCTACAGGCCTATCTTCCATCTCAGGAGTTGTAGTATAGTCTAAGTCATCATAGCTATTTATTACAAGTTGTTCTTCCATGTGTCGTTGTTCAAGATCTTTGAGTCTATCGTCAGAAGCAGGAGGACTATAAGTGCTATGGGTGAATTTTCTTTGTGATGTCAATGTATTCCACATGTTTAGGCTAGTTGAGGAGGTATCTTTCATGAGTCTTGGAAGATTCTTGAACACTGTCTTGGTCCATTCTTTTAGGCATAATTGGCTTGGGCCAATTTGCTATTTGAGTATAATGAGAGACTGTATTAGGGTCTAATCCAAGGGATAAGGATAAGGATCCTTGATCACATGGGTCTTGAGAGAGAGGCCCTCCCCATTGGGCATAGGATTGTTGAGCGTAGGATTTTTGAGAGGATTGTGCAGAATCATCCATGTTTGCCATTTCTTGTTCTTGTGATGGAGGTGTCCTTGCTTGATTCTGTGTTATTTGAATTCCTTGAGTGCTTGTTTGGTTTCAGGTGCAAGATCATGGTGGTCCCATGGGACAGGTGTTGAATAGTTCACTACTTCTTCGGGAATGGTCTGGTTTTCTTAGCACGAGACTCTTTGAAGCTCTCTATAATTGTATTCAACAGATTCGACATAATCTAGAAATGTCTTGTAAATACAGGCTTCTTGGAGGTGTGATTGAGGCTTATAGGTAGTGGTTCCTATTCCTTCTGATGCACTAGTGAGGGTGCCATTATTTAGCACAAGAGTTCATGGTCGATGAAAGAACACAATTGTGTGTATTTTCGGTTCTGCTCGAGGGGCATCTCTTTGTTCTTGGAGGAAAAGGTGTTTCCAATAAGCTAGAGGGTAAAACCAGTTGAGTACAATGAAATGGTTCCTTTCACTTTTGTTCTTATTGTTGCGACCGAGCATAATCAACCTAATTAACTTGACAATGAAATTTCTAGTGGGAAACTCAATAGTTATCAAATACTTATTGGCTAAGTACCATAATAGCCATCAAAGTTTGTTAGGAAAATCATTTTCCTTCCAAATTAATGGACGTATGAATGGATACCTGGTGTTTAATCTGAAAAGATAAATAATTGAGCCTCCATGGTATCTGAAGAGATCTATATGACACTACCATATGAGATTGTCAAGATTTTTAGTGAGACCATCATTCTGAATTTGTTCATTAATCTCCTAGTGGTACTCCAAACTTGGCTAATCTCGCATTTTCTCAATCTTGTATTTTTTTTCTCATGCCTCAGGATGTACATGTTGATTTCGGCTGAAACCTTTAATTTGGAGAAAAATTCAGCAATCACATTCTTCTTTCCTACAATGTGTTTGGTTTCGAATGAGTATTTTGAAAACCATTCAGCCCACAGTAACAACTGAGAATAAGGAATCTGTTTTTGCTTGAATTTGGTAATATATGGAAAAGATGACATGTCCAATTCTACTAGGAAATGATAGTCAATAAGATGGAATTCGAATTTTTTTTATTCCATTTTCTATCACCAATATCTCCTTTAAAATAGAATGATAATACATTTCAGTTTAGGAGAACTTTCCACTTTTGTAAGCACAAAGATGTCGCTTACCTTCAATTTCTTCGAACAATATGGCTGCCCAATATTTGTTATTGACATCAGTTTGGAAGACTCTTTTTCTAGTAGATGGTATTTACAAATCAGGAAGAGTCTGCATGACTTTTTTCAGTTCTGCAACTGCTTTAGTTTGAGTCTTTCCCCAAAGTGGATGATTCTTTTTCAGCATCAATTGTAAAGCTATCAGCAATTTTGCAATGTTAGAAACAAAGTCTTTGAGATAATTGATTATCCAAAAAAATTGATGAACTTGTTTTGTCATGAAAGTTTTTTCTAAAAGTTTCAACAATTCCTGAGCAATATGTGGTAATATTCATCTTTCTCTGAGAGAGCATGATTCCATATTTCTTTACGATATTTGCAAACTGCTCGAATAGTCAACATGAGATTTTTCATTAGGGCTATAAAATAATATGTCATCAATACAAATCGCTGCACTCGGTAAGATTGACTGAAAGATGCAGCACGTGACCTTTTGGAGCAAGGAATAAGCTACTTTTGAGGTAAAAAAGGAGTACTTTCTATTGAAAATGCTAGTTTGAAATACAAAATTTATCTTGGGTCTGTTTTTAGGATGAATACCCAATTGCCAGAATCTAGCTTTGAGGTCCAATTTGGAGTGAATGTGAGTGTTGGATAATCCAGCAAAAAAGGAATTTTAAGAGGGCAAAGGGAATTTATTGTCTTGAAGGAAAAAAGGTTAAGGGGTTGCTAATTTATTGCCAATCACATTTTTCTTTTGTTCTACTCAACTCGCTTGTTGACATAAAAGGTCTCGCAAGCCCATTGAGAGTTTGAGATCTTAATAAGGCCTTATTGTAGTAGCTCTGAACATTCCTTCTAAGTAAAAGTAAGATATTATTGATTCATTCCCATATGACTCGCCTTGGTAGGATTTATATCATTGTTCTTTTTGAAAGGGAGGCTTTTGTGAGAAGTCAAAGTGAGATTCCGAGTAAGATTCTAACAGTTTTTGTATGATTTGATCTAATAAACTCATTTGAATAGAAAAGAGCCTTTGAATATTGATGAATTCGGAAAATTAGTCTTTATACTTATGGCTTTTTCCATGAATGCTTCAGAGTTGGGGAATTTGAATCATGATGTCACAACCAATAATCAAGTCTTTGTTGGGGAGGCTAGATTCAAAGACCTTAGTGGTTGTAGAACCCTCTGGAAAGAACTGAATGGTTATTGGGGTAATTCTTATATTTGTGGAGAAAATATATCCTGAAGTAAAGTTGAAGTACCGGACACAAGAAGTTTAATATTCTTTAGGGAGAACTTTAGTATCCAAAATTGAAGGACTAGCACCGGTGTTTATAAGAGCAATCATTGAAATGGATTTAGCAAAATTTGAAGTGAAAATATTTATGGGAAAATGTGGATAATAAACTTGACTAGAATATATATTGAAATCTAGGTCAATAGATGTTGAAAATAGATGATAAAGTTCTTTGGAGTTTGAGTCAGAATCAATTTAGCTAGGGGTTTGATAATAACAAATGACATAAAGAATTTGTTCAAACGGATCTTCATCAACATAAAATCATGATTCAACATCATCATTTTGAAGAGAAACACCAGTTTCGAATTCAATATGGTGTATCAAGTGGTTCTGACCTTTTTTCGCTTAAGAATGATTTTTGGTGAAATGGTTTTTTTTTTGTTGCAGATGAAGCACGAGCTCGATTTCTTGCGATCCTTACGGTCCATCCTTTTTCTAAAAAATCGTCATTTCTTCTTTCTTCGGAAATGCTTAAATTTATGCTTGGACCTTTCCACCCAATATCTTTTAAAATGCTTATTCTTCCTCGAGGGTTTTCTGCAAGAGCCATCACAATCCTTTTTTGAAGATTTGATCTTCAAATGCTGGCATGAATAAGCACCATCAAGTTCTCGATTGTCTCTAATATAGGTTTTCATCATCTGACATCTTAGATACAAATCATCGAGGCAAAGATAAATCTCTTGCTGGATTTTTCCACAAGGAATATCCACAATTCTCCTTTACTTGTTGAGAAATGATCTCTCAAACCTACTAGGAAAGCTCTATGGGAATAGAGGCTAGGAAAACTTGTTTTAGATTTGCATCAGCTTCAAGGTCATAGAAAAATTTAAGCATTTCTCGATAATGTATATCAAGATGTTTTTTTCTGGAGACAATAATAATTTCTTCTTTTGAGCTCAATGAGGTCAGTGGGTTTTTCAATGAAGAAGTGGTAGACGGATGTCATGGCTTGACCAAACTTTGACAAGAGTAGAAACTGAACTTGGTCTCACTCTGGAACTTATTTCCATCATTGTTTAAAGCTCTTAGTAAACCTTATAACAAATTTGAGAAGGACCTCGTACATGTCATGATTTGTGAGATTTTGAGTGTTTAACCAAGGGTGGAATTCTTTAAATTTTTCTGGTCATTTAGAATAAGGAATATCATCAACAAGTTAAAAAACTATTTGGAAGAGGTTGGAGTTTAAGATGGGTTTGGTTGAATAATCTCTAGTTTATAATGGTTTGAATCCATATCCTGATCTGGAGGATCGACCATAAATATTGAGAAGTAATTGATACAATGGGAATTATTCAACAGCAGGAATCGAAAAAGAAAAAATGAAAGAGATACTGAATCCAGTTCCGATTCTGATTTGATTGGAAGGATTGGATCCAGAGGAATTTGATAATGTGTTTTCAAGATAACGGGATTAGTAGGATCAAGTTGTCCATTCTCGGATTGCTCAGATCTCTTAGAAATGTTTCCAACGGATTAGATAACATCATATGATCCGGTTCCTCCTTTGTGGATCTGGAGGGTTCTTTTGGAATCTTCTCATTTTTTTTTTCTTTTCTTAGCCTATCCATTTCTCGAAGATGATTTCGTATTTCTACCACATCAGTTTTGTCTTGTTTGGTAGAGGTCTCCGCAAGAGCAGCAAAGATTCAAGTTGTGGTTACAGAAGAGAATACTTAGTTCTTAACAAAGTTGAGAATGGATCAAAAAATTTGAATTTCCCTTCTTCAAGATATTGGATTTGCCTCTTGAGTTTTTTTATTTCAGTCTTTGGGCTTTCAAGAAAATGATATCCCAAATGCTATTCCGATTCCAAGGTATAAAGCCTTGGAAATCTACAATCATTTTTTTGGTGGTTTCATTATGCCTTTTGAGGTCTTTCTGCACTTCAATTATTATGGAGCCAATAGTTTTGAAAGCAGAATTGTATGCCAAAAGGGTTTTTGACTGCCAATTTAGAATAGCTTCGGCAAGAGGAGTTCTCTTTTGCCTTCCATGTTCGTCCACATCAATTGGAGCATGTATTTTTAGAACATGTCGGAACTTTTCCTACGAATCAATAAATTCTTCGGAAATGGGGAAAGAAAGCTTAGAGCCTTCTTGAGTAAGATGGGGAAAGTTTGTATCATGGAACATGAAAACAGAAAGATTAACCTTCTTATACTACTCATGGCTGGGTGGTGTCTCATTTGGAACCTCAAGTGGATATGAATGCTTTTTTTCCCACTTAAGGATTGACTTATAAAATGGACAAATAGCTAGTTTTTTTGTGAAGAGGTGAAGGAGGGGGTGAAGGTGGCAAAGCCGATGATGATGATGATGATGCATATGAAGGTGGTGGAGATGAAGCATAAGAAACCATAAACTGAAATTTATCACATTCTCCAAATGTATCAATAAAGGGATCTCTGTTTAAATACTTTTGGTATATACCATATTTTAGTTTTCGGGCTTTTTGCTTGGGCTTTATAGTCAGGTCCACCTCATCAAGAGAATTTGTGGAATAAAATTATTGGCAAAAAGGATCCCAAAAACAATTACCATAAGGGTCTTAATAGTAGTGGACAGGATGTCCATCACTATAGAAGTATTTGATAAGGCCCTTTTGGGTCTGGCTTGGGATCGAATCTAGAATGCAAGGCTGAATCATGAACAAAGTTTGGAAGATAGAATGGGTTTCTTCCTTTTCTTTGCCGTGGCAACAATGCCATCTTTTTTCCTCACAAATTCAAAATCTAAGGACTGGAGTGTTATGAAATACATGAATTGATGAAATACATGAATGAATATTCATTATATTCATCTTATCTAATGTACTTATTATGGTACATTTGTATCATACTTTCTAAGTACATCTCCCTATACAATGAACGTTCATCTCCCTTATCCAAGTACATGTATCATTCGATACATTGATATTAATGTTAAGTACATTTTTGTTCTCCTATAAATAGGAGTTTAGTTTTGATGTACAATCACAACTATCACAACATCCATCAGAATAAACAGTCACACCCTCTTCTCTGGCTTTCTCTACTATCTCTGGTGTCCCATTTTCTCTACTCAATCTTCTCTATTCTCTTTATTATATATTCGCAACGCCATATTTTACAACACGTTATCAGCACGAGGATCTACCGACCGAGTAAGTAATGTTTGCAAGCACGAAGATCTACTGACTGAGTAAGTAATTTCTGCAAGCACGAGGATCTACTGATTGAGTAAGTAATTTTTGCAAGCACGAGAATCTACCGACTGAGTAAGTAATTTTTGCAAGGTGGGTATTATATTTATTAATCAACTTATACTTCATCTTCTTCTATTAATTCTTCATTTTTATTTTTCTTGGCCCGAAGCCAAATCTCAAATCTAAAAGTATCATTCTGCTCCCGAAGTGGCAATGGATATTTCAAAATCCTTTTAATTAATAAGGATTTATTTTTGCAAGGATTATGGCAAATATTGAAAAGCCCAAATTCCACATCCTTGAAGTGAGTGGAAAGAATTATCTATCCTGGTGCCTTGACATGGAAATGCATCTCCAAGGGCAAGGTCTCGCTAATACAATCATGGAGGATGGAACCTCAAATGAAAAGGATAAAGCAAATGCGCTGATATTTATCCGCCGTCATTTGCATGAGAGCCTCGCAGACTCAATATTTATCCGTGCGAGACCCTCATATCTTGTGGAGGAGGTTGAAGGATAGGTATGATCATACCAAAACTGTTATCCTCCCTCAAGCACAATATGATTGGCAAAATCTCGACTGCAAGATTTTAAATCGTGTCGACTATAATTCTGCTTTATTTGATATCGTTTCTCGGCTTGAGTTATGCGGTATCAAACTTGCTGATGCAGAATTGTTAGAGAAAACTTTCTCCACCTTCCATGCTTCAAATATTGTATTGCAACAAAGAATACCGGCAGCGCGCTTGCCACATACTCTGAATTAATTTCTGTGCTTCTTACCGCCGAGCAAACTAATGAATTGCTGCTAAAAATCATGATCTTAGACCTGCTGGCTCAAAAGCATTGCCTGAAGCACATGCTATCTTTGAGAAAAATACTGGCCATTCTAAGGGCTATAAGCGCAGGCAAGAATATAATCCTAGAAGGGACGGCAAGAAATTTAACCGCCCTAGGAAATCAAACTTTGGCCTGAATCATGGCAAAGAAAAGAAGCCAAAGAAGGTGATTAATGAAAGTCTTTGTCATCGCCGTGGCATGACTGGCACTGGTCACGTACCTGTCGTACGCCAAAACATTTTGTTGACCTATACCAAGCATCTTTAAAGAATACGGGCAAGCGTGGTGAATCTCATGCCATTGAAATCAATCCTACTGCCATAACCACTGTTGAGGCCAACAATATCTCCGTTGGTGGGACTCCTCTTGCTCCCGAAGCAAAGAAATGCATCATTGGATGTCTCGATTTCTTTGAGGACCTCTGATTACTTTGATAATCAGATTGGTGGTTTATGTTGTTTTACTTTAAATGTATTACTTTTTATTGTTATTTATGAAATGCTTATAAGCCTTATATAATATTTCTTTTTTGAAATTTTTCGACTATATAACTAATATGCAACTTTTATGATACTTGACACCTGAAGTTGTCAATATAAATGTAAATGGAAAATACCGAGAAAAAGGAAGATGTTTGTTTGCTTGATAGTGCAACAACACATACTATATTTCGTAGTAGACACTTTTTCTCGAGTATGACATTGCGGAAGGCACAAATCCATACAATATCAGTCCTGTTCAGATTATTGATGGTTTTGGGAATGCCACAATTATTTTGCCAAATGGCACAATCCTCCATATTGAGAATGCGTTTCTAAGCATTAAATCAAAGAGGAATCTGCTCGGTTTCAAAGATGTACGCCGTAATGGGTACCATATTGAGACTATTTATGAGCAAGATAAGGAATACATTGGTATTTCCTCTTATAAGATGGGCTCACGAAGACCATCCATGAGAAGCTAGAAGCTTCTTCTATGGGTTTGTATTGTGTCATGATTAAGGCTATTGAAACCTACGCCACCACATCCTGGAGATTGGTAAGCCCCGATCGCTTGGACTGTGGCATGATCGCCTTGGTCATCCCGGCGCTTCAATGATGCGTAGGATAATTCAAAATACAAAAGGGCACCCTTTAAAAGATATAAAGGTATTGTTGTCCAAAGATTATAATTGTGAGGCTTGCTCACAAGGAAAGCTCATTATCAAACCTTCCATGACAAAGGTTAATCTTGAATCTCCTTTATTCTTGCAAAGAATTCAGGGTGATATTTGTGGACCAATACAACCACCAAGTGGACCATTTCGATATTTTATGGTATTAGTGGACGCATCCTGTAAATGGTCCCATGTTTGCCTATTATCCACGCGCAATGTCGCATTTGCACGTTTGCTTGCGCAGATTATAAAGCTCCGGGCACAATTTCCTGATTATCCAATTAAGAGCATAAGGATGGATAATGCTGGTGAATTTACATCAAAGAGTTTTGATACATATTGTGCTTCACTTGAAATCGAGGTTGAGCACTCAGTTGCATATGTTCATACTCAAAATGGATTGGCGGAATCCTTGATTAAACATATCCAAATCATTGCCCGCACTCTATTATTGAGAACGAATCTCAACGATACAGCATGGGGTCATGCAGTTTTGCATGCGGCAGCTCTAATAAGATTACGCCCCACTGCTAATCTTTTACAATCTCCCCTTCAAATGGTCCTTGGTTATGAACCAGATGTTTCACATCTACGCACATTTGGTTGTGCGGTCAAAGCAGTGCCTGTAGCACCGCCAAAAAGGACGAAAATGGGTCCCCAACGCCGTTTGGGTATTTATGTTGGGTTTAATTCACCATCTATCATTAGGTTCTTGGAACCAACTACTGGTGATCTTTTTACTGCCAGGTTTGCAGATTGTCATTTTGATGAGACTAGGTTTCCATCAATTGGGATACCTACAACTTCCATGACTGCAAAACAAAAAAACCGTTAAGGTTTTCTCCTGGAATGAGAAAAATTTATCTCAATTAGACCCAAGGACTCTTGAATGTGAAAACGAGGTGCAGCGCATAATCCATTTACAGGCTATGGCCAATAGACTTCCTGATGCATTTAATGATGCTACTTAGGTAACGAAGTCTCATATTCCAGCTGCAAATGCTCCAGCTATGATAGCTGTTCCCGAAGAACAAGCTAAAATGGATCAAAATCTCCCGCACTTGAAGAGTGGTAGACCGATAGGATCAAAAGATACTGCTCCTCGAAAACGAAGGGGAAAGAATCAGGAATCCGCTCCAAAAGAGCCTAGCGTTGTGCTTGCTCCTAAAGAGCTTATTGCCCCTGAAGAGGCGCAAACCCATGAAAGGAACATCAATCCCGGGAATACTGAGAATTCCATTACATATTATAATGAAATTTGGGATCGAAATGAAATCATCATTGATGATGCTTTTGCATTCTCGCTTGCCCATAAAATTATGGATGATGATTGTGAGCCGCAATCTATTATTGAATGTCGTCAAAGGCAAGATTGGCCTAAGTGGGAGGAAGCAATTAAGGCTGAATTAGCTTCCCTAACTAAACGAGAGGTTTTTGGACCCGTAACTCGTATCCCCGATAATGTAAAGCCCGTTGGATATAAATGGGTATTTATCCGAAAACGAAATGAGAAAAACGAGGTTGTCAGGTATAAAGTCCGACTCGTTGCCCAAGGATTCTCCCAGAGACCTGGGATTGATTATAATGAGACATATTCACCCGTGATGGATATGATTACATTTCGTTTTCTCATTAGCCTAGCAATCTTTGAAAGATTGGAAATGCGTCTTATGGACGTTGTGACGGCATATTTATATGGCTCATTAGATTCTGATATTTATATGAAAATTCCCAAGGGATTCAAAATGCTTGAAGCATGCACTCCCGCAATTTATTCTCAATAAAATTGCAAAGATCCTTGTACGGGTTAAAGCAATCCGGTCACATGTGGTATCAACGCCTAAGTGAGTACCTAATTAAGGAAAGGTACAAGAATGATCCTATATCGCCCATGCGTGTTTATTAAGAAATCGAAACCGGATTTGCTATTGTAGCAGTTTATGTCGACGATATAAATTTAATTGGAACTCCGAAGAGTTAGCTGAAACTGCTGAATATTTGAAAAGGGAGTTTGAAGTTAAAGATTTGGGTAAAACCAAACTTTGTCTTGGTCTAGAGCTTGAGCATAAAGCAAATGGAATAATCGTCCATCAATCGGCATACGTTGAAAGATTGCTTAAACACTTCAACGTGGACAAAGCTCACCCATTGAGCACCCCTATGGTTGTAAGGTCTCTAGATCCCCAAAAGGACCCATTTCGTCCTAGAGAATCAAATGAAGAGATACTTGGTCCTGAAGTACCATATCTTAATGCAATTGGGGCTTTGATGTACTTGGCACAATGTACGAGACCAGATATCGCTTTTGCGGTAAATTTATTGGCACGATTTAGTTCTAAGCCAACTCGGAGACATTGGAATGGAATTAAACATATTTTCCGTTATCTCCGAGGAACCATAGATTTGGGATTATATTATTCCAAAGATTCCACTAACTCTGGTTTAGTTGGATATGTTGATGCTGGATATAGATCCGATCCACATAAGGCTCGCTCTCAAACTGGGTATTTATTTTGTTATAACGGCATCGCTATTTCTTGGCGTTCTACTAAGCAATCGCTAGTAGCTACATCTTCTAATCACTCTGAGATTATTGCTTTATATGAAGCCGGAAGAGAGTGTGTTTGGTTAAGATCCGTTATAACGCATATTCATAATTCTTGTTGTTTAATACCGGTTACAAATTCTCCCACTATAATTTATGAAGATAATGCTGCTTGTGTTGCACAAGTCGGGGAGGATATATCAAAGGTGATAGGACCAAGCATATCTCGCCGAAGTTTTTCTATACTCATGAACTCCAAGAAAGTCGACAAATTGATGTTAAACAGATTCGATCCATAAATAATCTTGCAGATCTTTTTACCAAATCATTGCCAACATCAACTTTTGAGAAATTAGTATATGGCATTGGTATGCGGCGAGTTCATAAGATGCAAGATTGATTAGCCCCGAAGTGGCTATATGGCTCAATTGAGGGGGAGATATTATGAACTATGCATTACAACATTGATATGCGGCGAGTTCACAAGATGCAAAATTGATCAGCCCCAGCAATGGCTATATATACATTGCACTCTTTTTTTCTTTTTGTCCGGTTTTTTCCCACAGGGTTTTTTCGGCTAAAAGTTTTTAACGAGGCAATTAATGCATCCATGAAAGGGAGAGATCATAACATTTGTGTTCTGCACTCTTTTTCCCTTTTGTCCGGTTTTTGTCCCACTTTGGGTTTTTCCGGCTTAAGGTTTTTAATGAGGCAAAGTATCATTTGATGCACAATCTTAATGAATACAATGAATATTCAAGGGGGAGTGTTATGAAATACATGAATGAATATTCATTATATTTATCTTATCTAATGTACTTATTATGGTACATTTGTATCATACTTTCTAAGTACATCTCCCTATACAATGAACGTTCATCTCCCTTATCCAGTACATGTATCATTCGATACATTGATATTAATGTTAAGTACATTCTTGTTCTCCTATAAATAGGAGTTTAGTTTTGATGTACAATCACAACTATCACAACATCCATCGAATAAACAAATCACACCATCTTCTCTAGCTTTCTCTACTATTTCTGATGTCCCATTTTCTCTACTCAATCTTCTCTATTCTCTTTATTATATATTCGCAACGCCATATTTTACAACAGGGTTTATTATTTTAGAGCAATTTTTCATAGTTAATAATCCAAGTCTTTGGAAGGAGTCTGGCTAGCTTTTCTTTGGGGATCTACCTAGGAACATGGATGTAGAATGCTTGATTATTTTGCATGGAAATGAATAGTGCGTCTTCATTTCCATATTGGAAATTAAGATCAAGAGCATGATTCTATACTCAATAGACCATCTAGTAGTTCATAGTTGCTTGGAATAAGCAGCCCGGGTTGCTCTAGTAAGTTGAATTTGAACCTTCAAGAAGGAAAGCAATTGACGATCTGAAAGGGCAACATTTAAATTTGGATACAAGGTTACAAAAATTGTTCTAGCATTTAGGGTGGTCTGGACAGTGTCAATGCAAGCGTGTTGGTATTCTAGGAACCGAGTGTTTAATAGAGCCATTCTAGCGATTGGCAAGCATTTTCGATCATGAAAAGTAACTACAAGACAAACAGCTAATGAATATAAGAATATCCCTATTGGTTCACTATTTAGGAAATTCTAGAGAGATCTGGAAAGTAACAAAGTACTCATTTTCAATGGCCGGAATAAAATGCTGATCAAACTTGAAGGACTGTACATACTCTTTCACTTCTTTGGGAGTGTGGCGGACAAGATGTCGAATTGAACAAATAAGGGAAAACAATGAAGAAGGTTTAGCAAAAGATGAATATGAGTTCATAAAAGGAAGTTGAGTTTCAGAGATTTAAGTATCATCACTAAAAGAAACATTATAAAGATAGTCGATCTTAGAGACATTTCACACGTGAAAATTTTGAAAAAAGAAAAGGAAAATGGAGAAAGAGTAAGAGTAATAGGAGCATTGAGAGTTTGTAGATTTGTCATGAGAATGAAGAAATTTTCTTAGCATTGGATTCACCATCTAAGCTCGTGAAACAAGTAAATCACAAATGAAACCATGGCTTTGATACTACATGAATGGATCTATGCTCAAAACTAGGGAAAATCAGGTTAGTTACAACATATATGCTACCTCTTGTTCAAGCTTTTCAAAGACTGACTTTTAACTGCAAACTATCCAGAAACTTACTATGTAACTTGAAGATGTACAAGTACACATCCAGAGAATTACATGCATCATCACATAATCACTTTTGGTGAGAATACATAACATGCGGTTGTATATTCTCCACATAACTGTGGCCATGAAAATATATTGTAATCTTCGTGAATTCATCACCTTTGGGTGTATGAACCATTAGAATCAGTCACTCCTCCACTATACTATCACAACTCAATTAAATTCTCGAAACTCTCTCATACCGAGGATATAAACTTTACTTCTCACATACATCATATACATATGATTTTAACTTTAATGACAAAGCAATTTATTACTAAAATCACATATCATACCAATTATATTACTTTACTCATTCATACCAATTACACTCTACACAACATTTATATGATAATATACTTGTAAATCAGTACCTGTATTTCCAAAATCACAGAAAAATATAAGAAAGTACGTGAAAATATTCAAAAATAAATACACATATTTAAGGTTCTATATATATTCTCACATCAATAAAATCATCAAACATATAAAATAAATACACCATTGGATAGAGAATCACCATATGAGCACATAACTATCAACCACGGGCTGATCGGAGCCTCTATGTGCCTGCACACGCCACCTATGTGTTTTGCGCGTGGAGCACGCGTGTGGCGCAACTCCCAAGCCAGTTTCTCGATCCAACTGGAAATGGCTCGACTGGTTCTTGGTTCGACTGTACGGTCAGACAGTTTGGCTGATTCAATCGATGGTGAATTGGTTCGAACAAATTAATGAGTTGGATCTCGGGTCAAGTTGGGTCGCTCGGGTTGCTGACATCACGACAATGTCAACCCGGGTGCATGCAATGCGCGCACTAGCTTTGCTTGCACACTAAGGCATATGAAGGCACGTGGCTACGCATGCTTGAAGCCCGGTGACATGTGGCCGCACGTGGGGGCGCATGCAACTTCTCCCAACAGCATGCCACCCACGGTTTTGTTCATTTTGACATGCTATTCCCATTTATATAATCAAAATTGATTTTTGTTACACAAAAAATCATGACAAATGGCAAAAACTATACATTTGTGTTCTAATCCATGGAATCTCCAATACCATCTATTAGTCGCGAAAAACGCAATCCCCATGATCTCCATAGTTAGAACAAGAACACATATAATTGACTAGAAATATTAACGCACCTATTTTAAAATCCATCATATGTTAGGGTTAAATGAAAGATTTAAACACTATTTATAAAGTTTTCAGCCATGACTCATTAAGGGATGGGCTCAACTCGGCCCACATTAGCTAGCTCCATAATAGATTAATTAAAAAAACATTATATCTTATCTTAGACCAATTCTATAAAATAATAAATTACAGTATCAATTAATGTATCTCATATTAGGAAAACTCTCACATGTCGTGCTAGTGATATCAAATCTAGACAAACTCTTAATACTATATATGACTTTCAAATAATGGGGATCAGACTGCCAATGACATGATGGGGTATGAGCTCGATCGTCAAGAGAGAAATGGCACAAATCACTAATTAAGGCTCCAAATGATCTCTGACTGATGGAGATAGAGGTGCAGACACAGTCAGGAAGTTTGTCTAGTACTCTTGCACTAAAAGCGCACAGGGCTAATTGATCTGCTAAAGTTGTATGATTCAAAAATGCATGGGTAGGAGAGCGTTTGCTTTAGAAGGAAGCACCCATCAGAGCATGCGTGGACGAAACAAAAGCAAAAAATGTTGGCTATTGTAATCCAATCATCAATGAAAATCCAATGCACGCCCTTGCTAGCCACTAGGCAAGGGCCGCCCTTTCTTGCTATTGATTAGGGTCTGGTGACTTTGCTCCGCTGGTGCTTTCGGGAAGATGAATATTAAAAAATAAAGAAAAAGTAATATGAAAGAAAATATTAAAGATATTCATAATAAAACAAAATTGCAAAGATTATGCTTGCCAACGTCAATCGTGCTACGTAAAATAGCTGGCAGCAACATTAATGATTTCCGGCCAAAATCGATAAGGATTACATTGGAAAGTGATAAAAAATTTTAGGACTAAATAAATTGAATTAAAATGTTTATCCCCGAATTGATCACCTACAATAAATTTAGAATTTCTCCGACAATAATCCCTATATAGTCTCAGTAACTTTCATGCCGATTAGCTATTTCTCATTTTAAATTTCCTAATGCCACACTCAATTTAACGTTCTCGGTTCTATATATAGCTAACGAAGTATGTTTTCGGACAAAAAAGCGGTAGGAATAGGATACGTGTGTAAGTTAATCTAATTTGACACCAATGAGAATCATGTACTGTTGTTTCTCTATATAACCACATTCCGCCTTGAGGATAGCCATGAAAGACATCGGTAGATGCAACAAGTTTTTCCACGTAATTATCAAAAGCTTACTTATACTTAGCGATGTCGAAATTGTGAAGGCATTACCGGTCTCATAACATGCCAGGTAATAGCCAGACATTAATGGGTAATCAATAAAAAGAAGATGACTAAACAAACACGAGAAGGTTAATTTTTGCAGTTCGGCTGCTTTAATTCAGCTCCTCTGGGTAAAGATTGTGCTCTCGTATGATTTCTTTATGAGATTGTAAATGTCACTGCTCAATCTGCAACGAAGATTAGGAAAATGGTCATCCTTTTTTATATTTATTGTGCCATATGCAGTGAAAAATAATTCTTCCACTATCATAATCTAAGATATTCATAATACTGTAGAGAAGATTTAATAAGCAAAACCCTTGTTACCTGTCTTTGCGCTTCTCCAAGAATCGTACCAAGGTCGCCCGGCGGGCTTGAGGCAGAGCTGCATCACAAGTATTTCTACGATAATTAGGTCCATTTGCTGTACCGTAGTAAAATTAATTGGGATCAATTAATTTCAAGAACATACTGCCTTGAGGGTAAGTTGCACGGGGACGATGAATGTTGCTAGCGACTTCAAGATGTTGTGCTTGGCTCGTGCACAATGTGGTCGGCTGCTCTCTCGCCAGAGACATTATGAGCTCAGCCTGAACCAGGGTTATCGCAGACTTATTCACTCGCCCAGAAAGATTTTTTTTTTTTTTTTTTTGAAGAGAGAGGAAAAATCCCTTAATAGATAGAATATAGCTCGGAGAGTGACCTTCTCGGGAGTGATATCACTGTACACATAAACACCATCTCCGTAAAAGATGGTGAGCTGTGCGGGTCCTTGTGACAACATTGCTTCGCTCCTACATATGTGGATCAATCATTCGACATTTTTAAAATTTGCAATATCCGGATAGTAACTCTTAAGCAAGCTTTCAATCTAACAAAAAAGCCAATGGTTGATAGTTTAGACGGCCAATTTATATGATACTGTCCCAATCAGCATGAACAGTCATGGTTGCACCCGTAGCCACATACCTAATTTCAGGTGTCTGACCTAGGGAGCCTTTGGCTGATACATCTGTGGTCTGAGCCTGAGAGATGAAGGGCGGTTCTACAGATGAAATCTCACCTAGAGCTGGACCATGATGGACTTCTTTGGGAAAAGGGAATTTCAATGCTGCATCATGATATCCCTGCAAAATCAAAAGGAAGAAATAAATTCAGAAGATGGGGCAGTTTTATGGTTGGTTGCATTAGACCATCACTTTTTCCTCCTGAGCTGGCAAGAACCCCTTTCTCTTTACTCTTCTAATAATTTCAGGAATTCTATTCCACATTTGGTGTATAACTTAAGGACAGTAGGTGCATACTAAACTGTGTATATGCAGGCGGCGCGGGTGAAACGAATCCGTAAATGTGAGTAGCAGCTCTTAGGAAATTTCCAAAAACAATCACCAACTATTGGACACCATCCATCCATTAATAAAATAATAGAAGGGTTTCAAACAGAATGTAAAAGAGGGGGAAAAGTGGAGAAGCAAACCTCGAGGAAAGGTGGGCGTTTGTGGTTGAAATCAAAGGGGTACTTGTTGGATATTGGCAAAAAGAGGGGATGATCATGACCCACAAGCTGCAGTTGAGCTGCTTCCAAAGTCATAAATTGGGAAGTCCGGTTTGTGACCTGTTTCCACCGTCTTGCTTGCTCCACTGTAAATGATTTACTCCAAAAATCCGAAGTGAGACAAATGAAAACATCCCATCTCGTGACCCTCGACTAGAAAAGGGAACCTTTATTCCACTGACAGAAATCACTTCTGGCAAGTTGTATTCCCATGTGCGAATCTCTAATCCATTTGTGGAATGAAATGTATAAACACCCTTTGATCGATAGATGGTCCATACGGCATGGCAAATGCGCTAGTTTTAAAAGCATTCGTCTAATAAATGCCTCTGTCCATTAGCTGGCTAAATTTTAGGGTTGGGCCATGGTGTCCCGCGATGCGAAATTACATATATTAGAATAAGAGCCGTAAGTTTGAAATTTCTGGTCTCCTTCATTCTCGCAACGATATCAACTCAAACTTCAGTGGCGGCTGACGCTATTTGTCACAAACACCATTTTCACTAGGGACAGAAGTACAATACCGTTTGCAGGAAAAAACTTACTACGCTCACGAGAAGTAGAAGTAATCACCCCTAGAAGAAACACGTGAACTAGTTGAGTGAACCTGCGGGTTTTGCAGCTGGAGCTCTGAAAACAACAATGGAGGAAGTAACATCTGAGCAACAGTCACTTCACTCAATCGCATAATTACACGACACGTCTAACTGTACTCGGTAGATAGTCAATCCCTGGAGTTCGATGCTTGCAAATCTATTACCGAAGCTATGTGCAGTAAAGTGCCGTAGAGAGAGAGAGAGAGAGAGAGATGATTTAGTTTGGAATTATGAGCAACGAGCGAACCTGATGGATCTCATGTCCTCCGTCCCCCCGAGCTCACAAATTACAAATGCAACGACCGTTTTCGGTCGAAAACATATGGAATTCAAAGAGACGACAATTATGGTCTCAACAAATTCATCTTTTCAGAAGCTAAACAGGAGAGAGAATCGACAGTTTCAATTAAATGAAGCGAGACCAGAACCAGAGCTGTGAGCAATCGGCGGTAAGTACCTGAATCGCATGACGCACTCTCTTTATTCCTCTTCTTCTTCTTCCCAGCTCGTGGGTTTTCCTGCCATTTTAACCCCAGAAAGTCCTCCATCACAGACACACCCCCCAAGAAACAAACCGACAACAGAATCGAGCGAAGGTAAAGAAAAATATGTGAGGTTGGTGTTGTGGCTGGGTTGGTCTGAGGACAGAGGAGGAGAGGAGGAGGAGGAGGAGAGGCAGTGATGCTTTGCTGTTTTTGGGCAAGAAAAATAGGTTAAAGCTTTTTGCTCCAAAAGCACGTGGTGATTGCTGACCCGCTAGTCCCGGTTGGTCGGTTGCCCTTTGATGCGCCAGCAGTTGGCGCGTGCTCTTCCATCTCCCCCGATTCATCGAGTCACAGAAGGAACCGCCGCGGACTCATTAGATCCGCATTCTCTAAAACATCGTCGGCGGGTAATTGAGGATATGCATGTAACTCGCATAAAGAACCAAGATAGAATGGTAAAGATATAGTCGCCCGCCATCATTGGGGCCGCTGATAAGTCGTCGGTCACCCGAGTATCAACACATGCAATGGTTGCTGTACTTGCTTTGACCATGCCGGTAGATTAGGTTTTGGGTCCAAATTTTGTCAGTGGAATTTTTTAGGTTACGTAGTTATCTAGATTTTTAATCAAAATAAGATATGAAATTCAGAAATTTTACCATATCCTACACATTATTTGATGAATCATAATAATAAAATCGGATATTTTCATATCATTTCATATCCATTGTTTAGTATAAATAGTATATTAGTGCAAATAAATTTAGGAATTACACAAACGGAAATGTTAAAAATCACTTACTAAACTCTTGCTAACTTCATTTATATTTATTTATTTTATCTTATTTTCCTCTCTTTTTTATTTCTTTTTCCCCTTCCATCATTATCTAATAAAAAATTTAAATAGTAAACTATACTAATATACCTAAAATACTAAAATATCTTAATGACATTGTTCGCTTGAAAATCCAAGGACGTCGCTCAATCACTCATTCATTTTTCAATGGTATCTAATGATCCCAATACGTAGAAAGAGTAACCTATGGACATTTGAGAATTAGTATCTCCAATGTGAAAGCAAAAGACAATAAGAAAATTCTATATGATTTTTCACAACAATTTGTTGGGAGCGTACTGTAGAGATTCAACACCTTTATTTGAAGATCGCTAAGAGAGAGTTAAAATCCGAGCTCATTAACATATCCAATTAGATCTACCTTCACTTAAAAGTTTAAGTTAATAAGTTGTGGCAAATTAGGATATATTAACTCATCCGCACCATACCAATAATCTGATTTACGACTTTTCAAACACAACTCATATATACAATCAATCAATATTTACAAGAAACACATAATATACAAATACTTGGATTGAATTCATGATAGCATTCCCAGCTCGTGAATTGTTGTTACTAGTGAGAAATTATTATATATGAGTGTAATCTATGTATCGTAAGTTTAATTTGGGCCAATAAAAACGAGAGGCCTCACGTGGATATTACATGAGTCCTAGCGGATCCGACGAGAGATATGACTATGTCGATCGAGTTTCATATCGTTAGGTACAATGGACTGTTTTTTTGTTGCTCATGGATGCTGCTTTCATTTCTCTTTCTTTTATTATTATCTGATGGACATCTTTGTATTGTAATCATCTTTCTATCACGTGATGATTGTGCTCATTTGTGGAATTGGCCGGTCCATTTATTTAATTTTCCACAATGTGGACTTGTCAGTCTACACCAACTTTTCCAAATATATCGAAGAATAGGTGGCCCATTCCTCCATTATTTAGTTCACATCTTCCACTTTTATGTGGGGCTCAGGAATCATATGCTTCGATCTGCATTATTGGGGAGCACATAATCCATTGAAACGCTAAGGATGCGACTCGACTACTGTCAAAATATTGAAGGATATAATTCACCAAATTGAAAGTTCAAAAGCTCGATTGCTGAATGTTCAAAGTATTAAGGACTAATTCGACACTTATTCCCTAAAAATGGGAAAAGTACCAAAATAGTTCTAAACAATTTATATTAGTACAAATTCAATCATAAACTCTTTAATTGGACCAATTTAGTCTTAAACATTTTCACATTGGTACCAATTCAGTCCATCCGGCTAATTTAAGTCGGAAGTTACTGACGTGGCCACTGGCGGTCTTATGTGGCGCAACGTAGACAAAATTTATAATTTTTTTTTATATTTTTTTAGATTTTTAAATTATTTTTTTTCTTTTTTTCTTCTTTTTTCCTTTTTCCTTTTCCTTATTCCTTATCCCTTGGCCGGCAAGGTCACCAGCCACTAGCGAGGGTCGCCACGCCATCGACGGCCGTAGGCGAGGGCGTCGGCCACAAGAAAGGGCGCGAAGGCCCACACTCATGGCGGGCGAGAGCCGCAATGCCTTAGGCGAGGTCGTCGTGACCCTCGCTTAGATCCGGCGAGGGCCCAATGCCCTCGCTCGTGGCAAGCAAGGGTGTTGTGCCCTCGCTTGGATCTCGTGCGAGGACCGCCACGCCCTCGCCGGTGGCCGACAAGGGTGAAGAGGCCCTCGTCGGCCAACAAGCGAGGGTTTCGGCCCTCGCCTGGATTTGGGCGGGGGTCAACACCCTGGCTTGTGGCTGGCGAGGGCGCGGTGGCCCTCGCCAGTGGCCGGCTATGTAGAACCAACATTGACACGCGACACGCGACACGATATGACACAACATGCTAACATGTTATTTCTAAAAAAATAGAGAATTCCAACACGTTATATATGTGATATATATTTTATATATAAATGCAAAAATAAATAAATAATAATAAATAAGCATAGAATTAATTTATATTAAAAATATTAACCCAACATTTGTTAATATCATTCATTATTTTAATTTGACAGAGACTGAATGAAAAGTTCAAAAATTGCTAACACAAAAGAGTAAATTTAAAGGAACGTGTCTTGTTTTCTTACACTTATCGGAAATTAGTGAGATTTCTTAATCCCAAACAGAGTTTGGAATTTATGATATAGACTGGCTTGGAGCTCCTCTGCAAAACAAGGTTCGAGAAAAATGAAAATCTAGGACAAGAATTCAAAGAAAATGAAATAACTAAATTGGCCATGGAAAATATGAGAGATAACTCACAAGCCAATGACATAGACCAAAAGAGATAACTCGCAGGTGACACTTGCGAGAGGCAGAAAGAAGCAAAAAAAAAAAATCACAACTTTAAGTCTGCGAGAACGACGAAGCGATGCCGATGAGAAGAGGGGCATTCTATCGTCATTCACGGGAAAGTCAAAACTTATAAGTGAAAAACTTGAGAATGATAATTTTGACCCCTTAAGTATTAACAAATTTTAAAATTGACCATGTGCGTGTCGGAATTTTAGACTCGTGTGTCGGGAAGAGTTGACCACGTGTCGGATTTCCCAACACTCATTGACCGCGTGTCGAAACATGTTGGAGCGTGTCAGACACGTGTCGGAGTGTTGGACACGACACGAAGACTTCCGAAGAGTGTCGATACTTCTTAGGTGGCCGGCGAGGGAGCGGCAGCCCTTGCCCCGATCAGCTTGTGGTCGGTGATGGTCGGTCGACGACCTCACCGACAGGAGAAAGGGAAAAAAAATAGAGAGAGAAAAAAAAGGAAAAAACAAATTTAAAAAATCTGAAAATAATATATATAATTTGTCCACATGGCGTCACATAAGATCGGCGGCGGTCACGTCAGCAATTTCCGCCTTAAATTATGAACTGAATTGATATCAATGTAAAAAGGTTTATGACTAAATTGGTCTAATTAAAAAGTTTATGACTGAATTGGTATTAATAAAAAAGGTTTAGGACTTATTTTTTTGTATTTTTCCCCCCTAAAAATGCATGGATATATACAAACGAGTATTAATGGAGATCAATATGCATCGAGGCGATTCGACTTCGGATGATTGGAGAGCTACCAGGATCATTTCGTAGTTTCACGGTAGACCACAACTTCCTTTCATATTGAATTGATTCCATGGATGCTTTTGATGAGGAGACCATGAGGACCAACTTCTTGACGGTCGGCCAGCTGTTATAACTTTGCCATAATTTCAGGCCACTCCCATGTTTTTCCCTTTGCAACTTTTTTTTTAACTTCCATTCTCACCTGCCGAAGCACAATTCGACATGGTCAATATCTGACTCCTCTTCTTTTAACTCACATGCAATAAGTCTAAGCTTCTAACTTTCCCATTATCACACGATTTATCACGAGCCCTCGTCGCTTTTCTTCAGCCTACAGGAATATTACCTCTGGCCTTCTATCAACAACTTAGTTGCTTCTTTGAAGAGCACATACCAAAGTCAGCTCCCCGACGTTTTACATCAAACACCTGTTTAATAATAATTGATGATGATGATCATGCGCTTGGGTCGCACATCAAGTGACAACCGGCCGAAACCTTATCTTATGAAGAAAAATCTAGTAGACACTTCCAAAATTAAAGGAGTAGATATAATCGTTAAAAGCTTATTGATCAATCAATTAATTAGGATTCTTTTCATCTGCCATTGATGCACTTTTCTCAGCCATTTTTCTAGAAGTAACTCTTCCCCAATTTCATGTACCATGAACATAGCCTTACTTTAAATATCGAAAGTATAACCTCAATGGATGAATTAATGATAGAAAGAAGGAAGTTTTCCTTCGACCATGACCGCACTGAAAAATTGAAAAAGAAAAATTCAAAATATTTTCCCTATCAGGATAAGTATCCTTAATGTACTTGTTCATTATTACTATATTATGCACCGGTCGATGTTCAGTAGGATGACTACTTTATTTCGAACACGAAATAGAGAGAAAAAAGTGCTTTTGGAAAAGGAACGGTAGCGGTGACATCTCCGGTCGTGCCACGAGCTTCTATTTTGGTGGTGCTATATTTGCCGAAATTAGAAGTTAAAGGCTTTCTTTCTAAGATTGGTAGGTGAGCGAGCTTCAAATGGTCCTCAATAGGGAATCAATAGCAAGAACATATCAAGCATAACGGCAATTATTGCTGGTCCCTCCTTTTTCTTTTCTTGAACAGAGCATTCCTTTGTCTCCATCAACCGACAGCATCGTCTTTCCCCAGCCACCCTCCAGAAAATCGCCAGGTTTTTGGCTTTCTCCCGAGGAGAAAATCGCCAACTGATATGCGCGAAATTTATTTAAAATTTATATGCAAATCTACGTGCTAATATTTGAGTGTCGGAAAAAATTTGGGAATCTACTATCTAAAAGAAAATCGGGTGCGAGAGTAACAATATTTAGATTTTTCATTGGATGTGAAATTCATTTTGCTAAATTAAAATATTCGGTTGACATTTGTTGAATTACTTAAATTATTGATCTTATAGATTCATCACAACATACCTAATCGGCATAACTCATTCCCAACTTCCAAATGCAACTAGGTATCGAAGTCCCTCTATGTTTAGGGGGGAGGGAAAATCAATGGATAGGGTTAGAATTTCAAATGGGAGGTGATTTTAGGAGGTTGTTCCAGATTTACATTTTTACATAGTGTAATTCTAAATGCCTAAAACAAATCCATAGAGTTTCACAAAAAGTGTATTTATATAGTTGATATGGCATTTTTTAAGTACCTACCAAATCAGCATGTAGACCCGTCGTGTGGGTACACTAGATCAAGTTTGAATAGGTTGAAAATGTATTCAATCCAAATTGACAAGTTTAACTTATATTAATTCACTTTGTGTCATACAAATTTAATGACTTATAACCGACTAGGACTTGGACCCAATCAACCCCTCCTAAAAAAGAATTATTAGCAATTTTTCCCTTTAAAGATGGAAATGTTGTGTTGCAACCCTGTCGAGTTGAACTCGAGGGGCTTAATGAATTGCAAGGCGGACGTTGGTATGGTTAGATAAGATAGTCTGATGGAACACAAAGCAAGAGTAGCTCCACGGTCTAAGCATCCTTGAACTGAGATTGGCTTTATCTTCCTACTGACCCCTTGAATTTAAAGGGTCTTTGCACTTAATGGTCTCTTTCGTGCCCGGGATCTCGAAATAGGGCTCAGTCGTTTAGCATCGCGGAACCAGATTTCTCCTGGGGTTTTCATTATTTGGAAAATTCGCTCTCCAAATCGGGTGTTGTCAAAGCTGTGGTTTCGGAGAATATATTGGGTGAAGCTCTGAGCGTGACAAAATTCGAGCCTATTCACTAGATGACATGTATCGCGTTTGGGCTCACCATCAAAAATCCCTGCAACTTATCCCTCTCTTCAATTAACGTTTCATCTCGACCAAAAAAATAAAAAAAATTTAACGTTTCATCTTCTCTCTTTTCAATTATACAACTTTCCCTCTTTTCTCTTCTGCGTTTCAAAGCCCTCCCACGCTCCCAAAACTCCGCCGCCTCCCGCACTTCGCCTCCATTTCGCCGCCATGTTCGCCCACTTCTTCTCCGACCTCTAGCGTCGCCACCTCCTGTCCAACTCCTCCCGCGCCCTCTGCGTCGACGCCGGGTTGCCTAGGAGCTCGAGGCCCTCCGTCGCCTCCGCCTTCGCCTCGTCCATTGCCTAAGTCGACCTACGCCTGGTCGACCCCGAATCAGATTCGAGGTCGAGCTGAGCTCTAGATCGCAAATCTAGAGCTCCATCTAGAGCTCGCTTGAGCTTAGATCTGAAATCTGAGGCTCAAGTTCGCTGGCCGAGCTTGAGCGCGACGACGGAGGACTGAGACGGTTTGTTCTCTTTCTTTTCCTGTTTCTTTTGTTCTCTCGAAATCGTCCCCACCCACCCACGAGGCGTGGATCGAACGCCTCGACCTCCGACCCGAACCCCCACGTTATCTTCTGAGGTTGTGATTATCGATTGCGATGGCGATCCCTCGAGTTTGGAAGGAGAGCGCGCCCGTGTACCAAAGAGGAAAAGGTCGGGCCGGTGCGCACCTCGCGGGGCTGAGCGAGCGCCCGAGCAAGACCCACATTTCTCGTCAGGCAACCCGGACGGTCGGCGAGTCTTTGTTTTCTCCGGCAACCGGCGTTCGCACCCACAGTGGGGACCGAGACGGCGAGGCGTTGCATCTCCGGCGGAGTGAGATAAGGAAGAAGGAGGAGGAGAAAGGTAAAAAGAAATAGAAGAAAAAGATAAGTAAAAACATTAATTGAAGAGAAAGATAAGCTGTAGGGTTTCTGACGGGGGTGGGCCTAAACGCGACATATGTCACTCGGTGAATAGACTCGAATTTTGTCTGGCCTTAGAACTGCACCCAATATCTTATCGTGATTCAGATATCTTCTCTGACTAAGCAACAATGGTTTGGCAGTGCACCATTTGGAAAAAGTGACTTACCAATCCAGGAAAGACATGACTCTTCAGGTAAAGCAGAAAAGACTGCACAGAGAAGTGAATCCATTATGACAAGACGGCAGAAGGTAAAAGAATCCACCCGTCTGACACCATATAATTACTCCCCTATCCATCCCGTGTTTTAATTTAACCGCTACTTTTCTGACTTGTTCCCTTTGCTGCCGCGGGGATTTTCTCATACGGATGGCAATTGACTTGCATCTTGGGCTTGGCCATACAATTTCGTTTACCGCTGCTTCTTCTAGGCATTCTTCGTTTTTGCGTGTAGAAAATGGTGCTATTAGATCAGTCGTGACATGAATCGGCACGACAAAGTTATAGGCCCTCGAGTATAATTCTGTTCTCTCTCTCCCATCGAACGTTCTATCTTTAAAGGGGGAGTTCACCAAGTTAGTCTGCATTTTCAGCTCTTATCGTGTTACTTGACGGTGTCATGGGGAGTTGACCGTTTCTCTCCGTTGGTGCAGAAAGGAGATACCAGAACATGCTTCATTATCAACTCAGAACTCTTTTTCAAATTGTCAAAAAGGTTATGGCAAGGAGATTTGTCTTTGGAGGGCACTGTAATTACGCATTTTCTTGCTTGAGCATTGTCATTCTACGGAACATATAGTTTCTTCTTGATTGTAGCAACTTTCTGGGACTCTTTCGACTTACATCATAGAGTCACAATTGCTTATGTTATCTGTGCAACGGCAACAATCAAATGTGCTAATTATCTTTATATGTACAGGCGGCTGTGGGTGGGCACGTAAATTTCACCAGATTATTGTCACCCAATTGAAAGCACCAATTGAAAGCATCAAGGGTGATTTGTCTATTTTTTTCAATTTTTAGGGCTAAATACTCAGAATTTGTCCAGAATATAATGAGCCCGAAAGTCCCGGACCGAACTACTTGGGCTGAGGAATTTCGGGCCGGGCTAAATTTTCGTACTTCTGAATTTTTAATTTCACCACGAATTTTAGTTTTCCTTGAGGCCACGGGCAACTTTTCTTGAAATAAGGGTAAGTAAGGCTTCTCTAAGCCACTTCTCGATGCAATCGATGCGAGAGATTGCATCTCATATTACTGTAACTTCTATGCAATCGTACGATTATTTGGAATAGAACCGATATTACCTTCCAGTTTTATCTTCTTCAAGTCTTCCATGTGAATCAATCTAACTCAAAATTGAACTAGTACTCTCCATTGTGATCCCCTCCAAGTTACGAATGAATAAATCAGATGCAACATGGCAGTTGAGAGTCATGGCTCGATCGTTATTGCGTTTTGTCATTTTGCTTAGGTAATTATATGAGCTCCTTTTCCTTTCACAAAACTAGAAATTTATTGCCTCTCCCTATCCCTTATTTTGCTATTTAATTGCAAATCCACTTATATTTAATAAATATTTTTTTTTTACTTTAAATTTATAGTATAATTTAAAGATTTCTCGTTAATAAGATAATCACATGGTGATCCCTAAATTGTTCTTTAATATTCAATATGATTCATAAGCTTTTGTTTTTATTCAATTTAACTCTTGAACTTTCAAAAAGTCACTAAATGTAGCACTTTCGCTGATGTCATCAAAATTATTATCAATTTGGCATTAGATTTACCATGCCGGAAGCCCACCTGACCACAATTCCTAGCTTGAAATTATGATGCGACGGTCTATATCATTATTTTTGGCCAATAATTCTTGATGTGACCGTTCTCATCAAAGAAATGCTCGTGATGAGGCAATCGTAGGACTCATTGTACATCAAAATGAACGAGAAAAAAAAAATTAGGGATCCATTGAACAGTGAAAAAAATCAATAATTTCGGACTACCCAATCATTGCCCCTTTTATTAATTAGCTAAGAAGCACCGACACTCTTTAGAAACATTCGTGTCGTGTTCGACACTCCGACACGTGTCCGACACACTCCAACATGTTTCGACACGCGGTCAACGAGTGTCGGAAAATTCGACACGTGGTCAATTCTTCCCAACATGCTCCGACACGCAAGTCCAAAATTCCAACACGTGATTCTGACACGCATGTAGTCAATTTTAAAAAATTTCAATACTTGAGAGTTCAAAATGTAAATATATGAAAAAATAATGAAAATAACAAAAATAAGGGGAAATAAGAAAATTCTTACTCTCAAGTTTCTCACTTATAAGTCCCGATCTTTCTGTGAGTGATGATAGAACGTCCATCTTCTCGTCGGCGTCATTCCGTTGCCCCCACATACTTAATGTTATGATTTCTTTTGCTTCTTTCCGCCTCTTGCAAGCATCGCTTGCAAGTTATCTCTTTTGTTCTATGTTATTAGCTTGTGAGTTATCTCTCACATTTTCCATAACAAATTTAGTGATTTCCTTTTCTTTTGGTCATACTTCGAGAGTTATTGTCTTGGATTTTCATTTTTCTCGAACTTTGTTTTGCAGAGGAATTCCAAGCTAGTCTATATCATGAACTCCGAACTCTGTCTAGGACTAAGAAATCTCACTAATCTCCGACAAGTATAAGAAAACAGGACATGTTCTTTCAAGTTTACTCTTTCATGTTTGCATTTTTTGAATTTCTCGTTCAATTTCTATCAAATTAAAACAATAAATGATATTAACAAATATTGAATTGATATTTTTAGTATAAATTAATTCTATGCTTTTTTATAATTATTTATTTATTTTTGTATTTATATATAAAAATATATATTTAATATATAACGTGTCGGAATTATCTATTTTTGAGAAATAACGTGTCGGCGTGTCGTATCGTGTCGTGTCGTATTGCGTGTCGCGTGTCCGTGTTGGTGCTACATAGTTAATTAGTCGACAAAAACTCTATTGAGATTGAACGCATATGTATTTGACACACGTTCAATATGTATGAAATATAAGAGGTCATATCATGTTTCCGACTTTTTTCGAGCACTAATTAGTTGCTGTAGATTTTTATAGTTTACTCATACGGCATTTTCAATTATTTAACAGACAAATTAGATGGCACGACATGTAAATGCTTGATCTGACTAATGTCATAACAGACAAATTAGATGGCACGACACGTAAATGCTTGATCTAACTAATGTCACAAACGTGTTTGAACTGTCCCGTACACTTAAGAGATTTACTTAAATAAAGTTTCGTTTATTAGAAAAAAAATTATATTTTTGAATAATATTTTTTAATAAACTATATTTTTCTAAAGAGATGTGCACTATTCTTGTAATATAAGGGTTGCACATGTTAATGTCGTGAGTTGGAATGTGTTTATTTCATTAAAAACTTATCATTGGAAAATGTTTTTAGGAAATTCAGTTTCAGCAAAAGTAAATAATTTATGGCATTTGTTTGCGCTGAAAATAAGTTGACAAAAATCGGTTTCGAGGTGCTGAATAATAAGTGAATCCATTAAAGGTAGCTTCTATTCTTGAAAAATCGAAAGAAATGATTATCTTTGGGGAAGTCATTTTCCCCGCTCTAAACTTGTTATTTTCAATCCATAGAAATAGTATTCTTCGATTGAGTAGTCTTTTATCATCCAAATGTTGAGAGTGTAGGATCTGATACATAATGTAAAATGCATGATTCTTAATTAAATCTACCACAATATCTAAGAAGTTTAATTCTCTAACATGATGTGATGTGCGCATGTAACGACGATTGTGAGATCTCCATCCAATAAGTATACTTTCGTATTTATGATCTTCAGGTACCTTCCGCAGTATATGTCCTTTCTTCCGGCGAAAGGCGGTGAGGGGCCCCTGGAAATCGGGATAGAAGAAAGCCAAACGGGAGTGTTGTAAACTACTGTTGAAGAAACCACTAGAATTCGCCCTAGTGGCCACCCTTCCAACACGGAAGGGGGAGGTGAGGGGTTCAAATCCCCACCTTCTCGGGGGATGGGGTGGAGACGCGTAAGTTTTAAGAGTGGGTTTCGACTCCCACACTCCTGAGAGCGGCGGGCAAAAGTCCGAGTGAGTGTAGCATAGGAATAGAGTAGGACTGATCAAAAAAAAAAAAAAAACTACTGTTGAAGAACCTCGTGTTCTCACATCTCTCCTACCCGACCAGCTTTATCATCATGGTTTTTGCATCCCAGAGACGGAAAGGGTGAAGAAAAATCCCCTCAACTTAAACCGTTGACCACCGTGGTCGAAGTGATAAGGTAAGCATCTTTGTTTCCCCTCCGCTCCTTTTCGTAGATAGCCATAATGTTGGCGTTCGAGGGTTTCTCTATAAATTTTGCTTGATCGATGACCATGACCTACCTGGCTGCCATATGCAAAAACTCGATTCTTTTAGCCCCATTTAAGGAAGAACTCTAATAAAGTAGGTATTGATGCAAAACTGGGGATGGAAAATTAAGCAACCCAAAAAGATAGGGAATTTTACGTACAATGAAAAACTTAAAAGATTATTCCAATCTCGATTTTTTCCCCAAAGATTCCAGAAATTCATTGTGACTTATAGGCATATGATATTAATTTAGTCACAAAATCATGATTTATAAATATATTAATAAGTCTCTACAAATTTAAATCATGATTCCTTCGAGTTATGGGGGGGAGGTGGAGTGATTGTGTATCATATAATTTGTTTCCTCTCACGATGCGGGCTCTCTTTGTTTTTTCTTCTAGTATTTATTTATTTTTTTAATCCAGGGATTCGATCGTAGTTGACCGGCTATCTGGAGGTTAGCTAGCACAATACCTAACCTTAATAGCCCCCCATATAATCTTACATAATACAGCCGAACTTAAGGAAATCCATTTTTTTTTTTGAAATATTTTCACTAGGGGTTAATACTAATAATATCCGGTACTCTCGACTCGAATCTACTCTCTGTGAGCATTCCATCCCATATCTTATTAAAATGTAGGCATGTGGTGTGGAGAATGGTAGATCCGATGTAGGAAATCCACGTGTATTCACACTTATGGATTGTGAATGGATATTACACAAAATGCAAGTAGATGGTAGACTTGTGTCACGGGCCGACAGTTTCCTTGGTCGCGGAACGACCCGTGTGGCACCTGATGAGCGAAATTCGCCAGTCCAGCCTTCCTTCTATAGCTATTCCAGCAAATAATACGGTAAATAACTTCTCTGTACGAGATCATACCACACCTAGTTTCACTTGGACGTCTAGTCCATCGAATGAAATAGCATATCTCTTTAAGCTCAACAACTTCAGAGCTCCTAAGTGATATAATCTTTACATCCTAGAACTCCTAGCACTAACCGTCCTGACGCCACTCCTACGGACAAGTTGTATTCGTCTCTTCCACATCATCACTCTTCACTCGGTAACCCCAAATACCACTTACAAGTGTCACGAGTACGGGAGAATTCACGGACCGTGACACTTGCATCAAGATACTGATAAAAGATTTGTCGTGAGACGAAAGATGATTTGTGAAAAATCTATTGTGGCATTTCAATTTGGGACTTTAATCGTATATATCCATTCTTTGTAAAATAAGTAGAATCTGAGAACATTCAAGTAAAGCTACAAATAATTACAAAAGATATTTTTGCATAATTTAGGTTATTAACTATCCATATTTTTTTATATGAAGAATCTTTATCATTAGATTAAGAGGGAATGTGAATGATCATAACAGAATAACTTATCTTACAATAAGAAAAACAAGCGTAGGTTGGGGAGGGAATTTGAGAAGGTTGACCCCGATATCTGAACCGTCCTTTCCATCGAAAGAAGCCTCAGATACGACAGAAAACGTTCTCCTTTTGACGCTCTGGGGATTCCATCTATGGCCATAATAGAAAATGTTAGAGGTGCCCAGGGGACATCTGTTTAGGGTGCATCGACAGCCTTTCGTCCACCTCGACCCGACTCTCCTTTTTCCTTACTTAACCTAAAAGTATGGACGCAGATGCCCGGCTACTTAAGAGGCTCAAGAAAGATGTTGGCGCTTTTTATGAATCAGTCAAATCAAGTGTTTAGTTCATATAAGTGACCCAAATTCATGGTGATTTTGAATGAAACTTGATTGGATTTGAATAAATAACTTCCGGCTCTTAAGTTGGAAATTTCTTGATTTTTCCGATCCATGAGCCTCGAGTTGACTCTTCTCTTTATCCATAAATCTCTAGGTTGATCTATGCCAGACTTAGGTGCATGGCACTAGGCATGGGAATGCAATGCCCTTGTGAACGTGCCTCAATGCTCGGCAGATGAGCTCAAGTCACCCAAGGCCGGGCTTGGGTCCCCTAAGGCTAGTCCCATGATCTTGACAACCAGGCTCGCGTCTCTGATAGTTGGGCTCGATCTCATGCACTCAAGCTCGAATGCCCAACACTTGAACATGAGACATAAGATTATTTTAGAGATGTTATCTCAAATGTGTATTTGATAATTTTCCTGTAATATATTTAAGAAAATTAATCTCATATTATTTACAAAATACAACCGTTGATAAAAGATTTCCCTAAAAATTAGTTTTGAGTATTTTCACCACCTAAATAACTAAATTTTCCCTATTCATACAAAAAAAAAAGACAAAATTGCCATCAATCTTTTAATTGCAAGTAAAAGAGAAAGCCCCACTCCTATTTTTTCTATTTTTTTTCCTTTTCTGTTTAGGATTTAGTTACCGTAATTAAAGAAAAAGTGTATTCTTATATATTCCTATAACGTTTTACATGTTTCATATAAAATTATATTGCCAATGGGATTAGTAAAAAATTGAAAAGCCTCTTGTTCATAATCGATTTTATAACAACTTATCTATTGTTCATGTTATCTCAAAAGTTCACTTTCTTGGTGAACTTTTTATTTTTTAATTTTATTAGTCCAAAATATATATTGAAACTCTTTATTTACTATATTAACAAATTTATCTTTTTTCCTGACAATATCAACAAGATATTTTTACACTGAACATATATGATGTTAGAGCAATGACTAGGAATACATGTAGAAAAATCATTATATACAATGAGACATCTTGATATTTTTTCATAAAATTTGAAGATGATATTAATTTTTGTAGATCCAAATAATGATATTTCATTGGCATTTTCAAAAAACAAATCTTATTTTAGGCAATGTATTAATTTAATTAAATTTTATCTTCTAAAGTTTCACAGTGGATATTTAATTAAATCTAAAAAGATTTGCCAAATTTAGGTTTATTGGCTACCCATAAATTCTGTTTAAAGACCAGGTTGACTGTCTCCTTTATATACACCTCCACCACCATCCCTCAAATTCTAGCATCAAGAAGAACAATTTCGTTCCCAAAAATGATGCGCTTTCCTTGTTTAGGCAAAGAAGTCGTGTGTCTTTGTATTGCTTCATGCCTCAAAATAGCCCGCCTCTCCAGGTCCTTCTGCTTCCTCCTCCTCCGAGTCAACTCCTTTTGTGTCCAGCTTTTGTACTTCGTCTTCCTCTCGCTCCTTGGTTTCTGGGTCCTTAAGGCATCGAGGCCGCGAACCCATTCCTTCAGGCCTAGGGACTTGGATCTGTTCTTCACCTCTGTCTCCTCGGCGACTGTCTCGAGCATGTCCACGGTGGAGATGGAGGTCTTCTCCAACTCCCAGCTCGTCGTGATGACCGTCCTGATGTTCGTCGGAGGGGAAGTCTTCACTTCTCTCGCCGAGCTTCACTTTAGAAATTTGAAACTCCGGTCACTCCTCAAAACCGAAGAAAAAGTCGCCTCCGTCTATACCAATCTCTGCCCTTCGAACCCAACCAACGATGTTGTTGGCCACGTAGAGTTAGCTGTAGTAGCGAATTCAGATTGCCTGAACTCTCGAGTAGAACCTCAGTTGCACGCACCGCGAGGCGAGTCCCCAGATCTCGACTATTTGAAATATCGTTCCGCTAACGTTTTGTATCTTGTAGTGTTAGGATACCTTCTGGGAGTCCATGTTTTCGGTGTTGCCGCAGTTTCGCTCTATATGATACTTGTTTCCAGCGCGAGAGACGTGCTAAAGAAGAAGGGCCTCAAAATGATGACATTTTCCATCTTCACCACCGTGTCGACCTTTGCCAGTTGTGGGTTCGTCCCGACGAACGAAAACATGACTGTCTTCAGCAAAAACTCCGGCCTCCTCCTAATTCTCATCCCTCAGGTCCTTCTCGGGAACACGCTGTTCCCGTCGACCTTACGGCTTGTACTTTGGCTCTTGGGAAAATTCAGCAAGAGAGCAGAAACCGATTATTTGTTGAGCAGAACAGGTGAAATTGGTTACAAGCACTTGCTTCCGAGCCTCTACTCGTCGTTCCTGGTGGTAACGGTGTTGGGGTTCATTGGTGTTCAGTTCATAATGTTTTGCTCAATGCAGTGGGATTCAGAATCGTTAGATGGACTAAACTCGTATGAGAAAATTGTGGGCGTGCTCTTCCAGTGCGTGAACACCAGATATACGGGCGAGACGATCGTTAATCTGTCCAAAGTATCTCCTGCCATCTTGGTGTTATTCGTCGTCATGATGTTAGTCTCTCTCTCTCTCTCTCTCTCTCCCTACCCGTTCAGGAATAGAAAAAATTTTGTTTTCTCGATAAGAAATCAATATTTAAAATATCACAAAATTTCAATTTGCCCCGTTCATTTGTTGGATTATTAGAATAGGATTCCTGTCTTAACTTAAGATAATCAACGTAATATTCTTTATGATAAGCAAGCAAAAAATACCCAAATGTACGAGAAGATCACTTCCATATCTAAAAGAGTGTACTATTCAACGAGCATGAATAACCCAAATGTGCATATTAAAAGCATTAATCTTTATTAAACCTACCACAACGCCTAACATGTTTACTTCTCTTGACACGCTGTGATGTGCATAGTAAGTTTATTGTACTTAAATGTGTACGATTTTCAGGTACCTTCCGCCATACACGTCCTTCCTTCCGGCGAAAGGTGGTGAGGAGCTCCTGGGATATGGGGAAAGAAAAAAGCCGAAACGAAGTCATAAACTACTGTTGGAGAATCTTATATTCTCACAGCTCTCCTACCTGGCCATCTTTATCATCATGATTTGCATAACGGAGAAGGACAAGATGGCGAAAGATCCTCTCAACTTTAATGTGTTCAACATTGTGGTCGAAGTGATAAGGTAAGCATCTCTGTTTCCCCTTCTCTCCTTTTTTTTAATAGATAATCATAAAGATTCCCTCCATTTTAACGCGTCGAACATTGTGGTTAATGTGATCATGTAAGCATCTTTTTGCACATCTCAGTCACATCATAAAGAATATTTCAGACAAAGTGCAATGATATATAAATTCCATTCTCCACGACATCTAATCAAATGAAAATAATAAATAAATGAATAAAAAATATAAAAAAAAAAAAAAAAAAGTGTTAGCACAATCGAATTCAGGGTGCATTTGTTTAAAATATCTAGTTATTCATATGATGATTTAGGGAAAGTGATAGGCATGCATACATAACATGAATAAATTCGGGTAATGAACTAACGACTTCAGAAATTGCAGTGCATATGGGAATGTGGGGTTCACAATAGGTTACAATTGCGATCAACGACTAAGACGTGTTGAAGGCTGCGAGGACAAGTGGTACGGATTCTCTGGGAAATGGAGCGATGAGGGCAAAATCATCCTCATTGTCGTCATGATTTTCGGAAGATTAAAAAGTTCAACATGAAAGGTGGCCGAAATTGGATACTCTTGTGATAGAGACAGGAGGAACACTTCACGCGCGACGAGCAAAGCAAAGGGCACATCTCTTGGTTTATCGACCAGGGCAAGATCATCCTAATCGTCAGTACACAAGGTGTTCTAATTGTGAAAATTAACATGCCCTAGAGTTGGAGCGTCACTACGTTTAGTGATTACAGAATAAGATGTCCCGTGCCAATAATTTATTGCGCGTCAGATTTGACCATGATGGAAAATTCTTAAGCTTTTTTGGCTATCTTTTCGAATTATTACCCTGTCCACTGACAGTGTGAATTCCAGGGGCGTTACCCCCAAAAAAAAATGAGACAAAACCTATTTGCGCAATTTATTCGAATTATTACCCTGTCCACCGACAGTGTGAATTCAAGGAGTGTTACCCCCAAAAATGAGACAAAACCCATTTGCGCATTTTATTCTTACGCACAATCCAACAGCCTGATATATGGCAACCAAAATTAAGAGCATGGAATATATAAGAGTGAGCATAATTGCAACTAATTTTTAGTTAGGTGTAATTTTAAGCATAACTTGATCACTTTTAAATAAACTTGATCCATTTGAAATGTTAAGCATGATTTATTCCCATTTTTGATCCATTTAAAATAAACTCAAAATGAAATTTAAAATAGTAAGATAAAAATCAAGGTTAATATCATGATAAATCTCAAACTAGTACATTTGTGACAAGTTACCCTAAACAAATTTTTTGATCACAAAAAGTCTAAATTGGTATATTTTGATAAATTTACTTCAAACTAATTTTGACCACCAAAAACTTTAAACTAGTACATTCATGACAAATAACCTCACTTAGTTTCCATTAAATAATATTAACACCACAAAAATTATAAACCAATAGACCTATCAGCAAACTGATAAACTTGTTAATTTCCACATGTTATCCAACTCGGCAATTTGATGATAAAATTTAATAGAATCTAATGAGGCTAAATTTGTCTCGAGTGTATTAGTTTGGATTTTTTGTGGTAAAAAGTAAGATATGGGTAAAATTATTACATGTGTACCACTTTGGATTTTTGTGGTATTAACCTTAAAAAATTATAGCATATCTATCATTTTCATATATTGTGTTTTATGCTCGAGTTAATACTTATTTTTATTATATATTCTTCTGTCATACATGTAAATCTACTTAAATAGGAAAAAGTTAAAATAAATCATATTAACAGCTAAGTTAAACTACTAACTTTCAAATTAACATCAATCAAAGACCAGTTTGACTTTTAGCTAATTTCATAGTATCAATTATTATTATTTTTTACAGATAATCAATTCATATGTATATCGAAAATAGAAATGTCAATTTTTTAATAAATATATCAATATCATTGAAGTTCCCATATATCTAACCGTAGAATTTGGATTTCACTGTTGGTGAACAATATAATAACTCTTTTTTTTTCTCCTTATTATATTATCAACCGAACGTGAAGTCCAAATTCCACCGTCGGTTGAATGAATTGGAAACTTCAACTAGCTTTTTCAGTTGTCAAAAACAATTAAAAATACTTTCTTTGATGAAATTCTTCTCTTTTCCAATTTCATACATTAAAATTTACTCGTTTTCCAGTTAAGAAAAGTGAATTAGTTGCCAACCATAACGGTATTGGTCAAAATGCTCGGTACAACAATTATAATGATAAACAGTGCAACCATTACAATGATGAAACATGTTCGCATCGTCAGGTATGTCCAGTTTTGAAAAAAAAAAATCTTTAGATAGGGTTAAATAATAAATGAGACACCAATATGTGTTAGAGATACAATGCAATGTGCAACATGTCCAATTAACTCTGACTCAACGTGCAATATCATCCCCGAACTTTAGTCAATATACAAATAGTCCATGAACTTGACTTAATGTCTAACATCATTTCTGAATTTTTAATTTGCTCAATGTAGTTTCTGAACTTTTAACCTAACAAGCAATTTCATCTTTGAAAACTTTCAATTCGTCAATGCAATCCCTAAACTTTTGATAAACGTTTAATTTAATGGCTAGACTATATGAAAATAACCAATATTATTCTTCAATTAATTCTAGTTAACGAAATTTGTTGATTTGGCTTTCCATCTGATAAGTTTTAATATAAAAAGTTTGAACATATAAATAACGTTACATGTGGATTCCAAGTAGGATATTTAATTCAAATGTTATTACATGTGGATTCCAAGTAGGATATTTAATTCAAATTACATCATATTGGCAATTACATATCAAGTGATTTGTCTCACTTAGAAATTCTTCTCTTTTCCAATTTCATCATTAAATTTTACTCGTTTTCCTATTAGTTGCCAACCATAACGGTATTGGTCAAAATGCATAGAGGTAAGTCAGTTTCGAAAAATAAAATTTCCTTAGATGGGGTTAAATAATAAATGAGACGCCAACACATTAGAGGATACCATGCAATGTGTAATATGTCCAGTTAATTTTGGCTAAACGTGCAATATCGTCCCCGAACTTACTCGATATACAAATAGTCCATGAACTTGACTTAATGTATAATATCATCTCTGAATTTTTAATTTGTTCAATGTAATTCCTCAACTTTTAACCCAACAAACAGCTTCATCTCTGAAAACTTTTAATTTATCCAATGTGATCCCTAAACTTTTGATAAATATTTAATTTTAACTGCTAGAATACATGAAAATAATTAATGTTTTTCTTCCATTAATACAGGTTAACGAAATCTGTTGATTTGACTTTCCATCCTTTAAGTTAGAACATAAAAATAATGTTACATGTAGATTTCAAGTAGGATATTTAATTCAAATTACATAACATTGGTAATTACATATCATGTAATTTGTCTCACTAAGAATTTATGGTACATCACTTAATCATTTCCCTATGATCAAAATTCTTAAAAGATATTGAATTTATTGACCCAAATCTTAATCAAGAATGCCGTCTCTTCTAATTTAGCAACCGTCATGTGCTCCTCACATGTCAACTTCGGCTATAAAGATATTAAATGGGTAGGGCAGAACTTTACGCGCCTGTGGGCCTAGATAATTCAATTAAGCTTAAAACTTCCCTACGTCAATGCAAAATAATAATATATTTTTTATTTAGGAATTAGGATCGATCTTGATTTTCTTATACAATGAATATAGATGGACTAAACTCGTACGAGAAAATTGTGGGCGTGCTCTTTCAGTGCGTGAACACCAGATATACGGGCGAGACAATCGTTAATCTGTCCAAAGTATCTCCTGCCATCTTGGTGTTATTCGTCGTCATGATGTTAGTCTCTCTCTCTCTCTCTCCCCTACCCGTTCAGGAATGGAAAAAAATTTGTTTTCTCGATAAGAAATCAATATTTAAAATATCACAAAATTTCAATTTGCCCCGTTCGTTTGTTGGATTATTAGAATAGGATTCCTGTCTTAACTTAAGATAATCAATGTAATATAGGATTCATGACTCAAATGCTGTAAGAAAATACTAGGGAAAAAATGGTAAGCAAGCAAAAAATACCCAAATGTACGAGAAGATCACTTCCATATCTAAAAGAGTGTACTATTCAACAAGCATGAATAACCCAAATGTACCTAGTAAAAGCATTATTCTTTATTAAACCTACCACAACGCCTAAATTTACTTCTCTTAACACGCTGTGATGTGCATAGTAAGTTTATTGTACTTACATGTCTACGATTTTCAGGTACCTTCCGCCATACACGTCCTTCCTTCCGACGAAAGTTGGTGAGGAGCTCCTGGAAAATGGGGAAAGGAAAAAGCCGAAATGAAGTCATAAACTACTGTTGGAGAATCTCATATTCTCACAGCTCTCCTACTTGGCCATCTTTATCATCATGATTTGCATAACGGAGAAGGAAAATATGACAAAAGATCCTCTCAACTTTAATGTGTTCAACATCGTGGTCGAAGTGATAAGGTAAGCATCTCTGTTTCCCCTTATCTCCTTTTTTTTAATAGATAATCATAAAGATTCCCTCCATTTTAACGCGTCGAACATTGTGGTTAATGTGATCATGTAAGCATCTTTTTGCCCATCTCAGTCACATCATAAAGAATATTTCAGACGAAGTGCAATGATATATAAATTCCATTCTCCACGACATCTAATCAAATGAAAATAATAAATAAATGAATAAAAAATATAAAAAAAAAAAGTGTTAGCACAATCGAATTCAGGGTGCATTTGTTTAAAATATCTAGTTATTCATATGATGATTTAGGGAAAGTGATAGGCATGCATACATAACATGAATAAATTCGGGTAATGAACTAACGACTTCAGAAATTGCAGTGCATATGGGAATGTGGGGTTCACAATAGGTTACAATTGCGATCAACGACTAAGACGTGTTGAAGGCTGCGAGGACAAGTGGTACGGATTCTCTGGGAAATGGAGCGATGAGGGCAAAATCATCCTCATTGTCGTCATGATTTTCGGAAGATTAAAAAAGTTCAACATGAAAGGTGGCCGAAATTGGATACTCTTGTGATAGAGACAGGAGGAACTCTTCACGCGCGACGAGCAAAGCAAAGGGCACATCTCTTGGTTTATCGACCAGGGCAAGATCATCCTAATCGTCAGTACACAAGGTGTTCTAATTGTGAAAATTAACATGCCCTAGAGTTGGAGCGTCACTACGTTTAGTGATTACAGAATAAGATGTCCCGTGCCAATAATTTATTGCGCGTCAGATTTGACCATGATGGAAAATTCTTAAGCTTTTTTGGCTATCTTTTCGAATTATTACCCTGTCCACTGACGGTGTGAATTCCAGGGGCGTTACCCCCAAAAAAATGAGACAAAACCTATTTGCGCAATTTATTCGAATTATTACCCTGTCCACCGACAGTGTGAATTCAAGGAGTGTTACCCCCAAAAATGAGACAAAACCCATTTGCGCATTTTATTCTTACGCACAGTCCAACAGCCTGATATATGGCAACCAAAATTAAGAGCATGGAATATATTAGAGTGAGCATAATTGCAACTAATTTTTAGTTAGGTGTAATTTTAAGCATAACTTGATCACTTTTAAATAAACTTGATCCATTTGAAATGTTAAGCATGATTTATTCCCATTTTTGATCCATTTAAAATAAACTCGAAATGAAATTTAAAATAGTAAGATAAAAATCAAGGTTAATATCATGATAAATCTCAAACTAGTACATTTGTGACAAGTTACCCTAAACAAATTTTTTGATCACAAAAAGGTCTAAATTGGTATATTTGTGATAAATTTACTTCAAACTAATTTTGACCACCAAAAACTTTAAACTAGTACATTCATGACAAATAACCTCACTTAGTTTCCATTAAATAATATTAACACCACAAAAATTATAAACCAATAGACCTATCAAAGAAACCGATAAACTTGTTAATTTCCACATGTCATCCAACTCGGCAATTTGATGATAAAATTTAATAGAATCTAATAAGGCTAAATTTGTCTCGAGTGTATTAGTTTGGATTTTTTGTGGTAAAAAGTAAGATATGGGTAAAATTATTACATGTGTACCACTTTGGATTTTTTGTGGTATTAACCTTAAAAATTATAGCATATCTATCATTTTCATATATTGTGTTTTATGCTCGAGTTAATACTTATTTTTATTATATATTCTTCTGTCATACATGTAAATCTACTTAAATAGGAAAAAGTTAAAATAAATCATATTAACAGCTAAGTTAAACTACTAACTTTCAAATTAACATCAATCAAAGACCAGTTTGACTTTTAGCTAATTTCATAGTATCAATTATTATTATTTTTTACAGATAATCAATTCATATGTATATCGAAAATAGAAATGTCAATTTTTTAATAAATATATCAATATCATTGAAGTTCCCATATATCTAACCGTAGAATTTGGATTTCACTGTTGGTGAACAATATAATAACTCTTTTTTTTTCTCTTATTATATTATCAACCGAACGTGAAGTCCAAATTCCACCGTCGGTTGAATGAATTGGAAACTTCAACTAGCTTTTTCAGTTGTCAAAAACAATTAAAAATACTTTCTTTGATGAAATTCTTCTCTTTTCCAATTTCATACATTAAAATTTACTCGTTTTCCAGTTAAGAAAAGTGAATTAGTTGCCAACCATAACGGTATTGGTCAAAATGCTCGGTACAACAATTATAATGATAAACAGTGCAACCATTACAATGATGAAACATGTTCGCATAGTCAGGTATGTCCAGTTTTGAAAAAAAAAAAAATCTTTAGATAGGGTTAAATAATAAATGAGACACCAATATGTGTTAGAGATACAATGCAATGTGCAACATGTCCAATTAACTTGGACTCAACGTGCAATATCATCCCCGAACTTTAGTCAATATACAAATAGTCCATGAACTTGACTTAATGTCTAACATCATTTCTGAATTTTTAATTTGCTCAATGTAGTTTCTGAACTTTTAACCTAACAAGCAATTTCATCTTTGAAAACTTTCAATTCGTCCAATGCAATCCCTAAACTTTTGATAAACGTTTAATTTAATGGCTAGACTATATGAAAATAACCAATATTATTCTTCAATTAATTCTAGTTAACGAAATTTGTTGATTTGGCTTTCCATCTGATAAGTTTTAATATAAAAAGTTTGAACATATAAATAACGTTACATGTGGATTCCAAGTAGGATATTTAATTCAAATGTTATTACATGTGGATTCCAAGTAGGATATTTAATTCAAATTACATCATATTGGCAATTACATATCAAGTGATTTGTCTCACTTAGAAATTCTTCTCTTTTCCAATTTCATCATTAAATTTTACTCGTTTTCCTATTAGTTGCCAACCATAACGGTATTGGTCAAAATGCATAGAGGTAAGTCAGTTTCGAAAAATAAAATTTCCTTAGATGGGGTTAAATAATAAATGAGACGCCAACACATTAGAGGATACCATGCAATGTGTAATATGTCCAGTTAATTTTGGCTAAACGTGCAATATCGTCCCCGAACTTTACTCGATATACAAATAGTCCATGAACTTGACTTAATGTATAATATCATCTCTGAATTTTTAATTTGTTCAATGTAATTCCTCAACTTTTAACCCAACAAACAGCTTCATCTCTGAAAACTTTTAATTTATCCAATGTGATCCCTAAACTTTTGATAAATATTTAATTTTAACTGCTAGAATACATGAAAATAATTAATGTTTTTCTTCCATTAATACAGGTTAACGAAATCTGTTGATTTGACTTTCCATCCTTTAAGTTAGAACATAAAAATAATGTTACATGTAGATTTCAAGTAGGATATTTAATTCAAATTACATAACATTGGTAATTACATATCATGTAATTTGTCTCACTAAGAATTTATGGTACATCACTTAATCATTTCCCTATGATCAAAATTCTTAAAAGATATTGAATTTATTGACCCAAATCTTAATCAAGAATGCCGTCTCTTCTAATTTAGCAACCGTCATGTGCTCCTCACATGTCAACTTCGGCTATAAAGATATTAAATGGGTAGGGCAGAACTTTATGCGCCTGTGGGCCTAGATAATTCAATTAAGCTTAAAACTTCCCTACGTCAATGCAAAATAATAATATATTTTTTATTTAGGAATTAGGATCGATCTTGATTTTCTTATACAATGAATATAGATGGACTAAACTCGTACGGGAAAATTGTGGGCGTGCTCTTTCAGTGCGTGAACACCAGATATACGGGCGAGACGATCGTTAATCTGTCCAAAGTATCTCCTGCCATCTTGGTGTTATTCGTCGTCATGATGTTAGTCTCTCTCTCTCTCTCTCTCCTACCCGTTCAGGAATAGAAAAATTTTGTTTTCTCGATAAGAAATCAATATTTAAAATATCACAAAATTTCAATTTGCCCGTTCATTTGTTGGATTATTAGAATAGGATTCCTGTCTTTACTTAAGATAATCAACGTAATATTCTTTATGATAAGCAAGCAAAAAATACCCAAATGTACGAGAAGATCGCTTCCATATCTAAAAGAGTGTACTATTCAACGAGCATGAATAACCCAAATGTACATATTAAAAGCATTAATCTTTATTAAACCTACCACAACGCCTAACATGTTTACTTCTCTTGACACGCTGTGATGTGCATAGTAAGTTTATTGTACTTAAATGTCTACGATTTTCAGGTACCTTCCGCCATACACGTCCTTCCTTCCGGCGAAAGGTGGTGAGGAGCTCCTGGGATATGGGGAAAGAAAAAGCCGAAACGAAGTCATAAACTACTGTTGGAGAATCTTATATTCTCACAGCTCTCCTACCTGGCCATCTTTATCATCATGATTTGCATAACGGAGAAGGACAAGATGGCGAAAGATCCTCTCAACTTTAATGTGTTCAACATTGTGGTCGAAGTGATAAGGTAAGCATTTCTGTTTCCCCTTCTCTCCTTTTTTTTAATAGATAATCATAAAGATTCCCTCCATTTTAACGCGTCGAACATTGTGGTTAATGTGATCATGTAAGCATCTTTTTGCCCATCTCAGTCACATCATAAAGAATATTTCAGACGAAGTGCAATGATATATAAATTCCATTCTCCACGACATCTAATCAAATGAAAATAATAAAAGTTGTCAAGATTACTTGCAAGGGGTTTATAAATAATCGCCTTTTAAACAGAATACCAAGATACTATATCAAACAACGTCCCCTGTACCGACGACTGCCTAAAGTCCGTTGTGTGAAAACTCGTACCAGAAAAGTTGTTTTAAGAAAAGCCATATACTATCATTCAATTGCCATGAAAATAGAATGTGAGGAAAAAAAGTTTTCTGCCAAAAATCAAATGCTTCAAAAAATGAAAAAGTTGCAGTTATTTTAAATAAGTCTCGTATTAGATGTGATCCTTCAAAGAAAAATGGCACCTTCCACAAATAGAAAGTCTTGTTTCCGAGATCTTCAATTTTTTTATTGAGATACGTAACAAAAAGATACCAAATTTACCAGAAAGGTATTTTAAAAATTGGCTTTTGGACAAAATAAAAAATCTACGTATCAAAACAAAGTAATCAGCAACGATGAAAGCATAAAAAGTCTCTGGGTCAAAACTCGTAAAGCCTTTTAGTGAAAAAGGTTGTTTCAAGAAAGGCCATACACTATTTAATTTGCCCTGGAAAAAGAACGTGAGGAGAAAAAAAAAATCGAAAGCTTAAAACGAGAAAAGATGGGAGTTATTTTGGAATAAGTCTCATGTAAAATATGACCTTTCAAAGATAAGCGTTCACTTTTTACAAATACAAGTCTGAGATCTCAAAAGAAGATGCCAAGATTACTTGAAAGGGATTAATAAAAGTTTTATTTTGTCGTAAATAACAAAATTATAAATCAAAACAAAGTCATCTGCACAGATGATTGCATAAAAAGTCCTTGGTGTGAAAACTCGTAATCGAAAGAAGTCTTTGAGGGAAAAAGCATTTTCAACAAAGCCATAAACTATTCGGATTGACCACAAAATAGAATGTAAGGAAAAAATAAAAAAAAACTACTTAATCAAAACTGATGCTTCGAAAGTTGAAAAATGCAATTACTTTGGAATAAGTTTAGTGTGATCTTCCGAAGAAAAAGGGCACTTGATATAAATATAATGATCTTCAATTTTTTTATTGAGGAACTTAACAAAAAGATGCCATCATACTCGAAAGGGACTCGTAAAAATTCTCTTTTTAACAAATTACAAAAATTATATATCAAAACAAACTCCTCTGCACTTAGGACTGCGTAAAAAGTCTTTGGGGGTGAAAGCTCGCAGTGGAAAGAACCCTTTAAGTGGAAAAACTTGTGTCAAGAAAAGCCATATACTATTTACATGCCCCGAAACATGAATGTGAGTGAAAAAGACACCATTTAGTCAACGACAAAATGCTTCTAAACTTGACAAATTGCAGCTATTTGAGAAGGAGCGTGTTGTAAAATATGACCTTTCAGGAGAAAAACGGAACTTTTTACAAAACTGATGACTCTTGTCACTGAGAGCTTCAATTTTTTTGATGAGAAACGTAAGAAAAAGATACCAAGATTACTTAAAAGGTATTTTACAGAAAATGCCTTTTGAACAACATACCAACATTATTTTAATATATATATACCGCACCAAGGACTGCATAAAGTCTTCTGTGTGAAAACTCATAGTAGAAAGAAGCCCTTCTATGGAAAAGGTTCCTTCAAGAAAGGCCATGTACTATCCAATTGCCGTGGAAATAGAATGCGATGGAAGGAGTTTTATAAATAATGATATGCTTCAGAACGTGAAAAGTAGAGAAGTCTAGTGTAAAACATGACCTTTCAAAGAAAAATAGAACCTTTTACATATAGAAAGGGTGGTCACCAAGATCTTCAGTTCATTATTGAGAAACGCAACAAAAAGATGCAAAGTTCACTTAAAGGTACTTAGAAATTGGCTTTTGAACAAAATACAAAATCTATATATCAAAAGGAAGTCATCAGCACTGAAGAATGCATAAAAAGTCTCTGGGTAAAAACTCGGAGTAGAAAGAAGGCTTTTAGTGGAAAAAGTTGTTTCAATAAAGGCCATACACTACTTAATTTGCCCTGGAAAAACAATGTGAGGAAAAAAGAACCACTTAGTGAAAAATGAAATGCTTAAAATGAGAAACGATGAGAGTTATTTGAAATAAGTCTTGTGTATAATATGACCTTTTAAAGAAAATTACTTTTTACCAAAATAATGAGTCTGAGATCTTAAAAAAGATGCCAAGTTTACTTGAAAGGGATTAATAAAAATTTTATTTTGTCGGAAATAACAAACTTACATATCAAAACAAAGTCCTCTGCACAGATGAATGCATAGATAGCCCTTGGTGTGAAAACTGTAGTTGAAAGAAGCCTTTGAGGGAAAAAGCAGTTTCAACAAAAGCCATAAACTATTCGGATTGACCCCAAAATAAAATGTAAGAAAAAAGACATTTAGTCAGAACTGATGCTTCGAAAGGTGAAAAGGTGCAATTACTTTGGAAGAAGTCCTGTGTGATATTTCAAAGAAAAATGGCACTTGCTATAAATATAATGAGTCTTATCACTGAAATATTCAATTTTTTATTGAGAAACTTAAAAAAGGGTGCCACGATTACCTGAAAGGGATTTACAATAATAGGCTTATGAACAAAATGCAAATAAAATATATCTAAACAAACTCCTCTGCACTTAGGAATGCATAAACAGTCTTCGGGGTGAAAGCTCAGAGTAGAAAGAACCCTTTTAGTGGAAAAACTCGTGTCGAGAAAAGCCATATACTATTTAAATGCCGTGGAAAACGAATGTGAGTGAAAAAAGAAACAATTTAATCAAAAACGAAATGCTTCAAAACGTGACAAAAGATTTCCAGATTACTTGAAAGGCAATTATAAAAAAAATGCCTTTTGAACAACACCAAGATTATACATCAAACAAAGCCCTGCACTGAGGACTGCATAGAGTCTTTTGTGTGAAAACTCATAGGAGAAAAAAGCCTTGCAGCAGTAGAAGTGGTTTCAAGAAAGGCCATATGCTATTCAATTACCGAGAATGTGAGGAAAATTTTTTGTCAAAAATAAAATTCTTCAAATGTGAAAAGTTGAAAAGCCTTGTGTAAAATATGACCTTTCAAAGAAAAATGGCACCTTTTACTAAAGAGAGTTATCACCAAGCTCTTCAATTCTTTATTAAGAAACAAACAAAAAGATGCGAAGTTTACTTGAAAGGTACTTTAAAAAGTTGGGTTTTGAACAAAACAAAAACTATATATCAAAACCAAGTTGTCAGCATTGAAAAATGCATGAAAAGTCCTTGGGTGAAAACTCGTAGTAACAAGAAGCCTTTTAGTGGAAAAGTTGTTTCAAGAAAGGACCATATACTACTTAATTGGCCCTGAAAAGAGAACTGTTAGGAAAAAAAACCATTAAGTAAAAAATGAAAGACTTAAACGAGATAAGATGGGAGTTATTTTGGAATATGTCTCATGTAAATATGACCTTTCAAAGAAAAAGTCACTTTACACAAAAATAAGTCTTGTTACAAAGATCTCAAAAAAGATGCCAACATTACCTGAGAGGGATTGACAAAGTTTTACTTAGTAGTAATATACAAAATTAAATATCAAAACAAAGTCCTCTACACCAATGATTACATTAAACACCAATGACTATTGTCACCGAGAAATTCAATTTGTTTTATACGAAATGTAAGAAAAAGATGTCAAGATTAATTGGTAGGGATATATAAAAATTGCCTTTTGAACAAAATACCAAAATTATACATCAAATAAAGTCCCCTGTTCAAATGACTGCATAGTTTTTGTGAGAAAACTCATAGTAGAAAGAAGCCTTTTGGTTAAGAAAGTTGTTTCAAGAAACGCCATATACCATTCAATTGCCGTTGAAATAGAATGTGAGGGGAAAAAAATCCATTTTGTCAAAAAATGAAATGCTTCATTCTGCAACTTTTTATTGAGAAACGTAACAAAAAATATGCCAAGCTTACTTAAAAGGTATTTGAAAAATTGGCTTTTAAGCAAGTTACAAAATCTATATACCAAAATGAACTCATCAGCACTAAAGAATCCATAAAAAGTCTTTGGGGGTGAAAACTCAGAGTAGAAAGAAGCCTTTTAATGGAAAAAGTAGTTTCAAGAAAGGTCACATACTAATTAATTTGCCCTAGTAAGAAAATGGGAGGAAAAAAGAACCATTTAGTCAAAAAAGAGATGCTCAAGACGTGAAAAAAGGGAGTAACTTTGGTGTAAGTCTCATGTAAATTATGACCTTTCAAAGAAAAACGTCACTTTGTACAAAATAATGAGGGTTGTCACCAAGATCTTGGATTTTTATATGAAGAAACATAAGAAAATGATGTCATGATACTTGAAAGGAACTAATAAAAAATTTGCTTTTGTAGTAAATGCCAACATTATATATCAAACAAATTCCTCCGCACAATTGACTGCATAAAAAGGCTTTGGCGTGAATAAACGTGTTAGAAAGAAGCCTTTCAGTGAAAAAGCTATCTCAACAACAGCAATAAACTATTCAAATAGAACTGGAAATAGAATGTAAGGAAAGAAAAACTCGATTTAGTCAAAAATTAAAATGCTTCATCAGGTGAAAAGTTGCATTTATTTTGGAAGAAGTCTCGTGTGACCTTTTAAAGAAAAAAGCTTCTTACAAAAATAAAGATTCTTGACAGCGTAATATTCAATTTTTTATTAAGAAACTTAACCAAAATATGCCAAGATTACTAGAAAGGGATTCGAAAAAATTGGCTCTGCAACAACATACCAAAATTATATATCAAAACAAAGTCGTATGTACTTAGGAATGCATAAAAACTTTTCAGAGGGCGAAAGGTCATAGTAGAAAGAAGCCTTGGAGGGAAAAAGCAGATGATCGCATAAATAGCCCTTGGTGTGAAAACTCGTAGTCGAAAGAAGCCTTGGAGAGAAAAAGCAGTTTCAACAAAAGCCATAAACTATTCGGATCGACCCCAAAATAAAATGGAAAAAAAAAAAAAAAAAACATTTAGTCAAAACTGATGCTTCGAAAGGTGAAAAGGTGCAATTACTTTGGAAGAAGTCTTGCGTGATCTTTCAAAGAAAAAAGGCACTTGCTATAAATATAATGAGTCTTATCACCGAAATCTTCAATATTTTATTGAGAAACTTAACAAAAGGTGCCACGATTACTTGAAAAGGATTTATAATAATTGGCTTATGAACAAAATACAAAAATTATATATCAAAACAAACTCCTCTGCACTTAGGACTGCATAAAAAGTCTTTAGGGTGAAAGCTCATAGTAGAAAGAACCCTTTCAGTGGAAAAAAATTTGCCAAGAAAAGCCGTATATTATTTACATGCCCTGGAACAATAATTGTGAGTGAAAAAAAAAAAAAAAAAAAAAAACACTATTTAGTCAACGACAAAATGCTTCAAAACTGACAAATTGCAGCTATTTGAGAAGGAGTCTGATGTAAAATATGACCTTTCAGTAGAAAAACGGAAACTTTTACAAAGCTGATGACTGTTCTCACCGAGAGCTTCAATTTTTTAATGAGAAACGTAAGAAAAAGATATCAAGATTGCTTAAAAGGAATTTATAGAAAATGCTCTGTGAACAACATACCAACTTTATATATCAAACAAAGCCCCTGCACTAAGGACTGCATGAAGTCTTTTGTGTGAAAGCTCATAGTAGAAAGAAGCCTATCAATGGAAAAAGTTGCTTCAAGAAGGCCATATACTATCCAAATGCCGTGGAAATAGAATGTGATGGAAGAAATTTTATCAAAAATGATTATGCTTCAAAACGTGAGAAGTCGAGAAGTCTTGTGTAAAATATGACCTTCAAAAAAAAACAATGGCACCTTTTACATATAGAAAGAGTTGTCACCAAGATCTTCAATTCTTTATTGAGAAAAGCAACAAATAGATGCCAAGTTTACTTGAAAGGTACTTTAAAAATAGGCTTTTGTAAAAACTACAAAAATTATATGTTGAAACGAAGTCATCAGCACTGAAGAATGCATAGAAGGTCTCTGGGTAAAAATTCGTAGTAGAAAGAAGCCTTTTAGAAGAAAAAGTTGTTTCAAGAAAGGCCATACACTATTTAATTTACCCTGGAAAAACAATGAGGAAAAAAGAACCAATTAGTCAAAAATGAAATGCCTAAAATGACAAAAGATGAAAGTTATTTGGAATGTCTCGTGTTAAATATGACCTTTTGAAGAAAATATTACTTTTTACCAAAATAATAAGTCTGAGATCATATAAAAGATGCCAAGTTTACTTGACAGGGATTAATAAAAATGTTATTTTGTAGTAAATAACAAACTTATATATCAAAACAGAGTCCTCTGAACAGATGATTGCATTAATAGCCCTTGGTATGAAAACTCGTAGTTGAAAGAAGCCTTTGAGGTTAAAAAGCAGTTTCAACAAGAGCCATAAACTATTCGCATTGAACCCAAAATAGAATGTAAGGAAAAAAGAAGAAAAAACCATTTAGTCAAAACTGATGCTTCGAAAGGTGAAAAGGTACAATTACTCTGGAAGAAATCTTGTGTAATCTTTCAAAGAAAAACAGCACTTGCTACAGATATAATGAGTCTTATCACCAAAACATTCATTACTTATTGAGAAACTTAAAAAATGATGCCACAACCACCTGAAAGGGATTTATAAAAATTGGCTTTTGAACAAATTACGAAAATTATATGTCAAAACAAAATCCTCTGCAGTTAGGACTGCATAAAAAAATCTTTGGGGTGAAAGCTCATAGTAAAAAGAAACCTTTCAGTGGAAAAACTTGTGTCAAGAAAGCCATATACTATTTAAATGCCCCGGACAACAAATGCTAGTAAAAAAAACCAATTTAATCAAAAATGAAATGCTTCAAAACGTGACAAATTGCAGTTATTTGAGGAGTCTGATGTAAAATATGACCTTCCAGTAGAAAAACTTAACTTTTTCCAAAACTGATGACTACTGTCACCGAGAGCTTCAATTTTGCAAAAGAAACGTGAAAAAAGATTAACATTACTTGAAAGGTAATTATAAAATATGCTTAACAACACTAACATTATATATCAAACCCACCCCTGCACTAAGGACTGCATAAAGTCTTTTGGGTGAAAACTCATAGTAGAAAGAAGCCTTTCAGAGGAAGACGTGGTTTCAAGAAAGGCCATATGCTATTCAATTGACAAGAATGTGAGGAAATTTTTTTTTTTTCAGAAATGAAATTCTTCCAACGGAAAAAGTTGAGAAGTCTTGTGTAAAATATGACAAAATGGCACCTTTTAATAAAGGAGAGTTGTGGCCAAGCTCTTCTATTCTTTATTGAGAAACGTAACAAAAAATGCAAAGTTTACTTGAAAGGTACTTTAAAAAGTTAGCTTTTGAACAAAATACAAAAATTATATGTCTAAACCAAGCTATCAGCAATGAAAAATGCATGAAAAGTCCTTAGGTAAAAACTCGTAGTAACAAGAAGCCTTCTAGTGGAAAAAGTTGTTTCAAGAAATGGCCATATACTACTTAATTGGCCCTCAAAAGGGAACGCGAGGAAAAAAGAACCATTAAGTTAAAAAAGAAAGGCTTAAACGAGATAAGATGGGAGTTATTTTGGATAATGTCTCGTGTAAATATGGCATTTCAAAGAAAAACGTCACCTTTTACAAAAATAATGAGTCTCATTACAGAGATCTTAAAAAAGATGCCAACATTACCTAAGAGGGATTGACAAAATTTTACTTAGTAGTAATCTACAAAATTAAATATCAAAACAAAGTCCTTTGCGCCAATGATCGCATTAAAAGCAAATGACTATTGTCCCCAAGAACTTCAATTTGTTTTAAAAAAATGTAAAATAGATATGTCAAGATTAATTGATAGGGATATATAAAAATTGCCTTTTGAACAAAATACCAAAATTATACATCAAACAAAGTCCCCTGTACAAACAACTGCATAGTCTTTTGTGTGAAAACTCGTAGTAGAAAGAAGCCTTTCGGTTAAAAAAGTTGTTTCAAGAAAAGCCGTATACTATTCAATTGCCGTTGAAATAGGATATGAAGGAAAAAATCCATTTTGTCAAAAATTAAATACTTCAAAAGGTGAAAAGTTACAATTCAATTGCCGTTGAAATAGAATGTGAAGGAAAAAATCCATTTTGTCAAAAATGAACTGCTTCAAAAGGTGAGAAGGTACAGTCTTGTGACCGAGATCTGCAACTTTTTATTGAGAAACATAACAAAAAGACGCCAAGCTTACTTGAAAGGTGCATAAAAAATTGGCTTTTAAACAAGATACAAAATCTACATATAAAAACAAAGTCATCGACGCTGGAAAAATCCATAAAAAGTCCTCGGGGATGAAAACTCGTAGTGGAAAGAAGTCATTTGATGGAAAAAAAGTTGTTTCAAGAAAGGTCACATACTAATTAATTTGCCCTGGTAAGAGAATTTGAGTAAAAAAGAACCATTTAGTCAAAAAGAGATGCTTAAAAATGTGAAGAAGAGGGAGTTACTTCGGCATAAATCTCATGTAAATTATGACCTTTCAAGAAAAACGTCACTTTTTACAAAATAATGACGGTTGTCACCGAGATCTTGGATTTTAAATAAAGAAACATAAGAAAAGATGCCAACATTACTTGAAAGGGATTAATAATTGTTTTTGTAGTAAATACCAACATTATATATCAAGACAAAGTCCTCCTCATAACTGACTGCATATAAAAAGGCTTTGGTGTGGATACTCGTACCACAAAAGAAGCCTTTCAGTGAAAAAGCTATCTCAACAACAGACTGCAAACAGAATGTAAGGAAAGACAAACTCAAATTAGTCAAAAAATAAAATGCTTCATCGGCTGAGTTATTTTGGAAGAGGTCTCGTGTGACCTTTCAAAGAAAATACTTCTTACAAAAATAATGATTCTTGACCGCGTAATATTCAATTTTTCAATAAGAAGCTTAGCCAAAAAAATGCCAAGACTACTTGCTTGAAAGGGATTAAGAAAAAATTGGCTCTGGAACAAAATACCAAATTTATATATCAAAACAAAGTCCTCTGTACTTATGAATGCATAAAAAGTTTTTTGAGGGTGAAAGCTCATAGTGGAAAGAAACCTTCCAGTAGAAAAGTTTGTTCCAAGAAAACGCATATACTATTTTAATGCACTGGAAAATAAATGTGAGTAAAAAAACCATTTAGAAAATGAAATACTTCAAAACGAGAAAATCTGCAGTCACTAGTGAAGAAGTCTTGTGTAAGAGATGACCTTTCAAAGAAAAATGGCTCTTCTCAGAAAAAATAATGACTACTGGCACCAAGTGCTTCAATTTTTTTTATGAGAGACGTGAGAAAAAGATGTCAAGATTACTTAAAGGGATTTTAAAAAATTGGCTATTGAACAAAATACCAAAATTATATATCAAACAAAGTCCTCTGCACGGACGACTGCATAAAAAGTCTCGTGTAAAAATCATAGTAGAAAGAAGCCTTTCAAGGGGAAAAAAAAGTTGTTTCAAGAAAAACCATATACTATTCAATTGCCCTGCAAATAGAAGGTGAGGGGAAAAAAAACCAAAGTCTAAAGAGAAATGCTTCAAAAAATGAAAGATTACAGTTATTTTGAAGAAATCTCATGTAAAAATATGACCTTTCAAAGAAAAATGGCACTTATTACAAAAATAATGAGTCTTGTCCAATCTTTTTTGAAAAACTTAACAAAGAGATGCCAAAGATTACTGGAAAGGGATTTTTAAAAATTGTCTTTTGAACAAATACCAAAATTATATATCAAAACAAAGTCATCGGCACTTAGGACTGCATAAAAAGTCTTTGTGGTGAAAACTCATAGAGAAAGAAGCCTCTCAGTGGAAAAATGTTGTTTCAAGAAAAGATATATACTATTTAATTGCCCCGAAAATAGAACGTGAGGAGAAAAACCATTTAATAAAACTGAAATGTTTGAAAACGTACAAGTTGCAAATATTTGGGGAGAAGTTTGGTGTTAGATATGGCCTTTCAAAGAAAAATAGCACATTTCACAGATATAAAGAGTCTTCTCACGGTGATCTTCAATTTTTTTTTTTTTTTTTTTTTAGAAACGTAACAAAAGGATGCCAAGATTAACTGAAAGGTATGTTAAAAAAATTGGCATATGAAAATGAACTCCTCTGCACTGAGGACTGCATAAAAATTTTGGTGATGAAAACTCGTAGTAGAAAAAATCCTTTCAGTGGCAGAAGCTGTTTAAATAAAAGCCATATACTATTTAATTTGACCTGGAAATAGAATTGTTAGGGAAAAAATAATCATTAGCCAAAAATGAAATGCTTCAGATCATGAAAGGTTGCAATTACTTTGGAAAAAAGAAAACGTCTCACGTAAAATATGACCATTCAAAGAAAAACTGCACTTTTTTTCAGAAACAATGTGTTGTTGTCGACATCCTCAATTTTTATTGAGAAATGTAAACAAAAAGATGCCAAGATCACTTGATTAGATATTTATAGAAATAATCTTTTGAAAAAATTGCAAAACCATATATCAAAACAAAGTCCTTTGCACTAACGGCTGCATAAATACCTTTTGTGTGAAAACTCACAGTAAAAGAAGCATTTCAGTTGAAAATGTTGTTTCAAGAAAAGCCATACACTGTTCAATTGACTTAAAAATGGTATGTGAGGAAAAGAAAAACTATCTACTCAAAAATAAGATGCTCAAGACGTGAAAAGTAGCTTTACTTGGAAGTCTCGTGTAATGTAAGACCCTTCAAAGAATAATGGCACTTTTTACAAAAATTAAGGCATCTTGTCATATTGACATTATCGCCTCTTTGACCCAAAAAAGGATTTTGTTTTTTTTTTCTGCACTCATTAAACTGTCAATGTCCAAATATCATGTCTTTTTTGAAAATTGAAAATAAAAAACACAGAAGGAATAAGGAGAGAGTCAGAAAGATGGCAAAAGAAAGGAATCTTAGAAAAGCAGTGCAACTGCAAGATGATTTAAATAACTTTAGTTTAAAATATATTTAGTGAAAAGAAAACCTGTCCATTCTCAAAGCGGAATTTTCCGAAAAGGCTTTGTTAGAAACCCAACTTCAAAGACTAATTCGAAAGCTACAAAGACAGACATTAGTCTAAGAGACAGTTTTCTAGATAAACATCCAAGATGGCTGGGAAAAATTAAGAAAGAGTCGAACAGCAGGTGGTTCAAGCACTTCCAGTGGACTGTACGTTGATCTTTTGGTCAAGGAAATTGGTAAAAAGTAGCAGAGTCGAGAGATTTTTTTGCAAGACGATGCCGAGGCTGAACTTAAGGATGTGTAACGTCAGAAACAGCACGATATAAGGCACTTTCTTTACCCAAAAGAAAAGGTACTTCGCCAAAATTGCTACTTACCGAAGCGTACGAGAATTCGAAAATCACGTGAAACTTTACACGGCAAAGAGATAATTGGCGAGATTCTAGCCCTTCTTAGTTCTGGCGCTAGTTTTCTTTCGGATGATAATCTACCACAACACCAGCAGCTCCATCGTCGTGCAGCACAGCAAGACAAATTCAACAGAGCGCCCCCCCCCAAAAAAAAAAAAAAAAAACCCAGAAACTCCGGACAAGATTGCGACCGGAAATCTAAACAGAGCAAGAACAGGACAATCAACAAGCACTAACAACAAACAACTCTAATAATGCCGTCGTCATCGAGGAAGAAAAATTTAAAACATTCACTAGCGATCGAGTTTCCAGAGACTCACCGAGCGAACCCACGCGCCGCCGCTCAGCCTTGCCTCTGCGGCCGCCCGCAACCCAGTCCCCGAGCCGTCGACGATGGTCGGCCGCACGCGTACCCGGACGCGGCTCCACCCTCTTCGATCCTGCCGAAACTGGCGCCGTCGTCGCCGGCTCAACCGTGAGGGGTTCTCCGGCGAGAGAGAAAGAACGAACGATCAGCCGAAGAAGAAACGAAGAAGAAGAAGAAGAAGAAGAAGAAGAAGAGGTGCCGGGAAGGGAGTGGGGGTCTCTGTTTTCTTTTGGCCTGAGAGAGATAGAATGAGGGGGGTTAGATCGGGTATTTCACGTCACTTTTCTCGTTCTTCCAAGTTTAACCCTCACATATTAGGAAAGTCGACCACGCGTCAGGGTCGAAAAGGTGAACTCCCAACGGCTATCTTCACACCACCGTCGGTTGCAATAATCAAACCAAAAATCGATTGGTTTCACTTTTACTGTACATTTACATCGTGCATATTGCGCAATGTGCAATAATTTGATGATGCTAGTTTCATATACATATAAAAACGTGTTTCGGTTTTGAGTAATTAGGATTAACTGTATTGATCGATTTTGTGATAATCAAACAATTAGTAAAAAAAATAAAGAATGGATAGTCGATTTATTTTCTTATTTGAAGTGTTCTAGTCTATGCGAGTAGAGCCTAAGTCTTGCTTGAAATAATTTTTGTGCCAAAGAAAAAAGGTAGGATTTAACACCTAAGATTGACCCAATTGGACCGCCGGTTCATCGATGAAAATGGGCGAATTGGATGGGTTTCACGCACTTCGAACCGGTCAGGCGATGGACTGGGCCTCCTTCGTGGGTGGCCCTGACCGAGACTGTTGCCAGAGGAGATGGCCCTCAAACAAGTCTTGGATTTGGGCCTTTTAGGAGATGGGCTTTTAGCGAAGTAGCAAGCCCATGTTCATCTTGGGCGCGGGGCTTTAATATGAAAATTAAGATGGAGAAGTCATGGAGGAGATTCCACGACGGAATGGGAGAAACTTATCACACAGGGTGTATCATATGTAATAAATTGGATCTGAATTATCGAAATGCTAGGTCTTGCTGGGAATTGCCAGATCTGATGGTCTTGATTCATTTTAGTACATATAGTCAATTTACTGGACAATTTCTCTAAAAGATGAGTGAATTTCGTAACACTACAATACCGTAGTTTGCAAATCAAAAGTAACCAAAGTTTACAAAAATTATGGGTATTATTAATATGAAACTTTGGCTATTTCTATTTGCTTTAGAACAAAACTTGCCGATTCCGAAACAAAATGGAACTAACTAGTTCGATTTTGATTTGATATTATGGTCCATCACCCTTTTTTTTTATAAGACAAGGAAGCCAACACAAATAAATATATCTCGAGCATACGAAATATCTATCATCCTCGTGAACCTTATACACATGACCTAAAACCCAAGTGTTGGGAAAAATGGATTCCCAAAAAAAAAACAGCAAACGCGGAAGCATGCCCAGGAAACACATGTATCACCAATCTTAAGGTACATTACAGAGTCGAACGTATCTTGTCTTTCACAGAATAAAACACCAATGTCGCAGTTTGGAGAGGAATCTCGACATTGTTCTTTCGAAGAGAGTACTGTTCTATTTTGGGAGAAACTTTTGAGATCGTTAAATTGAGAGAACGTGATCTCTCTTTCTCTAAAACATTACTTTAAAATAACGTAACTTCTCAATATATCTTAACCACTCAGATATCATAACCTCCTCCGTGGGCCCTTAACTCATGGGCCGGGTTTTTAGGCCCAACATGGGCGGACAGGACTAAGTAGGCTCATCAAAAAAACCCATCACCAAGTGACGGTGATCCCCTCACTCCACATAATACAAGTCTAGGCTGGGTTGACATTGCATTTTTCCCGAATCAAATTAGCTCAGTTCGGTGACTGAATCTCATTCACGCCCAACACATACATGAAAAAAAAAAAAAAAAATCGTCAATTTCATCCATCCTTCATTCTTCATTCATCCGTCCCGGCGGTCTCGCCAGGGTCCTTAAATGGTGTCCTCTTTTTTGTATGGCTGTGGAAAGCTGAAGGAACCTAACAGTTCCACAGAGGCACGCCAGTCATTAAAGCCAAGTGCACCCCCAACAAACTCACTTTCGGTTTAAGACAAGCAAGCCGGTTTCTTAACTAAAAGCAGGCACGGATCAGAAGAAAGTCGTGAGAGATAATCAAAAGCAAAAGCGACGGGTCGTACCTGGAAAGCAAAAGTCAGTGTCTCACGGAAAGCAAAAGCCGCTCCATCCTGCCCAACGGATCAAGGTTGCCCGCAAAGCAAAGGTCCATCTTTACAGGACTTTTTATGCATTCTACTTCTATTGACGATAGTCGCCTTTATCATAACCAGCGCGCAGACGTGGTACGTATTCATCGAAATAAAGATCGCCCGATTGGCTCGGTAATGTCGGGACCCATCGAACGATGACCTTCACTTTCGGGGAAAATTACCAAAAAATTCCTTAATCTATTGTAATTGTTTCAATTCAATCATAATTTATTTTGTCAATTCAGTCATAAACTTTTTATATTTATGCCAATTCAATTTATCCAATCAATTTTGACCCGCCGATGCTAACGCGGCATTCTAAAAATAATTTTTTAATATTTTTTTATCTTTTTTCCTTTTCTTTTCTTTAATTATTTCCCCTTCCCTTAAGGCTGGCTCACGCGGCCCATGAAAGGGCATTGTGGTGAAAAATTATAAATAAAAGAAAAAATTATTCAAAAATTATTTTAAAAATGCATCGTCAACACCGCTCGGCCAAATTTGGCGGATGGACTGAACTTGCATAAATGCAAAGGTTTATCATTGAGTTGGCAAAAAACAAATTATAACTGAATTAGCACTCTTTTTCATTCCATTCTTGATTTGATTATGCAATGAGAACAATAGATAAAATTCGATTGAGCTCAAATTTGAAGTCAAAAGGAAAGGCATTCGTTTCATGCTTCATTGATTAAAGGGGAAAAAAAAAGGCTTGTTTGATTCATTAATAAAGCATTGACAGTAGGAGTGATCAATTCCAAGGTGAGTATGTTCCAAATCTAGACCCTACATCCTACCATGTTAAAATCAATTTCCCTTTTTTAAACCCCGTATCATATCCTATTTGCACTAGACTTGTTTTGGAACCCTATTTTTGCGATCCGGTTCCAAGGTTTACATTGTTTGCATTGGAACATATTTTGCAACCGTCCAATATCCTATATTATGGTTTCGAATTTTACATAAATACGCGAGAAAAATTCTACTAATTTGTATTGAAACATTAAGCACATATAATCAATAAATACATTAACTTTTTGACTAAACATAAAACTAAGGATCCACAAAACTAATTATCATAAACAAACATTACAAGGCAAAGTAAAAATTATAATATTGCATAAATATTAGCAGCAAAAATGAGTCTAATATTAGTCTCATTCTCACAAATTTGTTTATTTATCTAAAATAGTTAACAAATCTTTTTGCAACACTAGTAAAAACCAATTCCAAAACTAGTCCAATCGATCCGATACCCAAGTGGGCCTTTACTTGGAATAGGGAACTGGACCGATTTCAACCAATTCCCAAAAAATGGAACCAGTTCCGGACCAATTCAAACAGGGACCAATTCAATTAGAAACCTATTCCTAAACCTATTTTCTAGGTGATTTGGATCTATTCCTGAGTAAACTTGGTTCGGTTGCACACCCTATGGTATATAATATTCTTCAATGTGCTTGTGTCATCATGTATATTAACTTAACTTTTAATAGCTTACTAACTAAGCTTTTATTATTTAAGATGAATGAATCTGATGTCAACGGTTTCCTACGAGACTGGCCAAACAAACCGGCAAATTATCAGGTCCAATTGCTCCTCCAAAAGCAGGAAAATGATTTATTTATTTTTTTGACAAATGTGAATTGCAGGTTAAATTCTTTTGAAGAGATATGAAGCCCCAGAAATCCCAAGAACAAAAACTAAATAAACAACTTGAGAGAAGGAAGAAAAAGGAAAAAAGAATTTACAATTTGACTCAAATTTTCAAACCCCCCCAACACCAATGTCTTGCTGCTGAATCTGATCACCTCCAGTTCTTCAAATGCAGACTCAGAATGCAATTCGATCAATCCAAAAATCATTCTAAAAATGAACCTGAAAACACATTTAAAAGATTGATCCTAGTCTTCTTCTTGAAAAGCATGGAACTGAGAGAGGCCTTCCATCCTGTTGGTCACCTGTACCATGGAGGGCCTCTGATCAGGACTCTGTTCGGTGCAATCAATCCCAATCTGCAGCATTTGTATCATGTCCTCCTCCACATTCTGGTACCTCAGGAGCTTGGCGTCGAACACCTCGGCAGTTGGGTCCTGCTCGACGGCCCCCCGGACCCACCGCGGGAGGTCCACCCCATCCTCGGCCAGCAGCGACGTCAAGGGGGCCTTCCCTGTGACGAGCTCCAGGATTAGCACGCCAAAGCTGTACACGTCGGCCTCCTGGGACACGATCCGAATGTCTATCACTTCGGGGGCACGGTACCCATGGAACCGGCTCGGCGAGACGGCGGGGCCGGCGAGGCAGGCGAGACCGTAGTCGGAGAGGCAGGGCTCGTATGACTTGGTCAGGAGGACGTTCGACGACTTTATGTTCCCGTGGGAGGCCCCTGGCCCCCGTGAGTGGATGTGCACGACCGCCTGTGCGGTCTTGAGCGCAACGCGACACCTTGTTTCCCAACTAAGCGGTGTCCACCCGGCGCCGGTATCGTCTATCATCGAGAAAATCATCGCGGAATTATTCAGCGTCGACAAAGAAAACAATGCACGAAACTCTCTGATTAAACAACCCAACATAAGTACACAAAAAATTAACGTCAGATTCTTACCGTGCAATAGAGCAGACAAGCTTCCTGTGGGAATGTAGTCGTAAACCAGAAGCTTCTCACCTCTGCTATAATAGTAAGCCACCAAAGGCACCAAGCTCTCGTGATTCATCGATCCGATTTCCTTAATTTTTTCTCCGAACTCAATCTCGGAATCACTCACGTCCTTCAGCCTCTTCACGGCCACGGTGATTCCGGGCCCCAGCGAAGCCTTATAGGTCGTCCCGAAAGTCCCCTTCCCTAGAACCTCAGCTGAAGCCGTCAACAGGTCTTCCAAGCCGAACGTCTTCTCTCGTTGCTTCCTTATGAACACCATGCTGTTAAACCCGCTAGCATCGCTAGTTTTCCCGATGGCGCGATTGCGAATTTCGGGTTGCTTCGGAGCTTCGGCCTTTTTCGAATTGTCGCGCTTCTTCTTGGCACTCCTCATGCAGCACATCAATAAAACGATCGCTAGGACCAGCAACAATACCAGCAAGGAAGCCCCTGCAATGCTCGCAATCGCTCTGGCGGACAACTTATGACCGGTGGTCGCCGCTGTCGCATTGCAAGGGCTCAAGGGCTTCCCGCAGAGAGAGTTCCCCTCAAAAGCGCTCTTAGGCATGCCCGATAACGGGGTCGGAATAGCCCCGCTCAGCTGATTGAACGAGACGTTGAACTGATCGAGCCTCAGATTCAACTCTGGAATCGACCCGGTAAAATTGTTCTGTTCTAAATACAGAGCGGTCAGCCTGGAGAGGTTATTGAACCGCGGGGAGATCACGCCGTCGAACTCGTTCAGAGCTAGATTCAAGCGGACCAGGCTCTCCATGGAGAACAAGAAGTCCGGCAATTGGCCAGAGAATTTATTGCCCTGCAAGTAGATGTTTTGAAGAGAGGAGAGGCCAGCGAGGTCGGGAGGGAGCGAGCCGCTCAGCGAGTTGAACCGGAGAGACAGGGTCTGGAGTCCCGTGAAGTTGCCGATGACGCCGGCCGGCAGCTCGCCACGCAGGCCCATACCGGGCATCCGTAGCTCGACGACTCGGCCGAGGGCACACTTGACGCCTTCCCAGGAGCACGGGGAGGCGGAGAGGTTCCAGAGGAGGGGGCGGCCGTGCAGGGCGGAGCGGAGGGCGATGAGGGCAGCTCTGTCGGAGGCGAGATCGGAACTGGCAGGGGAAGAGCAGAGGCAGAGCAAGAGGAGGAGGACGACCGGCGGCATGGGCAGGGCGGCGGCGATGCTCCGTGTCATGGCGATAGAGGACTTCGGATCAAGATATTGGCGAAGCAAGATTCCCGGGGTTCTTGGTCTGATCACGTGAAATTATGGGGAGGAACCGACTTAGTTTTGTAAGAACTCGATTGAGTTTCGGGTGAGGAACATCTAGTGCGGTAGTTGAGGTTCGATATGAAATGGTGGGAGATGGAGGAGTGAGTCGAAGGTGGTCTTTTCAGATGGGGAAGACTTCTGAAAGTCTTGACGTTGCAGGTTTTCTGCAAGTTGGTGGAGGAGGAATGGCAACGTAACTGCGCGGGACAGAGAAGAGAAAGGGGCGAGGTGTTCGATTTTGTTCACGGTTACGTGTATCCTTCCTTCGTCTTTCGCTCGAAAGATGTAGTAGGTCCGAATTATCATTATTTTGCACGGCGGAGTTATTACTGTATAATAACTGCTCCTTTATAAGACGGTCGACTTTCATACTCAGTATGACCAGAAGAAAAAGTGGCCAAAAAAGGGGAAAATTCTCAGGGACGGTGGCGAGACCACGACGCTCAGGCACTTTAAAATTCGAAAACTTGCACCATTTGCTTTAGGAATCAACGGACATGGTAGAAAAGGTGCACTGCGAAGGACTTCCGCCGTCCTATGAGAAATCACTGCTCTCATATCGAGTCGTATCTAGTTTCATTTCTCCGTACCTCTTATATAGAGTATCTGATCATACGAGTATTTGGAAATTTTTAATAGAAAAGACTGAAATGCGGCGCAACAACCTATATTGAATGTTCGACAAGATAAGTTAGGTTTATTATGATGCGACGGAGGATTAGTACTCCCCATAGAAAACATTGGAAAAATCTGTAGGAAACAGTACCCAAATGAAAATCTTCAACTGCAAGAGTGGGTGCGGGACCTGTCGTGCCGAGGTTTCTTAACTCTTCTTTTGGTTGTGCACATGATTAAGCAATCTTGAGAAGGGAAGTTTCCAAAGTGGGGCCCGTCAGCTAATCCACATGATGCATAGAGATGGGATGATGGGGGTTTGACTTTCTTTTGGTCGAGGAGTAAGGTAACGTTGACTTTGACCTTTCCACTCCACTAACAAAACCAACTCCTCCCTCACTTAAAATGAATAGGTTTGCCTTTAATTCAATGTTTTGCCAAGAAAAAAGAGACCTTTAATTGAATTGGGAAAGATGCAGCTACTTTTTTAGATCCAGTCACAATATCCAAAAGTCATGAACACTTGAAAATATACCACCAATTTTTTTTTAAAAAGACTAATGACTATGAGGTGATATGTTTGAGAGAATATACAAATTCCGAAACAAAAATCTAAAACCTATCATGTTATGATATATTCCTTAAGAGAACACTTTGGGTCGAACCGGTTGATTTGAAGTAGATAGGAACTAGGTGTAATGTATTGCATGGTGTAGTCATTAAGACATTGATGAATTTCTTAGGCTATTAATGTTTGAAGCCCATCTTTAACATAGTTATTTATTTTCTAAACAAAAGTTAACATGAAGAAAAAACCTATAAATAAATAAAACTAATTATGTACGTATTTTATCCACAAACCTATTCGGTCCTCCTACAATTCGGAACCGATCGATCAGTTAAGGACGATACGGTTCGAATCCTGAATCGAATCTCTGCAATTACTCACCCCCTAGTGGCTGCAATCTAGTCGACCGTTGTCAAAGGCAACTGCCCAGAAGAGCAACACCACTATTCAATTCAAAACCTTCACGTGCCACAAAATACAGAAAGAGGAAAAAGGAAAAGGAAAAGGAAAGAAAAGAAAAGAAAAAGAGACGAGATCCGAAATTAAACGTAGTGGCGTCCAACTACAGGAGGCATTGTAGATGCACCAACAGCCAGAGAAAATGCTTCGCGTCAATAATAGAAAAGTGACTCTTTTTTCCCTTTGATTTTCTCATTTCGTTTCATCTCCGATACTCTCTATAATTTTTAAGAAAGAGCTCGAATGTCTGATTAGATCTCCCTTCTAGGACTTTCAAGATTATATCCCCAATAAAATTAAAGGCAAATCAGGTTTCATACGCGTACTCAAGCCCGCGACGATATCTAACGGAACCAACATTTATATTGGCTCTGCGCGTCCTCCTTTCCTGGACAAAAAGTGAAGAAGGAATAATACATCGTCATGGAAAAGTTAGGTGAAACCGAGCGAGTGTAAGAATGAGAAGTTTTTGCAATTAATCGATTACATTACAACATCTTCATGCGCACAACAAATCAAAGCTTTGCCTTATTTTGAATCCTTTCCAAATGAATTGTTTGATCAAACGCATCTTCGTTTCTTTTCCTCAAACGTCTCGGACAGGAATAGAGTCGAACACGATGGCGGATCTTGCCCAAATATCCCAACTTCGCTATTTACCTGCCACGAGGAAAACGAAAACAAAACACCAGCGAATTATAGTCTCTTTTTATTGGATAATCGAAGGCGTGTTGTGATGTTTTTTGGTGTTCTTTCATGGAGATGTTTACCTCTTGAAACCACCGTCCTTACGAAAGCGAGGAATATGATGAGCAGCACAACTCCGCCAAGCATGCCCACGATGATCGCGAACGTCTTCGGGCCTCTGTCCTTCGGTTTCTCTGCATTTCAAGAACGGAATCGCATAGATAACACTGGTCTGAATTACTCGAGTCGATCGGGCGACCGTCTTCTGTTTTCTAAAGAACTGTTTCCATGGCATGCTAAACAAGATCGTCGTCCAGGAAGTCAGATCCTTTCGCGGCAGCTTAAACCATGTTTTTTATGTCGATGTTTAGGGTCAAATGGTCGTGTCTTTGCACTTTGGTCGGGCATTAGATGATGCAGATTTGGTTGGTTAGTAGTGATGTTGTATCTATGCTACTGCATTGAACGCATTCGTGGAGTATCACCTGATCTAGCGTGAAAAAAAAAAACAAAGCACAAGAAAATAGAGAAGCGATCGCTCACCGCCATCATGCCCCTTGGAGAACGACTCTGCCCCGTTGGTTGAGTACCTAGCATAGCACTTGCCCAGGAACATGTTGCCGTACGCCGCCGTGCCGCACACGCCTTTCAGCTGCCCGATCGCCTCCCCGACACAATCCTGGCACTGCCCCGTGCTCAGATCGCCTATGCACTGGGTCATGGCCAAGACTTTCCCCGACCTGCCCACGCGGTAAGGGCCCCCCGCGCTCGCGAGGCTCGCCAGGATCGCGTCCCTCCGGCCCATCACCTCCGCATCGTCCCCGTCCGAAGGCCCGCACCATTTCGCCACCACGGCCTTGTCCTCCACCCCGAGGAAGGGCTCATTGTCGTACTTGACGTAGCACCCCTGCAGCTGCACCACGCCGCCGCATGAGTGGGAGCAGACGGACCCGACCTGGCTCACGGCACGGGCCATGCACGTGGCGCACTCGGGCATGGACAGGTCGCCCCGGCACTGGAAGAGACCGTAGACGACGTCCTGTGAGCTCGAGCCCACGATGGTGAAATTGTTGTAGGATGAGTAGGTGGCGGAGTTGACGAGCGAGGTGAGGAGCGAGTTGACGTTCCACTCGTAGGGCGAGCCGGGGGCGTATTTCAGCTGAGAGCAGCCTTTATAGAGGAAGGAATCGGTGTAGGAATGCGACGGATCAACGAAGATGGCGATGATCAAGAGGGAAATGAGTTTTGCAGTTCCAGACATGGTTGCACATCTAGAGAGGAGGGGAAGTGCTGCTGGGCCTTCTCTAACTTTCCATTATGCAATGCGAGATTCTCGGCTCAAATAAGTTGAGCGAGACTGTAAGGGAAGGGCAGCTTTTGCTTTATGGTTAATTAGTTTATGCTTACTTTGAATGTGTTAAAAGTTGCGAGAAAGACAGAATCCTAGTTGGATATCTTTAATTGATTCCCTTTGTTGATTGTTTGATTAATTTAATCACTTGGGTACATGAGAGTGAGGTGAAAAAGTGACCATTATTGAACATAAAGAGGGACGTCCGCACAAATTGTTAGTGCAAATTGACTCACTACTCGATGGTTCTTGATTTTGTGCATTGTCGATGTGCAATTGTTTTGTTTCCGTGAAGGGTGCGGCGACCACAAGGCTTCTGTTGGCTAATATTACTTAGGAAGAAGTGTACCGAAAGTTCTCAAGATGTGTCAAGGAAATACAATTGAGTTGTAAAACATTAAAAAAGTGTAGTCAAGTCCTAAAAACTTGTCAAATTTATGCAGTCAGTTTCAAATGAGTTTATTAAATAATGTGATAGACTTGAGTCAAGCACTTCAATAAAGTCAATAATAGAAAGCTTTCACAAATCAAATGTAAAATACCTTTCTCTATATACCATGAAGAAATCATTCGATGTAGTTTACTATTTCCTCTTTGGGAATATCATTATAAGTGGAGCGAAAGAGAGAGACTGACTCACCACATGCATGCAAGTTGCCAAAAAGCGAAGCGAAAAATGACCGACAAAAAGATAAGCCACAGACTGCCGCCCGAAACGCATTCGTCTCGTTACGTTTCTCCATGCTAAATCCTTCAGAAAAAAGATCAGAAGGCGAAAGCGTTTCCTTTTTCCTCATCCACTTTTGCTTTCTGTCGAACATGAAGAGAGCCACTTCGACCCAAGATTTCTGTGCATAATTGAGCCTGATGGTGTGGCGAGCACGATCAAAAGGGGGCGATCCCATAATTGTATGGCTTTGCTTCGCACGAACTTCGCCCGGAAGTTTCCTCGTTTCGAAGTCGATCGGAAGGATTTGTGCTCTCCATGTGTCCAACCACTTCTCATCCAAAGAGGGTTTCGTCTAGTGCACTTTTTTTTTCCTGGGCCCAAGACCCAGCTAATGGTTCTCTTTTTTCGAGTGAGTAACACACATGAGAAAAAAAAAATGATCGATGGAATTACTTTTAATAATTGAATGAACGAAAAGTATTTTCATCGTTCATAAAATCATTTAAACGTACAGTCAATAGTATGAACATTTTTTATTGGTCGATTATTTTAAACGATACAAATGAATGTTTTTATTAAGAATATTTATCCAATAATTCATTTTTCGTGAAACAAATAATATTATTAAGGATAATTAGGCCGAGAGGATGGTTGTGGCAAGAGAGGAAAGAGAAATGTTAGCCCGTTTGCGGTTACAAATGGGCCGAGCCGGCCCATTTGTTACATGTGTCGTGACAGGGCCCATTTGTGCCCATTTTGGCACAGGTCACATCTTCCTGCATTGGCGACGGGACGGTACATGCTAGTGGTTGATGGGGTCGACTTTTTCAATGACTCGCTATATTTACTTTAAATAAATGTTAGTGCTTTATGAAATAGCTGGGAACTTTCCTCAAATAAGATTCGGTAGCTTGAAATAAATAAAAAAATTATAAAAATTATCCATGTTAGGATGACGAGTGTTGACTAAATTACCATGTTAGCATTTCCATCCAAAATAGGTCGAAAGAATTAAATTGGGAAATCGTTAGAAGTTGTAAAATTGAACTGACATATCATCAAAAGGTGCAAGTTGTAAGAATGTTTAAGATTAAATTGACACGGTTAAAAAGTTGAGGACAATTTAGAGTTAATTTAGGACTACTCGGATAATTTCCGCCATCATGGCAAGTCATTAACTGTTGGAATTGGAAATATAGCAAGAGAGCTGATGCAGTTCAGCCTCTCCTGTTATCGTGGGGATGCATCAACACTGCAGATGTTCGTAATCCCTGCGCTTCGGTGAATGGACTCGGAGAGCTGGCCAGACGCTTTTGACACGTAACATTTCACAGCAATATTCAGTTTACTCGTGCTGCTCTGTGTACAGCTTTCAATTCGTGAAGTTCGCGAGGACCAAAAGGATGGAAAATGACCGAGAGAAGCGGTCGACCCAATCACCGGCGAAATTGTGCCACGCGACACGCTGCGGCGCAGACTTTCATCGGCCATTTGCTTTCGATGGACTTTACAAACTCTATAGCAAACAGAGGAGACTGGGTGTGATTCTACTCTGAAGAAGACAGGCGACGGTATACAACCACCTAAAAATTAAAACTGGGCAAAGCGATTTCTCGGATCCTTTTACCATGAGAAACAATGCTATACATTTGCCTCGAACACATGGATGGACTCGCTCCCGAATCTCTAATAGCTCCTATGGCCTGCCTCAGTGATCACTTTGATCCTATATACGTGGCCTGATCGGGCAATGTCGTAGCGAGGCACGATCTCCTTCCTTAGATGCGGCGCGATCTCCTTCCTTGGATGCGAGACGGTCCATTAGAACGTCCAGGGCTTCCTTCATCCACCAGTGCTGACATACCTCTCTAGCTTCTCTCACATTCATCTGCATCGACCATTCATTCCGTTTATCAGATTCGCCGAATAATCTACTTAAGTTAGTACCCGCACGGGAAGTTAAGCTTTTTTCCGGCACGAGCTCTTACCCAGTATCTTTGACGGACGTTCTTCTCCGGCCAGACGTCCAGCTGCTCGTTCACGAGCAACGGGAACATGTGTCCTTCATAAACCGCGTCCTGGCTCTTGCTTTTGAAACTCCATTTGCCTAATTGCGTCTGCAACACAAGGAAGGAACACTTTAGTTGACTTTCCCAGAACTCCACCTACTCAGATTTTCTGTTCAAGCAACTCGAGTACAGAACGACAAATTGGGAAATTTCGATTCGAGAAAAGAGACTGATTTCAAAGGGAAATGCCGGCCCTGTTCCATCAGAGTTCAGCTATTCAAAATTAGAGAGAAATCCGTGCGCTGCCGACATCAAAACGGATACACATCAAGAACTTGATAGGGTTTTGACTCCTAGAGGTCAACGCTCACGTGCAGATATTAATCTTCCGTGAAATTTCAGGATTTCTTGTTTTTGCGCAACTCAAACTTCTATTCTTGAAAAATCTTGTTGTACAGCAAGCCTGTTGTATGAACTCGCTCACCTCAATAGTACCTCGGACGCCGGCTTCCTCCACGGTCTCCCGCAAAGCTGCGGCTTTCTTGGATTCATCCGTCTCCCAACCCCCCTGAGACGAACAAACCAAGAACAAGAGGCATGGGTGAGATTAACAGTCAATCACAAATCGAACTTGCGAAAACCACGCCGCTCGAAATGGGTAGATCCTTCTTACCTTGGGGAACAAACGACCTTTCCCTTTCTGGGAACTTATGACAAGCACCTCCACTTCGTCTTCTTCCTCGCCCGCCAAAGAATCGTCTTCTCTGCTTTTGTATCTGTACGGAATGCACCTGCAAGTAGTTCGAAACAGGAAGGAGACCAAGAACGAGCCCGTTTAGTACACTTCAAGAGGCTCGAAAATGCAATTCCCTAGTATCATTCCAAATTGGTTCTCGATCTATTTATCGATTCGCATGACGACACGAACATAAAACCTCATCTTCCTCTAATAAACCGGACTCTACTCTGTTCTGGGTAACCCATCAGTAGCAGTACCGAATCAGACATCAATCTCCACGCATATAATCACAGAGAGCGAGAGAGAGGGAGAGAGAGAGACGAACCCGACGACTTGGCGAGAGCCGTGCTTGCTGTACCGCTGCAAGTGCCGACCGGTGCGGGACACCAGGGTGGGAGTGACCATGCTTTCTTGGGACACCAGAGCGACCATGTCTGCTACTTTCTAGCAACACCCTTCTCCCAAGATTCGGACAACACCACACGGAGAGCTGAAATCACCGTTGCGGTACTCGTTCTCGAAGAGCTTTGGGAACGATGAGCGAGGAGATAAGCCCGAGCACACAGCCGTTTTAATAATGGCGACGGTGATGGAGGGGCGGGGGGGGAGACCTTGGAATATCCAGAAAAGCGAGGGCCGGGTATTCTTCAATTAATTATTTGGGCGTGGGGCCCGGCGTTAGTTTCGGCCTTGTCGGGGCCTCGGGGCAAAAGGGTAAATTCGGGCGTTGGGGTGGGGACCGTATTGGGGATGGTGTGTGGGATTCGCCCTCTCCTCGTTTCGGAGGCGGTCGAAGACGACGTGTCGCTGACGCGTCACGTGACATGTCGCGTTGCGCCGGTTTCGTCCCGTCCGTCAAAAACCAATTGCCATTGCATTGCTTGCTAGTTGCTGGTGCTGGCCCCGCGGGACGCGGGACGGGACGGCGAGTGTTTCCGACGTGGACAAAGCTAAGGCCAACCGAGGCGAGGGAGAAAGAAAGAGAGGAGTTGCCCTTGTTCAACCGGAGAGAATCGTTCCGACAAGATACCGCGTATAAACTCATTTAATGAATGTCGACCCAAAGAAGAAAAAAGAAACTTCTCTCCATGGATGTCGGGAAAGCCACCATTTTGGAGCGGCTCCCACGGCAGTTGCATTCCCATCCATGAAATTCAACTCGAATTAATGCATGGACCCCTAGAGAAACCAGGGGCCGTTGATGTCGTCGCCCCCATTCGGTCAGAAGCTATGGGTGATCCGCTTTTCGAGTGGACCGGTTCTCACTTCTACAATCGAGAATTGGTTCGAAAGGACCGATTCTCAATTTTTGGAACTGGGAATTGCCCATTTGGTCCTAGGAATGGTAAATGTTTTAGCGCAAAAAATGGTTGGAGGACCATCAAGGGTTTCAAATTGTAACTCAATAAAGTGAATGAACATGCAAAGGTATCCAAAAAAGAAGAAGGAAAACTCACAAACTCCCATTACCGAGAACGTAGTGACGGTGAACTTGTGGTCACTCTAGAGTCTACGCCATAACAACAAACACAAAATGTAAAAAAAAAAAAACTCAAAACGATTGAACAAAACAATGGACAAGAAGATTCGCGAGATGTGCATGAATGGAGAAACGAACTCGAGACAATCGAAGAAGAAGGAGATGGAAGAGTGACTTTTGGCTTCTTTGCCAATGTCAAAGTAGAGATCGAGCTACGAGAAAGAAGCACGAGACTCGAGTGAATAAACTAGAAAATGGCAAATGGCAATTAAGGTTTTGAACTTGATGTCTCTGCCTGGGTGCGCTACATGAGTGAAAGGAGAGATAAGTGAATTAGGGTAATCTAATTAGTGATTTGAAGTGAAATAGCGCAAATTAGAAATCAAGGTTTTTATTTTTGTAGAAATAAGAATTGATGGGAAAAAGACTACAAAAATCTCAAATTTTACCCAAAATGATAAATTTACCCAAATTTTTTTTTGTAACATGAAAAACTCCAAACTTTACTAACTATGATACATTTACCCCACTAAGGGCATTTTCGTTTTTTTTTTTTCTGTTTTTCGATTTTTCTTTTCTTTTCTTCTTCTTCTTCTTCTCTCTTCCCTTAGCTAGCTCGGCCAAGGCCGGCGGAGAGAAGAGAGAAGAAGAAGAATAAGAAATATTAAAAAGTAAAAGACCAAAATATCCTATAATTTAGAGTAAATGTGTTACACGGATATAAGTTCAGTGTTTTTTGTATTGCAAAAAAATTTTTAAGGTAAATGTATCACGATTGGTAAAATTTGGGGTTTTCATGTCACAAAAAAAAGTTTTTAGTAAATTTATCATTTTGGGCAAAATTTGTGACTTTTGATAGTATTTTCCCTATATATATACATACACAGTATAGTTTGAGTGCATGAGGCCACAACTAAAATCAGGAATGGGATTGATATTCCCCGATTCTAATTTTTGGCAACTTGGAACCACCCCAAACGGGCCACATTTGAATGGTTTCCTTTGCTCACTGCTCCCTAATGGAAGTTGTCGCGATCTTTGAAATCAGTTCGTACGATGAATAATTAACAAATGAAACCCGAGCATCCAACTCGAACTTGTATCGAGGTTTGGGTGGCCTATAACACCCATAGCAACAAGCATTGGATGTTTCGAACTTTTCGGACCCTCAAAACTTTAATGAGATCCTAGAAAAGATAATTCATATGTTTGATACCTTCGTAATATTGTAAAATATTTTCCGTCCCACTTATTCAATAGTTATGTCAGATGGTTAAATGACGCCCAACGGGATATCATATAAAGCACTTCATCTGTCTTTCCACCAAAATATATATCCATACATACATATATATATAAAAAAACCAAGAGATCCCTTTTTCTTTTTTTAGCACGTAATGCGTCCGGTCCCGTGAACTAAATTTTGCAAACGGCTCATTCCTTTCTCGGCGGTAATCCGATTAGGTAAACCTACAAAAAGTACGAACTGATGGCATGAGAAGGATCGGGGGACTCACATCGACCCAATGAAATCATTTTACACCGCCATCAAATAGCAAAAGTGATGTGGAATTCTCTCCCGCGAAGCAACCCGGGCCAGATTTTCAACTCCCGAAAGCGACGCGACCCACCAAAACCAGGAAATTTTCACATTCGGCTTCTTGTCTTTTAGGGGCGCCGCTCTTGCGCTCAATGATTGTTGTGAGGAAGGAATACGTGTTTTCTAGAACGGGCAATGTGATGATCGTGTTCGAACCCTGGTATGAACGACGGCGATCCTAGATCTGGTTTTGAGTGTCGATCCCAACTAGTCTATGTCTCAAAATATCCTAAACATCTTAATCGTGTCGCCGGAGATTCCAAAGCATACACATTGCGATATTCATAGTTCGAACTTTCTTTCTTTCTTTTTTTGTGTTGCTAAAACTTTAAAGTTGTATCAACTTTACAAAAGAAATCCTAAAATTTTAGTGCACCAGTACAAATTTAGAGTATTCTGTCATGCTCAACACATATCTTTTCCTATATTTATTTATTTATTTATTTATTTTTTATGCTATTCTTTTTTTGTACATGCAGAAATTTTACAAAATATTTACCCATCATCCCGCACGAGAAATCAAACTAGTTTAGTTAATATATGCATCCTTACATTAATATCAGTCACCCTTGTATTGATACGCATCCTAAAGGAAAATACATTGCATCACATAAATCTTGGGAGCAGGTCGCACTATATATGCACTAAACGAAAGCCTGCCTATACATTGTTCACACCATTATTTAAAGCACCGCCTGACTAGATCGTTTATGACTTCGGGCATCATCACATTACCTCCATTGTCACGAGCAAGTGGACCATCATATCGCCCTAGTTGTCCCAGTCACTTGCCATTAACGCCCACGTATCGTACGGCAACGACAATGGATAAACTCTGGTAGCCACACATCGACCCAGACAGTGGACCTAAATTCAATAATCTCTATTTGGCGGATAAAATATAGGTGCTCCAAAACCTAGTGCAAGTTGGAGGATCCATCCTACATATTTGTGAGATAAAATGATGAGTTGAAATTCGGTAGGTGAAATTTCTAAGTTTAAGGAAGGAGATCATTTTACCCACTTGATTCGATATTAAATACAACAGCATGAATTTAGAATATCTGAATGCACAAATTGAAGGTGGGTAAATTTATTAATCTTCTTTCATGATATGCAATGAAAATAACATGACAACGTGGCAGAACAATAATTCACCCGAATATGAGCTAATGACTTATTATTTCACGATGCGTGCCTGCTACATGGTGGCTCATCAATATACACAAACGAGTATTTAGTCTAACTCATCTCTGGTTACAACTCATCTCGACTAACGAAGCATCGTTGCCACTAACTCATGAGAAATGGAAATCATAAACTCTTATAGTCACGGCTTAGTCCATCCATCACTAGAAAATTACTAAAATAGTTCTGAACATATGTAAATTTAGTCATAAACATTTTTTTGTCAATTCAGTCCTTAACTTTTTGGATTTGTGCTAATTCAATCTATCCGATCAATTTTGGCTGGCTGATACTAACGTGGATACTAGCTGGCACCAATTATTTGACGACACTAATGTGGCAATTTTCTATTTTATTTTATTTTTTTCCTTTTTTTCTTCTTCTTCTTCTTCTTCTTCTTTTTTCTCTCTTTCCTTCTTCCTCTAGCCAATCACCGAACTAGCCAAAGGGTAGGGCTAGGACCTCGTTGGCCACTAGTGAGGCTCGCCCTGTCTAGCACTAGCAAGGGCGAGCCTTGGCCACCCTTGGCCAAATTTGGGCGAGCTTGACCTCACCCATGACAGCGAGGACAAGCCTCACAAGTGGCCAGTCCAAAAAGAAAGAAAATTTTTAAAAAAAAAAAAAATACTAAAAATTTGACATGTCACCGTCAACTAGTGCTAGCCAAAATTGAGCAAATAGACTACATTAGTATAGATTAAATTGAAACAAATATAAAAGAATTGAGAAAAAAATTGAATTTATAATTAAATTAGCACAATTATGATAAATTTAAAATTATTTAAGTAATTTTTTCATCCATCACTGGTCTTCTCTAGATCATCAAGAATAAGTGCATCACTGTACACCCTCCTCATGATTACATTATTTTAAAACCGGCTAGTCTAGCCACATCAGCCTATACGGGCAATAATATAAAGGATGTCCTCCCCCACCAAGCAACCGACCCTGATCTTCTTCACCACCGAAAGAGACTCGAGCACCAAAACCAGGAAATTTCACGCAAAGCTTCTTTTGTCTCTGCTTTTGCGCTCAGCGATTGTGCAAGGATTATTTAACGAGGGCATCGTAGATATGGACTCATAAAGTGTCACGACCCAGATTCGGGACAGTACGAGGGACGGACTAAGATCGTTTCGGTAGTACGCGGGTGAGACTAAGGGCATTTCTCATGTCCCACATCGCTTAGGGGGAGTCATGGGGTTAGTTTATAAGGCTTTGGTCCCTTTAATTTGTATAACGCGTTTTAAAGCCGTGAGGACTCAGTGTCCAAAGCGAACAATATTATACAGTGGGACTGGGGCGTTACATAAAGAGGAAAAAAGTCCATGCGATTACTTTTTAGGACAGTTTTATTATTTCATTTCGACTTCAATTGATGCTCTAGTTTAGAACATAAAATGTCAATTTCGGTTGCTCACATTAGTCATGCAATTAGTATAGTTTTAGTTCTCATCATTCTATTTTAAATTTATTTGTAATTAAATCTTATTAGTGACACTACTCCCGCTAAACCGTCAATACTCATATGAATTAATGATGTAATTTGTTGAGGCGACGGAGGATGGAACAGTGTCATTTGGTGATTGAAATCTGTCAAGAAAGTCCTATGATTTTCCCGATTTGTCTTACTCGATGATCTTCTTTGGAAGCGGATCGACGGCAATCATAGATCCTCATTTGAAGAATAAAAAATCATTCCAAGTCTTTTTTGTGTCTTTCCCTTTTTTTTTATGCCAATGGCTAACAAGAGTCGGATCAGCTTGAGCGAGGGTTGCTCTCACCAGACATATGCAAGGGTCGGGTTTGCGTGGGCCTCGCCTAAGCAAGGGTAAGCAAGGGTGTCACCCAAGTGAGGCCTGCCCTATAAAAAAAAAGGAAGAGAGAAAGAAAAAAAAAATGAAAAAAGATCAGAAAATTTTTAAGAAATTATAAAATTATGTGTCACGTAAGATAGTCAATTTGCATGCCAGTGATTTCCAACCGACGTGGTCAGTCCGTGTATGTCCCGATTTCAATGTCAACAAGAAATAACGCACAATTGCCGCCTTTACAAGTGGCATTGCGTTCGCATTGGATGGTTACAGCACGATATCACTCGGCCTCGCCCAATTGCCACATAAAATTTTCGCAAATATATGAATCGATTTAAAAATCCATTGGTGTTGCCTTCCTTGTCAATTTGGAAAATTATAAAAACGGGGAAGTAGTCACTGTCGTATCCAAATTGGCCTAATTTTTGCAGGTTATAAAATGTGTGGTGGATCTGTTTTTGTGATGGCGACGATTGCGGCTTTTTCTTCGGCTGGAAACCACGTAATATGCGACTTTATGGAGTCGTTGTCCCAAGCTTAATCCCCAAAAAGGACCCCAACTGTACCTCAATTTTCAATTTTACCCCGATTCTTTTTTTCCCCCAAAAAAAATCGCAAACGTTCACCATAATCCAAAAGGGCTTTGCCAAAGAGTAACGGTATGATGTAAATCAAAAATTTTCAAAGAATGAACTTCGCAATAATTTTTAATTATTTATTATTTATGTTTTGGGTCTAATATAATAAATTAAAGATAATTGCATAAACATTTCTCAATCCTAAATCTACCCCACATCTCCAACCGTCCTTATTAATTTCTTTAAAATTATCAACATCAAAATTGGTTAGAGATTCGTCTTCACTAATACTCTTGTTTTTGCAGGAAATAAACGAAAGTCTTCTAATATTTATAATTTTTAAGAAACGGCGATTTTTGGATGCGTGACCAGTTTAGAGTTATAGTGAAAGTTTGCTATTTTTAGATAAAAAAAATAAAAATAAAATAAAGATAGGGACGGAATTGATATTAAACTTAAAATTGGACTTTTAAGGGGAGAGGCCGGTTTTCCGACGTCAACTCTCCTTTCCGTATTTAATTATTTATGAAGTCGTTTTCATATGGCTGAGGTGCCTTTTCCTTTTTCCCTGGTACTTTTATTTTTCTCTCGTTTTATCCGCAGCTTTATTATTAGCTTTTCAGCCAGCGATTGAACCATTTTATACTTGGCAGCTAGCGCGCCTTAAAAACGAAGTGTCTACACAGCTTTTTTTTTTTTTTTTTTTTTCACTTTTTAATTAATCCGAAATTTTTTAAATTTTCCACAGATACAAATATTGACACCTACATTGACGTATAATATTTCCATAACATTTCAAATTTAAATTATATTTTAGATTTTTCTTCAGTGAATTAAATCGGGAAAATTAGTCGAATAAAAAACACCTAATGACTATCTGAATAGTGGAAATTTAAGAGCAATTATGAACGTGTGAGAACAACGGAATAAATATTATAGAAATTCGGAAATCTCCCCATTTCCCTCACACACATATCAATTTCAAAGGGAGAGTAATTTATTTATTTATTTATTTGTCCAGAGAGATAATATAAGGTTCACCAACTAAGCTTTTGACGCGAAAGGGAATAAAATATTCATAGTCCCTTAGACTTTAATCAGGCGTGCGATCCACTGTAGTCTAATTTTGAATTATCTAGCCAATATGTACTTTACATATTACTATAATTCACTAAAGTTTTAAACGTCTATTTGAAAGCAATGAGAAGGTTCTAGAGTGTGTACACACACACATATATATATATATATATATATATATAAAGTAGGAGAAAGTTTTGTCACATCAATTTGGCCATTTTGTCACATCAATTTGGCCATGTTGAAAGTTTCATGCGCTGCTTTCGTAAGAAATAGACCGATTGGTTTAATCTTTGTGAAAGGTATAGATGATGTATGCACAACATAGTTTGACCTAATAAGGGTGAAATTTGTGGATGATTTCCCGTTGAATCATGATTACCAAGAACGACCCTCTAAATATTGCAGCCCATGTTTAATTTGGATGTAATCATGAGGCAAGGAGATAATTACCCTCTTAGTCTCAAACCTATTGTAAGGATGTCTATTCAATTTAGAAGTTTTCAATTTTGCCAGGTAAACATAAACATTTTTGTGAAATTCCATGGTAGTCCTTCCGACCAATAGCCTTTAGGCATCATTGATAAGTTGTGCACATCAACGTGCCATGTAAAATGGCCAGTGACGACTAGAAGCCACGTTATCAATATGCCAAAAGGACGATACTAGAATTTCATGTGAAGGCTCAAAATTACACTAGTAAATTGAAAAAAATTTAGAATATCGTTCCCAAACATGTGGAGAGAAAAAAGAAGTGATCAATGGAGTCACGACTCGCGATTTTCCAAGTATTTTTCAAAACTTTTGGGATGGACAATGCACCGCAAAGTCTTGAAAGGCGACTATCTAGATATGCCTGTTGTTCATCGTGCGAAATAGTGATTTGAATTGACGCGCCATGTGATAATTCCTACGTGCAAATGGCCTCACAGACTCACAGTGCATGCAGGTACCTAGGCTGGTAGGCAATTAGGCTTATTTGTACATGATTCTCCCCGCCACCCGAATGCAAATCGGTAATATTTCGGCGACTATTACTCGATCCGGCCATACAATGAGAGAGATTTTTAACGAGGTTGCTTTACCTATCGAGATGCGCTTCCCGGTCATAAAGAGAAAGCAAAACAAAAAGTCAAGCAAAGCACCAAAATGGACCGACCGAGAAGAAGAGCCAAAAGAAAAAAGTTAAAGGGAACATCTCGTGGATGGACTAATCTCTAATACAGATAAAAGCATCCCATACGTGTCTCCTCAGATTCATGCATATTGCATACTAGTTTTGCTTCACCATGTTGATATAGTTTTCTGTATCTCCATAAAACATAATCACAAAATCCTTTCTCAAGAGCAGACAAAAGCAATGGACTTTGGCCGTCTAAACCCAAGTTGTCGCATGCGGACAACAACAATGGACTTCGGCCATCTAAACTACCCAGCGGAGAAAACTCCGGTCTTTTCCTATCCAAACCCAAGTTGTCGCATGCGGACGAAAACGTTGGAAAACGAGGGGGTTGCGTGGATCACGAGCGGTCGGCGAGATGTCGGCTGCTCCTGCCGCTCCAGGCGTCCCACGGAAAACCCAGGGCAGAAACTTTCCCCTTTAAATTTCCGGGCCGTGACGACAACGTCGACAAGTCGGTCCGGAGTTCAATTCGCCGGTACCGAAAGCGTGCCGACGACCCGTTTCATAATTCAAAATGATGAGAACGGTGAGACATTCCGCGTGGGACAAGGTGTCGAGTCCGTGTTGGTTGAGTGGGGTCGACTCCTCGCAATTTCCATGCAACTCTGGGGGAAATGATTGAGGTCGACGCACACCTGTTAGTTTCTAGATGGGGGACTCTAAAGATTCATGGCTGTTTCCACTGCTTTTGTAGCTGAGCAGATCAGAGCTACTTTCCCCCCCGTTGTGAAACGATTGATGTGGATTGAAGACGACGCGTGTGAGGGGATTTTTTTTGGTAATTAAAAAGGGCATTGGAAGAGCGGCGGTGACGGAGCAAAGCAACTGGACGAAGTATTCCCACACGGCAAGGCATGAGAAATGGTCGACATGGGAGTTCTTCGACCACTGTGCTTTTCCTAATTAGCGATGAGCGTTTAGGCAAAAAGCCCGAAAGATATCAATGAGATTAAATTCACGAGGAGGTCTAGATGGCCTTGCCTTCCGTAGAACCAAACATGTACACAAGCGGTGCGCGATTGTGTTCCCTCGTTATATATTTTTGATTTGTCTATTTTGGGTTTGGTTCAAATGGCAAAATAGTTGATCTGCTTATCATCTCTGTGTTTAAAGTGAACCTTGAACGACACATTGAATAAGCACTATCTCGAGAGGTACCTTATATCGAACATTACGGAGTGATGGATCTTCACACTTGCAGTGTAAAACCTATAATTTGAGAAGAGAAGAGGGAGTAGTTACGGCTGACCTTTCGTGAAGAAGGGATCAATGAAATTGGGAACAAAGGAGCCTCAACTCAAGGGCAATGCAGTCTTTTTATTATAAAAAGAACCTGTGGAAGAAGCAATTTAGGCTGTGGAAAAAATGTAGTCCTTTTTAGTTGCGATTGACATGACCTTCAAATGTTGTCTCAACGTGTCCACCACTTATTAGGGGAGGGAAATTATCGGATTTTCACTCGAACTTTCCAGATTCAGCTTGTCATTTTCTCCTCCTTTCCAAATTTTCCAAGCAAATCTCTAATCCTGTGCCATCACGACCTAAAAGATTGTCAAATCTATCCAGATCATCGCATAATATCATTTCTCTAGTTACTCGGTAGCAGATTGTGAGAAGACCTTTCCTTTTCTCTTTAAGGTTTGATGAGCATCTTAACGGGACTAACGCTACTTACGATTTTTATTTTTGGACTAGGCTTCATTGATCCAGTGTGTCTTTGATAGACATGTTGCTCCTCAAGGCATCGCATTCATGGTGCCAAACATTATGTCTTTTCTTTTTGATTTTGGTATTGAAAATCAATAACAATGCTCTTGATAGCAACTATAACATAATAACTGCATTGCGAAGCCAGCCCAAAGGGGCCACTCTCATAACATCAATGGCAGGGCTGGCGCGAGTCTCGTACTAGGCTTCAAAAAGGCTATCCCAATCTGCCCATGATCAAAGAAAAACGTTACGTTTTATTATGCAAAATAGACCAGATGGCCTGATTGAGTGGCCAGGCAGAGAAACCACACATTTGTAGATTGGGCAATCAGCTGAAGAGGTCGACAAAAGGGTCAAAGCAGCGAGAGATTCAGCACAAGCAGAAAAAGACGTTCGGAGATTCTGCTTGTGAGAATAAAGCGTACATAAGACACAAGAATACGAGAGTGACCGTTCGTGGTCTCCCAACACCGAGAAGGAATCATCATGCCCGTTTGGAATATTTCCTTATTGTGTAGACATGAAGTATTAGCAACCGCAGACAATGCATATTCTGTTCGTAGAGCATGCGTGAAAAACCATATCTCTGATAGGACCAAGTATCGCATCAGACTATTCAAATTCATCGACCTCTATAGAAGAGGAAATAAGCTACCGACATGGTAGCTAAGCAGTGAAATAAGTTCATCCACACGAAAGCGATTACTCATCGTGAGGTAACTTTTACAAACCCAGCCTATTTCTTAGCCATATACACGGATTGACCAATCTGATAACACATACAATGCACATTTTAGTAAACCAAAAACAGACAATTTTGATTGATTAATAAATGCACTGCAAGTCCACTTCATGATGCGTCTTCCTCGGAATCATCAGAATCTTCCTCAGATGTTAAGCCCGAATTTTCTTCGCCCTCTTCTTCATCAATCCTGATGTCTTTATTAGCGGTCATCTTCGAAAGAGCAGCAGTCTTGCTTGCTCTCTGAGAACGGGCACCAGCTGTAGTAGGAACAGAAGGGGCGATGGTGTTCGGTGAAGATTCATCATCAGAGGATGATGATTCACGCCTCACTCGCCTCCTTGTACGGGTTGCCCTGGTTGAGCATGGGACCGGTGTTTGTGGCACGGCAATGAGATTATTGACATCCAGCTTGAAGTCCACTTGCAACCTCTCTGCATCATACATGGAGCGAAAGGAAGGTGACAAAACTATAAGGGAGAAGTATCGTAATTAAGTGCTAGCCAAAATTATATATGCAAAGTACCGTATTGTACTGATCAAACTAGTTCTACTGCACATAAAGCATTATTTACTGTTACCTACTAAAGAGTCACCGCCATAATCTACAGGAACCATTCGAAGCTGGACAAAAAGAAGGAAGTTCTCAAAAATTGTTTGACTAAGATCATTAATCCTCACCAAATATAACATCAGCTTGTTCCTGCAAAAGTTCTTGATCTGTATGCCTATCTAGTGCCTTCAAACGTTCAGAGAACTGCTTCATATCCTTCACAAGATCTTTCTCTGTTGCCACAATTACCAACGCATGGTTTAAAAGACTCCTCAGTAACTTCACTGCTTCTTGATCTGATGACCCCAAATTAAGCAACACAAGTACTCTACAGAGTGCCGCGATATATGACCTCTCAGCAGCTGTCTTTTTACCAGGGAAACGAGCAACCTTAAGAAAAGCAAGAAAAGAAATAAGATTGGGAGGATGAGAATTTAAGGTACCCGAGAGCAATGTTAAGAGCAAAGTTATCTAGGATTTAAATGCCTATTGCCTATAGCTCAGATATGGACGTAGTGAGTTGCTTGAGCTCTTTCGGGGTCATTAAAAGCATGGATATCTAGGGGATTGGTCCTGTTAAAATAATTCATCACCAGTAATAAAATGACAATTAGAAAATCGATCTAGTCAGCAGCCGCAAAAATTATAATTTTGAGGAAATCCTCCTAGTCACCAGCCATAAAAGCACTTCTATTGAAAACTAATGTGTTTAATGCCTCTTAACATTCAGACCTAGCATTGAAATATGAGGGTAACCTGCAATTGAGAAACTTACCTCTGCTGCTATGCGTAGGGCGAGCCCCTCTTCCCCATTCTCAAGATTGGACTGCGCAAAGCCATTTGTGGCCTCAGCAGAATTTAGATTACCATCCTGTGCTTCAGTCTCCTTTGGGTACATGGGAGTTTGCATCATTTGGAGCATAAAACGTGAAGCTTGGATGGCACGTTTCCGCATGCTAGACACCACAGATGGAGAATTTCCGGTATTGTTATCGATCCCTGGCCACATTGATCGCATAACTGGAATGAAAGCCTTGCATAGGACTTCCTGCATTTAGGGAGATAACTATTTATTCATAAGCAAAGAGATGCAATCCTCCTGGATACGTGCAGTAATTCATTGAAGAAGCTGGAAACTTTCTAAGAGAATCCATAACTTGCCTTATTATGAACAGAGAGAGCTGGGTAATGCTCAAAAACACTGACAAGCATTGTCTCAACCTAGCAGGTAAAAAAAATAATAGAGTGAAGAGGGTGAGACGTGAAATACAGGAGGATGAAAGGGATGACAATGAAAATTATGAGGTTAAAAATCCAGTATACCTCGGCAGGTCCTTTGTCTCATTGCTAAAATACAGGCAGATAAGTCTCCTTAGCACAGAAGCTTGTGAATTTTTTGATATGCTTGGATACTTGTCATTTACGAGAAGCATCTTTGCAAGCCCCTCACCAAGAACAGCACAAACTGACTCATTTTCATCACTTACAACTTTCACCCATTCGTCTCTGTCAAATCCACCACATAAGAGATTAAGTACATCAGTGTTCACACTTTCCTCCATGTCTGAACCATTGCTGGGCAGAGAATCCACATTTTGGATTTCAAACTGTGTTGAATCATCATTCCCCAGGGCTCTGTCGATTTCTTGTGGACCATGCCACATCATCAGATCTACTAAAGCCCGACAAGCCTCTCTGCTGATAAGAGGAGGACTCTTGATTAAAGATAGCCTTAATTGCTTTACAAGATCTTCACTTGGCTTCCTTTCTAACAACCCAAAGAGACCAAGGCATCTGGTAGCAACCCTTTGCACATCCAAGTGAACATGCTTTGCCTGCAAATCAAACTCATGAAAATGTTAGAACTCTTTCCTTTTCCAAAGTATGACACTGACCAATACAAAGTCATATATAGATGAATATTAGATGCATAAAGGGTAGCTTGGAACTTTTTTCCCCTTTTTTTGTGGGCATAGATAGCTCAAGTCTTAGGAGGCAAGATATCACAGTCAACATCAATCATTCTCCACATTCCTCAATGATAACCAAACTTATAAGTTCAGTTCCATCATCTCCCAGTCACAATTGCCACTACCTACAACGAAACTTTTTAAGCAATGCAGATTTCTCAGTGTTGTCACGTTCAAAGAAATACACTGAATCAGATTATTCTGAGTAAATTAAGTTGCTCTTACAAAATTTAAACTGCACAGGATGCTTTTTGAGTTAACCTCAAACTCTTGATGTCACCCAGAAACTGATTGGCTTTCAAGTAAATTTTAGCTCAAGTCTCTAAAATATACGGGGCAAGAATCCTGAGAGGACTGACTAGATGGAAATAAACAAATTATATAGAAGCTTCTGCTTAATTCTTACCCCTGGAAGCAACAAGGATCGAAGTATCTCTTCAGGTTCAATGGCCTTGCCTTGAAGCCAGCGGAGTGATTTTGAATTCTCTAAAAGAAGACTAGTCACAGCTAGGCAATGCATCCACTGCAGAAAGTCAGCAGCTCTTTCCCTGCAAGGCTGAGCAAGTTCTTCTACAACCTGAGAGAAAACTTCTTCAAATTCACCAGCAACACAATGAACTTTCTTGGCCAAACCAGTAACTGCTGTTGCCCATTCTCTGTCTCCACCAAGATTTATGCCATCTCCTATGGCAACCATATTTCCTCCATCATCTAATTCATGTTCAAGAGGCTTCTGCAGTAACTCTCGCACAAAGGTTCTGGCAACTTTCCTATTTGTAGCATCGGAAAAATCAAGACTGGTACCAACCAACAATAGCTGCCGTGAAGTAAACCGATAGTTTGGCCCTGAAAAGGACCAACAAATCAAAATATACACATGAAACAAATTTCCCTTGTGTATGATGTGATTAAATTTCCTACCAGCGCCAATATGAACCTTGACTAAATTTATGTAGTCAGATACTGTTGCAGGAAGTATTCTCTCTAGTAGGTCATTATCATCTGAAGCTTTTGCTGCATATACTGCCGCTTCAGTGCCCATTGTTGAAGCAGCTTCAGAGCCTTTTTCCTGATTTAAATAATTGCAATAAATCTCAAAAAAATAATTGCATGCTAACTACTAGGGAAACAAGATGATACATAAGATTTGTTGAGAGATATCATAAACCCAAGGAATCCAAGAGTTCGACTAAGCATGGAGCACAACATATAAAATATGTCATTAACCATCAGTAGCAAGTAGAATATGACTTTGAATTGGTTAGAAATGTTCACCAAAATAACACTAGGCTTTTTCAAGCAAAGCCAACTGACAAAAATTGATTGTGTTGCTTGAGCATACCCCAAAACCTACTATTCAAGTGAGAAGAATAAGTATACCACCACTGGTCACAAATAAGCAAGTGTTTTATAAATGTTACCCACAATGTTAGAAATACCTTATTCTATAATACAGCTTCCTCACTTCAAACATTCTATAAAGTGAAGCAAACCACAGTCAAACTATGAGACTCCACATCTTGCATCAAGGAAAAACTGAATGGAGAAAAGTCTTATTCATTGATTCTCAGAGAGATCTGACCATGTCTGGATAATCCCAAAACAGATTTAACCAACACATGATCGTTTCTTTCCAAGTATATAATCATACAACTCAAAAGAAATCATTGCAAAGATGTAAAACAATTCATGGATAGACAGTCTTAGATATGAGAACAAGAAGATAATATTTCAGCAACAAAGCTGTATAGCATGTCTACTGCACCAGTTTGGGATGAGACTTAGAGAATTAACACATCTAGTGATAATATCTAACTCAAATAGGTCTGATGGCTTTGAAGCTTTCCTGAAAAAAAAAAATGATGACGTGCTTACTTTAATCGCATAATGAAAATCTATGGAATTCCATTGGAAGATGAGCTAACATCATGAAGGTAGAAAATATATATTCCCATTGGAAGATATTGACGAATATGAAGCCTGTTTAAAATTAAGGCATGTGATGGCTATGCAAGTTTTCCAGAACCTTTTAAAAATACCACTGTTGGATACCTGCATAACATTATAATACAAAAATACAAAATAGTCTTCTTTTGCAGTAGAATATATAGTCAAGGATTGCCAAAGCATATGTTTCTGGAAAAATGTGGGGTTTGGAAGCTCCACTTTCATATGCATGCTAAGTTAACTCAAATTAAAATTGAGGGCTGTGATTGTTATCCATTTAACCGAGATCTAAGTACCGGCTGTATAAATCTACCGAGAATATGCCATGAATTGATGGACTCTAGTTCTAAAATTTACAAAAGTGACACAATATTCACAATATTACTTTATCAGAAAACACAGATATAAAAAGACACTTTCTTGACAACAGATTTTAGAAATATTGGAATCCCATTCTTTCCTAAAGAAAATCAAGTGTTAAGCATATCAAGAAGTGTCAAGCATATCAAGAAAGTCTTGACATAGTCTGTCCGTACATGAGCCTCAGTTTGTAAGTGCCTGCAAACAACCCTCCAATAAAGAGCAGCTTCCGCTTCCATAAGTCTAATGTTCTGGGTGTCAGCAGATAATTCCCCTGGATTTAGAAACCACAGCAATATCAAATGTGGGGTACCCACAGGTGCTTCTAAGTTAGATTGTAACAAGAAAATAGATGAAAGTACAAGTGCAAAGAGTCTCAATAGCTAAGCAACAAGCTAGATGAAAAACCTAGGATGATACAAGCACTTCTGTAGACCTTTTCCATGCATGATGAACCAATATTTTAACCCAAACACTAGAGACAGTGCAGGCGTTGCCAACAAGTCCAATTTGATGTGGTCAAGCATACTGCCTAACCAGTTAAGGGCGTGTTTACTTATGCTTCAGCAAAAGGCAAAAGCAACACTAGCTGTTTCCCGCCAATTCTTTTTGAAAGATTTTATACATTTCCAAAAAAAATTATGTGAATTTACAGGTCGAATTTCTATATTGTGAAAGTTTAAGGTAACACGGGCTAAGAAAAAGTCAAAGTAATCCATCTAAGATTTGGATCAAAGAAGAAAATTAAAGCTTATCTGGACTGCCCTGAACTGTTTGCATCATACAGACCTAGAGTTTCAGTTAGGTGTCAAAACAATAAATAACTGTAGGTGAAACTCAGTATGCTTAACTTCAATTTGCACAACTTGTCTATATAGGAAAATATATATATGCATGTACGCACTTGAAAAGACCAAAAGGAGATGCTCCTTTTGCACATCTCTCTCAATGAGGGTTAATTTCATGATTGCACTTAACTTATGCGGGATACAAAACTCTTGGTATTTGTCATTGAACAATTCATGACCAATTTTAGATTCCCAAACTGATAATTGCTTCTCCAGGAAGAAGTTGATAACTACAATTTCCAGAAATCCTACACTAGAAAAGGAGCATGCCAAGTGGATGTCTAAATATGCCAGACAATGTTGGGATTGGGAAATTCAATTGCCGTGGACACATACTCCCTAATAAGAATCATGATATATATCACATTTACTCAAATGGAAAGAGCAAAAGATGCATACATAAGGTTTGTATAGGTAGAGACTAAAAAACAATCACTTGAAATATCAACTAATATCTGAAAAGCCTACCAGCCTCATTTTTGTCAGAGTGTGGTCCTATGTAGTGCTGAATGCTTTCATCTTCACAGATCTTTACAAATCCGGCTTTCAGCAGAGCCTCCATCACCGACTCACCGACTGATTCATAAGTCTCCACATCAAGATACTTCAAAAGTTCAATAGGGTCTCCCTGGCAGCATTTGAGGAGCCATTCATCTCTCATCAACTTAAGACACTCCTTTGCAACAGCAACTGAACGGTCAGCAAGCCCCCTCCGGAGAATTATTGTTCGATGCTTAATACTAGAATATTCAAAATAAATAAAAGGAAAACACAATAAGCAAGGGAACTAGTTAAGCCATTTTTATGTGAATTACATAATAATACAATGGAAGCATATTATTGTTTGCCTCTGGAAGCTAAATGATGAAATAACAATCTTGCACAGTCAACAGAAATGCTTAAGATCTAAAAACCAGAAGATGCACCAAATTTGACCAGTAACTTGCAATTAATATTATTTATGATGCCAGACAACTACAGAGATAAGGAAGATAAAAAAGAACAAAGAAATATCAAGAGATAAAAAACAAGAACTTACCTAAGGCTTTGGAGGGGAAACTTATTAGCCAAAACACAGTAGGCTGCTTTACGTACTGAATCACTCACATCTAGGGTACAATCAATTATTGCTTGCGAAGTTGCATTTGATGGCGGCAGTGATAGCACCAATGTCTTGCGAACTTCCTGCTTATGGGCATGGAGGAATGCAATTAGTAGCAATAAGAAAAAAAGCTACCACTTAATTTCCTTATATACTAGCCTTCCAAAACCGATAGAGCAGTGCTTATGAGTGCAACTCAGCAAAGCCCCAAGAAAAGAAGATTTCATTAATAATTGCCATCATTTGATGGCAAGTTACATCTCTCACGTCACCATCTAACAAATAACGATGTAAATAATTCACCAAGAGCATTGCTTATACAAGTCAAGTGAAGCTGCCATTTGGTCAATGTATCTTTATTGCCTAACAGTAGCAAATACTTCTTAGTTCTACGTCCTCTCAGCAAGTGCAAACGAGGTATCTTGACCTCCATCTTCTATAGCAAAATCAAAAAGAACTAACTAAAATAAGAATGAGCATAACTCACCGCACTGGGCTCCAATGGAATTGCTTCGAGGAACAAATCGAGGATATCAGTATTTTCGGAATCATTCACAAAACGCGAAAGAGCTCTAATTGCAAACATTCGGACTACGGGGGCCTTGTCTTTGACTCTAAGAATCATGCCCTCTATCACCTCATCCCACACTTGATCGTCCACTTCTGCATCATCTGGAAGTCGTAATATAATCTACAATGACGAATCGAATATTAAAACCAGCCTTCTTTACCATAATATGATTCGGAGAAAAAATTTCCGCAGGAAAACAGAATAAGACAGCAAATCTAGAGAGAAAACAATCCCTTTTTAACTTTTTCTTGTCAAGATACATGCTTCAAAGATACAGATTAAAGTCTAAATTCAATGGAACCGAAGTAAACTATCCTTGTTCTATCTCGAAAATGCTTAAATGGGTAATCGCCTCGTGTTTCTACCTCACAGAATATCCCTCGGTCCTAAATTCATTTCTCTGTCTAAGTAATTCTCAGCTAAAGTAACTTCAAATTCAAAAGTTACTTCTCACAGGAGTGAATTTCCGAGTCGTTACCTCCGAAATGATCTGGCACGCGCGAAACCTCGCCGTCTTATTGGAGGCGGAGGCGGCGACGAGGAGGAAGCCGAGGAACTTCTCCAGGAAGGCACCGCCGTCGCAGCCGCCGGAGGCGGCGGCTTTAGGGGCGCGAGCGCCGGCGAAGGCGGCGACGAACCGCACGATGCGCTCGGCGGACGGGTTGCGCTGCCGGAAGTCGAAGAGGGGGGCTAGGGTTCTGGAGAAGGAGGCGAAGAAGTCGGGGTGGGACCGGAGGGCCGCGAGCTCCTTGAGCTTCCGGTTGTGCGTGGCGTGCGAGGCGCGGGCCTCGTCGAGGATTCTGGCGATCTTGCGCGTCAGCAGCTGCTCGTCTCCCTCCGCGGCTCCGGCGCCCATCGTCGGCGGCGGCGTCGTCGTCGTCGTCGTCGTCGTCGTCTTCCTTCTTCTTCTCGAGTGCTGATTTCTTTCCTCTTCGAGGATCGAGTGCGAGACTGATTTCGGATTTCCTTTTCCAGGGGAAAAAAAATGATTTCGGTTTTTGAATTCGAGCGGGAAAATTCAGGAATCGGGTGTGGGGGAGAAGTTTTGAGGCCCGTGGGCCGTTGATTTTGAACGATCGAGCCGTTTGGGTTGCTGGACCGGGCCTCCTGATTCAGGACCGGCGTGATGGCGAAGTTCTGAGGCCCGTGGGCCGTTGATTTTGAATGATCGAGCCTTTTGAGTTGACTGGACCGGGCCTCCGGCTATACATATTCGGGCTCTCTCTCTCTAAAATTTTTTATTTTTGATTTTGATTTTGTTTTTTTGTGCCTTCTCTAATCTTTTCTCCTTCATTAGTATGATCTCACCGATTGGGTCCTAGAATAATTACTTTTAAGTGATTCGTGTGCTTTTTTCCTAATTTGAAAAAGTCCTCGTACCTTTTAGGAATGATCATTGTCCATTCATGAACTAATCCGATTATAAAACCGACGTGAACTAAATATCAGGCTAGCATAGACTCTCTCTCTCTAACTTTCTAAATATTTTGTAAATTTCACTAATAATATAAATCTCTTAAGCTACCAAGTCAAATAATTTCATCTTTAATCTTTAACAATCCGGTTGAGTAATCTCATTTTTCCAGACATACTTGAATGAGCTCTTAAACCCTCTTTTCTGAAAGTATAGGATCCATGCTCGGGAGGCATCCCAAAAATAGCTAATAAGGGCTTGCTTCTTATCAACTTGATTGGCTTATGGCAGTAGTAGATCGCGATATTATTACCCAAGTTTTCTCTCTTGGAAAGTTTAGTTTATTAGGAAAAAATACTGCATAAACCAAATACATGCACCCAAAAACATATATGTGGATCACATTGAATTTTCTATTTGTACCTTATCAGATTGAGCGGTTTGGATGGATTTGGTATATTGAACTTAAGCTAAAATCAGATTCGTATGCAATAATAAATTCTCATTGGCCTAAACTCAAATTCGCCGTTAGGGAACTTTTGGCCACCACCGCACTATAGAATGATGGAATTGATGCTCTGATTTGCACCATGAAAGGTGAGGCATTGCATCCCAATTGTTGGATTCCTATCCATAAGTTGTTCTCATCTCAGGATCCACCAAGTCCGTACAAACGGAATCTAATCTATCCAGCAAATTGGAAATCAATGGTCCGATCAAGGCCTTCTCAAGCCACGCCAAACGAAGGAGTCCGGCTTTCCATTTCACTGGAAGTACCCGACATGTTATCGCGCATCACATCGAGCTCACCCGCGATTGCCTCGATTCTTCAAGAAGATAGAGATGCTCGATCGAGTTCGTGCCCACGTAACACGCTGGGGATTTCGTCCGATTCAAATCCGGCGTGTGAACGGTGGGTGCCGAGTCAAGTTTCGGTCGATTCATCCAGCACCAATAATGCAGGGCAAGAGCAGCTCTCAATCCCGGGAAAGAGGACTCTCTTGCGAGTCTATGGGGAATCCATCCAAACTCACAAGAGGTGCGGTCACTATACGGTACGAGTCATGAGAAAGACCTCATTGTCCAGTAGTCCTACGATGGACTCCACTTTAGATGCTCCGATCATCTCATCTTCCCTCCGCCACTGGGACAGAAAGAAATATCAGCATGTCAAGAAATAGTGGCCACTAGTTCGAAAGAGAACCCCAACTTTGCCCGAACTTGCCGCGGACAAGAACCTTAGGCGTCCACATGGAGCGCCCAAATGGTATGTTCCTCCTCGTGTAAGGACTTTTGCAAGCGACAAGTGCGCGGATGTACGTGCGCTTGTTGAGGTTGGGAGACGATGATGTTGCACATGTTACCCGTATCTAGCTCGAAAGAATGAATTCGGTGCGAGTTGATGTCGATCCGATTGGGACGATGGTATATTATTATGTGAAAAATAAGAAGATGGGTGATGGAGTTACATTTTAGAGGTAAGGCACGTGTCGAGATCCCATGGGATCAATAAAGTGATAACGCACCGTACCTTCATTTTATGTCTGTTTCTCCTCCACTGAAAGTGTTTCTTGGTAACCAATTAGATTGCATAGCATACCGCGAAGCACTCTGGACCGATTGGATGTACGTTGCTCTACCCGCCCACAGCAGGGTCTTCCTCTCCCCATGACTAAGTTTGTAATCGCCCTTCTGTTCAAGAACTTGGTGTCTTCCCTACCAATACAGGGCTTAACGAGGGGATTACCCAGGTACAAAGTGTTGGGGTCTTTTTTTTTTTTTTTTTTTTTTTTTTTTTTTTTTTTTTTTATGTGAAGTTCGTCCATGCAGATTTTTTTCATGCCTATGGAATTGTTTTTTTTTCATTTTAAAAAAAAGGAAACATTGTACCTTGGCCTAGATTTTGTGGAGACACAACCCATAGAGTATCGACTCATCTGTTTGGAACTTCACATCTCATTAGGAGAATGCAAATCACTTCCTTGACCAGAGGCAACTTGCACAGCAAATGGGCTTGGATTGCAAACATCCTTAATGCTATAATCCTCTTAACTGGAATGTGGCGTCCTAGGAATGCCACGTTACATGCTCAGGCAACTCCAAATCCTTTCCAAGCAGTGAAGTTGGTCCTACAAGAGTCTCTGTAATTTTTTAACAAGTCTAGGGGAGAGACCAAAGTTGAGATAAGTTCAAAAAGAGTCAATTTTATTGAGGAAAGGACAAACTCCTGACTCCCACCATCAGATCAAGGCTGAGGTTTGATGCAGATGGTGCGTGGAAAGAAACAAAGATGCCATAGATATTATTGTATGATCGGCTAGTGACTCAGTAGTCCAATAATGGACAAGAAGAGGAAGATGGAATTTGTCAGTGAAAGTTGAAGCTACAGCTCTTCTTCTTGCTTGCAACTATGCTCAATCCCTTGGGATTTGAACAACAGGCTTTAAAAGCGGCTACAGGGTCTTAATTGATGTTATACATAAAAAGGGTTTTGCTCTTGGATTATTTAACCTTTCATAGCAGATTCCTACTTCTCACTTTAACCCAATATGGGGTGGGGTTTGGTATAGACCGATAGACCCCCACAATAGGGTTGCTCATGCGTTTGCAAATTAGGCTTTTAGCAATGGCATCTTCCTTTCCTTTTCACAATATCCTTTCTAAAGTAAAAAAAAATATTATTTTGGTAGAGTCTTCTTTAATTTATCGTTCCAATGTTGGTGCTGAATCCTATTTGTAATGTTTTGTTTAAAATGAAAATTTTATTCTAGCAAAAGAACTCTTTCTTATGATGTGGCCCTCGCTTGAGGTTACTCACTTAAAATGGCTTAATTTCTGCCAACTCTAATATATATCACAGGCATCTTATAATGTGTTCCTGCTCCTCCTTGGTGCACAATTTAGGCTGCTTTTAGGAATGGCCTTTCCCAGAGGTCCTTGGCCAAATGTTGAGGCACTTGGCAAATTTTCATGGAGCGCTTTGAGAAAATGTATTACATTTCCAAAATCCCTAGGTCCAAGGCAATCTCTAGGAACTTTGGGTCTTGGCATTTATGGAATGCTAATGCATTTTTCTTCCAATTTTGCCTTCGCTAAATATTCAATATTTTGAAAATTCTTTCATCACTGACCACCTTGCGCAACGTCACCGGCAATGCTAGATTTGATTGTTAGCGAGCCTTGCTTGAGGTTTGCGTGACCCTTACGAGGGGCCGGATCTAACTTGGTGGTGGCTTGAACCCTTCATTGACGTTCAATAAAGAGTTCTATTTAAAAAAAAAAAAAATTGCAAAAGCCCTTCATAAGTGTGACATTTTCAAACACCATTTAAGTCAAAATTGCTTCCCAATGCACTTAATCATATCTAATGACTTTGGAACGCTAACATAACCTTAGTAATTTTCAATTTGACTACATTATTACGGAGTTACAACTGATAAAAGGAAAGAATTTTAAGGGCCCTAAATTCCCATTTTATATTGAGGCAACATCTGTTTTAATTGTAACTTGATAATAATAGCGTAAAAATTGTCTAGTATGACCTCGTGATTTTTCTTTTTCTAATTGTGAATGGGTTTTCCACGTAAAAATTCATGCGTCTTCTTCTCTAGTATCTCCTCTTTTTTGTTTCACAGATCCTAACACTTCTAAAGTCAACCATAGTGAACGATCTTGAGCATGCCACCAACGAAGGGCTCAATTGCAAAAACGAGCAAACCTCGGCATTGATTCTTGAAAGAGTAGGGGCTCTAAGATGTTAATGTCCGGAGAGGATACCCTTTTTATACATGTAATGTTTTTCTAACAAGAGCACCTTACTAACAGAAGCATTGCAACTTATTAATTTAAGGGTTAAGACATCTTTACTCATGTGACATCTATAAGTTCAACAGTATTCGGCGTCTAAAATTTGGATGCAAGCTAAGACGCTCTCATCTAATCGCGATTGACTGTTTTAAAGTCACAATAACACATGTACACAAAATTCGTATGTTATGATATCATAACAGTGATAAATGTACCTGGACATAATCATCACTGGAGTTGTTAGATAGCTATTGTCTATACTAGATTCGACCAAATATATTGTTTGATATAAATGTGCTCGATGTTGAGAGAGGAGGTTTATCCCCTAATTAATCAGTCAACTACCAAGGTCGATGACAGTAGATGATTCGAACAAACTGAACGGATTAAACGAAGGCGGGACTAATTTAACCGGAAGCTAATGACTTTTCAGGTTGGAATTTGATTAACGCAGCGTATTAGTCGCGCTATTCCGTAATGTCAAAGACATGCCGTCTGTCTTGTCCTTCACAGATATCGTTCAACGATACTGTCGCGTGAACACCTGCATCTCTTGCTCGATCGCATCACGCACGCGACCCCAGCGGCTGCATTTTGCTTCGTACATCGTCAAAGGCATGACAAAGCTCCGGCGATACGATTAAATTAAGTCGAGATCGATCATTTTCTTCGAGGCGAAAGCAGAGAATGCAATGCCAGGTCCAGACGCAGCAAATCGGCCGGCGACTTAAACTTTGAATAATCGAGCGATCTGCGTCGAGTTTACAACTTCACCGCATTTGATAAATAGCAATTTGCAGTTTCCTAATCACCGTATTAATGAATTCGAGCGACCAGATGTTGGAGTGGACTTGCCCTCTCGAGATAATCTAATCACCCCCCTCTCGCGACCTTTGTGGCGTTTAAAAGACTCTCCGAAAAAAAAAAAATACAAAGGATGATTTGACTCTAAATTGTTCTTTTTTAACCAAAAGAATGCCCTCCAAATGGAAGCACGACTTAAACCAGGATAAGAGCTCTAATCGTCAATGGCGTCTAGGCAGGTCGAGGTAAAACTACAACACCTCTAAAAGCTATTTCATCTGCCATAATGATCGCAATGAAATAGAATACATGTTTATGATGTGCAAATGTATACGCATGCACAGTCATGGGAACAAGTTTGGATCGAATCACTTAGATTTGACTTAGTGATTAAGGAATGAACGTGTGTATAGATTAGGCGCACGACGCATGTTTGATTCTTTACATCTCTATATTGAAACAGTGCTATGCTTAGACCACCGGACCCGAGTTTTGCCACGTGTTTAGCCCTCCCGGTCCATGAGGCTGGTAGGATAGTTCATCAACCGGAAAATTACGAGCCGCCGAGATGACTCTTACCGCAAGAGATGTTGGGCAGAGTTTAACGTTGACAAATGCGGCCAACGCAGTTCGCACGGGTGACGACTTGGAACGGCGGGTGCGGTTTAAAATAATGCTTTACATGTCGCCCTTTCGACGATCCAGAGAGACCCTGCGTGTAGCAGTGCGGTCATGCTGCACGCGAATGAGGAATCTGATTCGAGAGAGAGAGAGAGGATGATGATCCAGAGGATTTAGAAACAGCTTCAAATGGTGGGTTGAGTTTGACGTTTTCAATCGACGACATGCTCTATACGAGCACGTCTGCAGAGGTAAACAATGTTAATTAGGATTCAAGTGGCTCTTGTCATCAATTTAAGGTCAGCCGGATATTATGAACACGCTTTGGCTTCCCGCCGGCGTGTTTTAAAGAACACGCAATTCAGGTCGAGGTTAGAAAATTTTTACAAAATGTTGTCTCTTTGTGAACCGAGATCCCCCGCCTCCATTCTTCCGATCGTTGAAGTTTTCATCATTTCACGAATTGGGCAGAATCCTCAAGGCATTTGAAGCACTTCTATACGTTCATATGTTGGTGAAAAATCGAATTCCACAAAGGAAGGCAAACGCGTGTATCACTCGAGCGACCCTTTTGTTCGAGAAAAAGCAGCATTTGCATGGGCATTGCCTCTGCCAAGGGGCTCTCCACTTACGAAATCCGATGATGTCCGAAATTATAATTCTCTTAACATAGAATAAAATCTCGATTCGACTGCGGATAAGAAAGTAACCCCCCACGTCCACGATCCAGCAAGTGGGATCGCACGAGCCATTGGATGGTCGATCAAAAAGACAACGGAATGGGCAGAAAAATCGATTGATTAGGGTCAAAAGATGAGGAGGCAATACTATCTAGAAGAGCATCCTGCACCGAGCATCTCGCTTTAGCAGTCATCATCAAAGCCAAACCCAACATGTCAAATGGGGGTGACCTTTAGCATATGCTTCCATTTCAAACTGAGAATTCAGAGTCCGAGCTTAGAAATTTCCAGCAAAACACCAAACCATTCCTTTTCTTTTCTTCATCCAAATTTTGTTTCTAACGGTGGACATCAAAATAACTTCCTAGACTTTTCAGCCATATTTGAAAGTAACACCAGTTATTGAATTTTCCTTATCATTGAAATATCTCACGTCGCCTGATTATAGGATTTATGTGCTCTTTATTTATATGCAGTCTCAATCCACTTATCAATTTAAGCTTTTCAATTGCATTTTCCCAACATAATATTAGAGTCAGGTGCTGCTACATTTTATTTGTCAAGTTTTTCGATTGTTCTTATTAACACCCATCTCTCTAATCATAAAAATTTAAGTTTTTTTTTTTTTTTTTTTTTTTTTTTTAAATTTTCCAATCAAATTTTCCCCATCTCCCTTTTCTCCCATTTTTCAAACGTAGCATTGGGTTTTAATAGCTGGAGAGTTGACTTTAGCTTCCTAAGCGCTTAAGCTACAGTAGTAGCAATTATAGGCTCATTGCAGTTATATGTTCGAATATTTTCATGAGCAGTTATATGTTCGAAATTTTCATTATCTTTGTACAATATGAAAGTTTATATAGATTAAGATGAAAACCACCAAAAATAAAAAATTATGCCCGCTATAATACTTTTATTTCAAGTATTTTTTTTTTACATAAAATATATCAAACTTATAATTGTGTAACATATTTTATCAAACTAATATTCGTGTGACATATTAATCTTAAACTTTTTTGTGACGTAAAAAACCCCATACTTATATTCTTGGGATTCTTTATTCCAAATTTATCTTTCATGATATCAAAGATATCAAACTTAGACTCTAGTTATGCATATATTGTCCATCTAGATTTCTTTTTTTCTTTTTCCTTCCTCCTTTGCTGTTGCCACCGTCCTTACCGTAGTCATGTTAGGAGCATTTAATTTCCGTCATCCACATACTCGACCATATAAGTCTTTCAGTGACGTTCATTAGAAGAATTTTGAAGAATGGAAAATGTAACACATGAGTATAAATTTTCGGTAAATGTGTCATATAAGTATAAAATTAAGATAGATGTATCACACATATACGAGTTTAGAGTTTATGGTATCACAAAAAAAATGTTCTGGATAAATATGTTACATTGGGCATAATTTGAATTTTTTTATAGCTTTTTCCTAAAGTACGCGCGTGTGCTTCAGTGTCCCGACACGCGTGTGATTTTTACACGAGCCAAAGGGTTAGAACTTAGATCTGACCGGATCAACGGTTAACCGGTAAACAGACAAATTTTTTTTTTTTTCGTCGAATGGTAGCCAGACACTTCACATCGTGGAATCCGAATGGAATCTCTCTCCACAAGCTATGGTGGTCGTCCGGGGTCCCCACACCGTTCCCAGAAATCCAATAAAAAAGCAACAAAATAAAAATCAAAACTTTTCCATAAAAAAATTAATGCCGTCTATATTAAATTCAGTATTAAGCAAAATTATATTAAATTACGAAATTCGAAATTAATTTTTTATTTGATTTTTCTTTTTGTGAGAGGAAGCTCGTGCGGGTTCAACTGCAGCGCGCAATATAAAGGAGACAGGGTCTCTCCTCCGTCCTCACATCCCCTGCAGAACCAGCTGAAACAGAGCAGGAAGCGCGAGAACAGAGCATTTCGTTTCGTGATTTCTTGGAGCGTTCGGGTGGAAAATGTCGCTGCTTTCGGATCTCGTCAACCTCAACCTCTCCGACTGCACCGAGAAGATCATCGCCGAGTACATATGGTCAGCCCACCCTCCGTCCCACCCGCCCTCGACTCTGTTCTCGTGAACAAAAAAAGAAAGAAATGCTTCCTTTCGTCGTTTTTGCTCCGAGCGTCTCTCTGGGTCGGGGCCTTAGGCTTCGTCAGTGCGCTGCTCGTCTGTGAACTTGCGGACCCTTTCTTGACTTTTTTCCGGGGCGCTTTCCGTCCCGAAGTTTTGTTGGGATCGCTCATGTCGCGCGCGCGTGTGCGCGACGTCTCATGGAAGTTGCTTACTGGTGGCGTTCGGTTTTCATAGGTTCTTGTTTGAAGACTGTGGTCGTTCGTTTGAGTTTCTTCACGTGTGAATGCTTGTTTCTTTTCCCTCTTGGAGGCGTTGCATAACTTTTGTTTCTTCCGTTTTAGTTCTCGAAACTTGAGCATGGAAAACGGAGTCTTTCCTCTGTTGTGCTAGTTTGAATATTATTTTTTATGCGGATAGGGTACTAGCACCAAGAGAAATCACTGAATTATCCGACCGAGGCTTCGCTTGTGATTGCCTTTTGCGGATCTATTCAATATAAGATAGGATTTCCGCTGCGTTTATACATTCATAGATTTGTCATTTGTCTACGCTTTCCGGTCATTTTTTCAAGACTCATACCGTTGGGATTATTTGTCAGACATCAAGTGACTGTTTTTTTTTTTTTTTACTATCCTTCTTGTCCATTCTTGGCCTTATATCTGAGGATTCTGGCATCTTACTTGGTTTATTTTTTAGCTTCCATTTAATTATTTAACTGTTACATGCCATTTTGTTTTGACCCTGAGATGAGAGGATGCCTTCTACTATGCTGATTTTTGTCATGTGTACTGTTTCATTGAATAGGATTGGGGGATCTGGGATGGACATGAGGAGCAAAGCAAGGGTAAGTAACTCTGTGCACAAGCAGTTGACAAGTGAACAAGTTGTTACTGCTGTTGGTGACGCTCTGCTTAACTTTAGCTCCTTTTGATGATCTAGACTTTCTCTGGTCCTGTTAATGATCCTTCAAAGCTTCCTAAGTGGAACTATGATGGTTCCAGCACAAACCAGGCTCCTGGAGAGGACAGTGAAGTGATTTTATAGTGAGTTTTCTGCTTTATCTTCTTGATGAGCAATTTTTAGCACTTTATTTAGTCATCTGTTGGCAATTTCGCTTGTTAACTCGTAGATTACTGGTGCTCGAATTGACACGTGCTGTCTAATTTTTTGGAAATACGATTTGTACAGTCCTCAAGCAATTTTCAAGGATCCTTTCAGAGGGGGCAACAACATTCTTGTGAGTTTTCTCCCCTTTACTATACACGATACGATTTAAATCCTTGTTTATTTTTTCTTGGGAATTGCATTCATAGCGTCCTTAAATTGCTGTCTAAAACCCCAATTGGTTTTTAGGTAATGTGTGATGCCTACACTCCTGGGGGACAACCAATTCCCACAAATAAGAGGTGTGCTGCTGCCAAGATCTTCAGCCACCCTAATGTTGCTGTTGAAGAGCCCTGGTATCTTTCGATGCTGCAATCCTTTCTTTATTAGTTTGTTGGTTGACAATTACCTCTTTTCCATCCATTTAAACTTATGGTCAAATTTTAATCTTGTGGAAAATAGGTATGGACTTGAGCAAGAGTACACCCTATTGCAGAAGGATGTTAAATGGCCTCTAGGGTGGCCAGTTGGTGGCTTTCCTGGTCCCCAGGTACTGCAATTTATAGCTTGTAAAGTCAACAGCTCTAAAACTGAACATGGTTGTTGGTGTGTGGTCTTGGCTTGGCACTCTCCTTAGCCATTTAATTAGCTTTGGATCCGAACTATTTTCCCATGCTTAGACTTAAAAACTGTTGATAGAATGCCAAGTGGAAGCAAGGATAGCTGTCATGTTGTGGTCAATCGTCTATTTTTCATCATGATCAGGGTCAATAAGCTGTGTGAAGAATCTGCCCTTTTCTTCCCTTGTTTCTCATAAGGAATGGGATGCACATTCCTTTTCTTGAGTAGGAGAGTTTGATTGTTGAGTCTCAACTGTAACCTTTTAACTATTATCCTGTCTTTCCTAAAACTAAAGGTATGTGCCTTTTACTTGTGCTGTCTATGTGATTTTGGACTTCTGCTATGATGCTCCAGGGACCCTACTACTGTGGTGCTGGCGCTGATAAAGCATTTGGCAGAGATATTGTCGACGCCCATTATAAGGCTTGCTTGTATGCTGGCATTAACGTGAGTGGTATCAATGGGGAAGTGATGCCTGGCCAGGTAAGAGACTAGATCAGGAGAAAAAGATTTACCTAACAACCTTGTTATGTGAAACTTTGCAGTTATATTATATTTATTAATTAAACGTGCAAATAATTTCTCACCCCTAATATAGTGGGAATTCCAAGTTGGTCCATCTGTGGGAATTTCAGCGTCAGATGAATTGTGGGTCGCCCGTTACATTTTGGAGGTACTTCACATTTGAAGCTTCTGCTGCTTCTTGTTTTCCATTAGTTGATGCTGACATGCCTATCTGTAAACAGAGGATAACGGAGATAGCTGGAGTGGTCCTTTCATTCGACCCCAAGCCTATTCAGGTTAGTCGATCTTCCTTCATATTTTTAGTTTTCATCTCAGTGATGTCTACTTTCGAAATATTTCAACTTTGTGTGGCTCATTTCCTTTCCTTTTGCTGCACTTGTCCCTTCTAGGGTGATTGGAATGGAGCAGGTGCTCACACTAACTACAGGTAACAGTTCAACTTTACATGCTCTCTCTCTCTCTCTCTCTCTCAATGTGCAGTGTGCCCTTCTCTGCTTCGTGTGCATAACTCTATGTGATTGTACTCCAGTACCAAGTCCATGAGGAGCGATGGAGGATATGAGCTCATTAAGAAAGCAATTGAGAAGCTTGGACTGAGGCACAAGGAGCACATTGCTGCATATGGTGAAGGCAACGAGCGCCGTCTCACTGGACATCACGAGACAGCTGATATCAACACTTTCAAATGGGTAAGTTAAAAACAGGAGAAAGCGGGAAAGGATGTTTTTTTGAACTGCAGCATTTATTTTGTTATTGGTATAGTATACGTTTTTGCTACGGGTAGATGGAAAAGTTGCTGTCGATAATGGTAGATTTTTATTTAAGAATGGCGTATAAACAGATATATGTCTCAATGTGTGTGATCTCTAGGTGCTTTTGGCAGTATAATTACAGAATCCTTGGAATGTTAAACTCTTACTTACTCTTGGACAGGGAGTTGCAAACCGTGGTGCGTCAATTCGAGTTGGGCGAGACACGGAGAAAGATGGAAAAGGCTATTTTGAGGACAGAAGGCCTGCTTCCAACATGGACCCGTATGTGGTCACTTCCATGATTGCAGAGACCACCATCCTGTGGAAGCCATGAGTCTGCAGCTCCTCGTCTTCAAGAGATCGTGGTTTCCTTTTCGTTTGATACCAAGGAAAGATTTGTGTACCAATTGGGATGCTTGCATTCGTTTTTCTTCCATTATAGGTTCACTCAGTTACCAATGTTTGCCCCTTGTACTAATGCTTTACTTGCGAAGATGAGTCAGTCTGTTTCTTCGAATAATGGCAGACGCCAATTTGAATTACTATGTGGAAGGGCTAAATTTTCATGCTCTTGGTTTCATATATTTGTGCCTCCTCACTCTTTCCTCGGAGTTGATTTTTCGGCATTTGTAAATGCGAACATTGAATGTTGAAAGTTACACTCATAAACAGACCCGAGTTACTGGCGCCAACGGTCATTAACTCAAAACACTGGAAGCATTCACTCACTGTAGAAGGTCCGATTTCGATGGATATCAGGGCATGGCCTGACACACGTTACTTGTGGTCTCAAAGCTTGACTGAGGTTTGAATGACCTCCTGCTATGGAATGCTCGAGGAAGGAAGAGATCCAACGACTACTTGACTGAATCCCCCGACAGTTCTCATCATCGAATAAAAACCGCTCAATCCAATGATTGATTTTCGCCACGAAACAAGCTCCGGCTGTACTGGTTTTGATAGAGTATGCAATCTGCAATTCCCCTTTAGATTCTGCTCAGCAGGTTAAATGTAGAGTTTCTGGTCGGTTCGGTTGGCCAAAGAGCCAATGCCAGGGTACTAATTCGGTCATGACATGGTTTTTCTTAAATTTGCCACAATAGAGATGGTATTTATGCACAAACGTTGGTTAGCTTAATTTAAAGTCATGGAACTTAATAATGTGCATTTTTTGTTTTTGTGCCTTTTTATTTATATTTTCAAATCAATACACGGGAGGTTATGTACATTGATAGGGCGACACCACTGCATGATTGTTATACTAATAACCACGTCATATTACACAATAATTTTACAAATAAAATACAAATGACATAATAGAATGGAATCAAAATTGTGAATTTCTTTTTTTGGGTTTTTTAACGACATTGACCAAACCAAATTAAACGGGTAAATTAGGATTTACCGGGATTACTGCTTTGACTTTGTTTTGAGGGGGAGTTTTCCAGGATTTTCACTAGACTTGCATTCGAGAGGCACGGACACACGCGAGTACCCCGCGGCAGAATCTCCAAACTGCACCGAGAGTCAAAGGGTTTGACTTTTCAAGGGAAGGCGACGCTGTTCACCGCCGAAGCTTTTACAGTCCATCTTCGTTCGCCTTCAGAGCCTCGTTTTTTGCCGAATCAAGCTCGAGAGAGAGAGAGAGATGCTTCTGCGACAAGCAGCTAATTTTGTCCGTCGAATTCGTCCTCCTCCCCGATCACCATTCACCGACCCATTGGCTCTTCCAATTCCAAGTACGATTCTCTCGTGCCACTCGTGTTTTGTGTGTGTGTGTGTGTGTGTGTTGTTGTTGTTGTTGCTGCTGCTTCAAGCATTGTTTGTCAGTTTGAAAATTCTTGCTATCTGCCGGAAAATGCTTATTCCCGCCGTCCGGCGTGATAATGGTTTTGATGAACGACGGGTTCTCGAGGTTGTGATTACCTGCAAAAGCTTTAGTTTGGAGCAATTGAGCAGCTTTTGGCAGAATGCTGCTCTTGATGATTAGAGCGGTTGCCCAAATCCTTTCGCTGTTGCATCGTAGGTGTTGCCTAGTCGGGCTCATTCTTTTGACGATATCGTGAACTGTTGTCGCAAAGCATTGCTTGACAACATATACATGGGATATCATGATGTTTTTGTTGAGTGCAAGAGTGAGGTGCGAAACGAAGAAGAATCCTATGTTGACCCGTAATTCGATAAGTTTGTGGACTATATATTCTAATCCTATGTTGTTAATCGAAACTAGTGTTTGGTTCTTTTGTTGTTTGCCTACTGTCACAAAGGAATTGTGGATCTTGTCTTTCAATTGCCTGATCCGTCTTCTAAAGAATGTGGTAGGCCCCGCGAGGGTTCGCATATGTTCCGATTGGGTGGCGATGCATGGCGAAAGGATCGTGAGGAGTTCTCTTGGTGGGCTGTTGTGGCTGTTCAAGCTGGTAACTTTTCTTGGGATCTTTCTACAACTTAGTTATGCTTCTAAAATGATTTTTTAGTTGAAACCTGCATTCCTGTTTCTCTTAGCCACTTTCCGTTCTTTTTTGAATTTCTTTTTATGACTTATGCAGTCATGTCCCAAACAATTCGCAAGCTTCCTGTTTTCTTTTGAGTCTTGTTAACTGTTTGCAAGCAAGAGCAATGTATCTGTTATGCTTGTTTGAGTTGGACAAAAACTGAAGCTTTATCATTGAACTAGTGCATTTACATTTAGTGTTGTGTATGCGTGTCTGGTCGCAGATAATCCGTGGAATTGTCAGATTTTCTCTCTATAAACCCTGTTTCAAACTCTCCAATACTTCCTGCGATGGAATATTAGATGTGCTATCTGGGAAAGGAATGTGACAAAAATTACTATTGCTTTTGGTAGTTTCAAGGTTAAACTTCCTCTGAGCACATCCATGCCCTTGAAAATGCACTTCTGTTGTGGTCATACAATCTACCTTTCATTATTTTAATTTTTGTTTGCTTCCCTTGAGACTTGCTCTTAGCATATGCAGTAAGTAGTGATGCCAACACAATATGCTTCAATTGTTTATTCCTTGTATTTATCTTGCATCTTTTATGCGATTGTTTCTTCAAAATTGAATTGTTCCAGATCTTTCCAATTTATAGTGAGGTGAGTCTTACAGTGATGTTTCGTTCTCCTATGGTGAAAATCTTGGTTGATTCTTGTAGCTTCGCTTAACAATGCAAATCCCTGATCATGTTGAATGCTAAGTCCTTATATGTAGTGATGGTATTACTCTAATCAATTATCTGCACAATAATGGACGCAGCAATATTTCTTGGGACAAGTTCAAATCCAGCTTTTGCAGATGGGGTGTCAATCGAGTCAAACTCTGAAAATAATGCAGAAGCTGCTGAAACTGTTGGACTTCGTAGGATTGATGATGGTTCAGTTGTATCGAATATTCATACGACCAAGTGGAGAGTATTCACTGATAATGGGAGAGATTCATTTCTCCAGGCAGGCTTCCTTGGTGATGTACTCTATCGTTCTGAATCTGGTATTGTCATTGTTGTTTTATCTTTTTCATTTTAACATGCTAGGGTAAACTGGAGGAAGCTGAAAGATTCTTCCTTTCTGCACTGCAAGAAGCTAAAGAAGGGTTTGGAGAGAGGGACCCGCATGTGGCATCCTCATGCAACAATCTTGTGGGTCAACTAATCAGATGCTTCCTTTCCCTATATATATGTTTGTCTTGTTCCAAATCTCTGGAAAGTTGAATAAGAAATTGTGCTAAAGGAGCTTTCACTTATCTATGTCGATAACCATGTTTGTGTTTCATGTGTATTGACTGATGGAAAGAAGACCGAATTAGATGGCATCTTTTGAATTTATTGGTGAAGTTTAAAGTTAACTTTGCCTGTGATATTTCCTCTAGCCATCTTCTAAATCATTCACTCAGTACTAACTATGTTGATGTATGTAAGCAGGACTACATCTCTCCTATTTGGATACTTAAGGGTTGAACTTTTATGGGTCTTCTAAGAACATTTATTTTATGATTTTAGAATCTGTTAATTCAATGCCCCAAATCAAAGTAATATTGTTCCATTACAACTATTCCATCTCTCTTGGTGAGCATATCTGGGAACGATGAATTGAATTGATTTAATGCAATTGTTATATTGAGTAATCAATGACAAGCTATGTCACTTGTGAAACTGCGGGTGCTGAATTATAATCTGTTGGGTTCCGATATTCTGTTCAGGCAGAGCTTTATAGGGTCATGAAGGCATTTGATAAAGCTGAGCCACTGTACTTGGTGGCAGTCAATATTCTTGAAGAGTCATTTGGTCCTCAGGATATACGGTATAGCTTGATACTTATGTCAAATTTGCAGTAGATTGCTGACCATTATAACTTTTTTCTTGGCATCTTTGCACCATGATGGTAAATATTATTGAAGTGACAGAATTATGCATAGGCTAATACGTACAAAATGCACAGCACATTGTCTTGCTCTGTTTGTTCGGATATATTTGCTCCTGCTAGTTGCTTTGCCTTGACTGGGCTGTAGTCTGTTGCATGTCGTATGAACTGATTTGCTCTCTGGGACCTGTAACATGCAGAGTTGGAGTTGCCTTTCACAATCTTGGCCAGTTTTATCTTGCACAGCGGAAGTTAGAAGAAGCTCAAATCCACTATGAGGTAAATAAGATATTCAATAATCGTGGCGTTAGATTCTTGGGTGTACTATGATGTGCATATTGAGTCTATGCCTATATCTGATAGGGAGACCTCAGAATGCGGCAATTTAATGCTGAGATTTTTTTTTCTTTCCATTTTTATGACTATTTTACTCAGTAACTTAGCCTAGGAAATGAAAAGGGTAACTGTGTAATGGGTTAGTTAAAGAAAATTCTTTTGCTTGGTCCTAACAGTTTGACACTATGTCATTCTTACCTAAAAGATTTTTGTCACCTTTTATAGGTCTACTCCATCGAAATTAGGTCATTCTGAGGACGGAGGGCAGGAGAGAGGGGGAAGGGGGGGCTTTGAGGGAGGGGAGGAACTAAGTAGAACTACTTGCCATATTCAGAGAGTAGTGGTTAGTGTGTCTCCATTCTGTTGCTGTGTTGAAAAATGCCATATAATGAAGGAGGTGATTTTATTATCTTTGTCTCAGATTAGTCACTGTCAGTCTGATGCATCTTTTCTACTCATCGGCAAAACATTTTTGCTTCAACCATCAGCCAAACTCTGGCATTTACTAAGTTGATTTAAGAGTGGTGGTCACATGCTCCTCTAATTCCTGTTTGATTGCTACGTACTTTAGCCCTTTATACATAATATTTTCAACACAAATGCAAATTTTCTTTTTTTTTTCTTCTCATTTTTCTAATTTGTTGTGTTTTTTGTGTCTTCTGGGTCTGGCAATGATTATTTGGACAGAGAGCTCTGAAGGTATGATATGTGAGCCATACGTTTTAATGTTGTGTCCAAGCACTTGAAGGAGTTGTACATACATTCTCGCATGGTTATATATGTGCATGCACTTGCTGGATTCATCTGTAGTTCCTTGCATGGTTATTCGTCTCAACTCCCTAAATTGCATAATACTTGTTCTTGAAACGTGAGAGCTACCACTTTTCGAACTTTCGAGCTCCTCCAACATCACATGCTTCGTCGTTAATGGCTCGATCAGCTCAAGCTTACAACAGGCACATAAAAAGAATTATTGAATTTCACTCTTTGGAAATGTTTGTTTACAGTTGAAGCTCTTCCGTAGTAGTCATGATAATGATATCTGAAGCAATAACCAGAGTCTGCATAAACAGAGTTCCATTTCTTTAATATGCATATGCTTAGTGATTCAGATGAAGCAATTGCTTGTTATGTGAAACTGTTAGCTCAGTGTTATGTTGAAATGATTCAGATAAAAGGGAGAGTGTTGGGGTATGGTCATCCAGACTATGCAGATACCATGTATCATCTGGGAATGGTAAACTCGCGGTTTTCTATATTAGTACTATTCTTCAACTTGTTTTGATAATTCCACTTCTTAAATTGCCTATGTCTGCAATATGTTGTTCTTGGTAGTTCTCGAGCACTAGTATACCATGTTGATATCCTGTTCTTTACTCCATTTGTGCATTAGCTGCATGACCTTAGTCTGTCAAAGTCATATTTGGCGATGGTTTCCTTTCGCCCCTCCATTTTCTAGCAAACATTATTTCATGAGAGGTTTATTAATTGCTTTTCCATTTTTATTTTTTTTCACATTTCTTCTGCATACATATATTCGTAAACTTGAAATTACAAAGAGATAAGAGATAACTTGTTTATAGCAGCACTGAACACCAATTTTTGTGAGACGCCTGTAGCTAATGAGGCCATAACGGATCCATGTTAGTATCTTTGTTAGTTGGTGATTAAATTCTTCCTAACTGTACTTCTTTTGCACAAATTAACTTTTGTCTTTTACCCCTGGACTCTAAATTCATCAGCTATTCAAGTTCAGGTGCTTTATAGTTTCTTAATTGATGTTTCTGGTCATTACACATATCTAATGCTGCCTGATGGTTCCAATTACATTGATGATGCATTTCTAGAACATGAAGATTCATTAACGTGTTTGTGGCATTCCAAAAGGAAGAGTCACTGCACTATGTGCCTATGATTATGTTATTTTGTTTCCCCTTGAGCCAACATAATCTGGAAAGGGCTATGTGATTGAACTGCAGGTGCTACATCTACAAGGAAAAGAAAAGGAATCAGATGCTCTTATCCTCGATTCAATCAGGATTTTGGAGGTACGTGGGAAGACAAGCTGATTTTCTTTTTTCTGTTCTCCTTTCTAACTGGAATTATAACACGCAGGAAGCTGGTCAAGGAGAATCTATGGTATGCTTGAAGAGGTTGCGTCATCTAGCTCAGGTGACACTTCTCATTCACTTATACCTGGTCTTTTGTTGACTAACAAACATGATTCAAACCTCTGTTGACACGGAACCTCTGCTGTTGGGCTTTTTCATGAAAATTAGATGTTGGCCTTTGTTGCTTCCCCAGTCTGAAATTTTATGTGAGCGACAACTGAATGTGACAAACATCAATCTTGGTAACATATTTGATGAGCTATTGTCTTTTTAAAGCAATGTAGAGAAAGCATAGTGTAGTGACATTTCATCGATTGACATTCAAGAATGCTTCACTATTGAGGTGGGGGCTCCTATACCAGAAGGAAGATGTTTATATTGATGGATACATGAACTTGAGAGGAATTTTTTTGAGTATATAATCATTTAGATTTCATAAATATTAGATTTCTTCTGTTATCCCAACTTGTTGACCATAGGATTGGCCCAGAAAACTTATTGACCATAGGCACGAACATGTCTGTTGTGTTCTTTTGAATTTTCAGTTTAAAACTCTGATTTTACATTGTGAATGCTTTCAAAGTACAAACTTATTGATTTGGGCATCACTTTTTTGAATTTCTTGGACGGGTCTTTTGGGTTCACTGAACTTTAGAGAAATGACCATCCTCTACAAATGATATGAAAGACTAAAAGAAATGATATTAATGTATTAGTATAACTTCCACTTTGCCTTTTAGGTGAAATAAAATGATCATGACAAAATCGAAAGCAGAACTCTGGGAGACATGACAGGTTCTAGCTAGTTAGATGACATGATCTTGTGATGTATATATATATATATATATATATATATATATATTTTTTTTTTTTTTTTTTTTTTCACAATAGCCATGATTGTGTTAGATATAGTTTCTTTTTACTATAGCAAAAGGGTGCATTTATCCCAAAAAGTGAAACCTAGAGTGTTATGAAAGCAAGGAATAAATTTTTTGTCCAGTTATGAATTGAGTGCCATTGTCCAATCACAATTCACAAAACATTGTGAATCCTTCTGATATTTGATCTGCTTTTTGGCCTTTTCCACTCTTGTTTAGGCAACATTATCCTAATACCTTACAGTGTACCATGATTTTTATTTTTATTTATGATGCTACCTTGATTTTTTATCTTTTGAATAATAAGTTAGTTTAGATCTTCCATTATGTAATCAAACCATTGCCCTTTGCCTTGTTTAGATGTATCTTAAGTCCAGTCGTTTTGAGGATGCTGAGAATCTGCAGAGAAAGATTCTTCATATGTTGGAGTTGTCCAAGGTTTGATATTACTTGAAACTTTGGTCCTTGATTATGATACATTAGAATTGACTATTCAATTTTGAGACTGATTCTGGTTGTTGTACCTTCAATTGTTCAATCAAGTCATTGAATTTTTGAATTGGCTTCAATTGAGTGATATGATCACATAAGTACCTACCTACTCGTGGAAAGGATAAGAAAATTGAACATAAGTACAAATTTTGGATGGAAAATTGCAGACTAGTGAAGGCACAAGTTTTGCAATCATTGAGTACTTGCAATATATTTTTGGTGATATGTTAATATGTTTGTCCGGTTGCCAACAATTCATCTTTGCCAAAAAGAAAATAGGTGGCTTAGTCATATAAATGTCTACTAGGTCCACAGACCGTGCATGCACATGGATGAAGAAGTTGGAGGAATCTTATATATTAAGTCTGTGATCATGAAATTTCTTCTATAACATCAATTTAATTCTAGAATCGATTGATTAAGGGAGTGTATTTTCTCTATTAAACATCCTTATCATTGATAATCTCAATATGTATGTACTCTTAGTGCAAACATCTTATTTTAGTTCTAGCATAAAATTAATTTGTTTCAAATGATTATTTTAGAGTATAAATTACATTGGGTAAGTGCAATCATGGTTTTCATCTTAATTTATTTTCAATAGCAACATTTGACTATTTTAGGTGCATTCCCCACTTCTTTTTTCTTTCTAGAATAGGTCATTTTATGGCCTAAGATATTGTTTAGTTTTGATTTATATTTGAAACTTGACTTACAAAACTTTTGGCTTCATAATTTGTCATTTTAATTTTACTATGAGACTTGTCCTTGCTATAGCTTCAAAAAAAATAAATATTTGGTTTGGATTTTAAATTATTGGAACTTATGCTTTATTTAATATAAACTTAAATTAAATTTAATCTCATTTTAATATAAACTTCTTTAATTATTTTATTCGAAATTCGAAATGAAATTTTTCCTATTCATTTTATTTTGGGCCAATGATAATTGGCAATGCGTTCGTATGTGGCAACCATTGGACTTGCCAATTGTCAAAGTAATGTAAGATTCACTTGAGCTTTCTCTTTACTGTACCTACAACGATAAGGTTTAATCATATACTTGCTTTGACATCAACGGAAGCCACCACGGTTCCCTCTTTGTTTTTCGACATATTCCTTCACTGTCTAATTAATGTTCAATGGGCTACAAGGGATGGGATTCTGTGGAGACTGTCCTGGCTGCTGAAGGACTTGCCCTGACTCTACAGACAGCCGGAAAGTTGAGGGAAGCACAAGAACTTCTCGAAAGGTGAGTTATCATCTTAATAATTGAAAATGACAATTCTTCGTAAAAATTCCAAATAAGTTTCAGAGATATTGTTCCTATAGGTGTCTGGAAGCAAGGAAGATTTTGCTGACAGAAAGCCACATACAGGTTCTACTGTCATCAACTCTCAGTATGATTTAGAATTCTTGATTTTTCTTGATACCTGGATGTCTTATTGATGCCTTTTCTCTCCATATTGTTTCTGAAAATTGAGAAATTTGTCTTCACTGGTTAGGCTATAAACCTTGTATTTCTACTTGTTTACTTTGAGGTGCCACAATTTGAATCACTCGATGGCTTTGCTGTACATACTTGCAAAATTTTCTGCAAGGAGGTACTTTGGCCAAACTTGTGATGTGCATTGCTGAAAGTGGGCATGTCTACATGATCTGGTTGATGTGTTATAGAACGTCACTTTATAATCCTTTGTTCCCATAAGTGTGATTTTTGAATTGTTGAAGATTTTATGTAGAAGTTGAAGCCTTGTCTTATGTCATTTGTTAGATTTTTTTATTCCTTTGAATTATACTCTACCACTTTGCATTGAACGTGGACCATTATTTTCCCTTTTTGCTGGGTCTGAATAGTAAGTTGGTTACATAACTTCCGAAGAAAACGGTACTAAATCTTCATTTCTTTATATGTAAAATGTAGAATCGCCAAATTGTTCCCAAAACTTGTTCATTGAAGGCTTGTGTTACGTGTACTGAAAGAATAAGAATGGTGACAGGCCTTGTACTTTATTCTCATTGAATACTATTTTTAAGATTGAAGTGGAAAAAACATGTTGCTGTTTTATCTCCTTGGGCAGGTTGCAGCCAACATGCTTCACTTGGCTAGGGTGGGAATGCTAATTTCCAATCAGTCAAGGAAGAGAAATCCAGCAGAAGCAATTGTCGAGCTAGACAAGGCAAAAGGTTTCCTAGACAACTCAATAAGGTAAATTGCTTTATTCTTTAAGTCTTCCCTATTAGCTTGAGCTTCAACATACTCTCTCTCTCTCTCTCTCTCTCTTACACATTGGTTTGAGCCATAAAAGGTTATAGAGTCTCGAGGATTTAATTTGTTTTGACTTGTGCCATCTGTTTGGCGTTTGGCAATCCCTATTAGCTTGAGCTTCAACATACTCTCTCTCTCTCTCTCTCTCTCTCTCTCTCTCTCTCTCTCTCTCTCTCTCTCTCCCTCCCTCCCCCCCTCCCTCCCTCTCGAGGATTTAATTTGTTTTGACTTGTGCCATCTGTTTGGCGTTTGGCAATCCCTATTAGCTTGAGCTTCAACATACTCTCTCTCTCTCTCTCTCTCTCTCTCTCTCTCTCTCTCTGTTTGGCGTTTGGCAATCCCTATTAGCTTGAGCTTCAACATACTCTCTCTCTCTCTCTCTCTCTCTCAATCCCTCTTGAGCTTCTCTCTCCCTCCCTCTCTCTCTCCCTCCCTCCCTCCCTCCCTCCCTCCCTCGCCGCCCGCCCGCCCTCCCTCCCTCCCTCCCTCCCCCTCCCTCCCTCTCTCTCTCTCTCTCTCTCTCTCTCTCTTACACATACACATTGGTTTGAGCCATAAAAGGTTATAGAGTCTCGAGGATTTAATTTGTTTTGACTTGTGCCATCTGTTTGGCGTTTGCCAATCCCTATAATTTACTAATACAATCATAAGTCGTCATTCTTTAATCTTAGGTTTTAACTGTACAGTTGAATTCCATAAGATTGAGTAAAACAATTGTAAGCCACAACTAAATCTGACTATCTTGTGATCGACCTTGATGCTCTTTGGATCTTCAGGATTTTGTCTTTTAAGTCCTACACAGAAATCATGCTCCTCCTTCTTCAGAGGACAATAGATATTATATCGCAGTTGATGGGACTGAAGAGCTTGGAGGAATTTAACAAGAAGGCACACTGAAAGGCTCATGTATTCTAAGTCAATAGTCAATGACTGTAATACTCTGTCTGCTTAGCATTTTAGGAATCTTTTACCGAACTCTCTTCTTTTCTTAGATTATCTGTGGCTTGGCCAGGAACTTTGATTCTGAAAGCTATAATGCAGCATTTGAAAGTCATATTATAGCATTGCAGTTAGTTTGAGCGTCCTATAATCTTATTTTCCTTAAACATTTACCTACATGAATTTTCATTCTTGAAGGTTGCTGGTGTATATTCCATCAATCTTTTATAGGGCTCTTCACTCTCCTTCCACCTTGTCAGGACACCTTTGTTCACCTCGATCATAAAATCTTTTCCTTCATGCAAGAGACCCTTTATTTGGAGAGACTGCATTACTTGGCTATGCAGTCTCTATGCTATGTATCGCCTATATTTCCTTTCCATTCATGATCACAATGTCGAAAATTTATGGGACTTTGGGAAGTTGGGTCATTTAGAAGGCGAAGATCATAAACATTGTTGAGATCTTTAGAATGGATTGAACTGGGGTACATAAAAAAACATATGGTGCTTATTTTTTTGATGTTTGATTAAATTCCACTTTTGACAGGGTCAATTCTGTCTTGCTTTAATGTTTATTAAAAAATTAACTTCCAATGACAGAATAGCGAGGGAAGTACTTAACAAATCGGTGAAGCAGAGAGGTCAATGGAGAAATGGAAATTCTGCAGAGAGTGGAAACAAGGGACGCATAGCAATGATCGTACTAGTAAGTTTTTATTATTTCATTCTCTCGATATCTTGACATTGAAGGAAAAATTTGTGGTTATGGAAGTCCACTGACTGTCACCTTGTCGGATATCTTAATTTTGTCTTAAACAACAAGGCATGTGAGAAAACTTGTTTTGTCATTCTATTGTCAAGTTGAAACAAATCATTTTGGGTCAAGGTACCCCTGGTCAGTTCTTAAAAAATCAAATGTTGGCTTTTGTCAAGCGCGTAAGTAAAATCAATTCAATAATTTTGGGTCCTTTAGGTTCACTGATTCTGGCATTAGCTTAAGCTTAATGACATTGATTGAGGCATTTTTCTTTTTCATGGACTTGTTTCCAGCTGCAGTCATTTGATTCATTAGGGCTTCTGGGCCTTACCAAGCAAGAATTGCAAGAGTCAAGGGTTAGTATTGCAAAATCAAGTTATTATTTTACTTTTACCTTTCCAAATTACTCATGGGATGCATCTTTACTTTGCGTTTGTCAACATGATGATTGTTGTGTTAGTTCCTTCTAATGGCATGATGTAAACTTTGGAGCATCAGGTTCAATTCCAACATTCACGTGTTTTGGAATTGGGCTATTTGTTTGGAGTATCATGCATTATTTTTCCCTGGTCAAAAAGAAAAAGATCATGTACTTCTTTCATTAATTGTATATTCTTTAAAATGGGTTAAACTTCACAATTACGTTGAACTTTAAGAAAGTCAGATGCTCAAATTCAATATAGACGTGCAATAGAATCGGGCAATGCTGCTTTTCAGTGATCATACGTGGCATTGATATCTTGAATTCATTGCATCACATCTGTTTGGTTATTTTATTGAGGAGCTTAGGCATTATGTTGTCTATAACATTTATGCCGGCAGGTATCCCGTGTGCACACATTCTGCTCTTGTCCTTCTTACTTAATAGCAATGTTGCTGATAGACAATCAAACTTCAGGAATAATTGTGAATCTGGTCTGTGGTTAAAGTTGAAGTTCTAGTCTTCTTTCACAAAGAAGTTATACCCTTGCTTTACGTTCGAATAGAATGCTGGCTACACTTTAGCTTGATATGTTGAACAGTTGGTCACCTTCCTATCATAGTTTTCTTTAAATCTATTGCCGCCTTCCTCATTGCAAGTTTGCACATCAATGGCCAGCCTCTTACCTTTCTGAGACTGATAGAGTTCTGCATATGCCTATATTATGATTTTATACAGTACTTCTTCAATAATGCAAGCATCCTGTCGAGTTACTTAATGCAAGCATCCTGTCGAGTTACTTCACTGCATTTGACTTGTCATATCTATTTTTCTTTTGACCAGGATGAAAACTCACATCTTGTTGAAGCTGAAGACGCCCTTTTACAATGCATGTCTTCTTACAAAGAGGTCAATCGCTCTGCTCTTAAGTGGACTAAGCCTTATGTTCTTTTTTGTGTGTTGCTTTCCTGAGTTTTATAGATATAGATCTTTGGCTTGATGCTATGTGGTCACTGAGAAAAAGGCTACCTTGTCCAGGGATGTGTGCTGATGTTATTTTTGTACATGTTTCCTTTTCTAATGCATAGCCTAACTGGGACATTTCTTGGTGATATGTCCTCATTCAATTTAGATTTGGGATTGTTAGCAACTGCTGAGGTAATGGTACTGGTGAAGTACATCTGACTCATTTCCTCAGATTACAGCACTGGTATTTGGATTAGCAGTTAGTATGGGAGTAAACTCTCTGCCTTAGATGTACAAGGGCGACAAAAAATATGTGGAAAATATGTTGCATGCGGTGCTGAGTATTACTCAAACTCTTGCCACTAGTTCTCATTGTTGTGATATTTTAGACCTTTCCTTTTTCTTCCTGCCATTAAACTGATTATTGGAGCATCCGCCGTCAATCAATACTAAAGAAACACAGTATGTCAATTAAGCAGAGAAAACCATCGAGATTTAAACTGAATATAAGAGAAGATTACTCAGAATGTGGGCTAGATTGGCAATATGGTAATTCACTAAAATCAGCGATGCCACTGTTGGTTAAAAGTTCAAGGGTGGGGGTAGCCCACTATGATTTTATAATTTTAGATGGATTGCGATAGAAATCAGGTTTATCTTATGTTCACATGCAGTTCGCTAGTGAGAGGTCAGTCTCTGGTTTTGCTGAGGTGAAGGTTGAGTATCTTTCATGTTTAAAGCATCTAGCAAGCTTGATTGGGGATATCACTCAGCAAGGGATGCAGCATTCTCAGGAAGTCACTACGCATGAGCTGAATTACGAAATTAGTCAAGTTGAAAAGGAAATTTCTCAAATGAGGAGACATAAGAAGTAGACTGGAGCTTCTTAATGCTGGATCTGGAGTTACTCTGTTGAAGAATTTAAGGTAAAACAGTACTTTCTTGTGCAGGTTCAATTTAGTAAAAATATTCTACTAAATGCATCAACTATTTTCACCTACATCGTTTATTTAGCTAATTTGTGATGCTCCAAAAGTGCAGGAACACTAATTTATTTTTTGGAAAGGGAACATAAATTGATGGATCGACATCAAGATGGAACTCTGCGGCTTCTGAGGTTGATCTGGTTCTGATAGAGCAATAAATTGGTGATCATCACAACCAGCGAGCTTCCGTAAGATTACTGAAGACATCGCAGAACACAGTGGTATACCATTAGGGATATCGTGCCTTTTTTGTGTTGATGATCCTCTCATATTTAGTGGAGAAGTTCATTGACATGCTAAGGTACTTTGATGCTGGGAGGTTGCTTGGAAGTTGTTTACAAGGCAGCACATAGAGATATGTGGAGTCACTGAGATCTTAGAAGGTTCAGGAAGTCTTGTATTTCGTGTGCCTGCTATTTAGGTGGCCTCTGGGAGGCTGTACGTCCTAAGTTAAGCGTGGGCAATGAGGTTTTGTATCTAGTTGCTTGGCTATTCAGTTTCCACATTGCAGAGAGCTTAGTTAGCTACGCGTTTCACTCAAAATTGGACTGCTGCTATTTCGCATGACGGGTGATGATACTTCAACTAGACAAGCAAAAACACTGAGAAAGAAGGTACATGAACCAGTAGATATGTAGGATTGCGTGGAATTCACTCCTAGTATGTATTAAAATGCATTACGCATGTTCTGGAAGCTTTCTTTGTCTGCAAATTACGTCCAACATGAGATGATAATATAAGGTCTATATCATTCTCAATGTGTTGATCCATCGTCACATTCGGAAGCTTTCAAGTGCTTTCCACATTGCCTGGTCTCATATCATCATATGAGTACTTGGACCATCTCCTCTGCAGCTAGTGGAACCATCTGTAGTCCACCTTGACATTTGTTGTCGATTGCGAAAAGGAAGGGCGACATCAACAGCTAAAGCACGTCAGTCTCGTGCGTCGTGTATTTCCTAAAATCCAGCCAAAAAGTTAAAAAGTTCCCGTAGGCTTTCTATTCCACCTCTAGCAAATGCCCCCTGATAGGGACATTTCTTCTCCATTGCAGAACAATTCCCTGGCTGTGAAGACAAGTCCGAAGCGTACATTCGCTTAGAGAATTCAATAGTTGTAGTCCAACCCCCGACTTCTCCACCTAACATCAAGATCCAGAACTTACCAATTGGCCAACCCTCATGATCATATTCATTGCTGACAACCCAGCAACAGTGAAAGAAACCAAAAATTCGCGTCCTTAAGACCAACCCATCCATATCTGCCCCTCTTCCTTTTTTTCTTCTTTATCTTCTCATTCAATTCATGTGTGGTCCACTGTGGCTAGGTATCTCTCATAAAATATAAATATCTCGATGTCTTTGTTACGGTTGATCGACTTCATACGAGTCGAAGCGATTATAACAGTAGCTTGTGTGAAAAGAGTTTCTCCGCATACGTGACATGACAGAGATCCTTTTCGTTGGGCTGCCGTTGTTCTTTCTTTCACCAGGAGAAGGAAAGAAACAACACGTAATACGCCAGCGGAGTACCAACATTTTATCGTCAGTAAGCGTGGAGCTTCAAATTTCCACATATTCCATTTCAGTCTCCCTCCTGTGCTGTGATCCACCTTTCTCATGCCACCTTCTTCTTCTTGCTCCTCCTCCTATTCTTGCTCCTCCTCCAGCTCGTTCATGGAGAGAAGGAAATCGAGAAGCAGAGGAAGCGTAGACGAATTGGCTCTAGCCAAAGCGGCCGCATGGGCGTGGTACGAACGTGGGTCGGGGTCAGGAGGGAGGCCGATTCGAGAGTACGATGTCATGAAGACTTCCCGAGCCCCAAGGCCATCGCGGTACAAGCAAGAAGCCATGAAATTGGCTCAACTTGCCAAGGTTCAGCATGAGAAAGAGAGGAAGAAGGAGAAGGAGAAGGAGAAAGAGAATTCTCTGATGGATCCCTATGAAGTGCACGTGATTTCGAGGCAACTAGATCGATTCATAGAGTCTAGTCGAATCTACGACAGCAACTACCCCGGTTCCGCCAAGGTCGAACCTCATCAAAATCACTGGAAATACGACTCATCGTCACCGGAGAGCGAGATCAGTAGCAGCAGCAAGACGCAGAAGAAGAAGAAGAAGAAGAGTTTAAGGTTCTGGGGGAAGCATCGAGTGATGTGCGGGACAAGAGAAGATGTGGTGGAGGCATCAGTCTTCAGGGAGGCCAGGACAAGGCACAACAAGCACGTACCAGTAGTCAGATGAGATGCCCTCAATGTGATCTCACACTGGTCTTCTTCTTCTCATTCTGATCTTTGATTGATTCATGAGGCTTGCATTATTTATGCACTCTAAATAAATAAAGACATGTGATTATGATACGAGCATGGGCTTAACAGAGGTGAGTTCAGCCATCATCTCTTTCTCACCACTTTCAAACTGAATTAGGTTTCTGGAATTAAACTGGAATCACTTAGGAGAGGAGATTCATAACCCCGGCAAATGCGATAAATGCAATTAGGTCTTTGCATCGCCCGACTTCTATAGTGAATCCATTATCGCCTGCGAATCCTTTTCTCTATCCCTATAAGGACGAGACCGCTCCATGGCAGCAAGCAACTCTTTGCATAGGAGAGTCCGTTAACCCATCGAACGACAAATGAAAACAATACAAAATTCGGTACACCCCGTCAAGCAATCGACTCGGTTCAGGTCCTCAGATCATATCTTGATAAAAACCCGTTTAGCGATCAAGATGTATCTTTACACAATACGCATGTCATAATTATGTGGTGTAAATCGAGTTAACTTATCTTTCACGCTTCAAATAAGACAAAGCCAATTCTAAAGTTGATGATATGCGGAAGGTCCACTTGTATACATTGTCTCCATGCGGAGGTGGGGAGAGGTTTCCTCGTCATGGCATACGATTGGGAGTGATGTTTTTGTCTTTGTGGGTTCCAGATCTTCTCTCTCTCATGTCACTAAAAGTTTACCAATAAAAGGAAAAAATCTAAGCTAAAAGGACTAAGGTAAAACGCTTTTAAAAAGCATAGGCACAATTCCGAATTAAGAAAAAGCAAATGGGCGGTTTTCGAATTTCAGACAAATTGAAGGATCGCCGGGATACGACCATTTTAGTCCTTTTCGTCGCCGTGCTCCGGAGGTCTCTCGACTCTCCTCAGTCGTAACATGGCCAACCTCAATCTCTCCAAAATTCGTCTCCTCCGCCGCGACGCCTCCTCTTCCTCCGCCGCCTCCTCCGCCGGCGCCGCCTGGTACAGCCCTCCGCCGCCGTGCCACCCGCACGACCCGACCCTCTCCCTCCTCTCCGACGCCATATCCAGTTCTCCCAACCAAGCCCCTCCACGCCAGCTCCTCCCTCCGCAAGCTCCTCCCTTCCCTCACCTCCGGCCACGTCACCGACCTCATCGCTCGCAACCCCCACAACCTCCCTCCCCACTCTCTCCTCGCCTTCTTCAACTTCGTCTCCGCGCAGCCCAACTTCCGCCTCGCCGTGGGGTGCTGCTGCGCCATGGCTCACTTCCTCTGCTCCCACGGAATGTTCGCCGAGGCCCAGTCCGTGGTCAGTCTCGTCGTCTCTCGTAAGGGAAAGGACTCGGTTTCCTCGCTCTTTCGCTCGCTTCTCGAAACTAGAAGTGCCCATCGGTCCGTTTTCGTATTTGATGCTTTGATCATCGCTTATGCGGACGCCGATTACGTGCCCGACGCGATTCAGTGCTTTAGGCTGATGAGGAAGCGTAATCTTCCTGTCCCGTTTCGTGGTTGTGGGCATTTGCTCCATAGAATGTTGAAAAATAGCTCGCCGGAGGCGGCTTGGGGGTTTTATATGGAGATTTTGAATGCTGGTTACCCTGCTAATATATATAGTTTTAACATTTTAATGAGCAGATTTTGTAAAGTGGGTAAAGTTAAGTCTGCATGGTTATTATTCGATGAAATGCCAAAGAGGGGTTTGGCCCCTAGTATAGTTAGTTTCAATACGTTGATCAGTGGATATTGTAAGGTTGGCGATTTAGAGGAGGGGTTTGGGTTAAAGCGAGTCATGGAGAAGAGTGGATTTCAGGCCGATGTGTTCACTTACAGTACTTTGATAAATGGCTTGTGTAAGGAGAGCAGGATGGAGGATGCAAATCTCTTGTTGAAGGAAATGTCTGAGAAAGGTATTGTTCCAAATTATGTTATTTTTACTACCTTAATTGACCAGCAGTGCAAGAATGGGAGGATCGATATGGCTACAGATATTTATCAACAAATGCTGAGCACTGGTGTAAAACCTGATTTGGTTACATATAACACACTCATCAATGGCCATTGTAGAGTCGGAGACTTGAAAGAAGCAAGGAAGCTTGTGGAAGAAATGAAATCGATAGGTTTAAATCCTGACAAGATCACATACACTACGCTGATTGATGGAATATGCAAAGACGGAGACATGGAATCTGCTTTAGATATTAGGAAGGAAATGGTTGAGAAGGGAATTGAGCTTGATAACATTGCATTTACAGCTTTAATATCGGGGCTTTGCAAGGCAGGACGCACTGTAGATGCAGAAAGAGTACTAAGAGAGATGTTAAAAGTGGGAATAAGACCAGATGATGCAACATATACTATGATCATGGATGGATTTTGTAAGAAGGGTGACACAAAGATGGGCTTTCAATTGCTTAAAGAGATGCAAAGCGATGGGCATGTACCAGGTGTTGTGACGTACAATGTGCTCATGAATGGACTATGTAAACAAGGACAGATGAAAAATGCCAAGATGCTCTTAGATGCAATGATGAATTTGGGTGTTGTTCCAGATGACATTACGTACAACATTTTGTTGGATGGGCATTGCAAGCATGGAAACTTTGTAAATGTCGGTAAAATAAGAGATGAAAAAGGACTTGTTCAAGATTATGCCTCATATACTTCATTGGTTAATGAATTGGCTAAAGCTTCAAAATCTCCCCGAAACAGATGACTGCAACTTCTCTAAACTATTTTTGATTTCTTTGTTTGAAGAGCAAAACAGAATAAATAATTTGTTGTGTTGGTCTCATCTCTTTCTGAAGCTCTGGATAAATGCAAAGCGGGTTTAGCAATGACAATCAAGAGCATGTACCTATTCTTGATTGAAGAAAATGGAACACCTCTCATCTGTCAAAAATGGACTTTGATGTGCAGTGAATTCGTGCTTCCCTGTTTTATAGAAGTATCAGAATGTCAGCTGCTCCACAGATCAAGATGCAATTTGATCTTTCTGCCGAAACAGATCAGTTAAGTTAAAAAATCGTAAAACATGGTCTAGCTGCTCAAGGCACAGACTGGTGGGAATGCAGTCTGCACTGCTGCTATTGCCCCAATGGTGCTGTAATTTACCAGTGCAAGTTTGGTTAGAAGTGAAGGCTTCACGTTGCTCCATATCACTTAATCTGGGAGCAATTCCCATGGGTGAGACCCTCATCAGAGGTTCCAAACATGCATAGGAAATGATGACATTTGATTGAAGGAGTGCACACATGGTCCAAGCAAAACAAGTCACTCTGAATTTGCTTGCAAAGCGATCAAATATAGGATGTTCGGTGTGAAATTTCTCTTACATGAAATCTTTTTCCTGTATGTTAAAACCATACACGTGATTTATAGGATTCTTATTCCCTTTATGGTGGCAAAATTGGGCCTGCTTGTGTCCCATTGCTTTATTAAACGAGTCAAGTTGATTTTGTAGATAATTTGGAGGGTCTTGTCCTATGGGAGCTCATATCTTCAGGCTTTTATGTTCTTGCTTGTAAATCTAGTGTTAAGTTTGAATTTGGAGAGCTCAAGTTGTAAAAACCACCAATGAGATTATTATACATTGGTTTGAGAACAATTTGAAAAGAAAGATGGCTTTGAATTCATATGGTCCTCTGTATTCCATGAATAACATTCAGGATACACATTGACCCATGTTCAAGTCATGACGTTATCACATGAAGTATTATCAGTTGATAGCTATGGATATACCGAGTGTGTCAGTCTACAAGCTCTTTGTGCTTTAGTGCTTTGTTAGGGCAATGACTTTTTGGAAACATCTACAATGAACTTCATAATGCTTTTACTATGCTTAAACATGTTGGTTCCTATTAAAAATGGGTTGCATAGATCAAAATCAGTCTCTTGTCGAAGCTTGTCTTCAAAGTTGCATTGTTGGTTCTCCTCTAGAATTTGGTAATGATGGCAGGGTTATTTCAATCTGCTCAATCCACTTTATTGCAGACTCATGTGCTGAAGTCCCCCACAGATAAAAGAGTTTACAGAAACTTTTGTTTGATGACTAGAGGCTCTTGTACATTTGATGGTCAGAACATCATGAGCAAATTCAGGCTTTAGATGGAAGTTCTAATGATGGCGGTGGATTTTGACAGCTTTTGGGCAGTTCCTTCTAATTCTTGAATCATCGGACTGCATAAACTGGTTTTTTTTATTCCGTTTGCCCCTCAAAGCAGCTTGGCAATCCAATATTAGGGGATCAACTATACTTGTTTGAGGAGTGGCTCAGTCATTGCCTGTAGAACCTGAAAATTTACTCAGTATAGTTTCTTTTCTGGGGAAAACTAATGCCTCTGGGGCCTTGAGGGCATTGTGGATGCTTCAAGACTCAAACTCACTCTTTGGGCTTGTTAATAAAACCAACTATTATCAAACGGTGAAAGGTTAGGCAGTGTTATCCACTAAGGAGTCCTATAACTTCATGAGATTTTAACTTGAATTAGGAGCTTACGCCTGTAATAGGTAGTTGAAACATAACAAAGAAATCCTAACCCCCGCCCAAAAAAAAAAAAGGCCTGAGATGGAGAAATTCATTACCATTTGTAAGGGAAATTAGACTTCAGTGAGATACCTTGTCAAGTATCTCGCTCCGAAGGAAATTATACAATATTCAACTCAACAGCCTTATGACCGGGAAAAACAAAAATCAACAGCCTACCATGTATGATTCACTGACTGTGAACCAACCAAAGTTTTACGAAATAGTACATTTTTGGAACATCATGCCGGTGTTAAAACGCACAGACTACTCAGAGCTGCAGAGTATATTCTTGACATCAGCAGCATCAGACCGATTTTCAGCTGGAGCCTACCTTTGCCTTTTCAGTATCTATTTTAGAACATGAAGAAACGCCACTCGAATCATATGAGCTTTCCCAGTTCTGCCCATCATATTGCTTGATCTCGACATGAGCCAGAGTACCAGGGTCCACGCACCTATAAGTTACGGAGATTCCATCTGGATTTGATCTTGGCTTGTAAAATGAAGTTATACCGCAAACTTTGCAAAAAGTATGCTTTGCCGTGTGAGTGCCGAAAGTGTAGGTTGTGAGGTATTGGTCCGAATTTCCCAAAAGTCTGAATCTTTCAGAAGGGACAATGAAGTGGATATTGCCTCTCATGTAGCAATCCGAACAGTTGCAGTTCCAAGCAACTACACTAGTCGGTGCTTCGACTTCCCACCTTACTCTCCTGCAGTGGCATCCCCCACTATGAAGTAGCAGCTCAGATTCCATAACAGCACGTCCTAACTTCACTGGAGGTGCGATGGCCAGATGCAAGCGTCTAGATCGATCTTCACTGCGGTCAATATATCATGATAAGTTATAAGTTGATTTATGAATGCTCAATTGAAAAGGATGTAGTATCTCATGACAAACAAGAGATAAGCTATTTTGCTATATGCAAAGACAGTTTTCCCATGATATAGCTGTGTTGTTTAGAGCCCAGCAACAGTCTACAAAAGTAGCTACCCTACATAACTCATGATTAAGAGCCAGAGAACTCAAGAAAAACATTCAAGAGGAAAATGCATAACGGATGGCATTTGTTCAATCAATCAAGGCAAAGCATATGTTGAGGTTATGCTTTTGCCTCAAATAATAGGATTTCAGTGACTGGCTGCAGATTGTTAGGCTAGGCTAAACTACTGTAAACAATCTAAGAAAAGAAGTAGAATTCCAGCAAGGAGTCACCTCCAAATCCGAAGCTATGTCATGGAGACACTAAAGTGGACAAAGCAGTAATGGCATGATCAAATGCAAATGCAAGTGGATGTGAATGTCTACAACAATTGTGAGGCCCGAAGAACTCAAAATGCATAGATCCGCCTGATAATTGTAGTTTGTTGGAGTTGAAAGGATAGACCGCAACACTACCGCTCCGATATGAACACTAAAGATCTCTTAATTTTAGAACAACAATAGCCTTGATGGTGAGGAAAAACTTGAGAAGCAATTGAACATTTGATTCACAACCATACATGATGTGAAATCGGTCGGTCCCACCCAATACGATTCATCTATGCTTAATTTCAATTCCATGCACTCGAGATCACCATCAAGGACTCTTTAATTACTAAAACCGGTTGCCTTCATCACATCCATCTTTTCACTTACTAGGCCCTTTCAGTTAAAACTGATTCTACCTAGCGAAGTGCATGATGCTTTAGAAGAGGGCACGTCGGATCATAATCCCAATCAAATACAGATGCAAGAAGCCACAATTGCCAAGTTGCTCACTGGCTACGTAGTACCCGATTGAGCTTTTACAAGATAGAATGGCACGAGTTCTTGAAGAACTCAAAAGTTAAAAAGCAGGGGAATCGACTCTGCCGAAGCAAGCGACGAGCAAAATGATCTGCGACGTCATCTCCTACATGGGTCTCGTGAATAAGGTAAGAGTGGATGGATGAGATGAGACAGAGCATCTGTTTTTCTTTACCTTTGAGAGCTGAGAAGTTGAGGAGGTGGAGGGAGTGCAGGAGCAGAGCAAGCGCAGGAGAGCAGCCCTTAAAGAGAACTTCCGACCGTCGTCATTAGGAGGCGAAGTATGAATTGAGAACAAACTCTCTGCTTGATGATTAAAGAAATGGGAAAATCAAGCTAGTGCGGCAATAAACAATTCAAAAAAGGACCGTCACGAGAACGACTGGTCATCACTACCGGGTCATCATCAATAGAGGAGGGCCGGGATTGTTCTATCACACTTCAGTTTAGGTGATGACGCATTTTTAGTTTTTGGACATCCTCAAAACAGAGAAATAACAATGAAATATCCATAATACCCTCACCGTCTCTTATCATATAAATTGTATTTAAAATCATGGTTGATGAATATCTCGAGACACAAGTTAAATATAATTTATTTGGAATAATTCGATTTCAAAACTTAGTGCATAACACGAGGGCAAACGGTATATTGAAGATCGTAAAGTTTCCTTAATTAGTGTTTCCAAACGCTCATCAACAAAGTATTTGTAAATATTATCATAATTGTTTAGTTAGAGGAAAAATGACATAAATATTTATTAAATTTTGACTAAATGTACACTCTTAATTCGTTTGACATGAATCTTTAGACACCTAAATCATTTGAACTTGTATTGGATCAATATTCTCCTATTTTATTTTTCTAATTTACATACTTAACTAACTTTGCTAAAGAAAACACAAAATACGATTTCAAAATTTTTACCTATCTAAAAAATTAGGGACATGATTTAGGTTAACATAAGTATGAGGATCTATACATAAATTAATATAATTATTTTAGATATCTTTACGAAAAAAAATGAGGAAAGACATAAATAATTTCAAAACTTTCATCCAAAATTCAATGTTATCATTGGATTTGTAATTACACTATTGCCCGTGTTTATAACAAATTTCGCAGGCCAATATAATTAATTCACAAAATAAAGAGGCCAAAGCCCACCTCATTACCGATATGGGCTGGGCCTCCAGTTCTACCGAAATAGCGATGGCATGTTAGGTCTTTGCGTAGTCCTTCCCTAAAAATTTTCTATTCTTTTGTTAACAAAAAAAAAAAGAATAAACCCGTTTGATAATCCGAGTTGATTTCTATTCCTAATGAAAAGTTAGCCCGGAATAGAAACGAGAAAAAAAAAAGTTGATTCTTTGTCTCAAGAACAATTTCTAGAAATAAGCAAATTTTTTTTTTTTTGTTTTATTTCTCTCTTGCGTGGCCACCTCCAACCGTCTGGAGCCACCGCCGACCGCCGCCGCCGCCGGTCACCCGTCGCCGCCGCCGCCACCGCCAACCGTGAGCAAGAATAAAAAAAACAAATAAAAAAAACAAAAATAAATACAAAATACAAAAATAAATAAAAAAAAAATGCAAGAAAATTAAAAAATAATAAAAATAAAGCAAATAAATACACAAAAACAAATAAAAAAATAAAAAACAAATAAATACAAAAAATAAAAAAAACAAATAAATACAAAAAATAATAAACAAATAAATACAAATAAAAAAAACGCAAGAAAATTTAAAAAAACAAATAAAAAACAAATAAAAAAAAAAAATACAAAAAATACAAAAAAAGAATAAAAAACAAATAAAAATACAAAAAATACAAAAATAAATAAAAAAATAAAAAAACAAATAAATACAAATAAAAAACAAACGCAAGAAAATTAAAAATAAATAAAAAAAATAAAAATAAAGCAAATAAATACAAAAAACAAATAAAAAACACATAAATACAAAAAATAAAAATAAAAAACAAATAAATACAAAAAAAAAAAAAAAAAATACAAATAAAAAACAAATGCAAGAAAATTTTAAAAAACAAATAAAATACAAATAAAACAAATAAATACAAATAAAAAACAAATAAACAAATAAATAAAAAAAAAAGAATTAAAAAAATATATACAAATAAATACAAAAAATAAAAATAAAAACAAATAAAAGAATAAAAAACAAATACAAAAAACAAATAAATACAAAAAGAATAAAAAAATAAAAAGAACAAATAAAAAACAAATAAATACAAAAAGAATCGTTGTGTTACCAAACGCATTTCTATTATTTTCCTATTCCAAGAAAAGTAGAAATTTTGTGCAGTTATCAAACGGGTTCTTTTTGCTCGTAAACTGTTCCCCTAATAGAAATAGAAAAGAACTATTTCGGAAAAAACTCTTCCCCAGCCAAAATTTTACCATGCGCACCCTTACTCTGCACTTTCTTCCGTTTCCGTCGGAAGCTCCAGCGGCGGGTTGGACGATCGGAAGCAAGAAGAAGAAGAAGGCGGACAGGACAGCGATGGAGGGAGACGCGCTCGCCGACTCGCTCAACGATCTCTTCCTCAATCTCTCCACGATGGTCAAATCCGAACTCCAGGTACCTCGATCTCGTTCCCTCGTCCTCATCTCAAATTTCTCGAGGTTTTTCTGCTCCGCGAGACGAATGAATCCGCCCTCGAGATTTCCGCGATCGATCGGTGGGGTTATCTGATCTGACGGATGATGGAATTGGATGATGGTGTCTCGCGTCGGCCGATCGGGCGGTCCAGGGCGCGAACAATCAGCTGGAGCTGGTGGAGAAGATGAACCAGCGAGTGGCGGAGGAGTACGTGGGGTTCGGCGACGTGGCGTCGGGGCTGAGAGTGTTCGTGGAGCAGCTGAAGTCCAAGAGCGGGGGCTTCGACGAGTACGTGCGGCAGATCGAGGCGATCGAGGAGCAGGTGACGCACTTCGAGTCCGTGGTCTCCGCGCTCGACAAGCACGTGTCCCTGTTGGAATCCAAAGTGCATTCAGCGTGCCACCACCCGCCTCAGGGATGAATGAAGGCTCCTCTCTCGCCATTCTTTAGTTCTCAGTTACTGCTGTTCAAGTGTCGCAAACACCGTCGTTTGTCCGTGAATCATTTCATCGTGAATGTTCAATTGCATGGCAAATCACTCGTAAATCAATCTTAGAGACTCGAGACTCTGATTTCTAGCTCGCCATGGAGAGAGACACTTTCTTGCCGGCCCGAAGGCTCGGGTACGGCTTTTGACTTGACAGTTTATGATTCCGAGGACCTCTATCCATGCACCTGCAATTCCTAAGTTTTGTTTGCTCTTCATGGTTCGCTTTCATCTACCGAAGCAAATCGAATGATCTCATACTTAATGGGTATTCCTTTGTGCGAGAGTCCTTAAATTAAGTTGGTTATTCCCCCTGAAGAAGGAGATGAGATTCAGATTATCCAGTGCGGAGGAGGCCCCCATCTGGACTAAATTAAGTTCCAATATTTGCAGCGTTTCTGATTGGTATGGACGAGAGTTTGGACGAGAACATAATACTACGTGTACATTTATAGTGCCTGAAAAAATGAATAATGCAAAAGATCGTAGTGTCTACATATGTACGACAAGCAAGGAGAGAGAACATACGCAGGAGATTATCAGGTTGTTGCTTTCGAATGAAGTACCATTCGCCTACCTCTCCGAACCATTCACCAGCCACTTTAAAGATCGAAGCAGACGATGCATCTTTAATGATCCAACATCCTCATCAATAGTTCAATCCGTAAATCCTCCACCGTAAACATTTTAACAGACTCGAATTGTCAGTCCCGCTTCAAGGCTTTTGTGATAAAGGTTCTCGTGGTTACTATGGCGACGTAGGCTAAAACTGTAATGGAAACTCCCCCCAATAGAACAAAATGGTCATAAATCGAGTCCTGGACGGTATATGCACGAAGACCGATTAAATCCCAGTTGCTCTCCGTCCAAACTGGGTCCGCCATTTCCATGGGATCAGAAGAATTTGGAGGGAGCACTTTCCAAGATCCAGATTCGAACTTCAAACGGGTTGAATACGCTGGAACATACCTGATATCCATAAACTTAAAGACATGACAATCTAGGCAAAAAATATCGGTACAAATTAAATGCAAGAAAACATTAAATAGTGGCCTCACCACTGCTCCAAGTATTAGTAACAGAAAGGTTTTAACGAGCTTTGGCTATCATTATTATTGTCATAACTGGAGAGACCCTATGCAAATAGGCACACATGCAGTGAAAGGTGGGTCTTTTTCCATAGGTGTGTGTGGCACTCATTGGAGAGGAGCAAATGCAGTGAAAAGAGTAATCGTTGGTGCATTCGTGTCACCAGCTCTTTCACCTAGCCAAAGTATTTCCACATCTTCAGGACAGCGAACTAGGACTGTTTCATGTTCTAGAAGATGTATATTTGGAAATTAACTCTTGGGACCGGGCAACTTCATCCTACGTTTATGGTTAGACATAGCATTTCATCAGAGACTTCCTTTATGCCTGTATGTGTAGATTCTGAAGACACGCTAATTTAGCCAGTGGCAGTTAGCAGTCCAAATAGCTGACATATCCTGGTCCAATTTTCACATATAATGAAGTAAATGGTATGCCTTTAAATACACAAATACTACTATTTCATCACACCATCCCGCTAGCAAGTTACCTGGTTGTAGAGATGACGCAAACCCCTTTTTTGTCAGTTTCTGCTTTGATGCAAACTTCACCTTCATTGGTACAATTCCCGGAACAAGCTGAGTTAACATTCTGTCTCCAAATAGAAGTTTTGTCGGCAAGAAAATTCCACAAGAACCTAGAGGTATCATCCACATCACCAGGATAAGGTGCTGAAGAGGGTTCTCCAAGCAGAACACCTGCATAGTGGCTTGGGCAGGCAGTGCTAGGTGAGATGTAGCTCTTCACCAAAGCACATGATAAACCCGGTTCACAACTCAGCAGACATCCCATGAGTTCTTGCACGAGAGATTCATTCACATTGACTGTACCAAGTGCTGAATTGCTCAAGTTTTTTTCACCACTAGCTAGAACATAAAGGGTGCGGGCAATTATTGTAGCGGCATCTGCTACAGAAGAAGCATTTATATTTGCTGCAATGAAGCATGAGTTAGACATCCAGTGATATGTGGATGCTCAATAGGATTTCCAATAAATACATAAAAGAGAACAAACTCAGAAAGGTTTAGGGTCAACTTACACAAATCATCAAGGTGACTATTGTAGAAGTTGTTGGTGAAGGCAGTATCAAAATCTTCCAATATAACCCCAGGTGTCTGAGAGTTCTGCTCAAGGAAAAGGAAAACATATATGTATTCAACTAAATACTTTCCCTAATACTTAGTTTTAGTCACTTTCGTTCCTCCAATATAACAAAGTCACTCGAATTTTTTGTCCTCTCACAAGTTTATTTTTTGTCAGCTATATGGACCACCTTAACCTCATCAAGTCTCTAATGATGTGTAAAAATACGTAGTTATCTAGAAGAGGCAACCAATGTCCTGTTGAGAAGGCAGATCCTACCAAGCAATGGTTGTACATGAGAATTTTAAGGTGAAGTGAAATGTCCAAGGAGAACAACAAGCTTCCATGCTGTTCAGCCAAACTTAGAGAATTAATCAAGTCTTTTGCATGCATACTGAAACAGTAGTTAGTATAATACCATCCTATAATGTCATTTATGCACGTTAATGACTTCAAGCTTACAGAGTTGTTTGAAATAACTTCACAAACCTTTCTAAGAAATGCCATAAGAGATGATGGAGGTATCCCTGGATTTGCAGTACTTGCCGAGGATATTGTGATTTGATTAGAATCAAGGGAATCTCCAGCTTGTTTTAAGGCATTCAGTGTCTCATTGACGACAGATGAAGCCTGCATTCACAACACTAACTATTATCACTAAAAACAAGCCAACCAAGCAGACAAGATTAAGCTGGTTTAGCAAATGACCTCATTCACATGATATTCAAGAAAACCATAAAAGATGAAACCAGAGCCAAGTCAGTTAATGCCTAGACAAAATATGAAGCTGCATTATTAAGTGAATCTGTCATTAACCAAACTTCCTCTTTTACCACGATGTGGACCGGAGCCATTGTTCAACTAAAAATAAACATTGAATGCATACGGCATTGTTTCAGTTGGTGACAACATCGGTTTGCATTGACAACAAAAGGACTTACTCCTGGCTCTACAGCTCAAGAGTATATTTTGCATTAGTCATACGACAGGACAATGACATGTGGAGAAGCAAGCCATTTTGTTCACCCTGAATGCTGATAGATTCCATTATTTCATTCTTTGATACATTCATACTTTGGTTGTTGCTTAAGAAAAAAATAGAGATACATTAAGTTTGCTGGATATACAAATACCCAATAGCATGTATCCGTAAATTCTTTACACTCCATCCCCCCTGGGGCTTCTAAAACACCCTTAAGAGAAAAAGAAGGGCTGGCAACAAGAAAGGTCTCTGGATGCAACAAGGAATTTAGACTGCAATACATCATGTGACAAGTATCTAATCCAACAAAAGCAATGGTACACTACTGGAAGCGAATGAAATGTCCAATGCACTTGTAACTGACACAAGAGAACAGGTATTGAATATATAATTTGCATTTAGAGGGAAATAAGCTCCCACCCCGGCTGTATGAGCGTAAAATTTCTTTGCTCCTTGATTAAGCCCCTTTCCAATGGATCCAACTTCCAGGACCTATGCAGAAGCATTTGTCAAGCCAACGGTTCCGTTTGGCATAAAAAGAGATAGAATGTATTACATAAGTAATGTAAGATATTCAGAAAATAATGTTCTAGGCGAAAAAGAAACATTTGTAGAAAAGACAAAAAAAGGGGAAACGATCACATCTGAATTCAACCACTTCAGACAGCAGGTCCAATAACTGAGGAAAACCATAATGAGCTTCTGTCAGAAACTGACAATTACATTACAGTTATGATCCCCCAAAAATAAGTTAACTTACTAAGAACGTGATCCAAGGCATGCATTTTATCAAAACTAGCAAATTACCATCTCAATTGACGTCTCATTGAGACCACTGACAGAGTCCGAATGCAAATCAAGCTCATGTAAGAATCTCCTGCTACCAAGGTAGCCCCAAGCTTCTCCAGTTAAAAAAAGAAAAACAAGCTGCATTACATATAAAAATATCAGGAAAGTAAAGAACTCAAAATAGAGTAGAGATATACCAAAGTGCAAAGCATATTCTGAAGGCAAATGATATAGTAGGAAACAGTGGGCACATCATTTCTAGGCAAGCACGAGAATACACATGCATCCCTGTACACACGCATGTGTGCACACATATACATCTTACTATATTAGCTTTTAAGGAACCTCATGAGCACCAAAAGGCCAAAGCAAATTGAACAAGGCAAAACCTGTCAAAGTTTATGGAATCACCACTTCAAGCTCTCAAGTGAACTTTTTACATAAATCTGTCAAGTCCTCATAAAACAAGGTTCCAGAACATCTATGCACAGTTAAGGTAGGGAGTATTGCACCAAAGGTGAAATAAAACAAAGGCTTAATCTGCAGGGAGAAAGGGGAAAAGAATAGGAATACGGAAGTACTAAACATATCAGCAAGAAATGCAAAGATAATGCTATTAGAAGGATGTTTGGGCATTAGATTCTGTTCAACAATGGGAATTCCACATAAGCACCAGACATTAAGATACAGTCCAAAAGCCTCTATGGACAGATTCTTATCATTTGCATACCTGTCTACTGGAATTAGCCAATTCATCAACATGAGAAAGTGCATCTACAGCCGCCAGCAATGCAATCAGTCCCTGACAATATTTTCCAATCAAAATTTTGTCCATAAATCAAGTAAACAGAAAAGACGATCCTTTTATATATACCCAGGGTATAAGATCATCTTTCTGCGAGGATATGAACAGTGAATCATAAACTTACAGATACAGGTGATTCTGCTCCAAGACTCTTGTCACGAAAAAAAGAGGCAGAATCCATTGATGCAACAGTTAGAATTACACCCTTGGATTGGTTTGACTGTGAAGCATTCATAGGTGGGAGCGATGACCAGACACTGCCCTTCATAATTGCAAGATATTATTAAAATCTGCCGTAATAGGAAACAATGAGGTACAACTTCACTGAGAGACCCAAAAAAAATTGCTCGAAGCCACCATGATATCTCGAGTGAGCACTTCAGTGAGCTATTAAAGCAAAGAGATCTAAGAAAATTGCTACAGTCGCAGCGTATTGGACATTAATGGAAGTGGTATGAAGGTATTTCTTCTAAAAAGAATTGGTGACAAACAACATTCTTTCACAGTGAACACATTGATAAAAAGCATCTTTATGCTGTAACCAGTCTGGCCCCAATTTTATCGAATTCAAGAAAGTTATATAAGGAAACAAAAGTTAGATCCACTAAACCGGTTGCTCTTGGAAGCTTTAGTAGGAGACATCCTACTCGGAGTAGCAGATATCCAAATTTTTTTCAGTAAAATTCGGAAAAGCATGTTAACAACTGGCTGACAACTGACATGATATCCATGAAGACCTCACCTGTATCCACCTAGTGGTAAACAAGTTTGTTCTTCTATACAAGACTGTGAATCACGAGTCCCAGATTTTGTTGTCTGACTCAAAAAGAACATAAATGAAAAGAAAAAAGAATTAGAAACTCCAGCCTTGGAAGAAAGAGAGTTAACTGCTCATTCAGGGGTAAGAGAACTTCCTTTACCTGCATCACAAGATCAAATTCCGCCACATGTGCAGTATAAGCTTTCTCACGCTTCTCATTGCTGGCTGATAGCTGCATGAAGTGAATCAGAAATGTCCAAGTTTTGATTACCATGGGAATCAGCTTTATAGACACTAGGCAAAAAATTTAGCCCCAAAACCCATTAGAATGAATTCTCAAAGTAACTAGCAGAGGGATTGCCTCCAGATACTAGCATTTAAACAAAGGGTGTTTTACCTTCTTAACACTCAGTGAGCTACTCACAGAAAGTAAAAACACAGGAAATTGATAGGAATTCCACATTATGCCAGATCCCTGAAAAAGCAAAAATTTTAATGCTTCAGCATCTTGAATTACCCAACTTTGAATAACAATTTATGCAGCAGAGCGTGAGAAACCATTAAATTCCATTTGAATACATCAATGTAAACTAAGCGAACTTTTTGTCGGAGTGTAGAACGTGAGTGATATTAGCTAGACATTGTTCTTGTAAAACAAGTTTGCACTATTTATTAAATCATTATATTATGAAATAACATGTCATACTGTTGTGATATAGAAAGCGAAATGCATTATAATATATCACAAAGGCTAAATCCACAGATATACTTTGATAAATGTTCAATAGGTTTGCGTTGATTGATTCATATTCATTAGGAGAATACATCTGCACTGCATTCTTTTTTCTAGATTCACGTGATACATGCTTCAAATTGAATTGGTTAAACTAAACAAGTAGAAAATTGACAAAATTTAACAAAGTTCAATAATAATCCAACTACCTTGCACTTACAAAAGTTGACAACCCAGGAAATTGTTAATTTAGAAAGCTTCATATTCCTCATTAAGGAAGAAGTTCAATCAAAAGGCACGACAAGTGAAGATAGTATGAGTTGACAACACTGAGAGAACTAGATGGCAACCTTGCAGGATTGAACCGATAAAGAAAGAACCTTAAAAGGTAATTTAATGTAAGTATCAGCATATCTTTGCCAAACCCCCAATTTATAGCATACCAGAGGGTTCCATTCATAGCTGATATTCTGGTAGGGTGAGAATTTAGCTTGTGGGAACTTCTGGTCTGGAGAGAGTCCTATGAGGGATGAACAATGCCACCATTAACAGCACCTAGGTAAAATGTCCTTCAATATGCTTATTTAAGCAAACAATGCATGTGATTAAAAATTAGATGCACTTACCCAATATCTTTTGGGATGAAGATACCGATTCAACCAGAACACCGCCAACATTCTGAGCAAAATCCAAATCATTTGAAACTCTGGAGATAGAAAAATATCATGATATCAGCGAGAAAATGAAAATACCATAATCTTCATCCTAAAGTAAACGGATAGTGGGAAAAAAAATCCCCATAGATGCATCCTCTGTGTTCAATGGATGAATATGCAATTCAGTGCTAGTAGCTAGCGGATATACTAAATAAAAGCCAATGATGAACATCCAAATATCACATCTGGATCTTCCTACAGAATGTGAGTCACTTCCAGTATAGGAAATGCACATAAGCATCCTTTCAACAGATAATCTAGAAACCTAATTGCATTTTTTAGTCTCTCTGCTTTTCATCGAGGCCAAATCAATCTGTTCTGCAATGGTTAACAAGTCATTTGTGCTTAAACCTAATCCATCCCCTTTTGTATAATTGTGTGACCTGATCCAAAAATGGACTACAGACAAAAAACAGGTTTGGCTTCAGTTCCAGTTTTCCACTTCTGACAAAAGACTAAAAAACATCAAGTATATGCATATAAACATCAAAATATCTTATTCAGGACAATCTCAGCAGAGTCAAACTGAGATGGGAAACTAATTCTACTGGACAGTCTCAGTCAATATTTCCCATTTTCTCAGGTTTTCTTCTCCCCAATCCCCCTCAGCAACATACCTCAGTGTTATCTACTTAATGGCACCCTTCACACAGGAACTTGATAATGCAAATGTTTTAGTAGTTTCTTTTTTTTTTCCTTCTTTCCAATTTTACCATATGGAGGTAGCATAAGAATCAGGATTCAGGGAATGAACACGAGATATAAATTTTTTGGTGCAATTGGAATGAAACTTAATTTTAGACAGTTTATACGACCATGCCATCAAAGTCAAACAGCTATAAGTTAGCTGAAAAGCAAAGATGGAAAAGGCACCGGTACTTCTTGCTGCAACTTCAGTTCAAACTTTAGAAACATTCATTTAGTTAAAAAAAAAAGCCAAACAGATTATAAGTCCAATGGCCTGGTTATCTATAGGGAGGTTACTGTTGAGCATCTTGAAATTACCAAAATTAATATTCCTATGATCAACAACTACTCCTGATCAATTTTTTACTTTCTGCCACTATCCCCACCAAATGGAAAGCATACTGATGACAAAACGAAGTTAATGTACGTGCCTCTTGAAGAACCCCTCCATCTCATCTACAGATAGCACAACCGCCGAAGGCCGAGTCAGCCGAGTTGAGTTGCTGAATCTCACGATCGGAGCCACGACCTTGTCCCTTCCAGGATCTTCAAACACAAGACACAAAGCAATCAACGGAACACCTTAACAAACAGACGAAAACGATCGCGGCACCATAGCACACGGTTTCACAAAACCGTACGATTTTCGCCGTGGCGCGGCACAATCATTCAATCCCCGAAAAATGAACTTACTAGCACACCCTATCTCTCCCGACAGATTGAGCAGCCTCACGCAGGGATATCCGTCGAGGACAGTGTACATTTGCTTCTGCAGATCAGGCACCGACTCCATGGAGCTGGCGTCTCCCTCTGCACCGAAACAACAACCACGATCAAGCGTCAGTTTCCGCCAACGAACACTGAAGGAAGCCGCGAGTTGCGTGCGGATTAGCAAATTCGACAGCAATCCCATCAGAAGACAGTGATTCACCGGATAAAGAGAGAGGGAGACGGAAGAGGAAGAACGCCGCGAGGTAAAGGAGCCTCGTCGCCATGGCGATGGAGGAGAGTAGAAACCGACGAAGTCCGGCAGAAACCCTAGGCCATGCTCTCCTTCTCCCTCGCTTGCTCAAGATTTTTCAACGGCAAATTTGTGCTTTTGACTCGGCGAAGGAACGATGCCGAGGAAGATGGTAAGCTGAATTGGAACGTCGAAAGACCTTTCCGCTTGCAATTCTGGTTAATTGCACAGTAACCCCCAGTCTCTACAAAATTAAAAATCGTCCCCACACTATTTAGCTAAAATTAATCTCTTTTTTTTTTTTATTTCAATGGAGTACCCGATTTACCCTCCAATTTCCTCACTTTCAGGGATAATTTTCGACATTTTCCCCTAATTAAAAACCTTAACTAACTATCAAGCTACTCTTCTTCTTCAAAAAGTTAGCACCAACGTATTGGATTATAAATTTTTATGATACTAGCTCCTTTTAAATTTAAGAAAATTGTAAACTACACAAATGATTTCTTTTTCTTTTTTCTTGATCAAGAAACAAAGCAGATTCAAAGCAAATACTATTATCAACATAACAGTTCAGATCCTTATTTTAAAAAAATTCGACTTTAAAATGTCTTACATAAAAATGGCTCTACTTCCGAGCTTTTATTTGGAATTCTCGGGGTTGTGCGTACACAAACAACTATTTATCATCTTCAAGAAACTAGGAACAATTCCAGGCTTGGTTGGCAACAAATTGCCGCATTTCAGACACGCACATTTTACATAGAGACAAAGTGAATTCCCAGAATCTTGATAAATGTAGAATAGCGGAGGAAACTGTAAGATCATTGTGTCTATAGCTAACTCCAACACTCTTTTCATGTCGAGATGTAATGTAATCGGCTACACTTCAAGACGAGACTGAACGTAAAGACATGGTTGCTGCATTTCTTGCCACAAGCCCCAAAGAATGTTATCAGAACATTAGCCAAGATGAGTGAAATTCATAGGTGGCATGAGTGTAGCATGCACGGTGCTGCTGCGAGTGTCGTAAACTTATGTAGCGAGCATAGGCCGGAACCAGTTAGTTGGACCCAACAACATCAATTCGCACATGTGAATTGTTGTCTCGTTGTTTAAGATGAAGTTTTGGCCAGAAAAAACGTAAGTCCATCTACTAATGAATCTAATATCAACTGCAACAAAATCAATTTACAGTAACAGAGTTCGGAGTTTCTATGAAAGGAACAGCATATGAGCAAAAGAGGCAGCATCTGGATAGGAAAGCTCCCCGTTATCACGAAGTCAAATGCCAAGCTCTACAAAAGATTCAACGTCTAGGAAGGAATCCGAACAAAATTCGCCAAGCACGATGCTACAACCATGTCATACAACTTCTTATTAAGCAGGGTGCAAATGGAAAATTACAACCCGAAATCCACCCTGGCTCTCTGAAGCACCGATGTCACTCTTGTGAAGAACTCTGGTTCCTCCTTTTGTATATCGTCAAGGGTCCTCTGCTCATGCTCATCAGCCTAACGGAACAGAAAATAAAATTCCGGATCAGTGTCAATGATAGGGAGAACATACAATATGTTTTTTAATTTTAAAAAGCTTGTCTCTCATATAGGGCAGCCTTCACCATTGTCTCTTTTCTACTGTGTAACAATCAAATGTTCAATGTTTCCCAGAGCCAGAACTGAAAGGGAAAAGCTTCGTCATGAAATTGGGACAAATAGCCATCTAAGACAGTATCCAAACTTCAAAATGGGTAGCGCAACAATTACCCCGTGCAATGTCAGTGAAGTGTGTATCAAATGAACTTAACTCTGTACGAGCATATTTAACTTGCATAGGCCACACTTTGTCAAAAAAAAAAAAAAAATCTAAACGAGATGGAGCTGAAGGATCAGACTTTTCTGATTAAAGTGTAAAACAGCATCTACTTCCCAGGGCACTTTTAGATTGCCACCACAACCTCACGTCAGAGAAAATTTGGTGCATGGGTAAAAATAAATTACTTGCCTTGAGGTGGGCAAGCGAGGGTAAGAAGGAGAGGGGGGTTACAGGGGCTGATATAGCCCATCTTGCAATCTTTGTGTGGAGCAAATAAAATAAGAAAAAGATTGGCCTCAAGCTTTTCTTTTCCTGTCCTAAGTAGACACCATATACAAAGCCAACTAGGAAGATGTCAACATGGACATGGGACTGACCATATTGATTGAATTATAAAATTGACAGCCATGAACATGTCTAGGAAAGGAGGATGATCTTGCAAGGAAGGCAGAGTTCGCAGAGAACCTCAAACAGTTAAAGCAGTACCTCTTTAAATTTTAGTAGAATCAGATTGGCTACTGATGCTGGTTGGGCTTGATCCCACCTGAACAAAACAAATAAAAAAATAAGCAAATAAATAAAATAAATGGAAAATGCATAGGAGCCACATTGTACCATCCACTATAATGCTACTTCATAATTGATAATGAAAGATGAAACACAAACAAAAATAATCAGACATTGTGAGATTGGGAAAATAATATGCAGTGCTGTTGCAAAAGGATTAAAGTTGGCTTTAAGACATCTGTTGTTTGGTTAAATGAAAATAGAAAGCTCATCAGTATCACATGGCAAAGAATGGAGGAAGGCATTAAGTTGATTATGCAGGTATTTCGTGAGATGGAAATGACAGATAAATCCACACTGCACACATTGCAAGAACATAACTTCATAATCATGCCAGCATAGATAGGCGGAAGCTTAAACTTTTCAACGTGAAAAGTACATAACAGGTGCACATAACTGGGCAGTTCAGCAAACCCATCCAAGTAGACTAGCTCCCAATTGGTTAAACTTTGCATGAAAAGCAAAAGATTGCAAAAAATGGAACCCTGAATCTTAATTGCTTTGGAATATGAATTAGCAAAGCTAACTAACCTCACAAGCATCAACTCATTAATAGATCTCCACATTGCGCGTCCTACGTCTTTTGCGATCTGCTCTCTTGCGCTGCGACCATGCCATAACTCTTTTACCACGTACATCACTTCTTCAACATCAACCTTCAAGAAATGCACCAAAAAATTGATTGTCCACACACATACAAATGCATATTCTCACAGGTACATGGAAAATCACAAAGATAAAAAGGAACAAAAACTTAACAAAGTCTGAAATCATCAGAATAGTAGAATGCATTTTTATATTACTATTTGATCAGATGTGGACCTTGTAGATAAATTATACAGATGAGATCATTGTCATGGGCCAATATCGACGAGCATGTCTCACCCAAGTCATAGAACTGATCTGTTGACAAATAGTCAAGCATATTCTCAGAAGTCAGAACCATAATGCCACACCTGGACATGTGTAGCTGTTCCATAGAGTGACTCCTCATGCTCGATCAGCCGTTGATGAAGGATCTTGTAATGATCCATATCCAAATTGACCACTGGCTCTGTTTGAACTTGAAATCTTGCAAGTTGTGTGATGACATAGGAAGCCATGATCTGTCCAAAAATTGCAGGAATGGTGCCCAGAACAGGGATTATACGAACCCTAAAACCTGGCACAATCTGACATGAGGACACACGAGGTTGTATAGTCAAGATACCAATCAATTATAGCAGTACAGATAACCCTGAAGCTATTATGACCAAGTTATTTGCAATGGTTTGGTTCAACCTTTTCCCATACAAAAATTCAACAAAGAGCCATGATAACTTTTTTTGAAAAGCATAAAGAAGAAACATATCCTCACTTGATAATCTGAAGGATTTTCTTCTTCTCCATTTGGCCCCCTGAATGGAAGCAGCTTCACCTTAGGTTTCTCTAAGGAAAACACAACAGGAATACCACCTTCAATGCCATGGTCCTTCCTCAAACGATGTCTTACCTGGGCAAAGGGAGTTGAAATTATGAAGATATTTTTGGGAAACAAGAACAGCTAGAAGCAAATTAGCTGATTTACACAATAATCATCATAGGAAGTTGTCCATATCAAATAAATTATAAGAAAAAAGGAAGTTTCACATATCTTCCATTCATAGAAAAGATGATCATCCAAAGCATTGCAAGAGAGAGCATGAGACAAGATTTCAGGCATTGATAAGAATCGAAAGGATGAGCAGATAGTCATAGAATAAGCTATAGAACATGAGATCTTTTAACAGTTGTGTGCCAGTTATTTTGCCACAAAAATAAACAAAAGGAAAAGCATGAACAGAGAGATATGTGCACAGAAATATAATGTAGCAACTCCAGAATCGAGACAGAGAGTTACAGCTCTGGATAATGGATCATTTGTGGACTCCCTTAAATCAGCTATGCGAATTCTCGTTGGGTCAGCTCTAGCACCAGCTCCAGTTGCAGATAGAACCTTCAGTCCTCTACGAACACATGCAGCAAGAAGAGCAACCTACTACGGATGACAAATCAGAGCCTTTAAGCATATATATACTCTAATCAGAAGTCTGAAAATTAAACTTGACAAATAAAGCAAGTAGAGCAAATCTTGTGATTTTTCTAAACTTACTAGGCAATACTTCCTTACTATTGAAAGTAATGTACTACTTTTGATAGGCAGTTTCTTTAAGCACTTGTCACTTAAACATGAAAGGGCATAAAAGGGGAAAAGAAATATGGATACGCTCTCACATCTGAATGGTGGGAAATTTTCAAAATTATGTAAATATAATATGAGAAAAGCAAACTTCAGAAAATTCATCATAATGCATGAGATGAGTACAAAAAGAATAGAAAACTATTGCTTTTACTGAGAAAAAGGTTCTAGAATGTTTTTCATTGACAATCTAGACAGTTAGAACTATAATCTCTGGGCAAACCTTGCAAAAAATATAACCTTTGCATGAGCAGCACGAAAAAAGTACCTTAGTGTCAATGTTATCAATGCAGTCCAAGACAAAATCAGGATTGCCTGAAAGGATTTCTTCTTCTGTTGATGCATCATACAGCAGCACTTTCACCTCTATATTGCTCTCGGGGAAGATTGATGAGAAATGCTTCTTCAGGCAGTGGGCTTTTGGAGTACCAACATCAGCTCTTGTTGCCACTGCGTGTCGATTAAGTGATGATAGTGATACCTTCTCATTTAATCAGTGAATGAGTAGAGGTACCTAATCGATGTGAGTTCATGAATTTTCAAGCATATAGGTCGAAACAAAAACTAAATTGGTGCTCTGCCACTTTTGCCAAGTCTTCTTAAAAAATTACTCTTCACAAAGACCCAATCTTCTCTAGTCCATAGTAACGGATGAATATGATAGCAACAAGTTAAACAGAAAACATTATCAAACTGAGAAATCATAGACAGACAGTACCTGGTCGAAATCCACAAGAAGCAGTTTTCCAACTCCTGATCTCAGAAGCATTGATGCAGCATGACTACCAACTCCTCCGAGGCCAATGACCACAACATAGGATTTTATCACTTGCTGTTGAGAGTCCAGGCCAAAGAACTGGATGTTCCTAACGAGATGTTAAAAAGTATATAAATATGCTAAAAAGAAATTAAAAAAATTAGGTTGGGCAAAACATGGCATGTAACATACAAAGATTAAGTAATAGTCAATTATGTAACAGATCGCAACCAATTTTCATTAACAAGGATCTAAGATCTGTAGACATTCAACATGAACGATCTTTCTGTGACAGGCACAAAAAGACAAGAAGCACAGCCAAGAGGACATTATTAACACAACTCTTTTTGGTCTTTTTATTTTAAAATTGGATTTATTTTGGGTCAAGAATGATGAAAAACTCATATTCGACCAGGAGCTAAACCAAGTACCTGGTCAGTTGTTCGGAAACTATTTCATCTTTCAGCAGATCAACATCAACTCTCTGATGATCTCCATTTAAAGAGTAATCTTTCTTCGTCGTGTCATGTGTAAGCCCATCACCTGATAGGTGTAAGTTAACAACAATACAAAATCATACCACAAATATCGAATTAAGCAATGCTCGCAGTACGTCGGAATGACATCCATGTATAAGGTAGAAAATAACTCCTGATCCGCCATAGAGCTATATACAGGATAGACACACAGGATTAGAAAGCAAAAAACTTTCTCACACCGACCCTGATGAACCACACCTCCTCGCTTACTCATGTCAGTAACTAGCCAGTAAACAATTCCAGTTAAACACCCCGTGTAACTAATGAAACACACAACCTCGTACAACATCGAGAAAGAATGGCTATGAAACAACTCACCTTGCAAGCTGAAATCTTCCTTAATGCACTTCTGTCCACGCCTGTTGGGAGAAGAGGGAAAGAAAAGATTATCACTTTCAGGACAACACGAGCCATTCGCTGGACGAGACATGCAAAAACCCAGTGCACTCAACGCTAACTCGAGAAAGAGGGTTCAATTCCCCATGCTCGATCGATACGAGAAGACGTAAGACGATAAAGAGAGCATTTTCCTCGGGAAGTTCTGCTGAGAAAATCACGATCGCCGGCAGAGAGGCTCTGGCTCACCTGGGCAGGAGCTTGAGGAGGGCGAGCGTGGAGACGGAGCCGAGAATAGCTCCCCCGCCGAGCAACATCGCCAGCTTCACTTTCTCTCCCATTCTCTCTCTCTCTCTCTCTCGACGGAAAATTTTCTTCTGCAACTCTCGAAGCAAAAGTCCTGCAGCAGAAGGAAGAAAGAGAACCCTTTCGCGGCGAGAACGCCCCGGGCTTTTTTTTCGAACGAGAGCCCATCAACCGAAACGGGCCCATAGGTGGGCCGCATAGGCCCAGTGCAAGGCCCAAACTCCGTGAACCAGCATCCTTCTGATACGGGAAGGGGGAGAGACGGAGGGCGAAATCTTGTCGATGCGCGAAGGAGGAAGAGGAAGAAGAAGAAGAAGGAGCAGCCACGGCCGGTGGAGATAGGCAGTGTTTTTCTCAGTCGTTTGCTCGATCGAAGACAGAATCGGAGACACGTCTTCGTCATCGGCGACGCAGGCTTTCGTTGATGCGAGAAGATGGACGCTCAAGCGAGGAGCAAGGCGCTGTTTCGGGCCAAATTGAGCGCGGCCAAGAAGGCGAAACGCATCGATTCTCCTCTCGTCAGGTGAAATGATCTCGATATCCTCTCTATACGTCATGGTGATTTTTCTCGCATCGAGAGGTTCATCATTTGACTTTGAGATGATCTGCTTTCTATGATTTCCGAGTGGTTTCTGGAAAATTGAGCCGAAACTCTACTCGGGATTGGCCGCATTCGCTGAAGCCCTAGATGTACGCGGTCTATGTCGTTGTAGTACTGTCGTGAGCGCCTTGTCGAAGATGGGGGTGAAAGGATGTATCGTTAAGAAAATGGAGTTACCCAAGAGGAGTGGTACAATACGAGCTGAAATGTTAAAATTTTTGGACCGTTGGAGTTCTTTAATATCACAATAGTTTCTGGTTCTCAGTAGATTCCCGATGCGCGCTTTGTGGGATGGCGTTTCTAACTTTCGAGTGGCGTGTGGGGCATCTTTTGTTCTCATCTGGTCCTTCTCTTATTTGGTTTCGCAGGTACAATGAATCCGATCAACCTGTTTGTAGGGTGTGTGACATTGTTCTGAAATCTGATTCCCACTGGGATGCGCACCAAGCTTCTCGTAAACATCATGAGGTAATTATTTGTACTGTAATGGGGGGTTTGATTAGCGAAATTCAGCTAATGATACTGAAAGCTGTGCCTGTGGGTGGAAAGATCACCATACATAGGTAAAAAGATACTGTGGAAGAGGTTTCAAATGTTGAATTTTTTTGATCTTATGATACCGCCTCATCTGGAACAATGTCTTGATTCTTCAGTTATGTTGTGCTTCCCTTCTGGCTATTAGTAGAAATCCTCTCATTAGCGTACTTTGTAATGTTCCAATCTCCAAACTTGCCTGCTTGAGTTGTGTGTGCTTCCAATTTCTGTTAGTGAAAGCTACAAACAAGAGAGATTTACATAATTGCTTTTGAATCCTAAGAAGGGGAAAATGCAAGGCTCTGTTTGTCTTGCGGAAATGAATGATTTGGAAAACATTTTCCTAAAAATGATCACTTTATATCCCTTACAAATTTTCAACATCCATGAATATGTGTGGACATAAATTGTTGTTGACAATGAAAACATTTTTCATTAATCAATTATTTCTAGCAATAGAAGGGATTATTTACAGGATAATATTTTCCAAATAATTTATTTTCCACGAGACAAACAGAGTCTAAATCAGTGAATCTTCTGCATGAAACTACTATAGGACTTCAGTTTCTCATCTCATTACTTCCTCCATATGCATCATCCTTGTCCATTTTCCCCCTGGAAAACTCCCGCTTATTTTGATGTGACTGTTGCTTATTGTCTATTTTTACTGCTGTGACTTTATGGCTAGACTGAATTCTTGTATACAAACAGGCAATTTCCAATCTAAAAGCAAGTGCAGCTGGATCAACAGGGAATACCAATAAAAAGTCTGAGCCAGCCCCTGAATTGCGGAAACCTCAACCTGAACCTTCTAAGGAGCTGCAGGGCAACCAAAATGAATCCTCAAGAGCAATGCTTGAACCCAAATCATCCTCCGGACTTCCCCCAAATTTTTTTGACAATGATTTGCAGAAGAGTAAAGCTGGTATGCACCCTCTCTTTCTTGCCTGTGTGTAATGCAATTTCCACTCATATGCTGTAGCTGTTGCAATAGCAGCGTATGAAACTCTATTGGCTCCACTTCATACTGGCATTCTTCCGTGTGTCAACATATTGAATCACTGAGTTGTTTTTCTTACATGTCTCTGTTTGTGGAGTTGGAGTACGCATAATCTTTACAATGTCATTATCCAAATCAAAATAAAACTGTACTTTGTTCTTAGTAACCCTACTAATGTTGTATCTGGTAATAATTTCAATTGTTAGGCTTGAATGCTTTGTTTTCTATGTGATGCATTACTTTAATATATGCACCGCTAGGTAGTTGTGACATCCTCTACTGTCTATGCACTGAGAGTGAAGCATTGTAAGTCTGCTTCAGCTGTTTCAGCTATCGACCTAGTCACAGGATCAGAAATTGGTCATGATGGAGAAGATGTTGAACTTGTTATTTTACTACGGGCGAGTTATGAAAGGTTGAATGCATGTGGTGATTTATTGGGAGGAGAAGTGTCAGATTTGGTGTTTACGTTCACCTCAGGATACTAACTTGGAATTTCCTGATGCTTTATATCAATATGCCCCCCTAGACTGTCGCAAGGATTGTTGTCCAATTTTCTGTCTAGGATCTTGTCACCTATTTTATCCATTTGAGGACTGTCATGAACTGTTTTCTGGTTGACCACATCAGAAGCATAGTCCAGCAACTCAAACTGTATCCTTGGTCCCTTTTTCCACAAATGCTGGAATAGGGCATATCAAGTGATATTGTTCCCATTGCATTCTTTATGCTTTAGCCTGTCTCCTTCCCTTCCTTTCATTCCACCTCTGTGCACATTACATGGGATATCTTTCAAGGTGGGCAAGTTCCCTGCCTAGATCATGGTTTCTTTTTACCATTGAGTAAGATCAGCTCTATTTTGGAGTTGCCTTAAAATTATGTTTCCAGATGTCACCTGGCCATGACCGTATTGTTTCCCGACTGTATTGTTTCTTCTAATGTGTCTCTGTGGAACACACGGAGGGACTCGCTTCATGGCCATTACTGAACAAATATCAAGTCTAAGGCCTTTGTGAAACTTATTCTGCTTTTAGCTTTTGATTGTCCACCGAATAGGGGCAGTAACTTAATGTCTTTTCAAACTTCACCTGGTATCTACATTGCAAAATTCACTTCTCTTGAATTTCAAAAACTTAATGCTAGGCCTAAATTATGACATTGCTGTATCACTGTGAAGCATAGAGGAATTAGAACATGAAGCCTAAAGGGAACAAAAGACAGAAGAAGCTAATGACTTCGCTCCTCTGAACATTTTTCTGTTACTCCCTCCAAATCCAACGCATGAGACAAGAGGGGCGGAATTTCAAGATATCCTAGAGCATGAAGAGTTGAACCCTAGATAAAGATTCCATCATTGAAAATTTGGTGAATACTTCTAGGCATAACCCAGTAGTTCCACAACTGTCAAATATCCTTTAAAGCCCTTATATTTTTTCTTCTGTGTAATTCGGTAGCACTTTTGGTCAAGCTGCTATTTCGTTTTTTATATCTATCTGTATCAAAGAGCACCAGGGGTGCCTTTCAATTACAAAAGCTGCTATTTATTCTACTGGGATATATTTCCTCCTTTGACATGTGGAAGCATTTGTATCTGAAGTACCTCCACTTCTTGAGTTACTTGTTTCATAGGTTAAGTTCAATTACTGGATTGCTGTTTCATTGGACACTGTTGAATGGTGATTTGGGTGAAATCACACATCATCATATTATCGGGTCACTGGATATATATTGTCTACACCAAACTGAACTCAACTCTATGAAGCTGACATATCCTGGTAACTGGAAAAATTACAGGGAATTCGACTCAACCTCAAGTTGAAACTTCAGTGAAAATGCAGAACAATATGAATGGATTGCCTTCTGATGATGTCCTGCCAACAAGTAGTGGTCAGTCATCTAAGGGGGTCATCGAGACAGCAGAAGCAATGACGGGCCCTGCAGTGAAGCCAGCGAAAGGAGCACTCCCTGAAGGTTTCTTTGATAGCAAGGAGGCTGATTTACGTGCTCGTGGCATCAAGCCAGTTAAGATAGATGTGAAGTAAGTTTTTTCTTGTGTTACTTGTAGAGCATCCAACTACCAAATTCTCAGTGCCAAAAGGAAAACAATGTGCTATTAATTTTTGTCCTCTGTCAGATGAGTTTTTGGAATGTGTGTGATGAAGTCCTACTCCTTTTCTTTTCTGTCACTGCATTGTCACAATTTTGCTATCTCTTAAATGCTATTCAGAGACGAATACAAAGAATTCGAAAAGTTGATCCAGGAGGACTTGCGGGAGGTAGATGATAGGATGGAAGAAGAGGAGGTTCCTTGCTTATCCTGTGTTTCCATGTCATTATCTACTTTATTTGAGTTTTGAATTTACTTGATGCAGCCCCATGGCATTCACCACTGTTCTGAATTTTTGAATACAGATTGATGCTGCTGAGATGATAGAAGAGGCAGAATCTGTAGAGCAAAAGTAAGTCTAGTTTATGGATTAACCATGCATGCATATCACACAAAAGCTGCTATATATATTCTTGTCTTTGGCATTGTTGCAGGGGTTACACAGAAAGAGTGGAGTTATTACGGAAGAAGAAGCTGGAGTTGAAGGCTGCTCGGTCCGCAAAATGTAGAAAAAGTTCTGAAGAAGTCAGCAAGAAGTCTGGACAAGAAGAATCATCAAGTGATGATGATGCTGAAGAGAACTTTGCAGTTGATTGGAGGGCTCAACATCTCTAATAATACTGATATTGCTGGTACGCTTTTCCTTTCATCTATCTCCACCATCTCTCTCTCTCTCTCTCTCTCTCTCTCTCTGATAACAAAAGGCAGAGGAGGTTGGTGGTGAGGTTCACATTAGATTTTATTGCCTGAGAAAGCATAACAACATCTAAAGATTGATTATTCTCTCTTTGATCAATAGACTGATGCGTCACTGGGCTTTCCATCTTTTATGTTTTTTTTTTTTTTGGTGATAAACTGGCATTTCTATCTAAATCATCTGGAGGATGGAAATAATATAACTTTATTTGCTTCAAATGGAGAGATAGTTGGGTTTGAGCTGATTCACTGCATTAAGCCTGGTTATCATGCACTTGCTAAACAATGTGGAAGATAACATCTTAAACACTCTCGTTTCTTACTCCAGATTGACATGATGAATCAGTTGGATAATATTAAGGCATGGCAACAGTTCCACAGAGCCAATCAGAATGCAATGGTCACAGTGGAAGGCAAATAGTAAGTTCATTCGAAAAAGCCTCAGTTTCCCTTACCAGGCAAACAGAATTGTCGGCTAGGTTTGGGTTTGGAATTGCAAGCACAATGAATTTTGTTCTGGCAACAATGAGTTGAGTTGGATGAACTTGAACCTAACTTTCCTTGTAGATGATATCCCTGCCAACCTCTGTGGATTGAATATGGTGATGTCATTGGTCCTGTCCATATTGTTAGCTTTCAAATTGACTAACAGAGGAAAAATTGCTTAGAATGTAGATGATATGCAATGATAGTACAGCTATTACTTCCTAGTCTTCATCTTTTGCTTACATTCGACGAAGTACACTTTGGTTTCAAAATTTTCATTTATGTCATTATACTGTTATGTGCAATTTCACTTGTGTGCATTATGTTCAAACGCTAAGGAGTGTTAAGTTTCCTGTCCCATCGATTTTACATAGAGCTCTGGATGAGTTATAATTTACTACGGATACGTCATGATTTTTTATTTGCCATAATATATGCGTGGTACTTTTTGAGTATCGAGTTTGTATGTGTGTCAGGAATGGTGATCAAGAAAACGAGATACCAAGTGTAAGTGCAAAGTTGTCGGAACAACTTGCATTTTTGTCTGACCCTTTTATTTCTTTCGTGGTTGCATGGTAGGTTAGATGTTCATTCTTAACAGATGCCATCCTAAATTTATTTATGGACAGAGCGAGACTTGGCTTGCGTTCGTATACGTTGGCTCGGTTAGATGCTTCTTGAGAATAGACACCTTCTCACAACGAACGAAAGCCAATCATACTCACATCCCGCGGGCTTCGAACGAAGACACCAATTTGCTTGCACCTTCCATTTATTCCATCTTTTTAAAATTCAAAGAGTCAGGTGACTGTCTGGAGGCATAAAGATGCTTCTTGCATGGTCAAATCAGGTCTCTTATATTTGTAAATCTGAAAACTGAAAATTACCAGATAGAATCAGGTGCGGCGGATAACTTCTTTCCAGGTAAGAGTCCAGTAAACGCGTCGGCAGGTAACCACATTCATGGTCCACAGGTAGATCGAAATATGCTGCAATTGCACTATGAACGTGCCTGTGAAAGAATTCCAAGAGACGAAGAGTATAAACAAAAACAACGGGATGCAAATGCTAACAGAAGAGGGTGGCATATTACAGCATCAGGAGGTTATTATTAGCAAAGAACCATAACTTCTACGAGGAAAGAACAATTTATCCCAAAAAAAAAAATTAGAAATGCGAAAATAAGGACTGAACTAGTATCTCCAGCACAGATTCAAATCTCTAAAACAAAGAGTATTTCCATTTCAACTCGAATGCTAGAACTGAATATGAATCTCCACTACGAGCTTAGTTTCCAAAATTCTCCATAAGAAGGAACAAATGAAACCTCATGTAAATCACAATACTAAAATTTTTCCACTTGAATGCCAAAATCAAATATGAATCTTCATTTGAATGCCAAAACCAAATATGAATCTCCATATCAAGTTTAGTCGCCACGTTGTGAGGACCCTCTCAAACTTTTTCAAAACGGTCGGAGAAAAGGAATTAGCATAGAGCGCATTGCCTAAAAAGTGGGCCTACAACCCTCAATCAGGTGTGAGCTGTGATATTCGATTTCATTTTTTTAGTTCAATTTACCTAAGGGATTTTTAGGAGTTGCCACTAACATTTTCAGGATCGATTAGAAATCAAACAAAACACGGAAGTTTTGTCTCATTTTCTACACAATCACAAATTTACTATGTATGTCTACGTACTTGATTATGCAAATCATCTAATTATTGCCCTTTTGGTACCTATAACTTGGTGGGATTGTTTATCTAAGTGATTACATGACTTTTTCATCATTTATGATCCCAAAGGTCTTTAGATTGTTACATGTTCATGCAAATGGGGGTTTATAATGTTAGGCTGTCTCAATCGTTCTCGAAAATTTGATCTTAATTGCGTAAAGATTATTACGCCTCTTTGTTCTAAGCCTTGGGAAATGAAAGCCCCATGAGCTTAATCTGATACTATGTTGGATAAAGAATATACGTTGCCTTAAGCCCTGGGACATGAAACCCCATAAGTTTGAAATTAGAGGCTAGTCTGGACCCTAATAATTGAGCTACGTGAGGGCGAGCCTAAATTCTACAAAATTTTATTCGAGTGGTACACGAATCTAGTCCGAGCTACCCATTATTAGGAAAATGATCTTAAGTCCAATTGGTTTTTATTTGCTAAAGTAGACTAAAGTCTAAACTAGTTTGTTTATTAAAACCTAAGTCAATTGGTCTAACTAGACTAATTAGCCCTAAACTAGCCTAACATTCCCTGGACTGCCACCATGAATCGCCCCCTCAAGGCTCTCGGCCGCCGCCCTCGTGCCTCCAGCCACCTCCAGCCGATTTCGATTCCATCCATGTAATCACTCAAATCAATCATCAATGGATTCACAAAAGTTAATTAACAAAAAAAAAAAAAACTCGAATTTGATTTGGGAATTTTGTGTCGATCGTGCAACTCGATCACCCCTCCACGTCATAGGATTAAGGATTGATCAATTAACGATAAATGATGATTAACCCTCGCTTGCATTTCACCAAGCGATGGGCTGAATCACCAGCACCAAATTAAGCTTTGATCCCCTTTTCTAAACTACTGCGGAGGAATTAGGCAACGTCAATTGCAAATTAGCCTAATATGCATCTAAGCAAACACACACGAAGTCAATTCAGTGTCCAGTTAGGCCAATTAGCCTTAGAATCCACAAAAACAATTAGTGATCCAAGAGGTTTACTTCTCTGTTTTTCCCCTATTTTTGTTTAATTATATTTTAATCCAATTGACTAACCTGATGAAATCCAAATTGAATTATTTCAGCGGCCAATGAAAGCAAGCCTACTCCAATCTTGATTGAGGCCATTTTCCCAAATTACAAATGGATTGGGGTGGTTTAATCCATCTTAGCCGCTCACTTAAGAATTTGAATCCGTTTGGACCCTATTTTTGAAAAGTACTATAAAAATAGCAAACAAGGTCCAGTTGTTGCGAAATTTAAGGGACAGCTAGCCCTGCACGTGCTCTTTAACTTTTATTTTTAACTTTTTGTAAACAAGCCCTCCAAGAACTAGCAAATCAGATTAAAATCAGAATAGTTTTTTGGCCAAATCTGACCTTATCCGAAATTAATCAATTGGCCGCCCAAAAATCATTCAAAATTTTATGAAATTTTCCAGATTCATAGTTCAAGACCTCCTTTACAACTTTCGTTCGTTAAGATTTTCCAGTAAGGACCTCCAACTATTTTAAAACTCCAAATTATATTTAATTGACACGGCAATAAAATTTTTAGATAAAACATTATTTTTTTTGTCTTTTTTTTTTAACAAGTTTCAGACAAACCAAACGAATTCGACTTTTATGATCTTCATATCATTGGAAAACTTATGATATAAACTACAAATAACCTGAAGACAACCTTTTCTAATAGATTTTTAAAAAAAAAAAATTTGATGAATGCGCCAATCAGACTACGATTTTTTTCCAAACTTCATTCACATCTTCAACTACGTTCAAACATCTCCAACTAAGTTATGTTAATTATCCGGATTATGAACATCTTCAAACTACTCTTGTGAACATTCAACATAACATTCAACTATTCCACATCAAAGAAAACCTATGTCATTTATCTTCTCACGAAAATCTTAAGGGGATATCATCAAGATGCAACTCAATTATTCATAATCATCATCCATCTAACATATACCAATCCTACTTAGCACTAGTTAACATCAAATTATATCGAGATACATGCTAAAGGAGGATCGGCCAGCTCGAGAAACAATGAATCGATCATTCGATACAATTGAACTATACTAGAGCTAATGCTCGAGAATATCTATCCTAGGCTTTTTGTACGTGGAAATTTTTTTGTCAATGGTACGTCACACGAAAAACTTGTGCTCGATCAAAATTTGACTAAATTCGGTTGAAAGTTCAAGTATCTTTGTTTCGATCAAGATAGAGGTGTAGTTTGGTTTCTTAGCTTGTTTTGAAATTCTTCACATTTCTAGTGAAGGAGCTCAACATGTTAATTAGCGCAAATTCCAAATGCCCACGTGCTATCGGCATCAACGTACCTCGGTTGAGGTTCATCCCGCTGAAAACAGATACAGAGTTGCTTGCCATTCAAGTTAGTCTCTTGTTGTTTTTATTTTTAAATTTAAAGATATAACATTAAAAAATGGAGCTCAGTGTATCTTTTACTCTCTTACAGTCAAATAGTTATAACGTGGATAAAGCTCTTGTTATCAAAGAAAGGGCTAGAACAAATCCGGAGCATGAGCAAGTGAAGATTTACTTGCATGATATCGCCATGCCTTTTTTTTAGGATAATGATGGAGTTGTCATGATGTCGGTAGGTTGGCAATTTTAGGAGGGAGTCAATTTAATTTCTAATGTTATTGATAATATGGAGGTTTTCATTGGTCTATCTTTTGCCTAACTCATTAATTTTCAGGTAATTACTGGTCGTATACCTGCATCCACTAAGGTCAACCGTGGTTGCTTGATTTGCCTTAAAAAAAGGGAAACCAATATTCCCTAATTCCCTGTAGGATACGAGACCAAGGTTAAGGTGGAAATTCCAAATGGGGCAGTGCTGCAAAATAAGCTAGAATGTACTCTATGTCCTTTATTTGCGAGGGCATCACTGCCCGTATCTCTTTTAATTGTCAAATTTCTAATTGTGGTGAAAATTCGTGACCATACTTGATCTGATCTTGTATAGTGAGTTCATTCAAATTAACAGAACTTTGTGGCGCTCTTTCTTCCATGCAAATATAGTGGAATGTGTTCAAATTGCTCCTCGAGATGCATTTCAAATTGCTGAGCAAAATTCATCTTGAGGAACATGTTATCTTCAACTAATGGAGATGAAGGTGAATGGAAAAGGCAAGAACCCCACATTTAATACTACGCAATTTTGCATGGAGTCTTTCCAATATAGACACCAACTTAGATGGTTGTAAACGTGGGTATGTGCAGGTCTTGAATCATATTAGTTACATCAGCATGTTGAATCAAGGAATTGGTTTCCCACATGCACATTTCACATCTTAATCTATGTTCATTTCTAAACTAGACAATTCCCTACAAGGGCAAAAACTAGTCTTAAATTGCTTTAAGTATTTGATTCAGATTCGTATTTTTCTCTATACAAATGCATATGGCCAATTTATTGAGAATTCCTCTTTATCTTCGATTTTATTGTGTCTTGAATAGGAACTAAGTATGGGATAGGATAAAAGAATTGAGGTACGAACACCCGAAATGCCAAAATTTGACACGAAGGGACACTTAGGCTGCGTTTGTTAATGTTCTTTTTTTTTGTTTATAAACAGATTTTGTGTTTTTTGTTTCTTGGAACAAAAAAGAATAGAAACGTATTTGTTTGTGTTTTTGTTCCAAATCTATTTTTTTGTTCTCGGGACATTTTGGAATGAAACAAGAAACAAGAAAAACTTATTTATTGTTTAAACAAAAATTAAAAACACATTTTCTCTCTCCTCTCTTTTTCTTCTCTTTTTTTTTTTCTTTCTCTTTTTTCTTTGGCCGGTCACCAGCCTCGGCCATGGCCGGCGACCGGCCAAAGAGGGCCGGCGACCTTACCAAGGCGTCGCCGCCCCAAGCGAGGCCGAGCGTCGGCCCATGGCGAGGCTCGGCCTCGCCTTGGCTAGGCGAGCTCGGGCTTGCCCCAGCCGAGCCCGAGCTCACCCGGCTCGAGGCAAGGCCTGGCAAGGCTCGGCCTCGCCGGTGGTGGGCGAGCTCGGGCTCGGGATCTAGGTGAGCTCGAGCCTCGCCCAACCACGGTGAGGCTCGGCCTCGGCGGGGGCGGCGAGCTTCGCCGTGGGGGCGAGGCCGCCGGCCCTCGTCGACCGGTCGCCGGCCAAAAGAAAAAAAAAAGAAAGAAAAAAAAAATATTAAAAAATTAAAAGAAATAAAAAAGAATACAAATTTACCAAACGTGTTTCTGTTCATTTTTATTCCCAAAACAAGTTTACTAAACACGTTTTTTTGTTCAAAAATCGTTCTCAGAAACAAACACTTTTTTTCTATTTTTGTTCCCTAGAACAATTTTTAAACAGAAATGTTACCGAACGCACCCTTAAGTGTCAAAAGTTTGGAAAGTGATATTTAAGTACCAAAATCAGAGCAAAATGGATCATTTAAGTGCTAATCGACCAAATTGCTGACGTTGCGATTTTTCGGTGAAGTGAGTGCAAAACGGGGTTATTTTGCATGCTAACGTGGCTAAAAAAAATGCAAAAATAACATCGTTTTATCTTTGATGTGGTAAATAATTAATATAAAAATTAATTAGATTAAATTTAAAACTAAATTTATTTAAAAGAAGAAGAAAAAGAAGAAGAAGAAGAAGAAGAAGAAGAAGAAGAAGGGGGGAACCGAAGGGAGGTGGCGAGGGCTCGAGAAGGGTCGATGACGAAGGGGGAGGGTCGGCAGCGGGGTCGCCGGCCCTTGGCCGATCGTGGGCAAGGGCCCGCGAGCACTCCCTCGCTTCCTCCCCACCGTCACCGGCCCTTCTCGACGGTGGCGAGGGCTCGGTCCTTAGCCGCCTCCCTTTGCCCCCCCCCCCTGCCCCTTTTTTAAAAATTTTAAGTTTTTAATTTTTTTAATTTTTAAATAAATTTAGTTTTAAATTTAATATAATTAATTTTTATATTAATTATTTACCACGTAGACACAAAACAACGTTGTTTTGCATTTTTTAGCAACGTCGCGTGCAAAACGACGCCGTTTTGCACTCACCTCGCCGGAAAATCGTCACGTCGGTAATTTTGCCGGATTTTGGCCAAATTGGCACTTAAGTGATTTATTTTGTTCCGATTTTGACACTTAAGTGTCCTCCCATGCCAAGTTTTGACACTTAGGCTATACTTTTACCTAAAAGAATTCATCATAATTTTTATCCTGAGTACTAAACTAACCAATACGTGTATACTTTGTAATCCTCGATTCCTTAAAACATGAGGCGCCGAGTCTAAATCACTGGGAGGATGGAAGTACTTTTCTCTACCACCTATTTGATGTAAATCCTCTCATTAGACCAGAATCAGTCCAGCGATATTATTTTAGCAAGAAAAGAGCGAAAAAGTGCCAATCGGTGAATATAAATGGACAGAATGGTACCAAAAAGTAGGGGTGTGTAACTGGATCAGGTATACCCGAGAACCGAATCGGCCCACCTAGAAAACAGGGTCAAGAACTGGTTCCCATTGAAACCGGTCAGAAAATCGGTTCCCAAAATTCAAAACCAGTTTAAACCGGTCCGGGAACCGGGTCCAATTGATTACCCACCCAGGAACTGGTTCTCGGACCGGTTTTGGAACCGGTTTTGTAAGTATAGGTCTAAAACCCTATTTTTTCCCCTTATTTCTATTTTTATTCCCATAATCATACGTCGTTTTTCATCTTGGCTCTCTCAAACACGCATGGCACTCCTCCTTTGTTGTTCCTCTTCTTCACTTGCTTCCCTTCCTTATCGGCTCCCTCTTGCACTGTTTGACGAACAGACGGTGTTCGTCGCCGCCAAATTCTTGTGTATCACGTGGATTGACTCACCTAATTTCTCTTTTATATAAGGATTTATGCTTACATAAATGAATAGCTTCATGTAGTAGTTGTGGGAATAAGACTAATATTAGACCCATGTTTGTTGCTAATTATTTGCCTTATGATTTTATTTATTATAATTAGCCATGTGGATCCTTAATTTTTTGTTTAGTCAAAATGTTTATGTATTTATTTATTATAAGTTCTTAATGTTTCGATACAAATTAGGAGGATTACATTATTTTCTCGCGTATTAATATAAAATTCAAAGTTGTATAGGATATTGGGAGATTGCAAAATAGGTTTCAATGGAAACAGGGTTGACCCTGGAACCGAATTGAAAAAACATAGTGGGTCGGGTACCGGGTCCAATACAAATAGGGTCGGGTATAGGATAAAAAAAAATGGAATTGGTTATAAAATGGTTAGGTTAAGGGTGCAATTCTAGACCCTACCCATCTTGGACCCAATCACCCCTGCCCAAAAGGTGATGGGAAAATTTCAAAGTTCCATTACGTGGCAGAACTTTGCATGCTGGGCTCCAAGAGATTGCCAAATCTTTGCTCCATGGGTGATAATCTCTAATTGGAGCTTGAAGTGGACATGACTTTTCAAACAATACCAAGATAATGCACCGCCAGGCAACCAAATTTCATTGGCTCTTAAACCTAACATTGCGCTAATCACGCTCTAAATAAAATAACTTATGGACAGAAAAGCCTCGAAACTTTATATCAAACCATCGGCGCACGCAATTTGCTCGTAGAAGTGATGGAAACGACACTACGCGATGCCCCTATTGGACTTGAACATCAGCCGCATTATGTCTATCCTTTAGCTTTGAATACGGAGAGTCTGTGGTTTCTGACGCTTTAGATACCAATCATACAATTAGTTTAAAACCTAGAGCTCGAAATGCTCCCGGCGGCTGTTCGCTTGCTGAGATCACAAAGTGCTCCACTATCTTATCGTAACCCTAAAAATGGTACGTGACCAAGGTTTAGTGACTGCAACACTTCCTTTCCCTAGTAGCCATAAACAAATCTAAAATACATGGAAAGGACAAAAGCAGGGCAAATGGAGATGGGCCCGTCTAGGTCCTCTTCTTTCGCAGTGCCTTGAAATGAGTGAGCACACAGATGTGCAAAATGCATCGATTCAGACAGATGTCATTTCGAGAGCGACTGTTCCTCAATGGGGGCTTGTACCCGTCTTGTTATGTTCTTTTTCTTGTGACGTGGAAATGCATTAGTAGTTTTATACTTTGTGACGGGCACTGCTTGAATTTTACCTTTTGTGGTTAGTGTGAGATTAGACAAAGTGTTGATGCTCACGGTGAAAGGGCCTTCTTCTGGTTCGTTGCGGAGTTGGGTCCCTCGAGAGATTTGGATTTCAATTCCTGATCTTGTTGTGTTTGGGAATAACCCCAAACTTGGATGTGAACTCCTTGTTGAATCTGATTTCTTTATAAAAATGCGGGATTGCATTACCTAACAAAATCTATTACTAGGATTCCACGACCGTCCAATTTGAATTGGGGGTTGTTGTCACCTGGCGAGGGCTCTTGGCCACAATGATCAACTATTAAAATATTTAAATATTAAATCATATTTTCATTTAATAGTTTAGGCTTTTAGAACGATTGGTAGTGGTATTACTAAAATCTTTCATTATATCAGAGTTGAAAGTCTGAGTTCAAATCTTTTTAGGTCGCATTTGCCTTTCCAATTATATATTTTCACGCTTAGACTCCGTTCGTTTCATGGAAAACATTTTTTGAATTTTTCGATGTTCATATTAAGGAAAATGGATTATTTGAGGAAAGTTTTTTCCTTGAAGGGAAAAAATATATTCTAAAATAGGAGAAAATATTTTTCATTTTTGAAAAGTGGAGAATATTTTCCTCATTTACTCTTTCTAATCTCACATCCCTACAAGCCCCAACTTCTTTCTCTTTTTTTCAAAAAAAAAAAAATTATTTTTTTTTTTTTTTCCTTTTCTTTTTCTTTTCTTTATTTTCCTCTTCTTCTTTCTTGGTTGACCACCGGCCTTTTCACTTGCTCTCTCTTATCTTATATCCTTACAAGCCCCCACTTCTTTCTCCTTTCTAAAAATTTGATTTGATTTTTATTTTTATTCTTATTTTCTTACTTTCTTTTCTTTTTTGTTTTCCTCTTCTTCTTTCTCTGGTGGCCAGCCTTTCACATGCTCTCTTTTATGTCACATCCCTACAAGCCCTCACTTCTCTCTTTTTTAATTGTTTTCTTTTTTAAAAATTCGAATTATTTTTTTTATTTTTTTTTCTTTGTTTTCCTCTTCTTCTTTCTTGGCCGGTTGCCCACTTCCTCGCATGCTCTCTCTTATCTCACATCCCTACAGGCCCCTACTTCTTTTAATTGTTTTCTTTTTTTAAAAAAATCGATTTTATTTTATTTTTTCTTTTAATTTTTATTTTTATATTTTTCCATTTTTAATTTTTCTTTTCTTTGTTTTCCTCTTCTTCTTTCTCGACTAGTCGTTGACCTCCTCACATGCTCTCTCTCATCTCATATCCCTAAGCCCCGACTTCTTTCTTTTTTCTTTTTACTTTTCTTTTCTTTTTTTCTTTGTCTTTTCTTTGTTTTCCTCTTCTTCTTTCTTGGCCAATTAGTGGCCATGATGACGGCTGGTGATCGTCAATAGGCAAGGCTTGAGGCTGGCGAGCTTGGAGCTGGCCAATCTGGAGAGGTCAAAGACCGACGAGCTCCAACCTATGGCTCATCGATCTAGTAACCCTTGAGCTTGCTGGCCTTGGGCCTCACTAGATCAGTGAGCTAGAGGCCCTTGCTTGCCGATTGGGTGAGCCTCAAGCTCGATGCTTGCACTTATCGATCTAGTGAGCTACGAGCTTAGGCAAGCCTCATACTAGTTAATGAGCTTGAGGCTCGCCTATGGCTGATCGCCGTGGTGGCGACCAGTGAAGAAAAAGAGGAAGACAAAGAAAAGAAAAAGTAGAAATAATTCCATAATCTATTTTTAAAAATAAAAAATAATTAAGAATATATTTTTAAAAATTAAATAATGAAAAATCAATTTTAAAAAATAAAATAATAATAAAATTATTGAAAAAGAGTGTACGGAGGAAAATATTTTCCTTGTCAAATAGTGAAAAATATTTTTCACTTCATTTTCGGGTTTCACTGAACACCAAAATATAAATATATTTTCCAAAAAAATGGCTACTTGGAAAATATTTTCAAAAAATGCCATATTTTTTGCAAAATGAACAAAGCCTTGGTACTAGTCAAAAGACCAGACTAAGAGTGAGGGGGAGTGTTAGAATTTTTAAATATTAAATCACGCATCCATCTAACAATTTAAGCTTTTAGAACAATTGGTAATAGTCCAATCAATTAGTTCAAGAGTTCTTCGATTTAATTTTGTTCTCTCATTTCCTCAGTAAAGAAAAAGCAACAAAAAAACTTAATAAAAGTGGATGAAAAAAGAGTAGAACACATCTCAACCATCCAATGTGAGCGATCATGACGTGTCCTCACGAGAAAAATGCCTACCATATCTTTAATCATCGAAACAATTGAAAGGAGTATTAGTCCATGGAATTTAACTGCTTGGATTCCTTGCCAATGGAACCAGACAAGAATGCCGAACATCCATCATCTACGATACGTACACCGTCTTTATTTGGTCATGTAGTTGGCATAAGACACGATCATTCATCGACATCGAAGATGATACGTAGCTAATACGATATGCTTATTACATAAATAAGTCAAAGCAGCATGCGAATGTAAAATTTGCCCTCTCCCTTTGTCGAAAATATATATCTAGACATATAATATTAAAATATCGAGAAAGTAGATTTTATTATGTCCGAAAAGTCAATGCATCGAAAGAATAGAAGAGGTGTTTCGAAATCGGAGATCAATGTAATGAAATCATGTAGTATGCGGTATCTCATTGGCTTGAGTAGGTCTTCACTTCTTTTTCTATTTAAGAGAAGATAAAACTATGTACCCCATTAGAACCAAAACCGGCCACATACATGACCCCTTATCATAACTAAGGTCAAAGGCATAAGCGCAAATCCTTATTGGTTTGGTTTACATATTAAGTAGGTAGAGAATCATCACTTGCTAGGGTTTTTTATTCGGAATGACGGACACAGTGTAATGTGTCAATACTAAGACTCTTATGTTTCGCGAAAAAAAAAAAAAAAATTTTGAAAAAAATTTCCAAAAAAAAAAAAAAAAGATCTCTTATATTGCTACACATAATTAGCCAATGAAAAATATTTTCACATCAATAGGAATTTTATTTAAACATTTTCAAGTTTCATTTTTTTGTAAACAATACAAATTATTATATTTATGAAAATATTTTCTCTTGGCCACAAACCAGAGGAGCATTTCCAACAGTTGTTTGTATGGCATGAGGATTGATGCGCCCAAAGAATGCTAAACAGAATTTGTCCGTGCGATATGCATCCCATGCGATGTTTAAGTTCTGTATCTAGCAAATTCAAAGCAAAGCAATTGGCTAATAGCGGGTTTTTTTGCCGACCAAATATTTTCCTTACCTCTATTTGCCTAGTTCCGTCATTCTGTATACTTGTGATAACTCGATGTGATGGCTGCCGCCTCTCGAAATATGAAAAACTCTAAATTTGATATTCAAAAGATGTCGCACGTCAGGACCGCACCATAGCCTATTTCATCATTTCCGTCACCAATTTCTTTACTCTTTGGGTCAACCTAATGATCAAGCAAGATGAGTGTTATTGAATACCAGCCACTTATATATAAACTCATTCTGTCCCATCTACAGCTCATTGTCAACCGGGCAAAACCCTAAGTAAGAAATGCCTACTCTACGTTTACTCCAACCTTGCTCCAGCCTTTTCGAGAGCGGTCATCTTGCACGCATCTGCACTTATCATTATCATAATCCAACTGTAAACACGTTTTCACGATATAATGAAAAGGCTCCGAATTCGACACGGCAAAGCACATTGCGTAATGTCGATGTACCGGCATTAAAAAAAAAAAAAACGTCGATGTACCGGTGCCACGCGCCATCAAGTGGCTTTAATTTTCTAAGAGATGCGTTTCATTTTAACATCACTCGGTAATTAATAAAAATAGACTTAATGATTGGCGGTACAATCATATGAGATCACTAGATTAACAATATTTTTTTTCCCCATGCGTCTCTTACCGGGGGGGCATCGATCCTATTCCAACTCGAGAACCAGACCGGATCGGACTGACGAACAGCTAAAATTTCTTAATCTTTTCTTTTTTATGTTTTGTTTTGAAGTAAAGCTAATTAGTAAGTTATTTATTTTTAATGTTGGGAAACTCCTATTAAGGGTGAGCATGGTTCCAGGTTAAAACTTGGAACTTGAGAACCAGACCGATGGGAACATCTAGGTTCTAGGTTCCAAGGTATGCATGATAAGTTCCAAATTCCAAAAAATGATGAACTTGTTTCAACGGGTTGGTTCTAAATTATTAGTTGGAAGAACCTAGAACCTAGAACTTGGAACCTGTAATATAGAATACGAAAAGTTTTAATATTTTTTTTTGTCCATATCTTCGTGCGATCATTCGATATTCTATACCATTCAATGATGAGTGTATAATTTAAAAGCATTAGTCTGAATTTCCATTTTATGGCTAATATTTTTACTTTATTAACGTTCATATTTTTCGTGTGTCTAAATATAAGTTATAGTTAGTGAATTGTAATCGTTCAAATAATAATATAGGTGAAACTTATGTAGATCCTGAAACTGACCTTGGAAGGTGTGATAGAGTAGGTTCCAAGTTTTAGGGTATGCAAGATAGGTTCCGCATTTTTATTTTTATTTTTGTCGGTTCCAAGTTTTCTCCCTTCCATCTTGGAAGAGTGGCCATTAGGGCAAATCCCATGGTTAAGATAGGTTCTAGATTAAAAAAAAAAAAAATGAGAAACTTCTTCAAACGGATAGATTTCAAATTTTAGGTGGAACATGTATGGAATCTGAAACTGCTCACCCCTACTTTTATTTAGTTGAATTCCTTGCCAAAAATTCATTTTCCTCTGTTGATAGCTTTGTTCGTTTTGTATTTTCTTTTATGAATGACAAGCTTATTTATTATTGTTGCGTTCAATTTCATTTTATTTAACTAAAAAGAAAAAGAATCTGTTGCATCTTGGAACCGACCATGAAATCGATCTTAGAACCTATGATAAGATAGGTTCTAAGTTCCAAGTTTTGACGAGTACGTTTCAAATTTCAACAATGAAGAACCTGTATTTGAGGATAAGTTTCAGATTTCAGGTCAAATCTATAAGAAACCTAGAACCACTCATCGCTAACTCCCATCCATAAAAAAAAAATAAAAGAAAAAAAAAAAATAATAATAATAGAAGAAATAAAAAAATACGGTTTCGGAAACAACTTTGGAAGTCGGTCTAGTTTCTAGCCCTGCAAATTGGAAACCCGCCTTGCTCGGTTTATTCGAGATTCTGAGTAAAAATCGAGCCATCTTAAAATCAATTATCCCTGATCTCTTACATTAAATTGCCCCCGTACACGTTGGCCTTGTATGGTAAAAACTACCAGATAAATAACTCTCACGCTTACGTCAGCAGTGGACGGGATAGCTGCTTCTTCTGCGTGCATATCTATATATATAACCGCCCGCAGCAACACCCGCAGCGTCATCCACCTCCACGTCCCCAACAGTTTCCAGGCTTGCTGCGTCCCGAGCTGGCGTCCCGAGCTGGCGTCCCGAGATTTTCTCCCGCCTCGTTTTCCCTCTCATTTTCCCGAGAAAGTTCCTGCTACTCCTCCTCCACCACTAATCCCAAAGCCTTTGCGCGGGAAGGAGAACGACCGAGCAGAGAGATTGCATGAAAGGGGCTGCTGCGCTCGCATGGCCATCGTCTCGTGAAGATTTGACGTCACTTGCCTCCCCGCTTTTCCCCGTGATTCTCGCTCTCCCTCTCTATCTCTTTCGAGAAAGTTACGTGTACAGACGTGTCGCCAAAGGTAAAGATACATAGCATCCCACAACCTTCCCTCTCTGTCACATTCGATCTTCTTTTCTCGCTTTCATCGAAATTTTTGAAGAGGAAACGTCACGTCACGTCACGTCTCGTCTCGTCTGGCCTGGCCCTTTGCCACTTGCGAGCGATGTGCCTTATCTATCCACAACATCGAGGCTCTGTTTCCGCCATGGAATCCTCCTCACGTCCTCAGTGCTCTTTCTGTGTTCTCGCCTCCTTCGTTGCAGATAGGAGCGGCGATCCGGGTGCAGGATCGGGAGCGTCGCGGCGGATGCGATCCGTTCCTCCTCTCGATCCGAAGGGACCGAGCCGGCGTCCGGATTCCGCGCGGCTGAGATCGGAGAGGAAACAAGCGGGCGAGAGAGGAGATGGCGCGCGGGAGAGGAGGAGGAGGATCGGAGGAGGAGGAGGTGGACGAGCGGGAGTACGAGGTCGGGGACGTGAGGGATCGGATTAAGTCATCGAGAGGTAGCCAGTTCGACCTCCTGACCAACGAGCTGGGGCTCGGCGCCGCCGCTCGCCGGAAGTTCAGTCGCGAGACCGTCATCAGCGGCCTCAGGGACCTCTCCACAGGCCTCGTCATCCACCCCGACAACAGGTCACGATCTCTCTCTCTCTCTCTCTCTCTCTTCATCATGGAGGTCTGCGCATGGCGACGCTTGGCTTGATATTTTTAGAGATCGGTGATGAAACGGATGCTCGATCATTTGTCGTCTCGCGTTATCTCTCTCTCCTGTTCAAAATTCACGAAGCGCCGATTCGATTTTGATTTTGACGTGGCGTGGATAGAGGCGGGATTGATTTTGATTGCTTGGTTATTAAGAATTGATTTCGTCCTTTCTCGGTAAACAACTGGACGCGTGCCCGTCGTCCGCCGTACACGTGGCGGGTGCTTAGTAGGCCTCGAGCGCGTCATGCCATGCTCGCCTCACACTTGGCTCCGGCTCCAATCCAATCGGACGGCCAACAGTTGGCCAATCCCCAACTCTGTTCCGGTCCCCTCAAAAAATTTGAGAGGGGATGCCGAGTGTCCTCGCCGACGTCGTTCATCAATTTCAAACCCACCATGACAGTCAACTTCATATACAAAAGAAAATACTCCTTTTCCTCTGTTCCGTCCCACTCTAGCCCTTAATTCAATCTCAGATTTTTATTTCGCCTCTTTACCATACGTGGACAAACTCCGTGACTGAAACGTCTCCATCTACTCCTTCACCTCTCCCTTCTCTGACCCTAGTTATCAAAGAACATTTATAAGTCATATTTTCGAAAAATATAAATAGAAATGACTCGAAACGGCTCCAACATAAATAGGTGATTGAGTCTTCGTCCGTTAAACTAAGTGTAACAATTTCAAATCCACTATGATAGTCAACTTTCCAAACAAAAACAAAAAAAAAAAAACTTTTTTTCATCCGTCTTAATCTAATCCTTAATTCAATTTCGAATTTTTATTTTGCCTCTTTATTAAGTGTGGACGGACTTCATAATTGAAATTAAATGTCTCCATCCAGTCTTCTACCTCCCCTTCGTCAGTGACTAATGAATATTTTTAAGTCATATTCATTACGGTTTGAAAGGACTCGAAACGGTTCCCAATATAAATATGTGATCGAGTCCTCGTTGATAAAACTAGTGTAAGTGTAACCAACGTTTATTGCTGATCTGATAACTTTTAGATATATTTTCCGACGTTGGTGTCTGTGAGTACCCCATTTTCGAAGCAGATGATTAGGCAGACGCGGGATTTTCTTTTTTTAAACGATAAGTTGTCAGGGCAGGTGATGATCACATCACATAGTCTTGCTGATTGGTGACTTGCCCGCTTGGTACGGCGATTCTTTGCTTGGCTGTCCTCGTTTCCGTGAAGTCACTATGTTCCTGCTTGACGACAACAACTGCATCCACGACCGCTCGATCTCGCGGTTCTCCTTTGTTTCTTTCTCTCCCTCTCCTGATCAAGAAAGGGACGGTTTTCGTAGTTTCACATTGGTCTGCACGTGCTTCCGCATGTGATCTTCTGTCAGAACATCAAGGGCCCCTGAAATGATATCCTAAGAGAATCCAAATCTATTTTGGATTGACTTTCTATTTAGTTTAAATTTTGCAACTCACGCATTTATTCTTTGATAACATTAAAATATTCACATGTAGATTCATAGATTCATAAACAATTTTTTCATAATTTTCTGAAAATTGAATGATATATTAAATTCTGACAAAAGGCCAAAAAGCCAAAGAGTACTTTTTATCCTTGTTTAAGTCCCAAATTAACTGGCCTAAGAAGCCAAAGACAAGGGAATCACTCATGAGCTACAAAATATTTATTTACAAGATGTGATGACATCACTGCTTTGTTAGCGGCGATATTCTCTATGTAGAGTTGTTCCTATAACATTGGTTGTATGCCAAAGAGGTTGCCTAGCTAGTCTAAATAATTAACGGAACTCTTTGCCACTAAATTTTGATAATTTTTTATATGTTTTTCGATCAACTTCTTCAGTTAAAGTGGGTATGTTACTGGTGGATCAAAAGTCGATTTTAGGAGAAGCAGGTTTTAGAGAAACTGACTTGAAATCTGCTTTGTAAGATCGATTCTATTTACCTGTATTTGTAGATTGTAATTACAAATAGGACATGAATTTTAAGGTTTATCTTATTCTTAAAGGAGCCATTAATTTTTAAGTTACTTCTAAATGTAAAACCATCGTGAACAACAAGACTTGATCAAACATTTTAACATCTATTGTGAAATGTTAAATAGGTAGACATTTATCACTTCTTTAAAGATTTAATAGGCTTTGATTTAATAATACAATTCAGATATAAGACTTTCAAAGCAAAAATTCAATATGATTTGTTCAATTTCTATACTCGCCAAGAAAACATTTACGCAAGATTTATCAACACATGATTCTTTAAACTTGTGGTGAAAAAGGAAAACTATTTTGGCTAGGGTAAAGTCCATGATGGAGTAAATGGAGCACTGCTAATATGGCAGTAAGCATGACATGTGGTTATGTTACAGTTTAACTGTCGTAAAAATGTTTTTTTTTTTTTTTAGATGTTCTGCCACTCTGCTTTTGTCCTTTCGTATCCTCTAAAACTGTACAATAAGAGGCGCTTTATCACTTCTATAGATACTTCCTCCTCCATTTGTATTATCTTCTTTCTTTAAAATCGGTTTCTCCTCCTTATCATGTATTAGTATACTGTGAATACTGTGAAAGATTTTGTGGCTTCAAGTTTTTTTCCTCTAGATTATCCAGGGAGAATGTAACATTTTGGCATTGCGAAGATATTTCGCATCATCACGAGTGGGTATTAATGGGGCCGTGCTTTGGTCGGATTAGAGAGCTGAAATAAAATGTATGAGATTATCAATACAACGCTTGCAATTTGGACACTTTGGTTGTCTACCATTGAGTTTTCAAGTCAATGACAAATCGAAGCTCAAACGATTACAAGCTTGTAGGTTCTAAATAGAGTAACACTTGTACCTTAATGCCCTTTTTTGCATTTTATTGATCTCATCAATAGTCCGCAAGTTTACCGGATGGTCTGCGCAGTGTTGGGTATAGTAGCAATGCTAGAGAAAAAAGAATAATCATATCCTTACGGCAATTAGTAGAAATAAGCTATATCAGCCCCTCTGGTTGGGTTATCTACGTGTATTTGCCTTAAATCATGTTGGTATATTAACAGGAACATAGCTTGTTCTTTTGGCAACTGAGAGACGGTTTTTTTTTTTTTTTTTTTTTTTGGGTGCATTTTTACCCTTTTCTGATAATCGTTTTCCAGACAATGAGAATTTCTTAAGCTTTTGAACTTTTACTTTTTATTAGTCACCGCATGTGGACACAAGTGATCAATCAGCTTTCTTCTGTGCATGAATGAGGCCTTCCAATTTCCTAGCTATGTATTTATGCATTGAAGTTGAATTGCGAGACACAATGCAGGTATTATCGGGCTTGGAAAAAATTCATACTTCTGTGGGCTCTCTACTCATCCTTCTTCACACCATTGGAGTTTGGCTTCTTCAGGGGATTGCCAGAGAACCTCTCTATATTAGACATTATTGGACAGGTCGCTTTTCTATTTGACATTGTTTTGCAGTTCTTGCTTGCTTACAGAGACACACAGACCTATCGAATGGTCTACAAGCGCACTCCTATTGCTCTACGGTCAGTTCTCTATCTGTTGTCTACTTTTTTACACGCACTAGGATGATTGCCATGTGATAATTAGGTACAATTTGCGAGTGGACTTCCTCACAACTTATAGAGCTACGTAATTTATCTACACACAACATTACTGGTTAAGTTCAATCTTAAGATATAAGCAATCAAAAGGAGATGACTTAAGACCATAAGAATTCCAATACCTGCAAGCACTTGCAGAACTGAAAATAGAAATGAATAGAGCTTAATTTAATCACAAGGGAAAATTTTCAGCGTTATCGTAAGTTAAAAAATTACAAATGACCGATTATTACTAGTTCAAAGCTTATTGAAGGTTGGGCAATTTTTGTTGGGTAAGCATAAGATTTCGTCATCTATTAGGTGTAAGTAAATTACTCTTCTGTCCTTTGGCTTTCTTGTAGGTACTTGAAATCTAGTTTCATTGTGGACTTTCTTGGTTGCTTGCCTTGGGATATCATATATAAGGTAATCCCTCGCTTTGAAGTTATCTTCAGCCATTCAGGGCGATACTATACCCAAAGTATTTTCTTCTACGGGTGGTATCTTCTATGCATGAATAATATAGTTGGGAGTGGGATTTTCTGCTTGACTTCATAAGCTGCAGCATATTGTCACGGGGCACCAAATAGTTGAATTTCTCCTTTGACCATTAGAATGCACTTTACCACTTTTCAACTTTGAAGAACACTGTAACTGTCTTGTTATTAGATGATCTCCTTCTATGGTACTACGAGTGCTCTAACTAAAGATACTACTAAAGAGATGCAGTGTCATACAGCCATAAGGGGATTCACGTCTGACCATGCAATATTGCTGTTGAGTGACTCTGGTTGCTAGTTCCATATTCTCAGGTTATAGTTAGTTACGAATTCGTGCTGGTGAAATTAGTTTGGAGAATTTCTCAGTATAAAATAGGAAATTATCAGACTTTTCATTTTCTTTTCACCTGGAGAAAGATAAGCGGCAACAATGATTTCTCACCAGAAAAATGATTCATTCATTCTCTATGTAGAGCTTTGTGTGATCAAGTTGCAAGATTTGTTTCTGACAGGTTGGTGGAAAGAAAGAAGAAGTCAGATACCTTCTATGGATTAGGTTGAGCCGAGTGCGCAAAGTCACAGAATTTTTCCACCATATAGAGAAGGACATACGGATTAACTACATGTTTACAAGGATCGCGAAACTTATCGTTGTGGAACTTTACTGCACACACACGGCTGCCTGCATTTTTTACTATCTAGCAACTACACTGCATTCTTCTGAAGAGGGTTACACTTGGATTGGAAGCTTGAAGTTGGGTGATTACAGTTATTCAAGCTTCAGAGAGATTGATTTCTGGAAGCGGTACTTAACATCCTTATATTTTGCCATTGTTACCATGGCCACAGTTGGTAAGTCGTGCTTCTGACTTCAGTTCTTTGTGCAAGGTCTAAGTCAAGACTCTCTTGATGCGCTTGTTATTTGATTATGTCTTCCTTTTACGCTTAGTGGCTTATGCAGCTCTAAGAAAATGATGAAATGGCCAGAGTCGCCTGAAATAAGTAAAATGGGCTGCTGCCAGTAAATTTATCGTGGGGAATTTATTCCCTACGACAGTTTTTTTAGGTCTAATCGATACTATAGTTGACAGCTCTGACTTATTTAGTCTGGTCAAACATATGAACAATGAGTCTGCATGATAAAAACGATAGCATTTGTGTGTTCCGTGCGGGTAAGGGAATGCAGAATAATATGATGCTTCTTCCTTTTTTTCCAAGAATATTGGCTCAGAGGGCAAGATTATTAGGTTCTTTCCTTGAAATAAAAATATGCTAGATATAGAAGCACAATGTTAATAACTATAGCTTAATGGGCAATGATAGCGAAAGCTAATTCGCTAAGTGGTCAATCTTTTTGTCAACAATGGAAGATCGAGTATTAGTTTGTTGAGGAGTTTTGCTCCCAAGGTACCTTCGCCTTGCGAAAGGATTAGCGTCACACAATTGTAACACTGTAAGTGAGATGAAATGAAGAGGGCACTAGAGGAGGAGCGAACAATTCTAGTAGACTCGAATGCAGGAAGCAGGTGAGGGATGCCAAGTTAGTTAGAATCAATGGAAGTCAAGAGAAGTCGATAGAAATCTGTTGTGGGAACTTCTTAATAGTTCGACCACCGAAGTCCCTAAGTTCGGAAATACCGAAATGGAGGAGTCCAACAGTCTAGAAGAAATAAAGAGCCAGCGGCCAAAACTCCAATAGTCAGTTTCATTCTATATCTACATGTGTCAAAACCCTACCAATTGACAGCGGCCGAAGATGGTTAGCGGACAGGATCGTGCCATGTGGTAATTTGGGTGTAGGCAATCGGCAGTAAACACGCTGCTGCATGTCAGGGAGAAATGGTTAAATTCAGTTTCATTGTATATCTACACGGGTCAAAACCCTACCGATTGACAGCGGCCGACACCCTGTCAATTAGATTAGGGTTAGGGAATAGGTCAAGTCATCTTTAATGAGCATCACTCCTAACCCACCAAGTCAAAACTTTATAAAACTTCTCAACTGGACGGGAATGATCCAGGATTCCGCCACCAATATTAAGTCATTCCTGCAACGAGCCATGCTAACGCGAAGTAAACCTGTAAAAAATGCCTGAAAATGGCATTTGTTAGCAAATTCAGGAAATCATATTAAATGAATAATGATTTATTCAATAAAAACAAAGGACCTATTTACACATCTATATAGCTGAGCTTTAAAACAGTGTAAAAGTTATGAAAAGCTCTAGGAATCATTAGCTCATTATTTCTTCAAATTATATCTTCTCCGAAATGCTGCTTTTGGAAAAAAAATCCGTCATCATTGGGCAATCCATTGTAGAAGGAAATTGATCAATTATATACATTGTTTCATCCCATTGGCTCGGTGTCCATCTTTTCTTTATTTTTTTTCTGGCAAGCCTTTGCTTGAATAGCTATTTGATCGTTCTTTAACTTGCATTATCATTAAAATTCTTTAATTAGCCTAAAATGATTGATATTCGGATATCAGCTGTGGATGTGATCCTCAACAGGGGATCTGAATTTGGCATGGCATTACTGTTTTTGCATTCATCCACTAAGATCCTTGATTTCTTACATGTTTCACAAGGTAGCTGATGAGTGTACTTTTCCTGCAACAGGCTATGGAGACATACATGCTGTCAATTTGAGGGAAATGATATTTGTAATGGTTTATGTGTCATTTGACATGATTCTTGGTGCCTACCTGATTGGTAACATGACAGCTTTGATTGTGAAAGGATCAAAAACTGAGAAATTCAGGGATAAAATGACAGACCTCATAAAGTACATGAACCGGAACAAACTTGGAAGGGATATTCGTGATCAGATCAAAGGCCATGTACGTTTGCAGTATGAGAGTAGCTACACCGAAGCTTCTGTTATTCAGGATATCCCAATCTCCATCCGTGCGAAGGTAATACGCAGCTAATGATTATTACCTGTCAGAGCATCCTTAATTTCTCTCTGTCTGAAATTTTTGCCGTTTCAGTTGCAACATGCTGACATGCTTCTTTATTCAGTATCTTACGAGTACTTGGGAGCTGTCATTTACTTTAATGGCCTCTTATCAGGGAAATATGGATTATTGTATGCTTCACTAATCAAAAGCATTTCTGACTCCATCATGGTGATATTAGCATGCTGATTATCTTCTCCTATGTACAATATACAGTATGCCGAATTGCTTCAAAAATTTAGGATTAGCTTATGATTTGATATTTACACAACAATAGGGAGTTCAGCATTACCGAAGAAAGATGTTTTTCTCATGCTATGGTTACCAGATATCTTGAAGAGCTATTTTCTCATTCCCTGCAGATCTCTCAAACATTGTATATGCCATACATAGAGAAGGTCGCTCTTTTCACGGGATGCTCATCTGAGTTCATTAACCAAGTTGTGAGTTCCTTTTTGATTATATGCTGCACATGTTCGATTGACAGAAGGTGAATAAAACAGAATCACTCCAAGTCATTGTAGAAAAATTCGGTATAATTTTGTCTCCAGCCTTTGATATGATAAACAACCAAGAAATACAATTCACAATTCTTTGCCTTCCCTTTAGACATAATTTTATTAGTAGATAGTTAAGCTGCATAGTCAGACAAGTAACGTAATATCTAGTTGCACAGACGTATAAGTGTTCAAAGAGATGCTAATGACTAGAGGATTTGGAATCCTCTTGGCGTTCAGCATTTTTATGACCATTGGAGTTTGGGTACCGAAAGGACTTGGTATTGGTGTGGAAGGATTCATTATCAATTGCAAGCTAGAAGGGTGGCAGAATAAAAGATCATGGCACTGAATATCGCTGTTGGGAAATGGTCAAAGTGAGAACTCATAGTGTTTAAAAGACGACTTTCAGCTGACTAAATGTGTAGTCATTATTATGTCTCTTTTGCAGGTAACTAAGCTCCATGAAGAATTTTTTCTCCCAGGAGAAGTGATAATGGAGCAAGGAAACGTCGTGGATCAGCTTTACTTTGTTTGTCATGGTCTGCTGGTATGGTTTTGTGACCTCTGGCTTCTTTAACATTTATCATTTGTATCTCTCTTTCTGAGCAATAATTCTCTTTTTTCCACTATTAAATGTCGTTGTTACATCTCTTCATCTTGTAACTTTTCCTTTGATTGTCCAAACTTTTTCATTCCCTTGCACTCTTTGGGTTGCTGCATTGTTGGTCCTGACAAAATCAAATATCTGGGCCTTTAGGTTTTACGTTTTTCAAATTCAATGCACTTATGATTTTCCCTTGCTTGCATCCAACGAGAAGACATCTCCAGATTACATTGATAATCAACAGTAGCTTACATGGTTCACTACGACCTTGCCATTACTTAAATTGTTTTTAGTCCCAGTGATGATATCTCATTTACCATAAACGTCCATGTTCTTGTTCAGTTGGCTGGATGGGAACATTATGATATTAGATACAGCTTATGATTTGGTAAGATGAACTTCTACAGGAGGAGGTTGGCATAGGAGAGGATGGATCTGAAGAAACTGTTTCACTTTTACAGCCTGACAGCTCATTTGGACAAGAATCCATTCTTTGCAACTTTCCTCAGCCTTATACGGTCCGAGTTTGTGAACTGTGTCGGCTTCTGCGGATTGATAAACAGTCTCTGTCGAATATCCTTGAGATTTATTTCCATGACGGGAGAAAGATTTTAAACAACCTTTTAGAGGTAATATAATTGTGTTTGAAAGAAAAAAATGTGTTTGCTCCTGTTGCTCCACATGTGAAATCCATATTTGAAATATCACATAAGTAGAAGATTCTCAAAGTCTTCAGATGCTCTGTGATTCGCATTACGACAGTCATATAGAAATTTTTCGCTGTATATGCTTGCAGTTAAGGGAATCTAATCTCCGACTCAAGCAATTGGGGTCGGACATCACATTTCATATTGGAAAGCAAGAAGCAGAACTTGCTTTGAGGGTAAATAGTGCAGCCTTTCATGGAGACCTCCATCAGCTAAAAAGTTTAGTCAGAGCGGGGGCTGATCTCAACAAGAAAGATTATGATGGAAGGTCACCCCTGGTATGAATTGAGCTTTTGAATTACTCCTCTTTTATTTTTATATTTTTTTAGCTAGATGTCCTTATCAAGTGGTGGGAACCAAATCACAAAGAGGATATACTTTTAATCTGCTTGTGTTATCAGTGTGGTCTTGTGAAGGTGCTCCTGATGTTTCGATGCAAGTGTCTTTAAGGTCAAGGAAAGGAGGATTTTGGTGAAATTATTAGGAATAAGTCATTATCGACTATTCTGTCAAATTGTGTGCAGAAATTGACATTTGAACATCCACTGCGTTTTTTCCCACTTGTCAATTTGTTAAATTTGGCAATCTTCACCTTCACACTTACCACAATACCTTAGTAACAAGGTTCAAGGGTTTTATACAGATACGTAATACCATTTTCATGGTAGCCAGGAAACCTCTTATATACCAATTTTAAGTTGTGAAGGCCACCTTTCAATGTGGAGACATTGTGTTTCCTAATTCTAAGTCATTTGGAACTTTGAAATGAGTCTTTCTGTTTTCAGCATCTTGCAGCAGCGAGAGGCTACGAGGATATTGTGTTTTTTCTTATTCAAGAGGGAGTAGATGTCGACACGAAAGGTTTATTTCCTCATTAAAGTGAACTGGCTCTTCTGTCCTCCTTCAACTGCATTGTATACCTTTTTCACACTAAAATTGCAAAGCTGATTTCATTGTAGATAATTTTGGGAACATGGCCCTTCTGGAAGCTATCAAGAATGGAAATGATCGAATTACCTCATTACTTGTTAAAGAAGGTGCATCTCTAAGGATAGATGATGCTGGTAGTTTTCTTTGTACAGCCGTGGCAAGGGGTGATTATGATATTCTTAGAAGGATTTTGGCTAATGGCATAGATCCTAACTCTAAAGATTATGACCACCGAACCCCACTTCATGTAGCTGCCTCAGAAGGGCTATATCTGATGGCAAAGCTGCTTCTAGAAGCAGGGGCTAGTGTTTTCTTGAAAGACAGGTATATTCGGACTTTCAGTGTCCATGTTCCTTGCACCGAATGATCAGATGCTTCAAACATCTTATAGAACTAATCTTGCATATTTCGGGGATCTCGCAAGTGCAATTATCAACTCTTTTGTTCATGCAGATGGGGAAACACACCGCTTGATGAATGTCGAAAATGTGGAAACAAAAATTTGATTAAGCTGCTGGAAGCTGCAAAATCCTCTGAACAGGACGGTTTTCGGGAAACCACAGGTACCTGCAAAACTTATCAGCAGTTGCTAGGATGTGTGTAAGATCCTAGGAAAGAAATGAAGAAATTTCATATAGACATGATTAGTGGGAAGCAATCAATTAGATTTAGAAAATGTCCACAATCGGTACCTGTACTTCATTGTGCTTATAATGCGCAGTCTGAGTTCATTACCTTGCCCGGTTCTTACTGTTACCTGGTTGAGCTTTAGACTGACGTGAACTCTTCACCTGTCGATCCTTTACAGATAAGCTGCATTCAAGAAAATGTACAGTTTATCCTTTTCATCCGTGGGATCCTCAGGAGCATAGAAGACATGGGATTGTGTTGTGGGTCCCTGACAATATCGAGGAGCTCATAAGAAATGCATCGGAGCAGTTAAATGTTCCCTCCACCAATTGTTTATTATCTGAAGATGCAGGTAAAGTTCTTGATACGGACATGATAAGTGAGGGCCAGAAGCTGTATTTGATTACCGAAACGCAGGAATAATTTTCACCAGCTATTATGTTGAGAAACTATAAACGTTGTTGTAACTATAATTTTGCATCATCCGCATGTGTTTGGGCGCACTCTTCATGAGTTTCTTGATGTTTGGTCGAGGGATTGAGTGATCAGGTGATCCACATTCCAATTCTGGTCACAACAGCTCGTGCGGTTCTCTCCTCTCTGGGTTTGATTCGGAAGACGTACTTCCACAAGCGTTAGCATGTGCTTTAAGGTCTCTGGAATCAGACCAGAACTGTAGCATGCTGCACTTTGATGTACATTCATTCATCCCAACGTATCATGCTTTCGGCAAAACACTTTTAGAGTGTTAAAAATGTGCATAGATGGTGTGATTCGGTCTCAAAACTTCCCGATTGAATGAATCATATCATCCCTTAACTTTTTAAAGAGATGCAATCAACATATTTTGGTTGATTAAGTTGGCTTTTTTGGTTAGAAATTGCTTGGCAAGTACTCTTATGCAATGAAGTGGACGATGGAACTTGTCTCGATGACTTATATTTAGTGGGTTGATTAGAAAAGAAAGGAAGAGAAACAATTTGATTGTAAAAATAAAAGTTGTTCATAAATACACAAAACCCTTTTTATCCCCCTGGAGGGATTTAGAATGTACATATGATTTTAACAAGCCCTCCTAATCTCTCCTAATTCGTCTTAATTCTTTCCATCCTTCTCTTCCCCTCCATCAGACAAATCAGATTGTTGTTTTTAGAATCCTTTCTCTTCTCCCTGATCCTCCTGCTAAACAAATGTGGAAGCCATATCACCATAGATGTCTGAACGAGCGACACATGCATGAAGTAGTCGACTTATATGCAATGTAATCCGGCCAAGTTGCTTCATAGACACAAGGTAGAAAGAACTATAGGACATTTCGAACTCTTCCCCTGGTGACATGCGCATCTAGGATTTATCGAGGAAGTCGTAACATCTTAGGTTGCGTTTGGCAATTAGGATAAAATTCGGGATTGGATAAAATTTATCCCATTCTGTGTTTAGTGTCTACTCAAGATAGGATAAATGAGGATATAAAGAGGATATGAATTGGATAAAATTATCTCATGGGAGAGGTGGGATAAATGTGGATTCTAAAATTCATAATAGAAGAGTTATTTTTCTTGAATGACAAACTTTTTAAATTAACAAAATTAAAATTATATCTCAATATAAATAATATTTGAATTCTAATATAAGAAATTCAAAATAACCAACAAAAAAAAAAAACAATTTAGCTATTTTAATTTAATCTTATTTTTATTTATATATTCGAATTCAATTATATTTTATAAAATAATTTCAATATGTAAATTTAAATATGTTTTTGTATTTATTATATATATTTTAGGCATTCTAGGTATATTAATATAATTTACTATTTAATAAAATTTTATTAAAGAATGATGGGAAGGGAAAAATAGAAAAAGAAATTAATTAATAAAAGAGAGAAAAATAAAATAAAAAGTAAATATGATGTGAATATTCATTATTATAATCATCAAATAGTATATAGAATATATCAAAATCTCATGAATTTTCATATTCTATTGTATCCAGTCCTATTCTAATTAAAAATCCATACCTAATTAAAAATCTGGACGGCCAAACGTAGCCTTAGCACGTTGGCGGCGGTGGCCGCCGCACGGCCAGACCAAGGGATTGGTGACTCACCAAATCCCACGAAGCCGACAGAAATTGGTGATTAGACTGCAAGAAGGGGCGTGATATTTGGCCTATATTATATGTGGAAAAGGGAAGGACCAACAACAGTACAAAAAATAATGGAGCTATCCTGGTGTTCATATGATTGCTCGGTTTCGGATTATAAAATAGACTCCAATTTTTTAATTTTCATAAAACTGCAGATAAGGATTACCTGATTTGCAACATTGGTATTATATGGATAAAAAAAATCATTATGGACATCCTAATATTCTTGCAGAATTTATAGCCGGACAATTAAAAAATATAATTTCGTTTCGCAAAGTAATAAACGATAGTTACTGAATTAATCGAACTTGCAGATATAGGAGGAACTCAAGTACAAATCGCAAGTCACATCAACGGAAAAGAAATTGTACATATCGATCAAAAAGGTAGGACTCTTCTACAAACCATTTGAGTTAAAATTGATTATTGTTTCTATGGAGTCTGAAACGATTTATGGAGTACTAAACATGGATACACGGGAATAAGAATACTTTCCTTATCTTTATTCTTTATACTATATTCATTGATAAATAAAATAAAATAAAAAGGCGAAACTTTTCTGTTCATGCTTTTTATCTGAAATAGAAAAATCGCCCAATGAAAACTGCAGAGAAGAATTATGTGATTTGCTGAACGTTATAAATAGACAAATGCATGAGCGCATGAAAGCTTTTTCTGAGTTGATAAACTTGAGCCTTTTAGACATATCTAACGATCAATGACCACACAAGGTCGGGGACAAATTCGAATGAAGAGTCATACTTTGTAAGTTCCCGATCCAACTAATAGGATTAGAGTAGACCGACCAAAAAAAAAAAAAAAAAAACGATCAATGACCACGCAAGGTCGGGGACAAATTCGAATGAAGAGTCATACTTTGTAAGTTCCCGATCCAACTAGAGCCGGTAGAATAGGATTAGAGTAGGACTGACCAAAAAAAAAAAAAAACGATCAATGACCACGCAAGGTCGGGGACAAATTCGAATGAAGAGTCATACTTTGTAAGTTCCCGATCCAACTAGGAAGGGGGCCAGGTTGGGGTTCAAATCCACCCTTCCATCTTGGAAGGGAGGAAATTTCTCGGGGTGTTGAAGATTTCATTTCGGGAGTGGGTTTCGACTCCCACGCCCGCAAGGAGGCATGGGCAAAAGTCGAGAGTGAGTGTTAGAGTAGGATTATAATAGGATTGACAAAAAAAAAAAAAAAACTAGAGCCGGTGATCCTATGTTAGATATGTCGAAACCTATTTGACAACTGATACTATTCTGACATATTCAAATGAGGAAAAAAAAAAAAAAAAAACAGATCCAGGAGATCCGAACTTTGCGAAATTGTGATTAGAAGTCACAGCCTCTTTTACTCCTTGATTTCTGCGGTTAAACGGCGGAAGACGTTGAATGTCTGGACATAAATTAGTCTGCTAAATGACAAGGAAAAGCAAGAGCGCCATCATCAGAGAATCCTCAAAGATCAGTCGACACTTTAATGATTCAAAACCCCCAAAATTAAAAAAAAGGAGCCCCGGGCTCACGACAGGTAATTTATAAAGATCATACAAACACCGAATCTTTCTGGTTTCATAGCATATCAGGACCACAAATATTCAAAACCTCGTGCATGCTGTGACCATACTAAACGACTAGATTCGTCACGAAAGCAAAATCACAAAGGACCAGGGGGTGATCATCCTCCAGAAGTTACCATCCCGGGGATCCTCAGGCGCATCGCATGTGCTGAGGTTGTCGGAAATGCCTCTGCACCGCGGCACTTTGCGAACGTTCGGCGCCGTCTCCGCCTTCATTTCCGTCCACCCCGTCACTTGAGGGAGGGCTCTTCTCGCTGTCCGTGGCGTCCGACGCCGAAGCGGACCGATCAGGAGGATTCAGCAGTTGGAGGAGAGTCTGCACAACCGCGCAGCCCAGGAGAGGGAGCGCAGACAGCATTAGCGCGACCCTCTTGAGATTCATCGCCGAGGACTTTGACCGAGCCCAACAAACAGTCTAGCAAGCAGCAGGAGCAGCGACTAGCTTGCACAGAAAGAGAGAGAGAGAGAGAGAGAGAGAGAGAGAGAGAGAAATGAGTCAGTCTCATAAGAGGCAAATGTCTGTCGTCCCGTATTAATTTAACAAGGCATGCTTCCATGGCGTCAGCGAATTATCGCTCCGTCAACAAGCCACATCTACCAATGAAGACACTTCTTTTAATCTTTTATAATAAAAAAGATGACCAAAATCCGAGTATTACACTACTAATCTCTTAACAAAACTTGAGCCACATCCTTCGATATAAGTAAAACCCACGACGATTGCAAATATTTTAGAAACAAAGAGAAAACGTACTGAATGGATCTCGAAATAATTTAGCGTAATCAAGTCTCCACATGTACGTATCTTTAGTTCGCAATAGTAATCATCTCCGGATGACTTATCTGAAGTGAAATCGTCATTCACGTCATGCATTTAGGATTGGACGACCCGGTTCGATGACCAATCTGCACACGAGCTTCTTTTTTCCCGGATGCACAATTTGGATCCGTTGGAAATACCGTGACGGTTGCCCGACCCGAGGAACGAGAACGTCACCGAAATCGAGAGACGGAGCTGATTTTATGAAGAACGGAAATGACCGCCTGGAGAGATGTTGCTTTTGAGTGAAGAGCGTGCGCGAAGAAGCATCGCCTTTATTTCGATGGTCCGAGTGATATCGCAGTAGCGCACTTTAGACTTTTCTGCGTTTCCTGTGACCATAGAGTAGAGAGAGAATCCACATTGCGTAGTTATCAAGTCGCTCGTGAGGCATTATTCTTTGTCAAGCCGCCACTCATATTGACCGGACTTACCACTTACCAGTCTTTGTGCGACCCGATCAATGATATCCTTGATGAATCGAAACCCCACCACAACACCATAATAAGAGATAAAGTTCATCAACAGTCCTCAAACTTGCAAAAAGTGCAATTAAATTTTAAAATTTGTCAAAATAGATGCAATCAAATCCTAAAGTTAACACGGTCAATTTATCTAACAAAAAATGCTGACGTGATAATTTTAAATTAATTTCTCTCTCTTAATTGGCATTTTTCATTGTTTTCTTTTTAATATCTTATTTAAATTAGATTAAAAACTGAAATAGATAAAATTTTGTTGAGAAACAAGATTGAGAGATAGAGGGGGGAGGGGGGCAAGCGCTGTTGATAGGCACTATCGCCGCCACCACCCATTGCCAAAGGGGCCGACGACCTCTGCCGACTCTGAGCAAGGGTGGTTGACCCTCACCAACCCCAAGCGAGGGCTGGTGACCCTCGCTAGGCTCGGGCTCGTGCTCAAGCGCCTAAACCTAGGGGATGCCGACGCTTACTATGGGCCTAGCGAGTGTTGCTAGCCCTCGCCTTGGGTTGGCGAGACCTCACTTGGGGCTAGCGAGACTCGCCGGCTCCAAGCGACAACCCTTGCTCGGGTCGGCAAGGTCTCACCCGAGCTAGCGAGGGCTGGCCATCCTCGCTTAAGGCCAGTGACCTTTGCCAGGCCTTTTGGCGATGGGTGGCAGCAGCGGCACCCACCACGCATGCCTTGCCTTGCCCAGCCCTTCTCTCTTTTCTTTGTCTCTGTCTCTCTCTTTTTCTCTTTTTATTTTTTTGTTTTTTAAAAATAAAATGTTAGGTTTTCTGTAGTTTGTTAATCTGATTTAGTACTATTTAACAAAGAAAACAATAAGAAAATGCCAATTGGGAGAGAGAAATTAAATTTAAAATGCCATGTCGGCATTTTCCATTAAATAAATCGATAATATTAACTTTAGGACTTGATTGCACCTATTTGACAAGTTTTAATATTTAATTGTACTTTTTGTAAATTTTAAAATTCAATTTACTTTTATGACAAGTTTTAGAATTTCTAGTGAACTTATCTCATATAATAATAAAAAATGCCACAATAAAAAAAAAAAAAAGGAGAAGGAAGAAAGAAATCAGAATACGAAGTGAATCGTTCGAAAAAACCGAGCGGACTTTATGCCCCGAAAGTATAACAACTTAGGTCCCATTTCAAAATTAACCAGCACTTTTTAATCTCAATATCGAAATTGTAAAGGTTTATCCCAAAACTCTTTTTTGGTGCCTATGTAATTATAAGAATGCGCTGAAAGTCAAGTGCATTGTTTCAAAAACTTGTCATTTGTGATTGGGCTTTGAATGAATTAACGATTTCAATATTGAGTTTAAGTTAGTCTAGTCTTTTTGCCTAATAATTATGATTTTTTTTTATCTACACTACTAAGAATGGAATTATGTAATCGAGGAATACTTCGCCCAATCTTTTTGCCTAGTGTCTAGCATGAAAATATGCAATTGGAGAGACAAATTCAGGATTTCCCACTTTGATATCATGCATATCTTGCGAGATCATTGCTAATTTTTTGAAAAATTTAAATTGTTAGAAGAATGTGTAATTTAATATTTAAACATTCTAATAATAAAACCAATTTGATATTATGAACTTAAAAAAATAGAATAGCAAAAACAACCCAATTATTAAAAAGCCCACTAATTGTAAGTATACAAAATAAAATTGATTTTTAATTGTTATGGCTATATCGATCTTGTTTGTATAATTAGATATAATTGTAATTCGGAAATGTTAATGAGTACCGTAGAGGCACCTGCTAAGCATTTTATTAAACAAATTTCGTAATTTTTCGATATATTGATCGTCCTCATATTTCGAAAATTTTAATCTCAGCGATCGAGGTGTTCAAACCAATTCTAATAACCGATTTGAATGGTTTGTTAATTTGGATTGGTTAATCACTGGGATTCGCCCTAGTGGCCACCCTTCAACATGGAAGGGGGAGGTGAGGGGTTCAAATCCCCACCTTTTCGGGGAAAATGGGGTGGGGATGTGTAAGTTTGAAGTGGGTTTCGACTTCCTGCGCTCCGCAAGAGCAGAAAAAAGTCGAGTGAGTGTAGTATAGGAATAAAGTAGAACTGACAAAAAAAAAAAAAATTTGGATTGGTTAAGTTTCCGACAAAGCATCGGCATGAATGGCTAATCCTACTTATTACAGAGTTTTGAATCCCATAATCACCCTCGTTTATTGCCGATATTACAGAAATACCCATCCCAATATTTAAACCCTAATCTCGCTGTCTTTCCCCTGCCTCGGCTCCTCTCAATTTCGTGGCGGTGTTCTTCTGCAAGGTCGAAGAAGGTCCGCGTCCCCTCTCCCTTCTCTCTCCCTGAATCTCACTCTCTCTCTCTCTCTCTCTCTCTCTCTGTGTCTCTGTGCAAACAGGCGGTTTCCTTTCCAACTTGCTCCTGTGTTTTGTTGACACGCTGTATCTAATGCTGCGTTTTTATCCGGTTTGCTGCTTTTGGTTGATGCCATGCAGGATAAACTGGTTAAAATGGGATTTTCTCATTAGAAAGTTGGTTTTTTTTTTTTTTTTATATAATTTTTTGGTGGAGTGGCATTTTCCGGGACTCATGAATTAACCCCCATACGCCAGATACTGCAGAGCTTACGGTACACAGCTGGTGAAAAAATTGAAACTTGATTGCCTGAAGATGATTATGCACTATCCACAGGGTCCATCTCTGTAGACGTTGTTCAGAGTACTAAATTGTCACGCTCTGGACACAAGATCATCTGCTGATTTTGGTTGATGCCTGCAGGATAAATTGAAAAAAAATGGGGTTTTCTTATTAAAAAGTTGGTTTTTTTTTTCCTGGTGGAGTGGCGATTTCCTGGACTCGCGAATTAGCCCCATACGCGAGAGACTGCAGAGCGTACAATATACAGCTGGTGAAGTACATGAAACCCGATTGCCCTAGAGATGATATGCACTGCTGGGTTTAATTCTGTGGACTTTGTTCGGATTACTAAATTCTTACACTCTGAACACAAGATCATATAATCACTCGTATAGCGATATGCAGTTATGTTGGTATCGCGATTGAGTATTACTGTTGCCTGTGGGGATCTACTAGTGTACTACTAGAAAATAATTAGGAAAAGATTTGAATTGGTAGTTTTGGAAGGAACTAATTGAATTTGTAAGTACTATCGAGTATGTTATGCATGATTATGTAAACATTGATGCTTCATGAGTCCATGCTTCTTCTTTTTTTCATGAGTCCATGCTTAAGAGTCAAGTGTTTTGACTTTATTGGTCCATGGAATTCACAGGACAACTTCAGAGAGAAGTTCTTTAGCCAAAATGCAGGCTTGTAGTGGAGCTGCAGTGACGGGGTCTCTGCAACAACCTATACGGACCAAGCCATCTGCCTTTCCTCCAAAAGGCTTTAATTTTAATGGATTTTCTCATCACGTAAATCCAACTTCAGTTAAGCCTCGATTAGCATGTATTAAAGCAAGTCTGGTTACTGGTCAGCCACCCTCTTCAGTGTCTGTCCCCATTGGTGAAGTGGAAGGTGACTTTTTTTTTTTTTTTTTAACACCGAAGCTAAATTGTCCCTGTGTAAATGCGTAAAAAGGATATTAAATGCATAAGCTGATTCATCAAAACCTTTTGAATCTTGCTTGCTTTTATCAGGTAGAAGAAGCAGCTTTATAGATTATAGTTTGAGTGAAGCTGATCCTGAAGTGCGCAAAATTATTGACATGGAGAAGGAGAGGCAGTTCAAAAGCCTTGAGCTTATTGCGTCAGAAAATTTTACATCACGGGCAGTTATGGAGGCGGTTGGGTCCTGCCTCACAAATAAATATTCTGAGGGGTTGCCTGGTAAAAGGTGAATGTACTTAAATTTAAAATTTCATCAGCAGTGTTTGCCTCTCTTACCCATTTTTTGGCATGTGGCATGGCTAATGTTATTATAAATTTCACAGGTATTATGGTGGCAATGAGTATATTGATGAGCTTGAAACCTTATGTCAGAAAAGGGCTTTGGCTGCATTTCACCTGGATCCAAAGAAGTGGGGTGTTAATGTTCAACCTTTATCTGGTTCTCCTGCCAATTTTGAGGTTTACACTGCAATTCTCAATCCCCATGACAGGATAATGGTGCCTTCTCTCTCCCTTTCTCTCTGCGTTCATGCTTTTTTTTCCTATCCTTTTGGTTTTGCTAAATAAGTTGTAGTTCAAGTTTTTTCTCGTTTATTCAACTTAGGGTTTGGACTTGCCTCATGGCGGGCACTTGTCTCATGGCTTCATGACTGCCAAACGACGGGTTTCTGGGACATCGATATACTTTGAGTCAATGCCCTATCGACTTGATGAATCAACAGGTGATGTACCTTTTGTCTGTGTCTCAACTTGATGTCCGGGTTATGCTTGAGTGGTTTCTCTTAAGTTTGGCATGCTAATTTTGTCCACTATCTATAACAGGCCTTGTTGATTATGGCATGCTGGAGAAGACAGCTACTCTCTTTAGGCCTAAACTCATAATTGCTGGTGCCAGTGCCTACCCCCGAGATTTTGACTATGCTCGTATGAGGAAGGTAAGGGTTGCAATTGTTCTGATGGATTTTGCTTTCCATTAGATTGCATGACCAAGGAACTGATTTTACTTCTCTGGCTGCTGAATAATCTTGCAATGATATGCATGCGAAGATTGCAGATGCAGCTGGTGCTTTTCTTATGATGGATATGGCACACATAAGTGGTCTTGTTGCTGCTTCCGTGGTAGCAGACCCCTTTGAGTACTGCGATATAGTGACAACGACGACACACAAGGTGCTGATTTTTTCTTCCTTGATCTCCCTATTCGTGATCTTTTTTTACTGTAAGACCGACATGTTTATATGCAACTGTAGCCCATTCATGGTTGCAGGAATGTTGTGTTGCTTTTTTTTTTTAATTGGTAGAAAGCTATTCTACATGTGGTGGTTGAATCTCTTCTTACTCACCTTCTCCTCTATTGTATTTTTTGGGGCTAGAAAAATAAGGGAATAAGGGAGAGTGAGGAAAAAAGGGAAGGGAAAGAGAGAAAAAGGGGGGGGTGTTGAATATTTTATCACCTGGTCATTTCTTGTTTTGTATGCTGCGCTTGTTTAGATTTTCTGTATCAGTGCACTTGAGATGAAAAACAATTGCTATACTGAGAATTCTCTCAAGAGGTTTTCTTCAAGCAGTAATAGCAAGCTCTGATAATATGAAACTTGTTCAGTCCTTGCGAGGGCCAAGAGGTGGCATGATCTTTTTCAAGAAGGAGCCAGTTCTTGGAGTTGATTTAGAATCTGCCATCAATAATGCCGTTTTCCCAGGCTTACAGGTTTGTTGGAATTGTCTTTTTGCTCAACTTGATGTTTTTCGATTGGCTTTACTTCTTTGTAATTGTTCCTTAGAGACACAAGTCATATTTCAAGTCATTGTGTGGCATTGCAACATTGACTTGCGAATGCAGGGTGGTCCTCATAACCACACAATCGGGGGACTTACAGTTTCCTTAAAGTTTGCCCAGTCGCCTGAATTTAAGGCTTACCAGAACAAGGTATCTGATGTTCCTTTCTGGTCCTTTTTTGTCCAAGTTTGTCCTATCAATGCACTCTGTTTTCCTTCTGGAGAAATTCTTAACAAAAAATTCCTGCTGCTTTCTTAGGTTGTCTCTAATTGTGGAGCTCTTGCAAGTCGATTGATTGAATTAGGGTACAAGCTAGTTTCTGGTGGGACTGATAATCACCTTGTTCTTGTAGATCTGCGGCCACTGGTAAGTATCTTCTCTTCTATCAAGCCCTGGTTTCAGTGACAGATCTGATAGGTATAGGTCGGAACTCATAGTTAACTTTTTTTTCCCTATTGGAGTTTGGTAAGCTTTTCGACCAGATTTCCTTGCATGAATTTTGTCAGAGCAAGCTGTAGATTAATGTAAAGAAGTAGCTGGCTGCGGAGACTTAAAAAAGTTGACTTCTAGTTATTTCCGGTCCCCTGGTCTAAACGATGTTCAATTCTTCACACCTAGTTAATCTTTCAAGAATCTAAGATGGATGATAGCTGCTGCTGAGCACATAATACCTTTTCCTCTTATTGAGCATGGCATATATTATTATTAGGGGATCGATGGTGCTCGGGTGGAGAAAATTCTTGATATGGCTTCCATCACCCTCAACAAGAACTCAGTTCCTGGTAAGTTTGTGGTTTTGCTTGGACTACATTTTTCTATGCAAATCTGTGTTTGTCGGGATCGAATTGCTAGTCCAGTCGAAGTAAACATCAATTAACCTTTCTTCTGGAAGGTGACAAAAGTGCCCTAGTCCCTGGTGGCATACGGATCGGGTCACCTGCTATGACAACCCGAGGTTTTACTGAGGAAGAGTTCCAAGCAACTGCGGATTTTATCAATGAAGGCGTTCAAATTACTCTTGAAGCTAAACGTTCCGCTCCGGGGTCAAAGATTCAAGATTTTCTGAACTTTGTGAAATCTCCTGACTTCCCTTTGAAGGAAAAGGTCTCAGATCTTCGTCGGAGAGTGGAAGCTCTCACTACTCAGTTCCCCCTGCCTGGTCTGTAATTTTTACTGCTAACCTTGGCTTGGGGTGAAAAAACAAAAGGAGCTGATGGCAGGATGCTGCCCCAATTTTGGTTCTGTGGGAAGTCCGTGTCTCCTTTGCAAGTATTATACCAGCCATGATCGTCTGTAATGGTTTTTAGTGTACCAGTTGACGGTTCAGAAAAGAAATGAGGTGGTCAAGCTTCGGGGACTGTCATTTCTCATGCTTTTTTTTAGGAGTTTTCACTGAAGATTTTGGGAACTCTCTCTCACCTATAGCTATTCTCCTGATCCGCAAATGTGCAAAGATGCAATGACAATGATTTGTGTACCAGACTTTTGTCGGTAACATCAATCTTGTCTTTTCTCCTAAGTCAAATTTCGAAATGATGTTGCGAAACTATTGCTTTGCTATGATTAGTACGTTTGTGCGCATGCGAGTAGGGATAATGACATTAATCGTCCTGGAACTTTTGCCTATTATTATATAATGTAATCTTTAACTCTTTTTTTTTTTTTTTAACATTGCTGTCCTAAAGTTTTTTAAATTTTTATTGAGTGGACTCTTCAGTTAAACATTTAGCATTGCTGACGCGACTGTGAAGGTTACTGACCTATCATTTCGTTTTGTTAAATTTCGTCTTTGAACTTTACTTGCTTTCATCCTTAAAATAGTATAATTTTTGTTCTCTCTTCAACAGTCTTCACTTCATAAAATAGTCATCAAGAAAAATCTTGATAACCCTTAATATCTAGTAGTTTTCAACACAATCCATGGACAAAATATGTATGCTCCAATATTTTCATGTAAGTTTAATCGTGATGAATAATAAAAACGTCAAGTATGAATGGACTCTTTTACTTGTTTATATTGCGCATGAACTCGTTTAGTTAGACTATCGAAGTTGTGTCTTGTGTTACAAGTAGAAGATATGCAAGAACAAGTGCTATTTTGTATAAGAATGTATTTCTAGAGTTTTTGGATTGTGTAAGCCATTTACTTGACATATCATGTGTGGTGTCTGGCTCTAATTTGAGATGATGCAGTTGAGACAGAATAAGAAAACAAAATTAGGGATTAGATTGAATAAATAAACGAAATACGAAGATAAAATTATAAGAAAATTTATCAGATTTCGTCAATGAATTCAACGAATGGACCAAGTTAAATAACTTTTGAAAACATCGAGGATGACACGAATGAAAATATAATTTAGGAATGATATCAAATATTGAAGAATTAGTTCGATGGATCACATTAGACAACTTTTGAAAAGACTGAGGAGGACGACGTATGAAAAAATATTTCCAGAATCATATGGAGTATTGAAAAAATAGGTCAGACGACTGCTGGTTCTTTAGCAGGAGAAGTCTGCAAATGCTCGAGTGAGTCCGTGCTGTGAATTGATGGGGCCAGGTGAAAGCAGGGGCATGAATGGGTGGGTGCAAAGCGCAGATTTTTCTCTTGGAATTGAGGTTGCCGAAGGATGAGATTCTGAGTCAACTCAGTGACCCGTGGACTTGTTTCTTGGGGCGTGATCACGCTTTCGTTACAACCAACCGAACCCTGTTACCTTCATTTGTTTCTTTATGTGCGTGTGCGTGCGTGTTTTTTTTTTCCTGGGTTCCATGGAATCGGTGAATGCAGAGGAAAAGGAAACCTCGGACTTACTCAACGCTGCCAAATGCCGACGTCCGGTATCTCTCTCTCTCTCTATCTACCATCTTTCGTAGTTCTCGTGGTGTCTCTAATTCTTCTTGACGCTATGAATGAACAGCATCTATCTTGGGGGTACTTCATCGTCGTTATGGGCAAGAGTGCGCGCGACTGTTTCGGGATGTCTGTCTGTGCAGAACTACGTGCTGCATGGCTTGATCAAATGGGTACTGGAAATTTTGGTTTTTTTCTGGAGTCAATGTATGGAAATCAATAGCTTGACAGCTAGTGTTGTGTGCGTGATAGGTCATCTACATCGAGTTTGAGCTCCATGCGAGTCACTTCGGAGAAAAGAAAGGGTGAAATTTGGGTTGCTAGCGAATCTATGTTCAAGGCTGGTTTTTGGGGACCCTAAAGGATGTCCAGGAGGAATAGAACTTGGTTGCAGGGTACTCTCTGGGGTTTCTCATCCCAACCGGACAAGCTATCATGGCACGATTCCAAAGCGGCGGGAGAGAAACTGAGTTGGTTACTAGATAGATACCTAAAGTATCTCAGGATCCTGTTGGCTGATTAGGTGAGCTGACCCTCATAAACTGATCAGGGACGATGTGTTTTTCTCGTCAATATGAACGCGAAAATTTGAAGTTCTCCTTATGAGGTTTGCTTGTATGGTTAGCATTGATCAACCCACTTGACCGCCATCAAAGATTTCATTCCCAAGCCACCTTTTTTCTAGAGGCAACTTGATCTTTACCTACTTAACCAGATTATGTTTGAATACCTTGCTATTGCTACTGCCTAAGATTTGACATTGTATGTCCTCAGGTCTTTTCGAAATCACTTCCACCAAAGGTAGTTATGACAAGCTATTCTGGCAAATATGAGAACAGTCATGGTGCTTCTACCTGCTTTTGAGTAGTAACTGGTAGCCTTTTCCACCCAGCCAGTATCCTGACAACCTCAACCACAATATACAAGCAACATGGGGTTAGTTCGCAAGCGATAGCAACCACTTGAGCCTGGAGGATGAATAACATTGGTTTGCAGAGTTTAAGCAAGCAAAATCACTCTGATGTTGACAGAGCCTACAGTATATGATGAAAACAACAGACATGTCTCAGTTCATTCTGAGCATATTATTCAAATTAAATAGCCAGTTTCAAAGCACCGGCATTGGTTTGCAGAGTTTAAGCAAGCAAGATCACTCTGATGTTGACAGAGTCTACAGTATATGATGAAAACAACAGACAAGTCTCAGTTCATTCTGAGCTTATTATCCAAATTAAATATGCAAAGCACCACCAAGATTGTGAAGTCCTCTCCAAAACAGAACTGAATAAGTTTCTCCAAATGTGCCATTGAGACTTTAAAAGAACGGGGCTCTTTGAGGCTTCCCTTTTCTTCGGTGCTTTCCTTTGCTGGGTTGAGAAGCTTTACTTTGTTTTTCCTCTGTTGGAGCTTGGACGGAATGATGTGGAGGCTCCTGGTCTTTGGCTTTTCTTGAAAAGGCCATAACCTGAAGTTTTAATTTCTTCAGTGAAATGCACATGGGATTAAGCCAAGCATATTCTAATTGACCAGTATTTCTGCCATGGTTACCTTGCAAGAAATGGAGCAGTAATCATAGAGGTCAGGTTCCGATAATCTTCTCTTGCAGATCTCACAGGATGTCTTACCATTTGATGCTGTTGGACCGCTATGGGGAAGAGGGTTCAGGGCTATTACCATTCTCTTGTTGGACTTGTATGGCTGAAACTTGGAAGACAACAAGGTACTTAAATAAAAAAGATAATGCCTTGCTATATCCCAGAAAATCATAACGACAGCATCGACATTTCTGCCACCTCAAATGCAATCTGTTCCCAATCCTATAAATGCAATCTTTAACAGGCAATCTTGAAAACATAATGTCATCTTTCTATGTGTACCGAAAGGTGTTCACCTTTGACATGCATGGAGGACTTGTCAGAAAACCTATTAGATATATATAAAAATGTAAGTTGCTTCTGCTAGATAACATTCCTTGCTGGGTACATCTGCTTTGCCTTATGCATGCGCCACTGTGAGTGGACAAAGATCTTGTAGGAATGAAATTATAAAATTTCTCATCACTTGTCCTCAGCAGATGAGCAGAATACTAATTGAATAGATCCCGATGAAGATATCTCAGTACTGATTGATTAAATACTTGCATGTAACCCTCCCCTTATAAGACTATTATGGCCTGCTTATGCATACATCTTTGTGTAATGTATTTGTAGAAGATATGACTCAGTAACTCTGAAGAATCAGAAAATAGTTTCCACTTACATTCTAACATGAACGCGTTTCTTTTTTCAATTAATGAAATTATAAAATGAATTCTGAATGCATTACTATTTGTAAGGCTTCCAACATTTCAATTTCTGATTGCCAAAAATAAAAGTTAAGTTGAGATGAATAAAAGTTGGGAGTCACCCCAAAATACCCACTGAACCTTTCCTAGATCAATCACATGCTTTACTTGCATTTCTTTAAGCTAAATAATAAAATAATCCACATCTGCTCTTAGGCGTAGCTTTTAACAGAACAATGGCCTTCCATTGTTACAGAGGGCTTGATCACAACTTGTTGTGGAAACATTTGCACACTTGATGTCTTAAATAGAGTAATAAAGCATCCAGAATTTTCCCTAATAAAATGTAGGTCAAATGAATCCTTTTCAAGCAAAAGTCTATCATCAAATCATGTATATATAAACACTATCCTATACTTAGCTAAATACCATTGATGAGTATTGAAACTTGCAATTGTAGGGTACATAGGAGACACCTGTATTCTGGAGCAATCGATATGCTTTTCGATGGAGGAGAGGGAGACAACATCCTTGTAGACATGTCTGTAGATTTTAAGTATCTTGTGTTGGCGATGACTTCCTGAAGAGATGCAGTACTGACAAGCAGATGAATCACAGTTGATGCAATACTTATTTAACTCATTCCTACGAATTGGGTGCACCGAACATGATTCGAAGAAAGTCTTCTGGAGGAAAGAGTCGAGCCATTCTGGCTCTTGCTTCTTGTGATGGTTTTCATTATCAGCCTGCTAAGAAGAAAAGTTGATTAGACTATGTACATTCAACTTTACCCTTTTCTCTCCCTCGTAGAATTTGATACAACAAACAGTCCAAGCGAAAATTAGAATCTATACAATTGCTATCAGGACAGAGGGACTTAAATATGAACTGAAAGAAATCTATTAACAATTTGAAGGATACCATAACTCATGTTCTGGATAAAAAGCATGGATGGGAAGCTGGAGCTTAGGATCTTATTGAATAAAAGAATGGCTAACTTATTTAGGGGATCAGTCCATTTTGTGGGGGAGTCAGCTCAAAACCTATCTAGAGATTATGTTTGTTATGTCTCACTCTTCTTACTAGGTTAGTGCTATCATTCATTGAAAAGACAGCTTCCTTCTATCTTGATTTACTTATATTCTTTCTTTTTTTGTCTATTTGATATGGCCTAATGAGAATCTAATTCCACTTCCCCCAACTGTTATACCTTTTTCATTGGCCTACTTAAATCATTGCCGGTATAGGTTTTTTTGCAACCTGAGAGATTATAAAGAGGGTCTACAGGATATGAAATTAATAGGTCTCCACTGAAGAAAACTCCTCATCCAGCAAACTATGTTACTAATGACAATGAGATATGCTAAAAGAAAGCTCTTTTCTACTATATAGTGGTCGTATATAGAGAAGTGGGCATATCATTGACTATCTGACAAGCTCCATTCCGAGAAAAACGACAACTCTTGTTTTTTTACAGTTACATGACGCAAAGATATCGAAACATATGCTCATAAGAACAATAAGAGATATACACTGAAACTAAAGCCGTGTAAATTTTTTGACTCAATAGTAGGAAGACAGAATCTGAGGTTGCATATGTGATAATATCTGATTTGTATTTCACATAGAAAGTAATCTCTATGGCATGCTCATAAATTTAAGTCATGTCACAAGGCGCCGGGAATACACGTTGTATGTGGAGGTCTAAGCCGTTTCAGGTCAAGGTATCTGTTTGATCTTATCATTTGTCCTTTGCAGAAGAGAAAAATCTAATCTCTTAAGTCCTATTTCGCACTAGTTTTAACGGTACCAAGCATTTTTTATCCTATATCTTTGTGCAGATACAATGATTTCTTGTGATCTTATGAGAATCTTACAGGAGAGATCCTGGAATGGAACTTCTGTTTGCGGACTGATCGTTTAATGACAAAAGCAAGATACACATCAGTAACTTCAAGGTCGTTTTTGGCGAGAGAAATTAATCTCATGTGAAAATATTACATGACGACAAAGAGGTCGGTATTCGTACTGTTTCTTTTGGTCCAAAAGTCTGAGGTAGTTTATCAACTCAACTGTGCATAAGAATGAATTTTTATTTCTGATAGCCACAGATCTTAATCCTTTTTTTTTCTTTTTCATTTTTTACACTTTAACTCTATCTGTTGTGGAGAGTAGGAAGTAGTCAAAATAAATTGATAGATTAGTTCTTCCATGACCTAATCTCGTTTATGCTACACAATAAAAAATTGACTGCACTTAAAGAATGAGATCAAGGAGCCTTAAGGAATGATCTGATGCTACAAAGCAGTTGAAGGTAAGTAATGAAAGATTTCATGTATATAGGAGAGAAAATATCAGAAGCATTAGCTGTCTCACACATATTGCACTAATTGAGAAGGAGGAAGACTTGCCATTTTTCTTGTCAGGAACAAAATCAGTCCTGGATCTTAGGGTGTTGCAGAAATGGAAGCGTTGCCCGGAAATTGAAGAAGAATCGTGCAAGGGATCATGAAGACGATACCGAGCGCATGATTGTATACACTATCAGGAAGACGAGAGTAGAAACGGGAATTATCAATGAAATAAAATTGTATACAGCGGACTTGGCAATGGAACTAAGGCAAGTAATACTCTGGATTTCTTTCTCCTTTATCCATCAGTAATTAACTTGCATTGTTAAGAGACATCTGTTAGTTTCAGAATGGTTAAGTTTTCTTTCATGACATGTAACATAATTAACACTGGCCTTTTCTGGCTAATTGATGTACAGAAAAGTTAATGATATGATTTGTATGTCCATAAAGAGATGCCATGATATCCTTGTGATGCTTTCTGCTTCTGATTCAACAATTAATATGGGGTTTTGTTTGTTAAGTAGAATCTGGCAGGACTCGAGGAATCAGTCACGTCACACCAAACATCCCACTCTACAGCTGTCGAAACCTTAATCCACGTGTTCATTGCTGTTTGGACAATTGAATTTTTTCTCACCGTTTTTAATTTTTCATGTGAAACAGTCAGACCTCTTCAATTTTATTAGAAGATATACCAAGCATAGCCACTCTTTTGATCTCCCACTGTGGTAGAGTTTATAGATGATCAATGGTTGCTTATTTGGCAAAAACAGCTGCAATGGAGCCTGATTGGATTCTTGAAAATTACAGTTGCTTTTTACCGAAGATTTGTATTGATTGTGAGGCATGATATAAGGTGTCGAGATTTTGACCTCAAAAAGCATCGAGTTTGAATGAGCATGACTGGTTATAACCGCACTTTCAAGGTCTGCTCATAAGCTTTAAACATGTGATATTGGCTGGACAAATCAACCCTGTACAATTTCTGATTGACTGCAAATTTGTTTTCTTTGCATATATATTTTGGAGTGCACTGCTGTCCTAGTGGAGAGAGTCTCAATGGATATGAGTTCAGGTTCATATGCATCCAAGTGGGGCAATCTGTTTTAACATTTGGAGCATGAAGCTTGCTGACTCAGTGCCAGGTGTGCATGCTGAACCGCTCCTTCAGGAAGACGTTTTGACCCAAGGCAAATCGTCCCAAGTATGCCTTCAACACTTAGCACAATAACAAGACATTTGAAGCTTATTTGAGGTGACTCATTTATGGCTTTATTTGTAACTGCTTATCTTTTGCTTTGCCCAGGACTTGATGCAGGGAAAGAAAATTTAAACACTTCTAGCAGTTACTCAATGCGTTTGCACAGTGGGGCTCCTGTTTTCCGATTGGAGTAATGATTTCAAGAAGAGGGAGAATCCTTATGAGGAAAATCCAGAAGAAAACAAAGATAAAGAAGAAAATTACATGCCCGTGCATAAGCATTCTTTGGTTCTTGATTATCCTAACAAGCCTTCAGCGGACTAATTTCTGGTCAAAAGTCGACTAAACTTAAAAGTGCCATTAGAGGAAAAAAATGTGAGTCACCATGAGTTCTTCAATGGCTTCTCCAGCAAAGCAGAGAGGTACATCTCTTGAAGCTCGGGCCCACGGTCAAGCTTCCTTCCCATGACCCACTTCAGCTTGTTGAAGCCGACACTCTCAATCACTGGTGCATACACTTTCTCCAACTGATCACCGGAACAGAAGAAATGGTCCACCCAAAACAACCCTCCAGGCCTCAACACTCTGTACACATCGAACAGCAGGAAATGCAGGAGTGTTGTTGGGATCCAGTTACTCAACACGTGCATCGAGTGCACGATATCAAGAGTGTTGTCAAAAAATGGCAGCCTCTGGGAGATGCTTATGTACAGAGGCACAACTCCCCTGGAAGCAATGAAGCTGTTGAAAGGACCATTTAGGTTCATGGAGGTGGTCACAATGGTTATGTTCCTCTGCATCATCCGGATGGCGAACGTGGCCACGCCACCGCCTATGTCTAGCCCAATCCTGATCGTCCCTGGTGGTTTCGTTGCCAGGACTTCGTCAATGGTGAAGTCAAGGCTGCCATGGCTCTCAGTCGCAGTCCACCGGGACTTCTCCCGCCCCTCAAGGTCAAAGCAGTCCTTGCAGTCGTCAAAGCCTTTCTGCCGGTGCTTCCGGTTGATGAGGCAGTCATAGTTCTTGCATGTGTAGGCAGTCCACACCACAGAGTTATCCAAAGGAGTTGTCCATAAGCACATCGGATGAGGAAAAGGCTCAACATAGTCAGGAGACGCAGCAGGGCGGCAGCGGCGGCGGGGGAGGGCCTCGCAGCCACGTAGGAGTAACTTCTGTGCAAGGAGTTCGTCATCAGGGCAGGAGCCATTGACAGCATACGTCATGAAGCGGCGGAGATCATCTGGGAACCTTGTGCATCCGCTGCCAACAGGAGGGAAGATGGTATCAGAGTCGAAGTTGGAGTTGAAGCCAAAGGGGAGGGTGTGGCCTGATGTGAACGCGAGGAACTCGGGTGGGAGGTCTTCAGTGACGCCGGACCGTTTGAATTCATCGTGCGAGACTGTGGTGGAGGGAACACTATTTGTCGAGGTGGTACTACTGGTGGCGTCCAGGACGGAGGAAGTGAGGGAGCAAGAGGAGTAGAAGGTGGTGGAGAGGAAGAAGGTGAGGAGATTGGTGGAGAGGAGGAGGACGAAGAAGAGATTGGTGGGGAGAGAGCGGGGCTTGTGATGGCGAGGTGAGTCCATCCCCAATCCGATGCGTTTGGTGTTTGCAAGTCCCTGCTACTTTTGCACACCGATGTTTTCACTCAGAAATGGACTCCGCAGTGTGTCTGGTCTTAGCAGTTGCAGGGTTCAAGTGCTGTGTAGTATGTGGAACAGTAGAAGCAGGCATTGACTGAAAACTAGAGTTTCATTTAGGCAGGCATCGATGTGATTTCTTTACGATAAAAAATGAGCAAGAGGTGAGTCATAGTTGTGAGGAGCAATTAAAGAAATGGATGCTTTGGTGAGGGTTAGTATTGGAAGCTTGTGGAAGGTCAACGGTTGGGAAATCTCCATGAAGTTATGTTGATCAGACTCTCTGCTCTTCTCATCTTCTTTGCTGCAGACATGCACCCGTTGCTTGCGGATCTCCCATTCCGTTGAAATTTGAACGCAGAGGAAACTGAAGTCCCGGAATTTTGCGTCTGTGCATGCATTAGCCTGCTTAATATAATGCCCAACTGGCATCCATTAATATAACAAGAAAAGGTCTTCTCGTATAATAACAAATACAAAAACAAAATCTGAACTTGTTACTTGCTAATTACTCAAAACTTGTCGGTTGTGATTTAATGGTTACGCCATATATCTGTGTGCCAAGCAGAATCCAAAGTTGACTGGCAAGAACAAAAAGAATTTCCTGCTGCTCTGCTCGGATTATCACCGCATCAAGAAAACCAGCTTTTTCTGTTCAAGTCTTGATCTCAACAATATGAAAACTTTAGTTTACATAGATGGGTACTTACAAATGCACATGGAACGAAGAGATCACGTGCATATCCCCGCAATCCCCGCATCCTCGCTTACCAATTCTTCAGTATTAAATTATTTTATATGCAAAATTTCGATAACTAATAGAAACTTCTGGGTATCTAAATATTACAGCAAAGTCTGATTTCAAGTCCTGGAAAGAACCAAAAATTGAGCGTGAAAGCGAGATGAAGTAAGCTGCTTGGTTGCTTAAAATGCTTAAAAATGCTTAAAAATGTATGTGACTATCTTGTATTAAAGACCTACTTGGTTCCAACTTCCAAGTTGGTTAAAGTTATGAAGGACTACAAAAATTACGGGTTACTGAAGAAAGTGCAGAAGAAAAGTTTTGAGTGAAATAGAGTCGGTAGCTCTTTTGATGGCTCGTGGAAACGCTTTGAACATGGAAAAGAGACGACATGATATCTGCAAATTGAGTAGAGGAATATAGAATAAGGACAGAACTTAGAACAGATAAGGCGTTAAGAATTTGGTATTTTTATTGAAGTCAAATGCGTAGAAGTTAAGTTGCCTTCCTTCCGCTCCCTTCTTAGATGAACTGTCCATTTATCTGGAGCAATGGAATGAGGATGTTTTTGGATAATATATTCTCGCAAAAATGAAGGAAACGAGAGCTGCATTTAACAAATGAACTCAATGATATCCCAAGGGGGGAAGAATAGCTCTGGTGGATGAAATCTCGGATGGAGTGGGTACGATCTGGTCAAAGCACCATCAATCGTTGTCGTGGAAACTGCATCGCCCAACTCCTCATGAAAGATCTGAACGTTTTTACTCAACAACGTTTCACCAAAGTCTTCACAACCACACTTCAGACAGCTTCCCTGATATTAATATACTTGCAGTCAACTTTATCTGCTCCTCCTGTGGGAGAGGATACCACTTGCTCCTTGGTCCCTCAAACCTTGTTAAGACACCCGGACCTCACGGTTGTCAGAGAAAATATTTTTCTAGGAATCAGACATATCTTTCACGTAGGTCACATCGGCCGGGGTGGAACCTTACTCAGGTTTGCCCGGCACCAAAGATTATATATTTCTCCGCCGCCATTCATTACCGACCATAAGCCTTTACAGGCTGATATGGGTTAATGGCCATTGGAAATGACCTACTTAATAAAGCTTATGATGGCTTAGAGTGGTCCTTCATCCGTCACTTCTACCAGTCCCTAATAATATCACAGCTCTGGTTGAGCTGTGTAACTTCAGTTGAACCCGCTGTCCTAATAAACAGAGAGAAATCGGCTTATATATCTCCCAACTCGTGGCTTGAGATAAGGAGAAGCCCTTTCTCCTCACCTCTTCATCTTGTGCCTTCAATATCTCTTGCAACTTATTGCTAAATCTGTTGAGTCAAAAGAGTGGCAACCGATTCTGGTGGGAGAAACTGTTTTGAACTTCCCTGCATGTTTTTTAGCGGATGACCTAATGCTCTGTGCAAAAGTTAATGAAAGGACTTGTTGATCCATCGCAATTGCAGAAGCAGAATTCTGCTTGGAATCGCGCTATGTTATCCAATGTGAGAGATCACAAGCTTTCTTCTCCTCTCCAATATCGTCTTCACTGAAAAGATCCTATTGCCCACTTCTTGGTATCAAGAAAACCAAGAAGGTCTTGGCTTTTCATTATTAAAGAGAAGATGAGACCACAAAATTTCAGTTTGTGTTTCTCTCATCCAGTCAGTTCCATCAATTATACCAATTCATATAAATGCAGGTGACTAAAATTCAGAAGAAAGTCGGTGGCGATGATCAATTTACAAAAGAATAATCAGAAGAAAGTGAAAAAAATGGACCAAATGATACTGATGAGAAAAAGAAAATCCAATTGCTTAATTAGGATTCGGTAGCTGTGCCAAAAAGTGAGGAGGTTTAAGCCTTCAAAAGACTAAATTTTGAAATTTAGCACTCTTGGCAAAACTCCATTGGCAATTGCATCTACCATAATTTATCGCAGGGCAGTAAAAGTATAGGACCATTTCAGCTGGTTGGTAACCACCACTGCAAGAATGGTCTAAGTTGAATACAGATGAGCCTCCGTTAGACAATCCTGAGAAAGCAGGTGTAGGTGGGGAGTTGAGGGATTTCCAGGGAATTGGATTGCCCAGTTCAGTAGAAACGTTGGCATTGCAACCAGTGTGGTGGCAGAACGATGGCACTTCATGATGTGCTCAGATTAGCTAAGGTTCAGAGCATTCAACAGCACTAGTGTACTTGAATTAGATGCTGAAATTGTCAAGGCATTTCTACACGACCTCCAAGCTCACACCCAATCTTTCGACTCACCAGTGGTTGCAGGTCATTGCTCCAAACATTCAGAGACATGCCGGTTGTCCAGTGTGCCACTACCGAGGGCAACCAGATGCTGATGCCTTAGCCAAATATGGGCTACTACTGAAGAGTCTTTCTCTGCGTTTTCCCATGTCCCAAGTATCATGTCTCATAGCTCCCTTACGGATTTGCTCAGGCTATGTCTCCCTCTAAGGCATAATGATTTGTGATAATTGATCACATATTTGCAGACTCACAATCAAGATATACAATTAAGTGAGAGAAAAAGGGTGCAATTAGTGCGCCTGATAATTTCGAGCACAAATACGCAACAACCAGAAGCAAGGTTAGTCCATCTACCAATTTGATCCTCCTTAGGAAGCGATCTATCATGCTAAATGTGGTTGTGCTGAGAATTTGTGTGCAAAAGGACAGCATAAAATTTAAGAAACTTTCTTGGTCTCTATTGTATTTTCCAGTTTCCAATTTTGGCATTCTTTGGGTATATCATGTAACAGATGGTATTCATGTATATCCCATCGAATTCATTGTATAAAATAGCGATCGAGTCTTCAATTCGCGATCAAAAATAGCTCGTATGTATCTCAATTCTTCTAACTAGAGGAGTCAGCTTTGTAATTCCTGTATTTTTTTGTACATCTGTTTCTGATCTAACCTAATGAAAGAATGGGTTAAAACTGGGCCAATCAATATGGCCTTTTCAGATACTTCAAATCCAGAGAAGAGTCCACACAATCCACCCGGTCCTTGTGCAGATGCATCAGCTTCAACAGCTCTCTCACGTTCTCCTTCGTGCCGTCCCCACAACCCACCTGTAACAGCACCAACATCTTCTGAAACCCACCCGCTTGGATCGCCTCTATCAGGGCTCTCCTGTCATCACCCTCTTCGTTCTTGCACAGCTTCCACAGGATGGCAACCGCGAAGTCCGTCGCCAAATTGGACACCCTCAGGATCTTCTTGACCAAGATGGGCATGGTCAAGGCATGGCCAAAGGCCTCTTCCCTCCCTTCTCTGCTCTCACAGAGGAGGTCAAGAACTCCCAAGACCCTCTCGCACACGCCTTTGTCTGATGAGTCCAGAAGAAGGTCTATCAGCAGAGGGACAAGACCCAGTTGCAATAACTCGGACGTTGTCTTGTCACTGTTTGGAGAGTGAGAGATCATGTTGAACAGGGTCAATAGAGAAGCGTTTGTCGCGGTCGGGCCAATTGGCTCTCTGATCATCCTCACCAATGCCTCTTCAATGCCTTGGACTAGTGCCCTGTGCCCGATCCGATCCGACGAGATGGCTTCTTTTAGCACCAGGACCGCGTTTTGCCTCGACGACAGGTCATCGGAGTTCAAGAATCCTAGGATGCAACGTAAGGACGTCGCCGATCCTAGCCTGGCCAGACCTTCCTCGCTGGCCGGCCTCACGTGCGCCAATGCCGACACGATCTCCTCGAGGAGCCCGCCGTGCTGTCCCTCCGCCGAGGCGCTCCCGAACGTCTCGAGCGCCGCCGACAGCGCATCCCCGGCGCCGCCCTCCGTCGCGCACCGCTTGTTCCGCTCGCTCTCCTTGACCCACGACTTGATCTTCCCCACCAGTTCGCCGCACCTCTTCGCGTCGCCGCGGTTGGCGGCGGCGGCGATCCTCTTGCAAGCCTCCGACACCTCGTACGGCGACACGGGGATCCTCGGCGTGGGGATCCTCTCCACCCCGAGGGAGCGGTTCTCGACGCACCAGCTCTGGATCATCTTCCTCAACGCGTGGTTCGGGATGAGGTCGAGCCCGCCGCCGACGACCCCGAGCTGCTGCTTCGTGACGGGGCAGCTGGCATTGCCGGCCTCGATCCACCTCTCGATGCTGCTGCGGTCGTACGTGATCCCGGTCGGCAGCGCGACGGGGTCCTTCATGAGGTCGAGGGATATCGGGCACCGGAAGGGCATGGGGACGGCGACCTCCGTGTCGAGGCACGCCGCGTCGATGCCGGAGTCCCCCATCTTCTTGCCACCGCGGCGACCCACGCCCCGTCTTCTCCAAGGGAAGATCATCGTCGCCATCCTCGATGTCCTTCGCGTCCGACAGACCAAGAGAGAGATTCCAGTTCTCGAGAGAATGTATGCGCGTTTGCGTGTTTACGTTCTTGCGTTCTTGCTTTGCCGAAAGGAACGAGATGGCCTTTTATACGCGAAGGGGGGGGAACAGTTGAACGCGGGTCAAAACTTCGGGGGTGGGGAAAGGGAAAGATGATGACTCGTGTGGGGGCGGGATGACAGGCAGGATCGTTCAAAATCTTGGGCGAGAGATCGTGGGAAGGTAATAAAAGAACAGTGACGGGGGTTTGACCGTTGACCGTTGAACGTTTGAAAAAGGAAAGGGGGGGTAAGATGGGCAACGTGTACAAACGGCGACCCACGCGGTCTAAGGTGGATCCGAGGCCGGTCTAAGGATTAAATATATTCAGTAAAATGGAGTGGGCTGAGGCTGAGGTTTGACCGGTTGACTCGGCCCTCGTTGGGGGGGGCGAGGTTGGCGGGTCAAGCAGGCGGTGAATAATTAAGGCTTTTAAGAGCTGGCGTGGGGCTGGGTTAGACCACCCAACTCGGGGGGGTGGCTCTACCTGCCCGACTTTTTGTAGCCGCGCTAGTCCGCGGTCGCGCGCCCGCCCCGAACGGGTCAGTCCACGTGGGGGTTGAATTTGGTTTGACCGGCTTGGAATTATCGCTTTCCAAATTGCAGAAATTGCCCATGTGAGTCCTTGATTATAGGTGAGTTATTTAGTTTCCCAAAATGAGTTTAGGGGATGATTATTGAGAGCGCAAGGGGAGCTTTATAATATGGGGAAATGTTTTTCATGAAAATCGGTCTTTAATGAAAAAGATTCGGTTTCCATTTATTTATCGAGTGGTTTAGGAAAATTGATTTTCTTCTCACTAGTAATAAAGGAAAATTGTTTTCCCCTTATGAACTTCTCGTCTTCAATTAACGAAAAACATTTTTTATAAATTGATTAATTTTCGTCTTTCAAATAGCGGAAAGTTGAAAACGATGTTTACTTTCGTAATTAAAAAATCATTTATTTGAAAGCGAAAGAAAGTGACTCGAAAGAACTGGAATTGAGGTGAAAAATTGAAAATCTTGGCGCTTTTCCAGCCGTGTAGGACTCGTGTAACATTTGTCAAACCGTGTTTTCAACTGGACCCGAGTCAGATCCTGCTGGTGTGTACCTGGGAAGCAGCAATCCATTGAATTTGTGTAGCTTTCGAGAAATTGGGGATTGATACGTAAAAAATCCATTCACATGGGGAACTTTTGCAAGTGGGTAATCAAGTAAATAGTTCACAATTCAACTATTAAACGGAAAGTAATTTTCGCGGTGTGAATCGATTTCATTTATCTTGTTTAAATATTTTCCCCCGGAAGGGTTTTTTGAGACAAAAAACATTTCCATGTGAACGAGTGAAATGAGGAATTTCACCGCTATGAAAATTCTCATTAACGAGGAATTATCCCAAGTCAAACGCATTGACTAGACATATAAGGATGGTTCGCGAGAAACTGTTAAGACATTCATTGCGTTATTACTTATTAACTTTGAAATGTTGAAACCGCTCTTTAAGGACCTTCATGGTGCTATTACTGGCTAATTCATCCAGGATGAAACTTTCCTCCCTCTCTTATTTCAATTTTGTTTGAACCTTATTCTAGTTCCAATTCCTTTTATGATTTTATCACGGAATTGTTGCATCAAAGATAGGGAAATTTCAAGATTTTTTTTTTTCTAATTCTTTTCTTTTTTTGAGTGTTACTGCTAATGCGAAAACCAATTTCAATGGAAGAGATGCTGAACAAAATATTGCGAAGGAGGAAAATGTTGTCTGGTCTTTGCAACAGGATTAAGTCGTCCACGAAGAGCCAAATTACATTAAAATCAAGTGGCGATTACAGCTTAATGAGGACCATTATTCAAACAATATATATATTTTTTATTTCTCCCGTAATTTGGGCGTAAAGAAGGGAGAATCAAGAGGGTCTTTGGAATATTTCTTGTCCATTATTCAAATAGACACGCAATTTGCGGGTCACTTCAATTTAATTAGGAAAATGAATGAAGAATAAAGCTATCAAGCGATCACTTTAATTAAATTAGGTCGCCAATGTCGGTCGGTCGCCCGATCTCGCCCTTATTTCTTAAACATTTGCGCGTAGTGGTACCGCTAAATTCAACCTCTCTTCTAGATATAGTCTTTCGGCCCGTACTATTTTCAAAATGCCCCCTTTATCATCAAACAGGTGGAAATGACCTCCCTCGTTTTCCTATTTTATTCGATATTTGGGTTTCGAGCTAATAAATTTGTACAATCGAGTCATCTAGCTTACTTAATTTATATGATCAAGTGCCGACCACTTATTCTATTCGATCTCCGAATTGTTAGAATAAAAAATCAATTTATTCAAATAATAACGGGGTTGCTACGCAAGAACCAATACTGGTACGTCACCAATTAAGAAAATTGCGGAACCCACATAATATAAACATGCATTTTCATATAGTCTATATATTAGGATCGATTCTATTCATTGCACCAGAATTAATCAATTTAAATGGTATTTTCCCGCTGAGCAAAAGTACATTTCCTCTTCCTCGACAGGTGTGCTCAATTGATCTGCTAGGGCAAGTGTTCGTAGCACACGAACATGCCCACGAATCTTTTAAATTTTTAAGATTAAGATAAATGTTAATTAAATCATGGTAACTCGAAATGTAATTACTGTTCTAACATACTACTTGTAAATATCCGTTGTAATATTTTATACTTTCCAATCTTGTGTCGCCAAAATATACCAAGGAAAACTCAGGATGATAGCGATGATGGTGATTATAACCCTTATGCAACACGAGTATAATATCAAACTGCAATAGATGGGCCTGGCAGCCCATGCCTCTTAGAGCCGAAGCCCAACCCATTTATTTATTTCTTCTTCAGCAGATGGGCCAGGAAGACCATCAGGGACAATACCAAAGAACGAAGTTTGTTCGTGGAGAAAGGTAAAGAGGAAAGGAAGAGAGGAGGGAGAAAATTTTTCGAGTGTAGCCGATCCGGAAACCCAACAAGCTGAATCGATTTCGAATTGTAACGTTGGGTAAATATTCAAGCCTATTATTCATATAATCAGAGTAATTTTTTAAGTTAGATCTTAAATTTGGAGTTATGTGATGCGAGGTTCGATTGAAAAGTTATTGAGCTTTAGATTTATATGGAAATGGTAGATAAAAAGTGTTTGTGGAGATGTGGGGTTTGATGAAATCGGTTTTGAAGTACGGTTTGATTGGAACTAATTTGTGAATGTTTCGTGTGCGAGTTACGCATAACAGATAAAGATGAACATTTGTCATGAATGAATTTCTTTGTTAGCATGTAGAAATCATTTTATCTTACGGATAAGTGTAATTTAGTAGTATCATTCGTTAGAGTAGCATATTGTTCGATTTTTAAATAATGGATTGGAATCTAAGTAATCAACGTAGGTTGGTCTTCAACTTTCTTAGGAGAGTAATGCTTTCTCTTTTTTAAGTTTGTAAACTCAAATTTCAATTCTGAAATGATTTGAGAAACATTTTGTGAATGGTGTTACGAAAGGTTATACATATTGATTTATGAATTAGGTTTATGAACAATTTTGAAACGGTTTGAGAAATGCCTCGTGAAATGTATTTTGTTTAATAAGCAGAGTTGACAAAAATTATATGTTTTGATTTGTAAACTAATTTGTAATATATATTATCGATTGGCTTTATGGATTTTGGAGGATCTTGTTTAGGCTTGTGTTGATGCTCAATATCTAATGAACCCATTAAGTGGACTGTAGGTAGGAATGCTAATTTTCCAGCGCCTTCATTTTTTTTTATTTTTTTTGGGCAAGTAGTTAACATTTAGAAAAGACAAACCAGAAGTCAAACAGAGAGAGATATTATGTAATCTCTTTAACAAAGAACTTTTGAAAAACAGACAAATATTCAAAAGTTTAACTTTGTTTGGCAAAAAGAGAAATACTCATAAAGCTATTGAGACAAAGGATTCGACAAACTTGTTATATAATCTAACATAATATCCACGGCATTCTTTGAAAGCATCTTTAACCTCCCAATGTTGTTTGAAAATTAGAGGTCTTAGACAAATCGAAGTGAGAGAAAATTGCCCTCATTTGCAACATTTGAAATCCATATTGATGAAAACTTTAAATTCCAGTTAGTCTTAGACAGAAAAGTCAAGTAGCTAATATTGAGAAAAGACAAAACAAAAGTCTCATAATTTTTGGGAACAGAGAGAATTTTACGAAATCTCACTGCTCAATAAGAAATTGACTAGATTCAAGAAATATTTAGGATTATTCTACACAATATGGATGACCCTCTTTATGGCACATTAAATTCCAAAAATCAGAGTAAGGAAAAAAAGTTCCATCGCATGCAGCATTTGAACAGAAACGTGGTAAAGAAAGGCATTAGCGCAAGATCTGTGACAAAACGATTAGAAGGCTTGATCTGAGGATAAGCAATAGTGAATCATCAGAAGAAAAGGTAATTTCCCAAAATCGAACATCAAACTGTATGGCTGTTAAGGCATGTCAATCTCTTTATGAAGACGTGTTCACGTTACAAAAAGATCAACAAACGGGTTGAAAAACCACAAAACTCTGGCGAACAAATCAAGTTACTCTCTAGCAAAGCACTTTGAAGCAAGAGATTAATGTTTTCAACGTACAAAAAAAAAAAAAAATTGACTTTTTTTAGGAGAAAAATAGAGATTTGTCTAAAAAACTTACAGCTCATAAAGCCATCCACAAATAGGTTTAACAAATTCATGGGATAATCAATCATAATATGCACGTTCCTTAAAAGTAAATCCAAAACCCCAAAAATGTTTGAAAAATAATAGGTCTCGTATAATTCAGAATAGGACTATAAATTCTGTCGGTTGCAAGTTTTGAAACTGACTTTGATGGGAATCTTTGAATGAGGTTACTCTTTGATAGAAAACTTAAAATCAATGAGTCAATATAGAGAAAGAACAAAATAAAAGTCTAACAATTCTATAAAATAGAGAGAGCTATTTTGGAATCTCATTGCTCATCAAGACATTGACAAATAGGTTCGAGAGACCTGTGGGAATTTCAAAAGATGTATGAAAAATAATAAGTCTTGTTTAAATCAATGCAAGGAAAAACTAATATTCACAAGCCCTTATGAATGAAGATTTTAAGTTCTTATGACAAGATTTACCACATACGATAGCATCAACGTCACGCAACAACACCCATTCACACGAGCCACAAAGAAAAAAAAATCAAGAAATTTACTAATCCACCTCAAACTCAAGCAAGCCCTCACATGTCCGTGATCAACCTCCCCTTTGCCGCTGCCTTCTAAGCCCCGACCAAGTCTCGCTCCTCTCTCTCTCTCTCTCTCTCTCTCTCTCTCTCTCTCTCTACCTTGACATTGGGGCGTCTGATTGCAGATCATCAGCCACCCATGGAGCCAGATGTGGTTCCGCCCTTACCGATCAAGCCGAATGTGGCTTTGTTGAGGGAGGAAAATGAAAGAATCAAACGATGAAGATGGTGGAGAGAGAGAGAGAGAGAGAGAGAGAGAGAGAGAGAGAGAGAGAGAGAGAGAGAGAGATTCTCACTAGGGGTGGGGTGAGTATGGTTTCATAGTACAATCGATAACCTGATCTAGTTCCAGGTTCCAAGGAGACTGAAGAGAGAGGTTCTCATTAAGAGTGAGTATGGCTTTAGAGTACAATCAATAACCCGATCTGGTTCTAAATTCTAAGGAGACCAAAGAGAGAGGTTCTCACTAGGGGTGAATATGGTTTCGGAGTACAATCGATAACCTTATCATATTCTAGGTTCTAGAGAGATCTGATTCGTTTCCCTATTTTTAGAAACTAAACCTAAAACAGGAACCGGAATTGGTACAAAACCCTAGAATAGATAAACACGCATGCTTTCTTTCTCCCAATGCACTAAGCTGCCATTGAAGATATTGCCTCAAAAGGGGCTGCTTCATTGACATTCATGTCACACAAAGCTAAATAGAACACGGCAAGTTTTCATTTTTGTTGTTATACTCACTTTTATTTTGCTTAACTATAATAAAAATAAATGGAAGTTGGCTAGTTCCAGGTTTTAGGATGTGCAAAATAAGTTCCAAGTAAAACTTGGAATAACTCACCCCTAGTTCTAACCGGGTATTTTGGCCTCACTCTCCTCGTTGTTCCAAATTTGCCCCTGATCAAATAGGAAACTGAATAATCAATGTGGTGGATTCGTTTTAATTTTTTATTTTTTATTTTGTGGCAATTACTCACTAAAGAAAAATCCATTGACTTAGGATGTTTTGCTGAACTGGTCCTCTTGAAAGGCTAACTGATTTTATTAAAGCAGTAATTTATTGACAATTAAGAAAGTTTCTTTTTCTTGGTTCGAAATTGACATATAAGAAAGTTTACCGAAGTAGAATTTTAAATTGTAGAATTAATGAAGGGGAATACTTATCGATAGACTCCATTGATTGAGAATTTGAAATACACGTTGCAAACCATTTATGTGAATTTACAAAGAATAGAGAAAGAGAGAGTTCCAATAATTTTAAGTTGCTCACTATTTCTCAAGAGAAGTTACCATCATTAAGACCTTTGAGCTTTCGATAATTTGAGGTAATTAATTATTTCCAAAGGTGGATTACTTACAACCATATACGTGGACTTACGGATAATTTACTATTATAGAGGTCAATTGTAGATCATAAGTTGTGTTTTTACGACAATTTCAAGTACTTTACTATTTCATTATTAATTAAGTGATGGGAATTTCTTGCTGTGAATTGTACAACTAGATTGCTGCGCAAAAAAGAAAAGCACTAATTGTAGGTGCAATTGGAATCACTGTGTATTTCAAGCAAATTACAATTATTGGAGGTATAATTACTACACTACAAGTTATGACTTGCTTTTCGAAAACTACACTATAGTAGGATGATTAATTAATAATTTCATCGTCAAGTGACAAAGTTTAAAAAAAGTCTCTATTAACATGGGAATACTAACATCAACAGAACTACCGGTTACAGCTAATTGGAGAAAACTATAATATTACTTAGTAATTACTTGTGACGACATCCGCAACTTACGAATTGTAAAGGTATGTCACTATTTTTATAAAATAATTCGAACAATAAGTTCAATCACATTATGAGAAATTTAGCAATTTACCATACCTTTAAGTCAATTACCAAATATCAAATCACTCGTGATGGTTTGGAATAATTTACTGTGTTATAGTAAAATGACCGAGTATGGGCAAATATAGGAGTTTGTAGATTATTTTCAATCTCTATTTGCTGCATCTGCTTATAATGAATAGACTCCTTAAACGAATTTAATATTCCCAATATTTAGCAAAACTCCAATTAACAATTCACTTTTCTGCAAATTGTCTGCCATCTATTTTAGGTTTACTTCATTTTCATGTACTCATGATTCCTAACGAAGAAACACTAATATAACTGAACTAACATAAAAATCATGCAACTTGGTTAAAAGCGATATTGGTTATCTGTCCTTGGTCAGCATATATGGTGGACCTATTATATTCCAAGGAGGATATAAGTCAAACACTTAATAGTGGAAAACTTTCTTAAGATATTTTGATTTGTGGGCATTGATCTAAATGAAGACTTTCCCTTTTTATGGAATTGGGGTAATGATAGTCTGAAAACTTTCCCATCTTGAAATAATTGGAAAAACCGCATGTGTGGTCCCTAAAATTTGTCCATTTTCCAGTTAGTCGCTTGATCTTTGAAAGCTGCAATTTTAGTCCCTAAATTTCATTCGTGGGTAGAGTTCACTGTGATTATCATTTAACTGCAGTGCGAGTTACATTTCTTATACGATAAAAACTAGTAACAACATAGTCATATAATCAACGTACGAATCTCTTTTTTGGTTAATAGACATAGACAACCTTGAGAGTAGTCATCTCCTAAAGTCACGCCTCAGATTCATGATATATAGTAAGACCCGTGAACGTGGTGGCATAAAAGTGAAAACTTAAAAGGGTCACATCTCAATTCTTACATGCCACGGAATGAGCGGAGAAAACTTCAAACTCTAGAAATTACATAAGTCACTTTTCATGATGTAGAGGCATTATGATTTGTCCTCAAAATCTTGCAAAGTGGGGTCGCTAGCTAGTCCACGGGTGTCAAGTTGAGAAGATAAAAGGTTTTATTTATTTATTTATTTATTTATTTATAAAAAAGCATGTTAGGGAACCCCACAGCACTTGTCTTGTATTAAACTCACTAGGGGGGTTGAATCACGGAACTTGCTATTTGAACTTCTCAAGGCCAATGTGGACTGTACACACAATCAAGCATGGAGTTGAAAGTCATGCAACTATCCACGAGAAGAAACCATTTTTTATAAACCACCACTATTTGGCAGCTTCGATTGATGGATATGCTTCAACGAGCTTTGGAATCTCCCGCACTCGGTGGGCCTCTTCACTCGCACCCCATCATCTACCTCCACCGCTCTACGTGTCACCTGTCTACTGATGATAACCAAAGCCAAAGCCAAAACCAAAGCCGAAGCCAAAAAACGAAAAAAACCAGTGGAGGCACGAGCGGAATAAACAAACCCGAGCCACTATCTAAAAAAGTTGGGTGGTGGAAGATGATGAATTACCTATTCCTGCTCATCAAAGTCTTTTTTTTCCCCTCTCCCATAAAAAATGTAAAGGGGAAGCTCTATAATTACACCCTGACAATGATTAAAATAAGCCTTTTAGATAATCGCCGGATTTCTTTAAGTTAAGTCAGCCAGTGATATGCAGAGATGGGGATAGTGCAGGGTGACAAAGACGATGCTGCCTTTTGGAAGTGCGGAGGAGGGCGGAGGGGGGGGGGACCATTGTAGTCGGAAAGGTCAGTTCCTCGTGAGGCTCGGAGATGCTCAGGAACGGCGTCCTCGGGAAGCGTTCTCGAGCGGCGCGAAACGTGAAGCTGTCGGAGATTGCCGAGACTGGAGCAAAAGGTGTTGGTGCTTGCCTTTGTTTTTGGGATCACTCTGGTTTTTCCTTTCTCCTTTTTTTCCTTCCTTCAAGGTTTTATTTTTTCTTTCACGTGGGATCCGAATGTTGTTGTGATGGAGTCAGAGGGACAGAAGACAAGGTTGTCGTGTGAACAGTGATTCCTCACTGATTAATCCCCCCTGTTCTAATCAAGTTTTTTTTTTTTTATTCAAACGAGAAGAACATGATGAGAAGAAAAACATGATATTAGTTGGAGAGACATTAGGGAGTGGAGAGAATATTGGTTTTCTTTTTCCTTGTTAAAAATTATTTTCACTCTACAAATGGTCGTTTTGGTATGCGCACACATATATACATACATATTTATATGGATTTATAAAATTTAAGTAACATATGTCACATTATTGGCTTGCATTCTATATAAGGCGGTTGGTCTTATTCCATCTCATTTCGCATAACGCTATAACACCCCATGCTCTCTCTCTCCATTTTAAGTAGATATTTTCATAAATTTATTTTTTTAGTTCAAGTGTCATAAGCTCAAAAGAGAGAAACTAAATGTGTTGTCAAGATAGTAGCTTAGCTATAACTTCATAAAGAATGAAGAATAACATGGTTTGTAGGGCAAAATTGTCTCATTTTTATTTTTTTTTTGCCATCCTTTAATTTTATTTTTCTTCACATGACCAATATTATCATATACTCATTTTCAGAATGGATTTTTCAATGAGTACTTTCAGGACACTTACTAAATATATTACAAAATAGAAGTTTTAATTTTTAGGACATTCGATCAGATACTTTACAGGGTCGCTGCAAATATTTTTTTTTAATTGGATACTTAACAATCATCCACGAGGTGTTCGCCTGATAAAATTCTTTAACAACATATGTTTTTTCTCAACAATTCATGTGCGAGAAGTAGATATTCTCTCCCTTTTGTGCAAAGTGGGGCAGATAGTAGATGGTGGTTTCCCCTTTATCTAGGGTACAAATTTAAAAGCTATTTTAGACAAGTCTTGTGTGCCACACATGAAAATCGATCAACCACGGCGCTTTTTCGTACAATTTGCATCGCTTTTCAAGATTTTGTGGAGATTAAAGCTGGACAAATAATAATTTTTTTATGGGCTAATTAATAATCTTATTGGTTCGTGCATCTCATGTGGATATGGGCAAAAAAAAAAAGTACTTTGGGTTCTGCCAAGCCAACACGTCGTACGTTATAAGTCCCCATCGGTGTTCGTTCTAGGCCCTTGAGGGGACGCAAAGCACGAGAAATCCAACAGATTCCTTAAAAAGGGTTACGAATCCAATGGATTGAGATAACGACGTTTATTGACTTAGAAGGTTGAGTACAACAATAAATGGAGTACGATAAACCCTTACCGATGCTGCTATACAGGAAAAAGTATCACCAAGTACAGAATTTTTAACCCATGCAACCAAACCTCCTAGTCAAGAAGGTTTTCTTGTGGCTTTCAGGCCATCAATTCCATTTCAAATCGCGAACGAATCTCTGAATAGCTTGCGATGCTTTATCTACTCGTGACGTACAGCACATGGAAAAAATTATCTTTTTCTTTTAGCATTTTAATGGGATTATATGTCAATGAACCTACCGACTTTAGATCAATGGGTCGTGAGTGGTACAAAATAGTTATATCTCTTCGTAGAAAGTGTAAAGCTTTTATGATAATGCTCGGAGGGTTCTTCCCTACCTTTCCATTAACTAAAGAAAAATAATTCAATAATTGTGATCACGTCAAATTGGCGATCATGAAGCAAAGGAAGAAGAAGAAGAAGATGGGCATGTTATAATTAGAATACCCTAACCCCCAAAGTCTATCGTTGATAATAATAGTTTGCTTGCCCCTCTGTCGCATTTAAAAAAAAAAGAATTGAAATTAAATATCACATTTAACGTGACATAAATTTAATTGTAGTGAAGTGCTTTTGGTTGTGTCAAGAAAACTATAAATCACTGATAAAGTATTTTTTAGTCATCTTCCGATTATTGCATATGTTTCCTTGAATTATTTTCATTATTTGGAGAGGCGTGGATTAATCATAATATAAACGACGTGGATTAATCATAATATAAACGATGGCATATTATCATGCAATGTCATATGGAAAAAGAAAGTCTCCTCTCATTAAAATAAATGCTTTAAATGTCCAAAAGTCTATTTAAGCATAGTATATTATATAGGAAGAACTAATTCCCAAATAAGTCACGTCAAAAAAAATAAAATTCCTTACCAAGTGGAGATGATTGGTAATTATCCTATAAAAAAAGTAAGCACGTAAACCAAATCAAGTAAGGAAATCAAATAGGGAAATTGTCAAATCAATTATAAACTTTTCAATTTAGCCAATTAGTTTCAAACCTTTTTTTTTTTTTTTTTATAGAAAACTTCACTATAATCCTTTTAGCCAATTTTCTCTGAAAAATGCTAAAAGTGGCTAGCGATAATTGGACTATCACATTAGTGACTTTCACTAAAAATTGACTATAAGGAATACATTATAATTTCAAGTAGAGGTTTAAGATTAAATTAATTATACTAAAAAGTTTAGGATTGAATAGACATCCGTGTGATACATTTTTGACTAATCAGGTAATTTTCCTTGAGTCAAGTAGACAATTTTTTAGCAAAAGAAAGGAAAACAAAAAAAATCAAACATATTGAGATTTTCTTAGCTTGATTAGGTAGTCTCAGTCTAAGTAGCACCGATATTGACACGCGACACGCAACACAACACAACACGCCAACACACCGTTTCTAAAAAAATAGAGAATTTCAACACGTTGGGACACGTTGTATATTAAATATATATTTTTATATATACATAATAAACTATCATTTTTATGATTATTTCAATCAAATTAATTTGAATCAAATTCATAAATAAATAAATACACGACACGACATGACACGCCGACACGTCGTTTCTCAAAAAATAGAAAATTTCAACACGTTGGGATACGTTGTATATTAAATATATATATTCATATATACATAATAAACTATCATTTTTATGATTATTTCAATCAAATTAATTTGAATCAAATTAAATAAATAAATAAATAAATAAGCCTAGAATGAATATACACAAAAACATTAATCCTCCATTTATTAATATCATTCATTATTTCAATTTGACAAATTCAACTTTATTTCAATAATTCATAAAATTTGAAGAAAAAACAAGCGATCTATATTATGGACTCGCATGTTAGATATGTTGGAAGAGGAGAAAAAAAAACTTAAGGAGTGAATTGCGTATCACGGGGAGTGGGAATCAAAAGAGAAGAGAAGACTAAGTTTTTCTTATTTCTTCATTTATTATTTTTATTATTGTGTTTTATTTTTTCACACATATATATTTTTTGACCTCTTATTTATTGAATTTTTAAAATTGACATCGATATCGGAATCATATATCGGAAACTCGTACGTCAGAATTCCAACTCAAGTGTCAGAGAATGTCGAGAAAGTTAACCAGATGTCAAAATTTTCGACACGTGTTGACTGAGTGTCGGAGAGTGTCGGACACGTGTCGAAGTGTTCGACACGACACGAAGACTCTTGGAGAATGTTAGTGCTTCATAGGTCTTAATTGCTGGCCAAAAAGTTTTTTTTTTTTTTTTTTTTAAATCACAAAGTCTCAATTTAAAAAGTTCACGCCTTATCATCCTCAATGCTCTGGATCGATCATTCGATCGTGGGGATCAGTTTTTTTTTTTTTCCCTAGGGATTCAGTGATCATGAGTTATGCCCACTCTTGAGCATGACATACTTCGATCAAGTCGTGTTTTATTTTTGTTCTTTTTATGGGTTTTGTACTCATTGTTTTGGACTTTGAACGACAAGTGGCAACTCTTGAAAAGCTCAAATAGACTTGCTGACTTGCTCAAATGGTCTTCTAGGGTTTAGAGATACCGTAATAAAGACATAAAACTATCCAAAGAGTCCTAAATCTATTGTATGGTGGCTAGTTTAATTATAAACATTTTTTTTAGTCATAAATATTTCAATTATGTTAATTTAGTCATAAATTTTTCAATTTTACTAATTTAGCCTTAAACCTTTCAGTGATTTGCTAATTTAGTCTTAAACTTTTCGATAATTTGCTGATATAGTCATTCTGACCAAATATCTAAATAATATGTTTAGAACTAAATTGACAAATCATCGAAAGATTTAATACTCAATTTAGTTCTAAATCTGTATAATGAAAATTTTATGACTAAATCGACATAATTGAAATGTTTAAGATTAAATTGGCTGATATAATAAGTTCATGACTCTTTTTATAATTATTTGCAATAAAGATGACCACTCTTTTCCGAGGAGGGATGAAGATCAGCACTTTACCATACGGAGATGATGCCAAGCTCTTCTCCAGGCGAAGAGCCGTTCCGGAATTTGGACCACATCAGTACAGTGACTCAAGTGAGTTGAGACAATGTGGACAAAATAATTGGGGGAGAATTATTAATGCAGACCCAGGTTCAGTTTACAAGTTTTCTTCCCCTTATGTTAGAAAGGGGTGATTCTCTTGTGATTGATTTAAGGACGAGTGGGTTCTTGAGCCCTAAAAATTGGGAGCGAACCCTATGACATTAGGACTTGGAATCCGCCCATTCTTATGTTTAAGGTAAAAAAAAAAAAAAAAGAAAACCGCATTCTTGAATGTAATATAAAAGTCGCATTATTTCTGTACAAAAATATTTGTTGGTAAGTAATTACATGGTTGTATCTTGACTTGGAAGATTATGATTTCATTCTTGTTGGGTGCAATTTTTTTTTTTTTTTTTTTTAAAGAGATTTGAAAATTGATTTTGAATTGGTTCAACCTTGGAACCAATTCAAGGTGGAGCCCCTTGTAAAATAGGAAACGAATCGATCTGGGTATAGTTCCATGGATGAATTGGACCTGGTGCACACGGTTAATTCTCTGGCCAGCATTAAATGATACATGGCATTATTATGCTTTTATGAATTTGCTTGGCATGTTCGGAGGTAAAATCGGTTATTTTTAAGACCACGACGCGTCATTCAAAAAGGTTGATGATTGAGACTGAAGTCACCGCACACATTTTTCAACTATCAGATTCTCAATGTTGCTTTGTTTGTTCGTTTGTCGCTTTTGCATATCTAAATGAATGTCAAGAGCACGCTAGTATTGGTTCTCGCTTTAGGGCATAATCTCGCTTTTTCCCAGGAGCAATACTTGATAGCCACCTGCTTTTAAGATATGATTCATCATTTAGGATTTTCAACCCATACACGAATGATGGCAAAGGTAATAAGGACAGCATTTTGAAAGAGGTCTCAAATGATTCTACTGTCATCTCCCATTAGTAAAATTAAGAAAAAAAGTGATACAAATGATCCATCAATTTTAGCTAAATGTACAATATGATCTCATAACTTTTGATTTTTTAATACCATCCTCGAATTTTAGACTAATATGCAATGTCGTATTCGAAATTTTAAATTATTTAATGTGGTTCATGACCTTTTAGTACATGTTCAATTTAATTTTTGAACTATATAAAAATATTAAATGTTGTCCCTAAACTTTAATCAATAGAAGTTTGATATCGAATATTTTCACATAGTTCAGAGACTAAGTTGAATATGAACAAATTAGAATTTCACAAATTACATTACATATATGGAGCTGAAATTTAGAGATTATACTTTTCATTGAGTCAAAGTTTAAGGATTAATTATGTTATTTTCCTAAAATTAACCATGGGAGACGTATAGAAAAGATGCAAGTGTTGATGGGCATCAAACAAGAGGGAACACTAATGGCACAAATCCACATCAGAAGGTACACCTCCTTTAAAGGCTTTGTCCTTTGTAGCTAGAAAACCAGAGGCTTATTGGGTTAGTCCTAGGACGAGTACAAAGAAAGCACCATAAGTTGCTAGGACATGTACCGCAAAATGGTGAGTATAGATCTTGTTGTTGGGTTGATGCCAACAGCCGAACTGACAAGGTCCGCTGGCAATGGATGTGACTTGAGTATCTCATGGTAATTTCCCATTGCCTTTGCTAAAAATGATTAGGACATGAAGGCAGAGCCTTGGGCTTGGGACAACTTTCTATGGTCGTAGAAAGGCTTTTGGTTCCTCTCGCAAGAGAACGATTTGGAAGTCCCCGACGCGCCGACCCAGTTTCTCCCGTGCTTTGTTTCATAGAGATTCGACCTGAGAGATGGGGAGTACCGGTTGTCTATGGCTCGATGTGCCAATCTCTCCTCTGTCAAATTTGAAACCTTTGCTTCGGGGGTGAAGGTTCGGAATCCAAACCTTTGGGTCGCGCCTTTTAGCACCGTCTGCTGTACCGACTGTCTAGGGGCGCTCGAAAGACTGCAACTAATGGAAGCTGAAAACCAACAAAGGCTAAGGTGACTTTGAGGAACGATGGACGGAGCAGAGTCGGCGGACCCCGTGTTACGGCGAAATTCAAGTGAAATGCCCCTTTGAAGAGAAGGGGAAGAAAAAGGGGAGGGAGGAGGATACTTTTTGAGGGGGCCTTTGACTTAGACTTTGAATATTATCCCATCTGACTCGAATCTACTGTTTCAGTTGCAGTAAAGAAGGGGCTATCATGGCTTCACCTGTTCGTGGGTTAGCAATCGTCGGTCGGGAAGAAATAGGCCACATTAGAAATCAACGCGACGGTGACACAGTAACCCTGTTCATTCTGCTATTGAGTAGGGTCTCGTGACCGTTCGAGTGGTCGATTAACGCACACCATCCATGGCCATTATGGCGTATTTATTGTGTTCTTAGGGGGGGGTTTTAAAGAGAATACGCAGGTGCAGTTGAAAAGACCAAGCCCGCAAAAAGCAAATGCAATATGCTGCTTTTTCGTTGTATGAAATGCACAGGCAACTTTTCTTTTTTTTGTTTTTGCTCTGACTCTCACTGACGTCCCCACCACTGTCTCCCCCCACCCACCGCTCTCTTCCTTGTTACCTCTGCTTTTCCCATAATTATACATCAGTCATCAACCATAACGCTCGAACCATTTCCACATCAGTTTTTTTCCCTTTTCGATATCTCTGCAAATCTGCAACTCCCTGCTCTCTGCTCCAACCTCCTCCTCCTCCTCACTCTTCTTCACAATCTGTCTCACGAATTTATGGCACTACCCGCACGACAGTCCGTCCCTTCCTTTGATCACTAGCAAATGTACGACCGAGAATTAGCAACCCAAAAGCTGTCGAATTCCATCTGATTTGGTGCCTCTCATGGTGTACGCTCTCTCTCTCTCTCTCTCTCTCTCTCTCTCTCTCCCTCGCTCGCTCGCTCGCTCGCTCTTTTGCCCCCCATGATATCTGTTTGCCATGCTTTATATGTTTGTGATTGCAAATGAAGAGATTGACTTGGTGTTGGCGTGTTGGGTACTTCGATTTTGTTTTTGTGTTCTGAAAGGCTATGTTACTTTGACTGGGTTTCAGTCTCCTGCAGAGCTCCCTCCCTCCTCCTCCCCCTCCTCCTCCTCCTCCTTCCTTCATCTTGACCGTCGGATTCTTGGTGTTTCCCGTGGTTATTACTTCTATACTTGGTCATGCTTTATCGGATCCTTACCTTTTTACAAGATCAAGAAGTCAAGAAAAGGAATTGTTAAGACCCTTTACCTTTTGCCTTGTTTTGCTGGTGAAATGTTGAGACCTTCAGTAGATGTGGTTCTCTGTCCACTGAAAATCTTGTGGCTAAGAGCAGTTACAGGCCAGTAGAAATTAGCAGCTTGTCTAGTGGCTGAGATTGTCTGAAGAATGGTAATTTACAGACGACAAGTTAATTATGATAATTAATTGTCAATGTAGCCGGTAAAGTCGATAAGCATCTGTGTTTCCGTACTGTCTTTGACGAGGCTTCGGTCCTTAAGAGCGATGGTTCCTGGCAATTTCTTACTTTTTCATGTGGTTGCAACTTATAAATGAGCTCCTATGTCCTTTCAGTCATAAGGTCAGGCCACGGTCATTGGTCTCCGCTCAAACTAGAAATCTGATGCTAGATCTTTATGATATGGGGAGCTTTCAATATAAAGACAAGCAATAAAACTATGAGATTTGAGGCACGGGATCGGGAATAGTTTAGCCTGAAATATACTCCATTTTCCTTCTCTAAGTCGTCGTAATTTTTGCTAAGCCTATAGAACAATGAGAAATGAGCTGCTTGCTTTGTGTTACTATGTGCTTTTTGCTTTTGTTTGCCACTGTGTTATCCTCTATCCAGTAATTTGAACTAATATTTAGTTTCCAGTATGCTTTGTCACTCTTTAATCTTAAGATGCACATATCTTGTGCTTTCAAGTCCTTCCATTTCAATTTCACAATGCAGAATTTTATCAAGCGTATCTTTTCGAAATTTTATTTACAAGATCCATAAAGTCTTTGATCGAATCACAATAAGCTGTCTCTTACGCAATGTTTTCAATTAACCAGGTGAAAAGCAGAACTGTTCTCTCGTATTCTTGGCATCAGTACAACTGGCTCAGCATGCTGTTACTCTTACTCAACTAAAACTTCAGCACCACATTGTCGTTGGCCTTAAAGTTACAGCTCAGTAATGAAACCAACCATTGATCTGGAAGTGGAGGCCGTCTCGGAAAATGACTCTGAGATTAGTAGCCAAGTCGCCTCCAATCTATCCAATCAAGAGCCCTCAATGGGTCCCTCCAATGACAGCCTCGCTAACTCTTCCCACCTCATCAGCCCTTCGGCTGGCGGATCAGGTTCTGAAACCGTGTTCCTAGACTTGAGCCTTGGTTGCAGCAATGACGAGTCCAGTGGGAGGGATTCGGTAGGAGTCGCCTTCTCAAGCACCAGCGAATGTAGCAATGAGCGCGAATCTCATCCGGCAGCTGCAGGACCAACCACTTCAAGAGTCTTTTCTTGCAATTACTGTCAAAGGAAGTTTTTCAGCTCACAGGCACTCGGTGGCCATCAGAACGCGCACAAGAGAGAGAGGACCCTGGCAAAGCGGGCCATGAGGATGGGCATGTTTTCTTCACAGCGATATTCTAGCTTGGCGTCTTTGCCATTGCACGGGTCTCCCACTGTCAGGGATCTGGGGATCAAAGCGCATTCTTCCGTGCACCAGGTGCACCAAGGCATGTTGCAACAGACAAGACCACATGATCTGAGCAGTGGTCCAAGATTTGGAGATGGCTTTCTAGGTGTTCCGATCTTCATAGAAGATGACGATGTTGAGCTGTTGTGGCCTGGCAGCTTCCGTCAGGCGGCACAAGCACGTGCTCCTCAACCGAGTTTTGTTCTAACTGGAGGTTCTAACATAAGCTTCGTCGGGGTGAATCCACCATCTGATGCAGGCAATTCAGCTCCTGACTTGACACTGAAACTTTAAAAGAGGTTAATCTTCAGTTAAGTCTCATGTTTGCTTAACCCAACATTGCACTTCTGCTTTCTTTTGGTATATTCCCAATTGTTCTTTCCAGTTCCTTTCCTGTAAGTGCTCACTCCGGTACGAAGTCTAGAAATTTTTAGTTGTTCTAGGGTTGATATTGTAACTCTCCTGCTTGTTGTACTGCAAATCATGCTCTGATTGCTTGTTATGCTTGTTGCTTTCTGCTCAAATGCCTTTTTCTGCATTTATCCTTTACCCGTCAATCAAGCATCAATTTGAGCAGTCCACCAAATATTAACGCAGGGCCGCACGGGATTGGGAATTCGGGAGTCTGCATTTTTATTCCCTTTTGGATCTGCATAATGGAGATTTACTGTAGTGTGAGTAAATCATTGGCAACGTATCATGGCTCTAAAATGATCGAGCAAGGCGATCCTGACAAAGTTCAGAAGCCATCTATGCACGCGTAAACAAGAGAAGGGTAGCTCTTACCTCAACTGGGAGGATCTTCTGCACACGGCGCAAGAGAATCCTTGTGAATATCATAGTGGAAATCGGAACCTAAAGACTACATGGCTCGAGCTCGACTTTCTGTAATACCGGCATGTCTTTGAACCTAAAACACACTCCTAGCAACTGAATTTGTTCTGTTACTCTGAAAATCTCTATCCCTTTCTCCGACTTGATCGGCTGTTGAGTTTTAGTGTGCTCGTCCGTCAGGACATTGATCATGAGCATCGACTTTGTTAGGACAAACGCATGCCCGGTCCTTTCACGCTCGTCTGTCAAAAAACTTAAGCATCCAAAAGTGCTCCATTTGATTAGTCATGGTGGAACCAAATTCATCTTACGCACCTAAGCCATGATGATGCTGTCCTGCTTCTGTCTCCAAAACTTTAAAAAAATTTTGTCCAAAAAGACCTCAACTTATTACAATTTTGTCAATTCAATCTTAAATCAATTGAACTTTTGCCAATTCAATCATACATCTTTTAATTTTACTAATTGAGTTGTAAACCTTTTCAAATTTTGCCATTTGAGTCAATTTAGCCAATTTTAACCAAAAATTGCTTACGCAGGCATTAACCATCTTATGTGACACAATTAACACTGATGTAGATAATTTTTAATAATTTTTTTTATATATTTCTTTTTTTTTTTTTCAAAGGGTTTTAGTGAGATTGTCGGTCATTGACTAAGGGCTAACGACCTCCACCAACCATTGATCGAGGGTCAACGACCCTTGTGGGTGAGGGCATCCTGGGCCATAGCAAGTGGGGGTGTCAAAGAACGAACCAAACCGAGTTGAAAGGTTCGGTTTTTTATGCTTCATTTCTCATTTAATTTGGTTCTCATTAGAAATCGAAACTTAAACTGGTTCGGTTTTTATCGGTTCGCTTAACCGAATCAAACCGATAAAATCTAATTTTTCCTTTTATTTTTTAAAATCATTTATTATTATTTTTTCCTTTTCTTTATTTTTCTTCTTCTTTTCTTCATTGGCTGGTTGTCGGCCACGGTGGTGGCCAACTTTCGACTAAAGGCGAGCTGGAGCCTTGCCATAGGCCAATGAGGTCAAGCTCGCTAGATTTCGATGAGGTTAAGCCTTGTCGGCCTGTGGTGAGGCTCGGCCTTTTGTTGGAGGTCGCCAAATGTCAGTGAGGCTCTGGCGACCTTCAACGAGGCTCGAATCTCGCCCAGCTTGTCAGATCTGGCAAGCTCAAGCTCGTCGGCATTAGGCAAGCTTGACCTCGCCAGAATTTGGTGAGCTCGAGCCTTGCCGACCACTTCAACCAATGAAGAAGAATAAGAAAAAGAAAGAAAAATAATTGAAAATTAGATTTAAAAAAAAAATTATTGAAAGGGGTGCACGTAGGGAAAAAAAAAAACAACAAACAAAAATAAAAGTAAAAAACAGAAAAACCAAACCAAATTGAACTAGGATTTTTGGTTCAGTTTAGTTTGGTTTTTCAAAAAACCGAATTGAGCCGAACCACTTACACCTCTAATAGCAAGGGCATGCAGCCCTCGCCACTCTCTTTGAGAGTGCGTGAGGGTTGCCATGCCCTCATCTTGCCAGATTTGGTGAGAGCTTGCGAGCCCTTGCAAGATCTAATGGGGTCATGACCCTCGCCCCCAACCAGCAAGGGCTTTGTGGCTTACAAGAGATGCTGGTGCCTAATGGCCAACAGAGGTCACTGGCCCTCGAGCAGTGGCCAATGGTTCCGCTAACCCTCCGAACCAAAAAAAAAAAAAAAAAATAATAAAAAAAGAAAAGGAAAAATGGAAAAAAAAATAAAACAAAAATTAGAATAATATTAAAAATTTATTAAAATTTAACCATATCATATGGCCGATGTTGACCGGACTATTTCCTTAGTTATTTCTGGTCAAAACTGGTCCAATTTACTCAATTGACTAAATTAAAAGATTTAGAGCTGAATTTATAAAATCGTTATAGATTTAAGTTTTTTTGAACAGTTTTCTGCCGCAACTTTTGCACATAAACATTGCATTATCCCCGCGCAAACCGTTCTCAAAATTTTGTGGTGTCAAGATTATTGCAAGCTTGAAAATCGCATTAACTCGATTCAATAAACGCGAACGGATTCATGACCGCCTACACCTCTTTTGCTTTCTACGTACATTCCCTTGGAAAGAGAACATAATTCCACCCTTTCAATTTTCTTTTGACAATGAATGACCACGGTTTAAATCAATGTATGTAAAGTATAGGTGTAATCTGGTGATAATTCGCGATAAACAAGCACTCCCATTTCGACATATCTCCGTTTGGGAAAGTTAATAATCACACCCTGATTACTTTTCTTCGGAAAGCAATTTGGAGGAACATGGAAATTTATTGACAAGTGAATCATTTATCGATGAAGGGTTTCTCAATTTGGAGTCGCGTCTGTTCGCGGGCGAACGCACCGTTCTGTAACTCCCCACTTCCCTCAAATAGTTTCGCGCCCTTCCGTGCAGCAACTTCACCGCCCCCTCTCTTCGTCTCTCTCGCGCTGTCTCTTTTCTCTGGGTAAGTTGATGAGTCATTCGAATGTCGAATTCTTCGGTTTGATCATCGCATTATGACTCTCACGCTCTGCAATGGCTCTGCGTTTCTCGGCCCCGTATAAATCTGGCAACTTTTCCCGTTTCTTTCGATGCGGGACTTGGATTCTCAGCAGGTTGTTCCGTGGATCGAAAACGTACTTTCCGAATTTAGCCACGCCCCTTTTCACACTCGCTGTTGAGATTTTCCTTCGCTTTTCTTTCCCTTTCCTGTTTCGCTCTCAGTGTCCTCTGTTTCCGTTTTTTGTCCTGTCATGGGCAGGTGAGACGCACCAAACGTATGAACATTGCATATTTCGACGTCTCTTTTGTTTGTTTTTTCAAAGGATGTCCCTGTCAACGTTGTTTTCATCAGAAACGGATTTTGTTTCCTTTAATTGTATTACCCAGATAAGGTTATTCTCGTTGGCCTCCCTTTCTTGCACTCTAAGTTTGTTTCCTCTCTGGAAGATACGGATGATGAAATCTAATGGGAAGCTTATAAATCTCTTTGCCGTCTCTATATACACTCGATAAGATGTATATATACGCTTGTTGAACTGGACTTTTGAATCTTTCTCGTGATTTTTCTACAGGGTTTCTCGAGGTCGTCTTCAAACATAAAGAACACGGACTGAAATGGGTTACAGTCCCGTTCCTCTGTTTCTACTTGTTCTGGCGTTCGTCCCCTTGAATTGTTACTCGTGGGGTTGGTTCTCCTCGTCTACTACGGCACCGCCTCGCTCCGAAGGAGGTTCTTTCCATGCGACGAGAGACGGTTCCAATGGTTTTGTTGCGGAGTTCTCCATGGAAGGGCTCAGTAATCCCAGGGGGGCCAAATTTGTCGAGAACGCTAGAAGGAAACTGGCCGAGTCGAATTCGTGTTGGAGGAACGCGTACAACACTCTTTTTGCCGGGTGCTCGGAGATTCTGGCTGCTGAGGAGAAGCGCTCGAGGTTTGCTTGGCATCTCAGCGATTGCTTCCAACGGGACTCGGGACGGCCCGCTTTCGCTCGCTGTGATGAGAAGTCCTTGATGGTGGATTGCCGCAAAAAGCTGGACGACTCCGAGCGCGTGGTTTATCTCGAATTTTACCTCGAAACCAATTCTATCTGCCACCAATTACAGTTCAGTATTTATAATGTTCTTATTATTAGTGTTACATGCCGTTGCATTTTCATTATTTCCTGTGTGTTTTTCTAAAGCGAGAACTCGATTCTCATGAGTTTTGCAGGACACATGCATTTAAGCAGGAAACGGAGAGACTGGTGAACGATCTAAAGAAATCTGCAGAGAGTGCAGAAGACAAGCTAGAAATCATACAAGATAGATCGGATTCCCTTTTCCAGCGTTCCAATGAGATATACGATTCGCTGACCTCTATTGACTCCCGAACTCAGCAAGTGGCTCAGGCATCGAAGAATGTGCAAGATCACATTGAAGAAGTTCTGCACCACTCGGAAGCAATTTATGAGCAATCCAGGGGAATTGCCGCTTCCCAAACGGAGCTACAGGAAGGGCAAGAGAAAATGAAGGAGAAAATAGAAGATGGCATGGCGAAGATTTTGGAATCTTCCAGTAATTTGGGACAGGAGATAGATTCGTTAAGGAAGGAAGCTGGAGAGATAGAGAAGGAGATAAGTAGAGTTAGAGATGGGATGTTCTCGAAGATGGAGGATTTGCAAGGTAAAGCTGATGATATTGGAGATATGGCAGGGATTTCACTGGAGAAGCAGAAGCAGCTCTTGGATGGACAATCCACTGCACTTAACGGCCTTCAGTTTCTTACTGAGTTTCAGTCTGAAGCATTAGAAGAGAGCAGGTAAACAGCAGACAATCGACAAACACGTTTCATATGAAAAGATGAACACTAATTGATTATCTTCGTTCTTCTTGTTATGACCACCTCAGGGGCACCTTGCAACAGTTGGCTGAATATAGCAGAAGACAACAAGAAGACCTTCTTCAACGGCAAGAACGCTTCAGCTCGTCCACAATCACTTGTTCGAGAACTCGAAGTCTATCTTGGAAGCTCAGGTTTGTCTTGTCTTAGAAATTTTATTTTTGTCGAGTTAGGAGTTTTGAATTTTAGATGGTTCATTATCCATAAGTATTAAACAAGCTCTTTACGAAACAGCAACATCTTGTCATATATGCAGGAAGCCTTTGAATCAAAGCAAGCGACGATGTTTGTGGCCCTCGACAAGCTATTTGCATTGCACAATGCGATGCTGCTCGAGTCACGGATAATAAAGGCTTTCTTCCTTTATTCTCTATCGATCTTTATTATCTATATGTTCACCAGCACCAAGCAAACGTACACTGTGAGGCCCTGGCTCTATATTGGTGAGCGTTTCTTTTCTCCAGTCATTTTATTAGTGCAAATAGCAAAGTAGCTTTTAATAATGACAGTTTTGACTAAATCAAACACTATGCGTCTTTGCAGGTTTGTGCATAACTTTTGTTATCGAAGTATTTATTCTTCGATTCACAACCATGGGTATTGAAGAACAGGCATGGATCATAAACTTGTTTAGATCTTTCTTTGCACTCGTTGCTTTTGCCCAGCTTCTGTATGCAATTTTTACATACAGGTGAGTAAATAGAAGAATACTTTTGGAATTGGCACGAAAGGTCTAGTTTAATTACCTTATTTGGAAACTGTGCGATTGCAGGGATTATGAAGTTTTGAATCATCGGATGCTATTAGCCTTGGTTGAGAAGGTGAACAGCTTACAAAAGGAGAACAAGCTCTCTGACGACCTGGACAGTGATGTAAACTGGTTGTCATGGATGGATACTGAGCTACCTGAAGAGGCAGATACCAATGAGGACCCAGACTTCTTGCTGCCCGAGGAGGTTGGAGAGAATTCGATCACAACCAACATTTGCACAAGAAGATATAACCTCCGCCGTCGGCTTCCTTATTGATCATGTCTCTTTTTATTTTGGTTGACTTGGTTAGACTGAACTTTCTGGTCCATTTTAGCTTTTTTTTAACATACACATAGTTTTGACTTCAAAATTCTTTAACATATCCAGAGTGTAAACATCACAGAGGATTTAAGGCAATTAGCACATATTCACATTCAATTGAAAGTTTTTCATTTCTTTTTTTCAATGCAGTTTCATATGCTTGCTCAATAAACTCACGTAAGTTCATCTGTATGATAACAATGTACTTCTACTAAACTACCAATAATCCTTACAAGAGCATGTAGCTCCTTTGAAATGGTGAAACCGATTCGTATCTCTCAATGTAATTACTCGGCTCGTAACTCTTGACACAAACTTCATCCAAGAATGACAATCCACACAGACACGAAGATTCTTTGTAATCCTTATTGGTGTACCAGCGCCTGTGTGGATGAGAGCAAACATAGTCGCCAGTCTCTCGCTATGCCCGCAAACCCACATTGTCTTCATGTCTTCATTCACATTGTGAAGAACTGCTCTAGTATCAGGCACGTATCCCACTTCTTCCATAGCTTCCATCAGATCACTCCATAAGTTTCTATATTCCGAAGAGTTCTGGAAATCAACATGCCCTCCAGCTACGAAAGAATGTATTCTGTTCTTTATTTGTATCCAACTGCAGCCAGCCTCCTTCTTTATCCCTCTCTCTTCCATCAACTTTCTGGCCACTTCAACACGGTCCCACATTCCTGCATTTGCGTAAATGTTGGAAAGGATCACATAGTTCCCAGAATTGTTCGGTTCAAGCTCAAAGAGATGGCCTGCTATCTTCTCTGCAATGGCCACATTTCCATGGAGCCGACAGGAGTTGAGAATAGACCCCCAGACGCTGCCGCTTGGCTTCATCGGCATATTTTCTGCCACTTTCAGTGCCTCCTCAATTTTCCCGGCTCTTCCTAACATATCCACCAAACAAGCGTAATGCTCTGAAGTTGGCGAGATCTTGAAATCCTCCATTTGATCAAAGAGTTTCCTTCCCTCATCAGTAAGCCCGGTGTGGCTGCAACCAGACAATAGAGTGACAAAAGTGACCGCATCCGGTCTGATACCGGACTTGGTCATTGCATCAAATAGCTTGACTGTTTCATCCATAGATCCATTTACTACATAACCATTCAGCAATGTGTTCCAAGTCGTCAAATCCTTTTCCTGCATTTGATCGAACACTTTCTTGCAATAATCCGTGATGCCACACTTAGCATACATATCCATGAGCGAATTAAGTACCAATATGTCTGGTCTTGCTTTTGATTTCACAATCTGCGCATGTACTTCCTTCCCGCTATGAAGTGCTGTTGCCGCTGCACAAGCTCCTAAGATTGTTGTCAACGTGACCCAACTGAACAATAATCCGTCTCTCTGCATTCTTCTCAAAATGCTCAATGCTTCAGTCACCTGATTTTGCTCAACGAAAGCAGCAATCAACGAGTTCCAAGAAATTACATTCTTCTCGGGCATTTTCTCAAACACCCTTAATGCTTCCTCCAAACAACCACACTCTCCATATAAGTTCAGAAGAGCATTGTAAACAGCTTGATCTGGGTCTTCACCAGACTTCACCACCTGGGCATGCACTGCTTTACCGACCCATAAATCTATCAAATCTGCACTTGCCTTTAAGGCCATTGACAAGGCAAACTTGCTTGGCACAACGCACTGCAACAACATGTCATGGTACAGGAGCAAGGCCTCTCTGGAGGACCCATTTTTGGAGTACCCAACGGCCATAGCCACCCACATGGATTCAGAGACAAGTCCATTGTCAAGGCCATCTTCGAATATTTGCCGTGCCTCATCGACTCGGCCACAGACCCAGTAAAGGGTAACGAGCTTGGCTAGCACGGTCTGATCATCCAGTAGATTATCATTGCCTCTATCCCTACATAGTAATAATTGTAGATATAGTCTCTGGCCATGTTCTAAGGATTTACTGGAGATGCAACTATGAAGGACGAGGTAACAGGACTGGGGATCGACGAATTTGGACGGCGCTGATTCGATCAAGCGGACAGCCTCTTCTAGTCTGCCTGATCTGCAGAGAGATCTGAGGGTCGAATTGAAGGGCTTGCCAGGTTTGATGGTCCTGGGATTCGAAGTGGCAGTTATGGTAGTTGGCAAGGTAATGGCGGGTGAGAAAGAAGTGGAGCAGAACATGATCAGGGAATGAATTGCGTGGACTAAGGTTGTGCGTGAAAAACTGAGGTTTTCATAAGGATTGTTTGGCACTGGCAAATGGTCATCACCTGTTATCTTCTTTGTAACTGTCTGGCGTGATAGTTGTTACGTCCTTCATGCGATGACGGAATTTTAGAAGGTTGAACAGGCCTGAAAGTTGAACTAGCTTTGCAGGAACAAAGTCTCCATTGCTTAGTGAGCCAGTTTCCATGAGCCAGTTCAGAAGATTGAACTAGCTCTATAGAAGTTACTCAACTCTGTCTTGAGCCATGCTTGGCGTCTGTTATGCTGATAGCGGTTGCGAGGCTATTTTCTCTTTGCTCTGTTTCAAATGTAGGAGATTTATTGTGAGTGTGCACCCGTTGGCCTTTTTGGCTTGCAATTGGACTAGTCAACCCATGAAGTTGTTCATGAAAATGAACTGAGCTTGCCCATAAGAGAAAAAAGAAACTGTTTCTTGTACCAATTATGAAATTGTCAGAATCAGATGCGGATGGAAAATACATTTTCGCAGAAGCTGAAGCTAGAGAACTTCAATGTTAGCGCATTGGTCTTGGGAAATATTGAGTGCGGACTGAGAACTGAATAGCTGCTATCTACGCATACACTGACCGAGACTCTTACAAATTAGAGCAAATCCTCATTGACATGATTACAAGTGAACAAGTATCATCCCTCAATCTATGGACTTCTTTACGGCGTCAAGGACTAGCTGCAAGAACTGAATAGCTGCTATCTATACACGCACTGACCAAGACTCTTACAAATCAGAGCAAATCCTCATTAACATGGTTACAAGTAAACCAGCATGCACCCTCCATCTATGGACTTCTTTACTGCGTCGAGGACTAGCTGCGTCTTTCTGCTGATTTCGGGCCATTTGCTCTCTGGGGAACACCCAGAATCGCGAATGCCCTGAACAAGGCTCGCAAACTCCCGAATCATCAAGGCCTCTTGTGGAAGCTCCGTGGGGACAAGGACCCTCTCCGGCTTTACGTTCCACCCTATATGGAGGTCCACGAATTTAGCACCGGGAGTGAATTCAAATGAAGCAGAACCTTCCTCGATCGGTATGGCAAAGTCCTTGAGATGCAGCGATCCATTTGAACCGATGATTGCCAAGTCCATGGACACGTTGGCGAGGAACGAGCAGTGGAACGTCGCGGCCGTTTCGTGCGCCGAACCCCAGTACAACACAGCAGAGCACGACAGGATGACGCCGGCCGAGTTGCGGGTAACATCAGGAAGAGCGGATACAGCAGATGGTAGTTTGTAACCCGCAGCCCAAAGAAATGCGCCGATGCAATACCAGCCCAAGTCGCCGAGCGCACCGAGGGAGTCCAGGTCGGGCTTTACTCGAATGTTATTCTCGAAAAAATCTCCGCTCGGCGCAAACATGGAGATGCTGTTGATCTGGGATACACAAGGAGATGCCAGTATCAAGTGTCATTTTTTTTGTTTTGGATCTCGGCAAAATTGCAGTCATGAACAAACCATATTCTTTTTTTTTTCTCTTTTGGCCATGAATGAACTATGAGTTTTCTAGGATTTCTTGAGAAATACACATGAAACGAACTCTTAAGACATCCGATGCTCACCGAATTCAGTTCTCCAAACCGCCCAGGATCAGACACAATCTCCATCATCTTCTCCGTCCTCGGATGATGCAGCCACATGGTCCCGTCCATGAACTGGACCCCGCTCGCCTCGCAGGCCTCCAGGATCCGGTCGAGCTCCGCCGCGTCCACCGCCGTCGGCTTCTCCAGGAGCACGTGCTTCCCCTTCCTGGCGGCCGAGACCGCCCAGGCCGCGTGCAGGCTCGTCGGCAGCGGGAGGTAGACGGCGTCGACGAGCGGGTCGTCCAGGACGTCGCCGTAGCTCCCGTACAGCTTGACGTCGCCGGAGAGACCGTTCGCGGCGGCGAACGACCGGGCCTTCTCGATGGAGCGGCTGCCGAGGGCGTGGAGGGTGGCGTTCGGGGCGAGGGCGATGGCCCTGCACAGCTTCCGCGCGACGCCCGCGCATCCGATGATGCCGAAGCGGACGGGATCGTGCCCCATGTTCGCGTCGCTCCGCTCGTGAATTTGCTCTGGAAATGATGAACGGGAGCGGGAAATGTGAACGAGAGATCGAGAGAGAGACGAGTGATGGTCCGTGTGGATAAGATTCTGCACTATTTCCACTACTTGCATGTCTGAGTACACTCAACTTTTCAACAAAGTCAAATCAGTCATTCCATATTCACAAATTTTCATAATTTCATTATTGTCCAGATTTAGATTTCTTTTTTTTTCAATCATTTTCTTACTTCAATCAAAAAAACAAAAAAAAAAATATGTGCCCTTTTGTTGTCTTTAAAGAAATTCTTAGGATATTCAAAATACACAGAATTTATCACTTCCACTTTATTTTTATTCTATAGATATCAGAGTCATCACCAGTTGCTATTGAAATTTTCCTCCAAAAAAAAAACACGTACCCAAATCTAGCGGTCACCTAGCTCTACTAAAAAAATATTGCGATAGTTCATTTTATGTAAGTTTTAAATTATGATCTCTAAATAGCAAAAGTAGATTCTCTATTAGAATTGTATCAAGTGCTTTCATAAGAATATCTAGAAATGATTTTAATTTATCGATATATATTAGTACTTATATTAATCTAAATCTAGTTCCTTATGTTTTGAAAAATACAAAACACAAATGATTAGAAATTTTATCAATCTAAAAAAATTAGGAATAGGATTGAGATTTAATATAAGTACTGATATATATAGACAAATCAATATCACTTCTAGATATCCTTATTTAAAAAAAAAAAAAGACTTAAAATAGCAGTCAACCTGATAAAATCATGAGCTGAAATTTACTTACATTGAACTATTGTAATATTTATAATTATGTAATTAAGACTATCATTTTCTTATGATTTAGGAAAAGGATATAAATGAATTTTTTTCTAAAATACAGACAATAGCATAATAATGAAAACTTTTGAATGGTCCCTAAGAATAAATTTGAAATTGTTATAAAAAATTGAGGGAGTAAATTGAAATAATTACAAATTTAGAGACTATCTTAAACATTTAAAAATATTTAAGAATCACACCAACTGAATAAAAAGCCTAATAATAATATTACTCATTAGACTAGCATTTAGGAATTATTGGTGTCAATTTTCCTTTTGTGAACGTACACATTTACATTATGCTAACTTTGGCAAAATGTGAATGGTACCTAAGAACTAATTTGAACAAATAAAAAGCCTAATGATAACATTACACATTAGGTCAGCATTTAGGAATTATTAATATCATTTTCCCTTTTATAAATTATAAACGGTTACATTGTGCTAAGTTCAGCTGCTGCCAAACCCATCCTTAATTGGTTGATTTTGATTAAAAATTTGAACCTATATGTGATTATTATTTTCCTATGCATCATTTTGTATATCAGGTTCAATTGCAATAAACTAACTTCGGCGACCGGCTAAACCCTCCTTTTTTTTTGGGAAATTAGTGGATTTTGATTTCGCCTGGATCAAAAGACCTCAGTTTTGACTTCTGCTCTCTCTCTCTCTCTCTCTCTCTCTCTCTCTCTCTCTCTCTCTCTAAATCAACAAAGTGGCATGGCATTTTTTCTTTCATTTGTTTAAAACTTGGCTCATTTGATACTGTTCGTTCCACAATAGAATCGTGCATCTAAAAAGGAAAATGTTCACATTGGGATAACATCTACCTAACGCGACAAACTAGTTGTGATTCTTGAAACTATCCACTGATTTTCGCTTAGAATAAGAAAGAAATTCAATCCCTTCACATTCGAACCCAAAACGAAAGAATCCATCCTCTCTCTAGCTCGGGATCGATGGTTTTCACAACACTCAGGTCCACAATTTAGACAAATTTCAAACACGTTTCAACTTCAAGCAATGATGTTTGATTTTAACAACGATACTGAAGCTCACTCGAAAAGAAAGACACAAAAGTAACGGCACGCACGGGTGAGTTCTAAGGACTAGTTAACGCCTCTGTGTGGGCCGAGCCAGGCCTAGCGAACCAATGTAGTAATGTACATACAACAAAATCGGCTTCAGCACTGACTCTAATCAATATACTTTCATATGGATCTCAAACACCACCAGATCATATGCTGCTAGAAGTCAAGGAGTATCATTGTATCAGACCTCCGTCGACGACGCAGCAAAGCCGGCTGTCTTCTCTGCAGCATCACCAAGAGATGAAGCTATTGACATGGGCAAAATATGAATTCGACGACAAGGCAATGTTCTCTTGCCCCTCGATCCTCCTTATTTCTTTGAGCTTGGAATGATATCGGTACAGCGAGTGATCTTCATCACGCTCAAAAATGATGTCTCCGCTCGTCTTCAAACCCAATAGCGGAACCATGTCAAACGTGCAACCCATGGTGATGGAACACGTCTGCTTCCACGCATGTCCCGACAATCCCTCCAACATCCAGATGTTGATCTGGGTCATCTCTTCATGAGCAATGAAGCACAAGGAACCATGCATCTCGAGAATCCGGTCATGTGTTCTGCAACTTGTAGGGAGCGCTACTTTATGAAACTTCTCGCTGTCCATTTCCATGGACACTATGTAATCACTGTGATCAACGAAAGGAACCCAGTGCAGATATCCTATAGCAAAAACTGGCCTGAACCCTAGCCAACCGAATAGCCCAGGTTCCGGTCCGTAAAGTGGCTTCCACACTCTTGTTCTGAGACTAAGAATCTCACAATGGAAGTAGTTCAGCTCGTCTCTGAATAAGTGCACCACCTTATATACCCCGGAGACCTTGCTCGAGGCAAAACCATAAGATTCATTATACGGAGGATAGAGAGTGCCTAAAGGAAGTGGGTCGAGCTTTCTGGTCACGGGATTCAAGACTATCAACCCACCTTTCTTTATCCTGTTCTCTAGCAGGACTAAACCATCGCAAGTCGCTCTTATCTTGCCCAAGCAGCTTATCTTGTAGTCTCTTTCCTCGCACTTCTCATTGGTAAATTCCGTAAACTTGACACAGAATTTTCTTGAATAATTGATGGCAGGCTGAGTTAAGATGGGAATGTTCTGTGATTGCAAATAGTTTGCTTCAATTGAGAAATAGTTTGGGTTTTCAGGCGGCCTGGATGTTAAAACAGGGAAAATATTATGATTGCAAATCAGGACGGTGTCAGACCGATGAAGATGGGCATGAACAAAATTGAGGCTCTTTATGATATCTCTCCAAGACTTGCAAACAAGCATCGACCTGAGGAGGGAACTGTGAGGGAGACAGAGGAGGATGTTAGTGATGCAGTCTTTTGGAAGATAAGAAATTCGCCTCTGTTCTTCCTCTTGCTGCAACTTCTTTGAACAAGCCTTTTCTTCCACTAATCTTGCAAGATTCTTGCCCTTGCTTCCCATGGATTTTGCCATTGAACATTCCTTAATTCCTAGACAGAAAATTATGACAGCAACCTGTGAAGTGGAGAATATGGAAATAACTGATTCCTAGAGGTATTCGGAGGCTTATATTAATTCAGATAACCTGTCTCAAAACATTCGCAATTTTAGGTAGAAAATAAATAGCAAAGTTGAGATGCTACAGCAGTGAATGAATGGCATAAATCTCGCCATTTAAGCGAGCATCATTTTGCATCTAATACAGCACGAGCATAACACCACCCAATCAACGTGACAAGAAATCACAGATAAACAAACTTCAAAAGAAACGAAGGGCATATTTCATTAAGTAGTTGAAGTTGGATGTAGAGGTGTGAGATTGGGTGAATATGTGAATCAGGCACACAATCAAGAATGACTTTACCTCACTTAGAAAGTGTTTATATTTCAAAAATCATGACATCAATAGTAAGGCTTTCTGTCCGAGTTAGATTAAAATTAGACCCTGGAACTACTGACTTTCATGAAAGGACTTTTACAAAAGGAGTAAATGATCTTAAAGTTATATCCTAAGGAGATAAGAATGCTTTTGACTTAGAGTGAGGCGTCTTACATGCCAAATGGATATGATGTGCCTCTCATGCATTGCTTGTATACAAATAAAACATAATGAAACTGATCAACGTGGTGCTTTGAGTTGAGATAATTCCGTCTCTTTTAATCTGCTTCATCTACTTAAGGAAAATTGATTAATGCTCTCTTTTCATCTAACCGTGATAGTTCTGTCATAAATTGTCCCTTTCTTTTTTGATTCCACCTATAATCTCATGGCTATGTATCCTTTTCAGATCATATGTATGAATAATTTGGTTTCACTAATGTTGGTAGAGGATTTGTTTGATAAGTTGCCTGAGAGTCGTCAAGCTAATTTCCCAAGGGATGACATTGCTAGATACTCTCCATTGCTCTTGGTGTTATTTTTTTACAGATGCGGATCATATTTTATATATTTTGTTCCCTCTCAGAAATGTTTTTCTCGCTCATTGTTAATCTACTGGTAACCCAAATCTCTGAAATGTTTTTCTCGCTCATCGTTAATCTACCGGTAACCCAAATCAGAGAGAGAGAGAGAGAGAGAGAGAGAGGGAGGGAGGGAGAGGGAGGGAGGGAGAGGGGGAGGGAGGGAGGGAGGGAGGGAGAGGTTGGGAGTGTACTCCACATAGATAATTATGTTCTGTTAAAGTGGTTAAGGTGCTATAACTCGTGTATCCATTGTAGCGATGCATACTAATGAGCTCTGGTTTTATGGAGGAAGCATCTTGCCTCCCTCGACGGCAAAATTTATAAACAAAGACTACATGAAAACATGTGTTGTACAGCAAGCATCACGCGTCATTTACTAGTAATAGTCTATAACCATTTTAGAACTCATCGAAATCGCGAATTGACTCATACGAAAGGCACCCTATCCTGCACAATTCACTAAACTAACTCAACAGATTAGGGGTTTTCCAATCAGTGGGTAATCAGAATCATGCTTGAACAGATCACAGCGGAGACCGCAGTCTCAATTCAACAGCTTCACGGTTCAACAGCAGTACTCAAGACCTCACATACTGGAGACAACCCAAGAAAGTCAAGATCCAGCATAAATTCATGCCAGGTCTGAGACTCAAACCATCACAGAGACGAACAAACGGTGCATAAAGAACGAGAAAGTCGCTCCACACTCAGGTCCAGTCACCGATCATCCGAAAAAGAGCGAGAATTCCTCCGACCTCATGCAGAATATTCGATCAAAGCATGCACAGACAACGTGATGAAACGGATCCCAGAAAGAACGAAAGAGAAAAACACGGAAAAGGGCATGAAAAAGAACCGGAACCTGGTTAACTGCTTCTTAGCTCACGAGTGGAAATTCCAGACAGCTTATGGGGGGCCGAAGACGGTCGATTCCATGACCCTTTGGAGCTCTGCCCAAGACCCAATCGTCCCCAGTTCGAGAGAGTAAACGAAGCAAGGAAGAAGAGAGCGTCGCTCGGTTGACTCGCTTTCCTGCCGACCGAGCAAAGTCTTTGCGAACTTCTCCATGCATACGCAAGAAAAAACGAGGTGCCGCTCCCTGTCACATTTCAACGGACGCGAGCACTTTCGTCACAGTAGAGCCGCGAGCCCAGCAAGCCCATCCTGGCTTAAAGGCTCAATGGATCGAACAGTTCGGACGGGCCGAGAAAGAAGAGCATCCAAACGTAAATCGCATGGACAGAATGGGCGGACTTGGGCTTGCTTCCTCCTCTTGCATCTCGGTTCGTTTTGGCCAAATCAGCGCGAAGGTCCACGGCGAAATGCTACAATGGCTTAGCTGCGGATACTTCATTTGGAAGTTCATGATCATTAGGAGTCTCAACTCGCAAAACGTTCAACGAATGACGGATCTCTTACCATCGGCACGAGCACTTTTTATGACGACGGACTCTTATTTATTTGGAAACTGTTTTCTAGAATACAACCTTCGATAATAATAACCTGAAGCATGGGAAATCAACGTGAATTGCTCAGTCCACGTGCTTCAGACAAGACTTTGCCTAAAGGGAAACATGACCTCCTAGAGTTATCATGAGTGCGAGACATTGGAATTCGAATACATAATTTACTGTATTTAAAATTTTGTGCTTCACCACTTAGTTATCAACCTCCCAGGGGTTAGTCGATAATTTCTTAACCTATGTTTAACCGACGAGAGAATCTACATATTACGAAACTGTAAACATCACTAATTGATCCAATATTGTAATTAAGTTAAATTAAGGAAAGTACTAGAGACTAATTTGCTGCCTATTGCGGCTAAGGATCGGCATCAATTGGTGTTGATCTCCCCTAGCCCTTTTCTTTTCTTTCAAGACCAAACAGTATTATACAGGAATGTGGCCAAAATGTGCCAGATTGTGCCATCACGTGGGGAATGGCTACTCGGTTGATAATTCTAAGATATGGTAAAATCAGTTGAAAGGTTATGGATTGAAACTGGGTTTACAAGAATTTGATCGGGTCACGTTACATACAATAGTTTATGGGTGCATTTGGTTCAGTTTTGTCAAGAGACTTTGGGCCTCTAAAGTCCCTTGAGAAAAAATGAGGGCGTTTGGTAAACATTTGAGTGGAAGCTAGCCTTGGCAAAACTGAAAGCCCAAGGCACTTGTCTTGGCCTTTCAGCATTTTCGGAAACTAAGTTCCATGGTTAATAAAAATTTATCAGTTCCCTTTCTTGCCCTAAAATTTTTACCGAAAGTTCAGATTTAGCCTTTTTTTTTAAATAAAACCCTAGATCTACCTCTCAATTCGCTCTGATCAGCCGATGCTCGCCCTTTTCTCTCAAAGAAGTCCCTCAGTCTCCTCATAACCCAGTCACTCAACTCTCTCTCGCTTAGGCAAGGAGGTATTATTTTGTCTATCATTGCACTTTCAGTTAGGGTATAAAATAATTTTGGAACGATTTTTCTTGGAGATTTGCATTGGTGGAATTGTTATCAAACTGTATTATTGTCCACAAGATATATATAAATATATGGTATTATGCATTTTGTAAGGTCTTCAAATTTTTCTTTGTTCCTATCGGATTCCCCAGCCTCCCTTCTTGCTGTTCAATGTTGTGATGACCTAACAACTTTGCTTTTTTCTGCAATCTCATAATGGGGTTGGCAAAACTTGTTCCTATAATGTAACTTCAAACTAGCTCAAGCACAGATTTTGACCCTGAAACAAATATAATTTTTCCTGTTTAGACCGAAACATGGAAGTTGCTCAACCGGTTTAGCGATATACTATGGGGATGTGCAGCTCTTGCTTACTAGGATGTTGGACTAATTGTGTATTCTGTCAATCAAGAACAAAATTGATCTTGCCTAGTGGTTAAGTGGACATTTTTGTGATGATAGATTATGGAAGCATTAATTATGAAGGGATGTGGCTTTACTGAGCTGGTGATGGAAGGTTAGCGATGATGAGTCATGTATTATAGTTTGTGTTGGTGGTAGCAGAGAGACATGAGTAGGTAGGCAAATATAATTTGGTAGATGCTAGTCCAAATCCCACAAATTATTTGGGGCTATACGAAGAAGTTAGCTATTATTTGCCAGAGTTTCAAAGAAATTCTGCGTCTTATCAAGAAGGGTTCAACTATGCCTAGTTCTCACTACGGTCAGAAATTGAGCAAGCTTTCGGCGTGTTGAAAAAGGAGTGGAAGATTCTAAAGAGTATGTCAAATTATCCGCATGAAAAGGGAGTAAAAATTGTGATAGTGGCAATGACTTTACAAAATCATATACGACACCATGAATGATACTTTTTTGCAAAAGCAGATTTGGATCAGAGTTATGGATACGCAATGGACATTAATTATGTAAATGAGAGGGTTAGTGCTTAAAAAAATAATGCATTTTTGAATATGGCATGTTAACATGATCAAATAGCCTTAAGTTTAATCAATATTTAAAGATTCTTGTACTTTTTAAGTATAACATATTTTATTCATAGGGGGGGCATATGTGAGCATGTTTATTAATGATGAAATTAGTCTTTAATCGTGAAAGAGTCCACTTTGATATGATTTTCTTTTCATTTGATTTTTTTAGCCAGAAAAGAAATGTGATTTTTTTCGTTCACTTCACACGAAACATGAAATAAGTATAGGAGTCGTGGCCATTATTTTTTCTAATTTTAAACATATTAACAATTATTAGCTTAAATTAATCACACTAAAGGAATTTTGCAACATGTTTCCACTAAGCGACATATCTCTTAAAGTCGTTTCCCAATGTTCGACCAAAACAAAAAAAAAAAAAGTTACTTTCCTCATATACTTTTCAATTATAATTTATCAAATAATCTGTGCTTTATTATGAAAACCCTTTTAGGTTAAAACCTTTTGCATTTGGTCAAAAGTTTTCTCAAATGATGAACCAAACGTAGACTAGATGGCGAATAATCGAATGGGAAGACAAATCAGATTGAGTCGAATCTATGTCAGGTCATCATAATGGGGTTTTTAAAAACGCGAGATAAGTTTAATTATGCAATCAATTTTCAAGCGCGGGCACACATGATACATGCACGGAAAAATCGTTCAAAATTTTTGCTTTCTCTGTCGTCGAGTTGACTAAAAAAGGATCTCCAACAATGAATGTGGAAAACAAAACAAAAAAGAGCGAATGCGTTTGGAAAGTTACGGGGGGAAAGAGAGAGAACGAGGGGGGGGCTTTAAATGCGAGGCAGACAATACAGTCAGCGACTTTCGTGAAGCAGCAGTGTCGGGTCCTGTGTCACCGCATGATGTGATTGCTCAGTCTCTCTCCCACCCACCTCCTGCTCCTCCTCCTCCTCCTCCTCCTCCTCCTGCTCCTCCTCCATTGTTGACACATTCTCCTCTTCTTCTTCTTCTTCTTCTTCTTCTTCTTCTTCCCTTTTCTTCCGCTTCTCTCTCCACAAAACAACTCGATCCGAGGCCTATTCTCTGCAGTGCTCCGAGCGACGCCCCAGGCGGAGAGAAAAAAGGGGGTTGTTTTTTTGGGTGGGGGTGGTTGAAAAGGCGAGGAAAGGCGGGCGCAAAGCGAAGACCGCGACGACCACTTTTTTCGGGCCGTGTTATGAGACACATGCACGACACTGCATGGCGTTTCGATGATGGAGTCATTATAGCACAATAATTACAATCACCCGCTTCTTTCTCTCTCTATCCGTGCCTTGCCTTTTGTCTGTCAGAAAAGAAGGAAGGGGGAAAAAAAATAGTCATTAAAGAGGAGAGAGAGGGAGAGGGTCTGAAAAGAAGAGAGAGGGTCTGAAAAGAAGGCCTTCTCTCTCTCTCTCTCTCTCTCATTCTTTCGCAATCATAAAGCAATCGATTACAAAATGATTTCCTCTCTCATGCCTTTCCCTCTCACATCACCTCTCTCTCTCTCTCTCTCTCTCTCTACGAGAACGACTCGCAGAGACCCGCATTGATTACTCACTTTTGGCCTCGATGAGTGGGCCATTTGGAATTACGAAACCCACCCCCAACATGCACTCTCTCCCTCTCTCTCACGTCAACGTCGGAGCGTACTACTTTGTTCCGAGCGTCAATGGTCGATAACACGATGCGGGATGACTTTCTTTAGCTGTTGGGCCAGTGCCGTTACCAAAAACTGCAACCGCAGAAAAAGAAATGGACAAAACAAATAACGATCCCTCTTCCCGTCGCGTTCGAGGCACTCATCCTCACATGCGCCTCTGAGTAATTTTCAGCTTTTCTTTTATTGTTTATTTCCTCCGTGGCAACTTGACATGTTCATCTGTTTATGCCAAACTTCCAGATTCGGCTGTCGCAAATATGTGTTCAGGCTCATCTTCTGCGTTGTTCTTTAATCTCTGGTCGCAATACACGAATGCTTTAAACGTGGGCAAACAAGAAACGACTCTTAACAGCTCACCCACTGGAGATCGATTGCCATATATAGACACCGTGGTAAAGTTTTCTGGACGTGGTGATGAATAGGAGTTCACCAATTATCAGCTCCGCACATGGCCTTTTGGGTTTCAGATGTTGTCTCTTTTGCAAGCCATGCATGTATTGGGATTCACTGAAGTTTTATTTTCGTCCCAAAAATAGTTTTAGAGCAAGTCGTATACCTAGAAATTCCGTTTGAAAATTATATCTTCTTTGAATTGTTTACGGAATATATATAACTTTTGCACATTTCTTTCTTGAGACGAATTGGATAGTCGTTACCCACTAATGTGTATGGTTACGCCATCAGACTGTTAAGAGGTAATGGCACTGGGTAAAGACTTCTAAGCAAACTTTGCCGAGATTTGACTCGTGTTACATCCGGAAGTATTCAATGTGATTACACGCAGCACGCTCACTTGTGAGTTTTATCCAGTAGTTTGCTTTTGATGGCCGCTCTAGCAAATACCTAATTCTAATGCATCCGTTGTTCATGTATATATATTAGTTTTGCAATGTCTCTATATCATTGAATGAAAGAAAAGAAGAAGTTCTATTTGGTGATTGGACATACTATGGTGATCAATGTATAAAATAATTGTTCATGTATATAACAAGAAAAATTGAAAATTTTAATGTTTTGCTCCATCCTTGATTAGTGGATCATGTTAGGATGTAAGTGTAAATTGTGTTGGAAAATCCCACATTTAATAAGTGGTGTGCTATTGAGCAGTTAATATATCTTAGTGGGTCCATAATTCATCGGCTTAAAGTTTCTAATGAATGTGGGTCCAATTGGATATATTGACAGGCCTGGATTTGGGCTCCTTCTAGTGATCTTCCCATTTGAAGGTATTAGACTTCTGTTGCAAACTCCCTAAAGATTACATACATGAATGCAACTCCTATTTTAATTTAGTTAAAGTTTATATGTGAATCACGTCCATGGTTCGTGATTCACCAATTTTTACCTCCAACCAAGTTTGAGGAAAACATAGGCTATAGGAAAAAATGTGGAAGTATGTTTCTTGACTTGTTGAGAGCGGATGCATAAGGGATTCGGAATTAGGTTTACTAGAGTGTGTTAGCATTTCTTGTACTTGGCGTCTCTCTCGTACTGATGATTGGGCTATTCTCTCCATGATTGATGTGAACTGTTGTTGGGTATGTTGCATTTTCCCTGTGATTCATGCTTTCGTTTGCCTATCTCAAACGGCCGCGCGTGAAGCCAGTTTGAAAATTCTCAGGACATTGATATTCACGACAACAACGTGCTAGGGTTAGGCGTGAAGATTGATGGGACGTGAGTAATTAAAAGGGAGTTGCAATCTCTGATTGTAGTTTCGAATACAAGCCAAGAAAAAGGACATTCTTCTTCCAACCAAACAGTTGAAGGACTGTTTTACGGTCCCTACGTTATTATTCATCTGTCCTCTTGATGTCGAGGGATGGATCGTACGTATTACTGGGACAAGCACAAAAGCCTGGTATGGGGCGCTTGTAACCGAGTTCAATGCAGTCAATGCAGTCAATACTACAGATTCTTTTCCTTCCCTCGACCACGGTTTGTAACATGACTGGCGAGGTTTTAAACATTAACTCTGTCGACTGCTCTATACCTTCAATCGCCTTGTCAAAATTGATGTACTCTCGCATGGGAAACAGACATGGGAGCCATTTCCTATGAATCTTGATGATAAAGCTTGCCCGACATTCTAGGATGTTAAAAGTGACTAGTTCTTGCCCTCACGAATGTGACTCTGAACTTTCTGAGCTCAGATCATCCAAAACCATTAGAATTCGTGCAAGAGGTACGCGAGAGAAGAGTGAACCTCATAAACCAAAGAGCTAAAGTTGAATAAAGCAGTTGATCCTACGCATAATTGTTCCAATACTCAATAAGTGATATCCATGATTATGGTTTTAAATTCATTCTGCCTCTAGTAATCTCCACAATGAGTGGTCTATGAGCATATGGTTTCAATAAATGGGCTATTGCCTATTGGTGTGTGTATAATTTTCTTGAAGCTTATCTTGAGACTAGGAGGATTCGCCATACAGTTCAGTCTAGGAATAGGAGACCTCTAGAAGACTTGTCTTATCATAGCAATACATAGACCACATAATTAATTTAGACCACTTCGTAGTCTACTTGAGGACAATCATAATAGGTGGCATGAGAGTACTAGGTTAATTTTCATAGTTCTTCTTATGTTGCTAATAATTTGAGATTTACTAATACAGAAGAAATTCTAATGTTAATTAGATGTGCAGAGGCCTAAAATGAGAGGATTACATATTACTAAAAGACGTATTGCAATGTAATACGAATGTGTAGGTGAATAGTACGTCCCAGAATGGACAGGTAAGGTTTAGCAAAATTAAATCATAACTTGCACAATCCTACTTCATTAGCATGTCTGTCTATGAAGGCTAATTGAGTCCTATGTCCAATTCCCAGATGTGCTTAGGAGTACGATTCGAGCACACATATTTCTTTATCTTAAAATTAAAATTATGATCCTCGGATCATATTAAGAGTCTATTGCAACAAGTGGAAATGTGAAGAAAAATGAAGGCAAGGAATGAACTTCCACTCTAAGAAGTTATACGACGGATTGAGACTATTGTCAAAGTCACTAAAGAAAAATATATAATTGATGAAAATGCAGTTTAGTATTAAATTTAAATGCGGTGAATGCTCACTTTTTCCCCTATATTTTATTTTTGAGGAAATTAAGTGCATGAAGAAGCTGGCTATGATCGTCGTGAGCATCATCAAGGATAACTGGTTTGAAGATTGATGTTAAGGTCTTTAGGTGGATGTACGTACAGAATGACTCCTGCCTACCTAGGTTACCAACGTAAAAACCACAAATTACCACCTTAATTCTTGATTGCCTAGTGGTCGCGAGGAGGTCTATCGGTTGACTTTGTGAGCTCTTTGTCCCGGCGCCCCCCCCAAAGCACCTTCTAATCTTAATTTATTTATGTCAATAATACACCACGGTAATCAACCACACATTTAATGAGGAATCTCGACATTTGTGCCACTGACAGATATATTACAGCAAATAAAAATAAAAAATAAAAAACAAAACAAGTACAGAGAGTTCCAATAATTACTGTTCAAAAAAAAATTCGGACGAAAGAGAAGGGAAATTTCTTTCAAATAAATGCCACGCGAAGAGATTAAAAATTGTTGTCACGGGTCTCGGAGACGTCTCGTCCCTGCCTCATTCGCTCTGATTTGCAGGCAACATATGATTCCAAGATCCTGAGAGAGAGCGTCAGAATTTTCAAATTCTGAAAAATTCAGAGGGCAAATTCCACGATTCAGACACGGGATGATACACCAATGAGGAATATGGGACTTGAAGAGACATCCAGACTCTGACCCTAATGCACGGGCAGGTGATTTTCAATTAGTCCCGCAATGGTTTTTCTAGGGAAAAAGAACGCCTGCACACGCTCATTTTATGCATGACGCGCTAGAACCGAATCGATGGCTACTGACATGTATTGCTTGTCGGTATCGACCTTGACCGGGCCAATGAGTTAAGCTTAGTACGGTAGATTGAAGCATGATAAAGGATATGACATGTCATTAACTGTTACAAAAAAATGCTTTCTTCATAAGAGATAGCCTTAGCACAAAGAACTTTGTAACCTATTACACGTTCAGATTAAATCTGGATGAATAAGACGGTGATTACGAGAAAAAATGCACTGGGCTCATCGAAGCATACATATATTGGAAGTAAAGAACTCAGCAAAATAAGTAAATAGTAACTTAGAAATATGCTTGTAATATAATGCATACAATGTATAGAACCTTGTACTTGAACATATGTAAATACATGTCCATTTACGCAACAAATCAATTTTTCTTTTGGTTTTCATATTAATTTAACCAACTGCAAATGGATATTTTAAAATAAATTTTTGCACCTGCTAAGAAGGATTTACATAATCAGTGGCGATGATTTTGTATGATTCATATAAAATTGGACCCACATAACTATTTCCACATGGTTTTTTTTTTTTGAAATAAAAATGTTCAAGGGTTTGAATTTTGAACCTCAAACTGGCATAGAAAAATGTATTTGATAAGAGTTATGGGACATGGAAAATTGTATCTGATAAGAATCATGGAACATAGAAAAACAATATAGCGGGATAGAAATGTTTAATCACACAAAATTACTAGGATAACTTTAAAAAGACAAGGGAATCATGTCGAGCACAATGGCCCCAAAATTCAAAAAAAAAAAGGAAAAATTAAAACCCAAGAAAGCAACATGATCATGAAGAAGTTTTCCAAGACGTGGACCCTTAACAAAAGAAAAAAAAAATGCTATTCGAGCATCCTATTCCAACAGAACCCATGTGAAACGATCATGCTAGATCAGTCCTATGTCTTTCATACGAGAACAACATAAGAACATAGCAAAAAGTTGCGGTCTCTCTTGCCTCACTTCCTTGATGGATAGGGTCTAGGGTTACTACTCTACCAAACAAAGAAAAGACAGGATTACATAATAGCTCCTCCCCGAGAAAATCACTTTGCGTAAAGAGGATATACCTTTGTTTTTCAAAATGCACATCATATGTTCGTCACATTTTCCATAAAAGAAAAAAAAAAGAAAAAAGAAAAGTAGTCGATTCCTTGCGTCGACTGCCCAAGGAAGAGAGAGCGATACGGCGTTTCCTAAAATCTCTCACCAGTTTTAGGAATCTCCAAAAGTTGTCTTGTCTTCATTGGATCCTCTCTTTTGCTAGCTTCTAAAAACAATAGATAGATTAACGGAAGAATTGATAATAGGTCTAAAACAATAGATAATAGTTAACTAAAGGTAAAAGCTGAGGGCTGCGATGCCCTCACCATATCAAGACGAGGGCTAGTCGTCCAGGCCAAGAAAATGGAAAAATCAAAAAATAAAAAATATTACTATAAATTTTCAATGTCAAAGTTCGGATATGCCACATAAGATGGCTAGTGCTATGTCCGTAATTTTTAGTTAAATTGGCTAGATAGACTTAATTGGTAAAATATGAAAAGGTTTAGGATTTACTTGGTAAAATTGAAAAAAAAAAAAAGCAATAAATTTAGGACTTTTTGGGCAATTCTCCCAACGATGGTCTCTTTCCTTATACTTGCTTCATGTTCTTAATCACAAGATTGTGTTTATCTGATTATGAGAAAGAAGAATAACTATCAACCGAACATATTGTATATATTAAAATAAATACGGATCATTGAGTTTGGTGAAATTCACGTAAGACCCACATGAATCTCACCATTCCTAATACAATCCAAATTCCTTATAGTGCAAACGCCTCATTCACCTAATGCTATTGTGGCTCAAGTGTATTCGGGTCGCGCTGGCATGGCATAGGGGGATAGTTCGATCGGACTCTAGAGACGCAGCTTCTCGCTCTCTTTTCCTGCTACTCCACTCCAATGTAAAATGCCGCCACACACGAAATTTCGAAAGACTTTACAAACCAACGGAGAGGCTCCATCTTTTCTGAACCCGAGGGTTATCGAGAGTTTGAGGATCCGGGTTTTTCTCTCCTCGATCCAGCGATTTATCGAGAGTTTGAAAAGATCCCGTTTCTCCCAAAAGATCCTCTTCGACGCACCCACGACACGGGCGGGATCCAAAGCGAAAAGCGAGAACACATCTGGGAGAGCAGGAACAGCTGGTGAACGGGACAGTAATGCCGGTGATCGAGGGGACCCGCGAAGAATGTTGCAGCCACAAGATAAAGAAAGAGTCGAAACACAGAGAGAGAGAGAGAGAGAGAGAGAGAGAGAGAGAGAGAGAGAGGTGGGGAGGAGGCGGAATCATCGGAGACTTTCATTCTCCGATATATTCTTTTGACTGAGGATCGTACACGCATAATACTACAAATAATTATCAAGCAAAGAACAACGACATTATAGTATTATTTTATATATATATTTTTGTACTTTAGTATTGCTTGTTGTGCGTGCGTGCATGCATTATGTGATGAATGTTCATGGGGGGGTCAAGAGGAGATGTGTACATAAATGTGTCACGTGAGGGACATCTGCCCTTCTCACATGGGACACCCCCGGGAATCTAGCTTCCGCAATCTTGCATCGACTTGACGTTTGGGAAAGAGAGAAGCACCAGCCAAAGAAAGTTCAGTTCTTCCATTTCCAGGCAATTCTCGCTCTTTTCGATGTCGTTGTTATCTGTATTTCTTTATGATGGGGAAAATTTGATCTAGGTTAAAGAATCTTCGGCGCTCGCGTGTAATCCCCATAAACCTCATAAGTCAAGCGGGGGATTAATCAAAGATTAGGCCGGCAACTGGCCGGAATATATAAAATCGTTTTTGATCCACGACATTTGTGATAACCCCCATGATATGATTTACACATTTAAATCATACACACAAATCCATTCTTTTGATTCATAATAGCGGATCTTTCTAGGCTTTGTGTCAATTCTTCGGATTCCCTCCACCTCTCTCAGATTTTTGTTTTTTATGGAAAAAAAAAAATATTAACATTTCATATGATGACGGAATTTTTTGAAAAAGGTAAACTTAAGACCCTTGAAATGCTTTACTGGTTTCATGAGTTAATAAGATACTAACCAAAATCTAACTATAAAACTTTTACACTAAGTTATTTATACTTGGCGATGGGGGAGATTGAACTCGTTAGATTCCCTTATTCTTGGGTTGCTTTCAATGAAGAGACATTTTCAGTAAATTCTAGCGTAACATATATAATTTCAATAATTACCTTTTTGTTTTTCTTGGCTGTGAATTAGGGTTTCACGACTTGCACGGAAGGCATACCGTCATCCCGTTGAGTTTCTCATCTCAGTACATACACACATCACATCACATCACATCACATCTGACCTTGTTTTTTACATCCATCTCGGTTTCGGCCCTCTTCACGGTAAAACCCTTTTGACTCGACAAATCATTGCACCAATTATTGCGGCAAAAAGATTAAATAGGTCGGCGCAATGTAGCAGCGCACGTGTCGGGATTGCCATTGACTGCTGTCCCACGTGACACCAGCTCCAGGAGGACTGTACGCTTTCTTTCTTTTTGTCCTTTTGGGGGCCAACAGCTAGTGGCTTCTCGTCTGCAACATGTTGCAGTTGGAAACCGATTCTGGTTTACACGAAATTGAAGTCTTAAACCTACTCCGGATAAGCACATCCCTCTAGATTTACATGAAATAAAAACATAATTATTCAGTAAACTTACATTATGGTCATAATATTTTCCACCGTTAATTAACACCTTGACAAGTCAATAAATTGATTATATGACCAAAGTTTCTTTATCTTCATTATTTATTGAAACTCTAAGCCATTCGTTTAATATTACTGTAATTTTTATCTTACATTATCAAATTATAACTTCTAGTTTATCTCCACGTATCAATAATACTTTCATCATTATCTATTAAATTACACACGGAATTTTCTTCCCTTTTCATGGCTTGGGGTGTTATGGCCATACGGATAGTTTCTATATTCAACTTAGCGCATTCACCAAAATGTTACGAGAATGATTAAGATATGTTCACGGAAAATGAATAATTTCAAAAATATTTTCCTAAAAATGATCGTTTGTGCTGCTTTCAAAATGAATGAATGAAAATAATTTTCTCGTCACAAAATTATTGAAACATAAATTGTTATCAATAATGAAAAGATAGATTCATAAATAAATAAAAAAGGAGAAGAAAATGTGGAAATTGATTATGGTAATTAGATGATTTATATGGAAAATTAGAAGAGGGACAGGAAAAGCCAAACGGCTCTGCAAGTATTCTCTTTGGGGGTCCTTTGTTTGGGTTACAAAAAATCCAAAATTGGTATACTCGTGATATATTTACCTTTTGTTAGCTTTCATCAAATTTTATTGTGAAATTACTGAGCTAATTGACATGATGAGTCAATATGGAAATTATATCTCCATATAAGTTTTAGGTAAATTTGTCACATGTGTACCAATTTGGATTTTTTCGTGACACAAAAATTCGTTAAAGGTAAATTTGTCACAGGTGTACCAATTTGGATTTTTCGTGAAATTAATCCAAAATTATAATACTATATAGAAGAGTATGATAAAAGAAAAGCCAAAAGACTAAAAAGCTAACGCACGTTTATCTACCCTGGAGGGATGATTGGTTGTGCCTATATTATTTTGCTTGTCTAAAGGGTTTCATGTTGGCTGTCGAGAGGATTATAGTAAATAGAATATATTTACATAGTTGTCGTTGGTTTTCTTTTTTCTTTTTTTCTTTATTTTTAGCTTTAGGATGGCGGTAACTTCATATTTTGAACCAAATATCATTAAACCACTTCCCTAGTTAAAGTAAAGTGAGGCCATCTGGATGAGCCTAATGAACCAAATTTTATTAGACCAAATTTGAGTTGAACCTCTTCAAGGTTGGCATAGTTGATAAGAGTATTGGAAGATTTCCAATCAAGGAGTGAAGGTTACCTATCCAAACTTCATCAACTGCGTGCAAACTACTTTGGTCGAGCCTGCCTGCATTGACTAAAAGTCTAGACTTAACCTATTTATAGGATATGTGTTTCGCAGTTCTTTAGGTAGCCATGTTCGTGCCTCCAGATCATTAAAAAAGAACATCCAGCCATCCATTTGAGAGGAGAACTCATAAGGAGTTATATTCTGGGCTAGCTTATAATGCTTGGATTCTTCTAACTGTACATACGCGTTTTCTTGGGGTAGTATGGGCTGCCCCGAGAGAAACAAAACCGTGAGGACTTAGTGTCCAAAGCAGACAATATGTGTACAGTGGAGATCCGGGATGTTACATTCTCTGTATGCAAATCTTAAGAGACACAAGAGATTTCATGCTTCTAGAGGGGCAAGGTTCATAATTTGTCAAACTCGGCCAAGCATTTAGGTTTGATAGAAAACACATGCTTGTGTAGACACATGTGAATACAAATGTATTAAATTGAAATACTCTTCATTCATCGTGATAAACTAATATACTTAGTGTAACTAATCAACTGACTAAAACATCATGCAAACAAATTATTGAAGATCCAAATTTAATTAGATGACCAAAACACTCAAATTTTAACTGAATATCGTCATACTGTCCAAATATTGAACGCCGCTCTTCTTTCTTTTGTGCTTTTCTTCATCTCTGATGGCAAGCGTTGTCGCTTACCAAGGCCCTAGTCACTAGAAAGAATCGGGGGATCTTTGTTGTTGTTGTCACCTCTCCTTTCTCTACCTCAATGTACAGAGTGCCACAGCTATGAAGCACTGACACTCTCTAGGAGCCTTCATGTCGTGTCGGACACTTCGACATGTGTCCAACACTCTCCGACACTCAAGTCGAAATTCTGACATATGAGTTTCCGACACATAATTCCGATATCGAGGTCAATTTTAAAATTTTAATAAATGAGATGTCAATATATATATATATGAAAAAATAAAATACAATAATAAAAATAATAAATGGAAAAAGAAGAAAAACCTAGTTTTCTCTTATCTTCTTAATCCCACTTCCCGAATACTCAATTCACCCCTTACATTTTTCTTCTTCCTCTTCCAACATATCTAACATGCGAGTCTAGAATATGGATCGCTTGTTTCTTCTCCAAGTTTTATGAATTATTGAAATAGAATTGAATTTATCAAATTGAAATAATGAATGATATTAATAAATGGTCGATTAGTGTTTTTAGTGTATATTCATTATAGGCTTTTTTAATTATTTATTTATTTATGAATTTGATTGAAATAATCATAAAACCGATAATTTATTATGTATATAAAAATATATATTTAATATGCAACGTGTCTCAACGTGTCGAAATTCTCTATTTTTTCATAAATGATGTGTCGGCGTGTCGTATCGTGTCGTGTCACGTGTCACATGTTAGTGTCGGTGTCAGTGCTACTTAGTGCCACGGATATCTGTAGGGTTGAAATGAAACCTTTCTGCGCGTGGGCGAAAGAAGGGAGAGGGGGGAAGAGGGAGAGCATTAATGTCCTCATCAATGGTGGGTAAGAGCGGTGCCGATGTCAATGCTAGGGCCGGTGGGGACGCCGGCTAACGTGTGAAGGCCGCTTTGGTCCAGTCCATTGAAGAGGTTAGAGACATTTTCTGGATTCCAAGTATTGGATTATTGAAGAATTGAGTCTTTTCTGTTAATTAGTTATATATGATAAAGTCGACCCTAGAAGCTTACATATCGATCATCTAAGGGTTAAATCCACGTCGTTCCCCGATGTCCATATCAAATATTTTTGGGTCGGGTGCTTATGTCAAAAAGATGCGTGCTGGACTGAAAAGCAACTGGGTGTCGATGGGGGAATGGGATCATACACAGAGGGTATAAATCTGTTGGTGAAGCCAAGTATGAAGGGTACAAGCTATTCCATATTCTCCACCATACATTCCTTCCAAGCTGACCACCAATTAATGACATACATGTGATCAAATCTTCTGCTCATATCACCTCCCCCAACAGAAAATTTCCCCCAAAGCTGTCGTCAACATCGATTCCTATCTTTCCTTTGTGTGTGTGTGTGTGTGTCTTGTGGAACTTGATTCGTCGTCCGACACTGTTTGTCCAATTTCAGGGACTCATCTGCCATTGTCCTTTCCTGTGAAATTTCAACTGTGCAGCGGTAACATGTGTACGTTGTGGTCTATTCCTGTGCAATTGAACTGAATTAAGAAAAACTTTAGAGAATAAAGCTCGATTTGTTTTATAGAAAATAAATGATTTGGAAAATATTTTTTAAAATGATTGTTTGTATCACTTGAAATAATTAGTCAATGAAATTTTTTTTCATTATTAATAAATAAAACATATCTAAATATTTTCATGGATGATGTAAAACTTTTTTGGTTCATTCATTTTCATGAACGATATAAGTAATCATTTTTAGGAAAATGTTTTCCAAGTCGTTCTCGCAAAACAAATACTCCCTAAGTAATGTTCAATCAGGACAACCCTTCTACAATCCAACTTTGGTTAGATGGTCACAACAATAAAAATGAAAAAAAAAATGCTTGAACCATTCATGAATTCTCAAAATATACTATGAATTGCAAATAAGCAAGATTTGGTAAGGCTAGATATATGGTTTCAAATGAAATTTTTAAAATAGTTGGCAATGATTCCATAAAAGCTAACTTTGTATCACAATGTGAGGTCTTGAGTCCAAATTTAACGCAAAATAGATAAGCATTATTCCTATCGAGAAGCTAGAGTGGTTGCCAATTTAGAGCATCCATATTCACATCCAAGCCCTATAAAGTTAAGAGACCAATTCCATATCCAAAGCAGTAGTAAGTGTGGGATTTTGTGGGACCAGCCAACTATTCTAAAAGCTTAAACTGTTAGATGAAGATGTGGTTTATTATTTAAATATTCTAACACTCCCTCTCACGCTTAGTCTGGTCTTTTGCCTAGACTAAGCGTGTAAATTTAATTGGGGAGGCAAATAGGAGCCTGGAAGATTCGAACTCAAGACCTCCTAGCTCTGATATCATGTGAGATTTTGTGAGACCACTGCCAACTGTTCTAAAAGCTTAAATTGTTAGATGAATGTGTGGTTTATTATTTAAATATTCTAACTGTAAGCACCTTCGAAGCGGTCATTAGGAAGAGAGGAAGATCATGCATCCTAAGTCTTTATTGTGACTTGCGGCATATTAGGTGTACTTTCATACCAACCAATATTTCGAGCATATTTTCATTAATGTTATTTTCAGAACTTCAACTTGACAAACCAAAAAATACTATGTAATGCAACTAAATAATGATTTTGGTGTATACCAATATGACACGATGTGGATGATCCTGCTTAATTATGATGCATTAAGCCAAGGGAGTGGAATGATGATGTGCATGTGGAGGTCCATTCAGAGACTAAGTTTAACCTTGAACTCTCTCTACCAAAAGCGGCTGAATCACCTAAAGCATTCGTGGCAACTGTTGCTCGCGATAATCTCAATATGTAACAAACTCGATTTTGAGTCGTATAATCATTTAGCTAGGTCGCATGAGACAATTTGAACAGCATAAAAGGAATTGAAATAAACAAAGGGGGATCGAACCAGTGACAATTGCACAATTCGACCGCAATTAATAACGCCTGGTGGTAGGAGAATGAAACCTTTCTAATCTTTTTGTACATATTACCGCGAATGGCTATGGACGAGCGAAATTGATGGATCTACGGAATTGGGCAAGCCACGGTCAGAATTTTCTTGTGAAAAAAGCTGTCCAAATTAAGACGTGATTAGCTATTGGTCTATTTATACAGTACCTTCTTTTCTGCTGGGTCTTACTCGTACATTATAATCCATAGTCAAGTCATTCATTAAAGCGTGGAGAGGATGGTGATTGATGGAGAATAGTGCTAGAAAGAGAGTGTTAGAAATAGTGGTGGACTTGATCGTGGTAATGATAGTAATGGTTCATGGTGGCATTGATGAAATGTTGGTACCACGGCAAACTTATTGATGTGTGAATTAATTTATAAATTATCGTAACACTTTTCTTCGAGCATAGGTTGAAATTAGTGTAGAAGTAAAGTGTGGAAATTTAAGATTTGAACTTAAAACCTCATATTTCTAATAATATATATATTATTTTTTTTAAGCTGTTGAATGATGTCGTAATTCAATAATTTAACTATAGTAATAAATTGATAATGGATGCAAATGGGCAATTATGGTGGAAGTGAGCGAACACAATCCATTGTTTTTCTCTACATGCAAATTCATCTCTTTTTCAAAGTCCTATATAACATATTCAATGCACGATTTTTGTCCATCATAAGATATAGTTTTTTTTATTATCTAAATTAGAACTTCATCTCTAGAATTTTTTATAATTTTGATATGACGAAACTAAGAGCCAGAACGATATGAAAAGACAAACGAGAGTGGTTTTAGAAGTCGACAATATAATAATCCATAAATATTAACTAAGTAGACTAAGGTAGTATAATACAATTTAACATCAGAAAATTTTGTTTAATTCTAATTAATTTTTCATGCAGCAAGAGGTAATTTTCATTTCGTGAACCAAGAAACTCTTTTTTTCAGAATTTCAACGGGAACAACAATCTTAAAAAACCCAACCAATCCCTATTACTGACGACAAGGCCACGACAGATGCTGCAATTGCCCTAAGGGGGAGTACTTTGATATAAAAATGAGTACATGTCTATCACTTTGAGCAACCTATTGAATGAAATTGAGGAGCTCTATCAGATAAGATTCATAGCTCCATCCAAAGTACCATCTCTGAATTAGTGTTCTCCTGGGAAACAATGAAGAGGGGGCAAAGTTAAACAAGAGCGCAATTTATTGAGAGAGAGAGAGAGAGAGAGAGAGAGAGAGAGAGAGAGAGAGTCACTGAAATTTATCTTTTTAAGAAATACATAAAAAAGGAGGGTTTATTATTATTACTATTATTATTATCTTTGGATTTAGCCTAGGGTTTTGGAAGCCCTAGCACAAAAGCTAAGATGGGGTTTTGGACGGTCACGTGGAGCAGGACATAATAAAACCCAGAAATGCCAGACATGGAGGTAGGCAGATTAGAAGGGAATATTTGGGAGGGCGGAAAGAGAATAAGAAGGTTTACATAGAATAATTAAGATGAGCTTCCCTTTGTCTACCTTTGAAAGCAATCGATCAGTCACTCCGAGGTCAATGGGTCCATGAGCATCAATATTTTTTGTTATTAGGTGAACTGTTGGTACCGGCGGATGAATACTTTATATTATTCCTCCGTTATTTTATGAAAATGCAATGAACGACTATGAGATTTTCATAAGGTCGAATCTAACTATTCTTCTTTTACGCATATACTTCAGTAGACCGTGTAGAATGAGTCCGAGCAATGCAATACCGTTTTTTGTCTTTCTCTATTATGAACAAAGAATGATTTACATCTGCTGTTTAGGCCCACCCCCACACGTAATAACTCTCCCTGCTCCTTCGAGATTAAGGATGAAAGACTATTTTTCGTAGAGGGTTTCCATCAGACTCCTTAACAAAGAAAACATATCCTTTTTAATGTATTATCTTACCCGTGTCATGTGTAATCAGCCTATCGAAGATGACAACAATTTGGCCCCGACTTTTGGTAAAATTCAAAACAGAGAAAGTCCAATAATATAGTGGATACTTATGGTGAGAAGCGAAGAGAGTGGGGGAAAAGGAATCGCACATGAGGGTTCCTTTTGTCTCTCTCTCTCTCTCTCTCTTTATTTTATCCCGTCGTCTCCGGGATGTGTATGAAAATCTGGAGCGACCATCTTCATCCCCTTTTTTCCTTGTTTTTATATTGGATTTTCGTACTGTTAAATATTTGCAATAGAAAATGATGATTATTTGGGCATTTGCGTGTTTTGACCTTACCTTCTCCAGTGTCACTTTCCTAGATATACTCCGAGGGCAAGAGAAAACACAAGGACTCGATTCCCCACCACTGTTTCTTCCTCTGTTTAACTTTATGGATTTCTTATTTTATACATTGTTCTGTTCTTGTCCATTACTTTGCTAACAAGCACATGCATCAATACCAGTCTCCTCTCCAACCATTTCTCTCTTCCTGATCTCACTCTCTCTTTCCTTGAGCATGTCTGTTGCAGAAAGCGAAAAGCAATGAATTATATCTCTCGCTTTCTACTTCATCGCGTCTCTCCTCTTGTGTTCTTGCTCTCCAGCTGTTGCGAGCACTAGATTTAGTTTTCTTGTTCCCTATGAACTTTTTCTCCGCATATCCTTTCAGGAGGACCGTGTCTCACACATCCTGAAAGAAGAAAGAAGAAAAAAGAAAAGAAGCAAAAGACTAGAGATCCACTTACAAGATTGGAGCCTTTTATGCATGCTCAATTTTGGTTTCTTTATCGTCAAGTGTCGTTGAGAAAAAGCGAGTGGCTGGAGGGGAAAAATCCAAACCTAGCTTGAGGAAAAAGATGCCCTTGGAAGGGGTTTTCATCGAGCATTCTTCAAGCCCAGTTCCTGATCTTTCTTTACACATAAGCCTGCCTAGCGCCAGCACTCCCTCTGCGTCAATCTGCCACGACATCAATGGAAGAGAGGAGAGCTTCGATCTTTTGAGCAAAGGCGAAGCCCTTAGATCGAGCAGCAACTGCTCCGTGCGGGTCGACTCGCATGCCCACACCGAGCTTTCTCTAGCACACCCAGCGAATGCTGCCATCGGCAACGAGAACTGGTGTCGGATGAATTTCTCCGTAGAAGCTAAAGATGTGCTCCCGAATAGCCCTTACCAAAAGGGTCATAATCGCGGGGTTTCTCCAGTCGATGTGATAGACAGCACAAGGCCGATCAAAGGGATCCCAATCTATCAGAACCGTTCTTTCCCGTTCTTGCCCATGGAGAACGCGAGAGAGAAGGATCCCAAGCTTTGCCTTCCACAAGTGCCTTATTCCTCTTGGTCACCATCCATTTCGCCTTCGTCATCGTGTTCCTCCAAAGCGTTCCACTCGCCGGCACCTTACCTTGGTAGGAGCTTAAATCCTTTCTCAATCTTAAATTCTGGAACGCCCGATCCGTCGTCATCAGGATATCAAATACCAGCGACGGGGAGATTCGGGGGTTTGTCAGCTTACCAATTGCACCAGTATCATCACCACCACCATCATCACAGTCAGTACGCAGTCATCGGATCATCCGAGGCTTCACATGGCATGATGAGATCGAGATTTGTGTCAAAGGTCCCGGTGAAGAGAAGCATGAGAGCCCCCAGGATGCGGTGGACAAGCACACTCCACGCCAGATTCGTCCATGCCGTTGAGCTTCTAGGAGGCCACGAAAGTACTGAAATCTCTTTCCATTTTGGCTATTATGTGTTTTCAATTGTATTCATCCTTTTGTGGTCTTGTGTCATGTTTCAAATCTCTTTTCACAGTGATCTTAAATTGATACTCATGAGTTTTCAGGAGCTACTCCGAAGTCGGTTCTTGAGCTCATGGATGTCAAAGATCTCACCCTTGCTCATGTCAAGAGCCATTTGCAGGTAATAATAATACCAAGAAGCAAGTGATCTCTCTCTCTCTCTCTCTCTCTCTCGTCATGATATGTGAGGGTTTCTGTGGATCATTCAGCGAAACCAGAACTGAGAAATTGCAGCGAGCGAGTGAATGAATTGAAGGACTGTTACGATAAGAGCATGAATGACTGAGACCAGACATTTTCTTGCTCTCAGAGAGAGAGAGAGAGAGAGAGAGAGAGAGAGAGAGAGAGAGAGAGATGACAAGATGATAGCAGACAAAAGAAGAGCCATCATTTTTCAATAACACACAGCTCATTACTACCTTTTATCAAGCGTCAACCTCGTGATTAATGATGAATCCAAGACAAGCCCAGAAGACAATGGACTGGAAGAGAGAGAGGATAACGGGCATTTACTATTATAGCGTCTCTTTTCTCTCCCTCCTTTTTCTTTGTTGTCGACATTAATATTAGTGCATTGTATTCTGCTTGAGTTTTTCATAAAGAAAAGTTGCAACCCTCATGACTTTTTTGCAGATGTACCGAACTGTTAAGACAACTGACAAGCCTGCAGCTTCCTCAGGTAACGCACAATGCTTCTCCTTCACTTTTCTCTTTTTTTCCCCCAAAACAAAGAAGCAACACGATAGAGATAGAGAGAGAGAGAGAGAGAGAGGAGAAAACGGAAAGTCCTCCGCTTCCCTTAATCTTAGGGTGTCTCTGCCCGTAATGTTTCTAAGCACAAATTCGGAAACTCTTTTTCTCATTTTTGTTTTGTTCTCCAAAGAAATTTTTTTTTTTTGGATGCCCGTATAGAAAAACTCCTTCGATACCGGAAAAAAACATATACATTTATAGACATTATAGGGGCCGGACGTTATGGTGTTGAAGCACTGACTCATTTGTTGGGTCGAAAACATTTGAAGGCCAATCAGATGGGTCCGGAGACGAGGATGTTTCACCGATGTGTACCGTGAGTGACCACAGCTCGCGCAGAGTCACCGATCAAAGGAAGATAATAGATGGATCCGCGCATGTTGACATGGATACTTCTTCCAGTACTATTCTATGGAGCAACTCATCGAGGTAATAATCTTTATTAGTCCCCTCAATGGTAATATGCCACACGCCGTTGAACTTATTTTCGTTTTCTCGAGATGACATTGGATTATGCATGATAGTGCGTGCCCCAACGCAAAGTCGATTAATGTAGATGAACTTGTGAAGACATCCTAGTACAGTTTGTTACTGAAACATGAAGTACTACTGATGTAATTTGAGTCTCAATTTACTCGCGAGCTTTGCTTTCCAACACTGACAATTATATGCCTCGACACTTCCCTTTTTCTTTTGCATGGTACGACATAAAACTCACGAATAACCATCGCACATTGATCATCTCTGATGGGGAAAAGAGTTCCCGTATGTCAGCCTTAGCTTTATCTTTTGCTCTTCATTTATTCCTCCTTTTTCCCCATTCTTTCATTCCTTAAGCAGTACTTAGCCAAATCAAATGCCAAACTCCATCGCATTTCAGAATGGAATAACCTGTGCTCCTGTTTCTATTTGAAGTGAATTAGCTCATGCGTCACATCACCGATTTATTTATTTTAATGTGGATAGTCTTATTAATCGTTTTACAGTCGCATTCCCCTACTTCTCCTTTTCCATTTTTAACAATGTCATCATGTATAAAGTTGCCAAGATTCTTGTTTTGCTGGGTTTCAATGGTTTTGGGTGTCAAAATATGTAGTAATGTCGCTTAAAATTTCGTGATAACACCTAAAAATGATAAATCCGACGTGCAAAATTTTCCTTTTTAGTAAGCATAAGCCTGAAGGATCGAGAGAAAGGGTGGGGGCGGGGGAGTTGGCAAGAGTGTATGACTTGAATTTCGAGTTTGACACACTTCAGGGAGTCTATGTAGAAACTGATCATTAATTTAAAAGACTATACACATACATGACAGTACTAGCACCCCTACTGTATCCCCTCCACCAACCAAGCATGTCTTGGGAAACTTACATTTATCAAAAAGCTTTTTTATACTTTTTTCTGAATTATTTCATTTCTTTGGGGCATTTCCAGAATAACAAATTGCCAAAGTAATGGTCACTTCCCTCACTGTGAATCTTAATGTTTATTTTATAATGTAAAAATAGGTAAAAACTTCACTATAAAATAATTTAAACAGAATCGAGACATTGATTCCATATATCAGATCATGCAATGTCTACTGTACACAGTATAGAATGCAAGAGAAAAGATTGACCAATGATCCGCAAAGTTAAAGGACACTATGGCCTGTCTGTCTATGAAGTTTAATGAGCTAAATTGTTTGCTTTGGATCAATAACAGCAGTAGATCAGAGGTGTGCCGGCGGTCAAATCTAACTGATGATGGGGATGGACTCAGAGAGCCTCCATTCCACACCCATCGAAGGAGTCTTGGAGTTGAGGTATTCATTTAACATATTTAACTAAACTTACTCGTATGAATGGACTTCGAGTTTGCTTGGATGGTGAAAACACAAACATTTTCACGTTCTCTTGGATAGGATACTTTTTACGTTGAAATGCCTGTTTCTTCTTTTAGTTTAGTCTTGATTAGGACAGAGAGATTCTCATAAGCCATTTGCAAAACTTCTCGACAGGGGTCTGATTCGATGGAGAGATTATTGCTACCTACGCAGAGTTCTCAGAACCCAAGTTTAGAGTTTACATTAGGGAGACCGGATTGGCAAGGCAAGGAAGATGACTGAAGTGCTTACACTCATTAGAGTCTGAATAACAGATAAAAAAGGTCAATGTTTTTGATTTCAGATCACGAGATGACGATGACACTGTGATTGTTGAGGATGAGATTGGAATGTCGCCTTCAGTCGGCATAAGGCCTTGCCTATCGTCGAATTTATCAATCGAAGTATCCATTCTTCTGTTTTCAACTGCTGAGTTCGTTAGCTTTGAGAGACTGTAGGATCAAAAGACTAGACAACTTCTAACTATAAAAGCGTCCTCTTTGTTTTTCCATTTGTATCAAACGGTCAGATAAATAGGATACACGTAGATGGCATTCTGGTTCGCTCCAAATTATATATGCTTGTTCCATTTTTCATTTCTCATTTCCTTCTACAAATAGGATAAATTAATTTGGCACTTGTATTGTTTTCTTTGCTGTAGAAAGTACTTTGTCGGACAAAACTTCTCTACCTTGACAGATATCGATCATTGCAAACCATATATTACATCTACGCTTTTTCTTTTGTCAGATACATCTACCCTATTGTGTTAGCAGTAGGGGTATGAATGAATTGAGACACTAGACGGCGACAGAGGATCTTACCCAATGTCTTTGCCTATATTTTGCTGGATATGTCAATAACAATTTGAGAATCAACTTATTTATTAACCATAAAAAAGAAAGATACAATTTGTTCGATTGAGGGATATAAAAATTCCAAAACTAATTGTACCGTGGCTAATTCAATTATAAATATTTAATTTGGGCAGTTTATTCCTAAACCATTCGACGATTTATCAATATAGTCATTTTGGCCAATATAAGGCCAGAAATCACTAATACGGTCGTTAATCGTCTTAAATGACATAAACAGTGCTGTCGTGAACTATTTTTGCAATTTTGGCCGAAAGGATTATATTAACAAATGGACAAAAGCCTTAAGACAAAATTTTTCAAATTAAAAAAAAAAAAAAAAAAAAAGTTTATGACTAAATTGGTCACTATATAATAAATTTTAGACTTTTTGGACAATTTTCCCATTCGATTGATGAAGTATGAATAACAAATTTACCTACATGTGAGATATTGTACTGTCTAAGGCTTTACAGAAACCAAATATTTAAAGTGAATTATGTGCTCAATAATGCATTAAAATAATCTAGTTCAATCATTATGAGTGAGACATAACTTTGTAATCAAGTCATTCCGAAGTTTCCACGACCTTTCACGAAACTTCTTTAAAAACGAATTAAGAGTAAATAATCTTAGTTTAGGTAACTTTGGAATAGATTTGAAGGACGAAACCGTTTGCAAAGAAGTCATTCTTTGAAGGGATAAGCCTCACTTTAATATCTCAAAGTATCGTAATCCCATCACTTCGTAAAATGTCAGGGTTTGAGATGCATTTGCCGCGAGTTTCCATGGTTTAGAGAGGGTAAAACCTTGTGACAACTTCACTTTTACAAGACCAATTGATCGAGGCATTGAGACATTTCCAGTTCAGAAAATTGAAGACTGTTCCGTTTGAATTACATCAATTTGCGCGCAACCTCTTCTAGGGAGAGGCCAGAAGTCTGCATTTAACTGGATTCATATGGTGGGGTCCGTACACCTGTGGCTCCTAAATTCTAAAATAAAAACAACTTTTTTTCCAGGTCACTTATCTCTCTTCTGGCCATATTTTCTGTCCATTTAAATGCGGGTCCTTTTTTATAGTATCTGATGAACCAAAAGTTACGATAAGTTTCCGTTTGCAGATATGGATTAAAAAAAAAAAAAGAGAGAGAGAGAGAGTCAAGTTCAGCTCCAAAGAATCATCAATTACACTTTTAATTTGTTCTTCCCTATGATTGAGGAACCTTTTAATGGGGCCCCAATTGATGATACCGGCTTCTGTAAAATCTTGGTCACCAAAAAACCTTCTTTTTTCGTCCACAATACGCGGTCCATATGCATCCACAGGCCCTTCTCTGGGGTCGTGCCATCGACAAGCCATCGAGAAGAAAGCGATCGATGTATCTCTGATTGTCAAAGAAAGTTTCAGCAAAATAAGAAAGAACGCATTACATGGCCAAATCTAGAACGCGAAAGAGTCATCTCGTGTCACGGGGCGGATCCCAAGAGCGCACCATCCCGCCTCAGCATACAATTCATTCGAGATTCAACTCACGGACTAGATCTAGAAGCATAAGAGATTTCTTACCATGTAAACCAACACCTTATCAATACAACTGATAAATTTCACCGCCTCGATTGTGTTATTGACCCATACATACTGTTTCCCAATAAGGGAAAATTTTAGTTGGCCATATCGCAGAGGAGCAGTCTCACCAAGAAAAAACAAACATACAAGCATACCCTCGACACTCGGCACGAATTCCTCACGTACCACAAATACGTAAAATTTTCCTTATAAAACTAATTTGTAGAGGCAAAGAATGGAGCATACACGAAACCGATCTGCCATCATGCACCCGAGTTCTTGCACACCATGTCCATCGTAGCCCTTATGTCTTTATATTCTTTAAGGCAAGCCACTTGATCCGACCAAAGAGATTAAAGCCAGAGCTCAGCCAACATGAGCATTAAAGTCTGTATCACAGCCAACGGCCGAATGGAAGAACACAAAGAATCACCAAAAGAAGAAAGAATGGAAGAAAATGATCATAGAATAGGATGTTCACAATTCAGTTCACAACGATTGTACAGTAACCAAGAGAATCGCAAAAGCAAAAATATTCAGATGGCAAAATGCCAGTAAAAATTATGACGTTATAATTAGATACACCCTCCACTAGTTCTCTTTATTAATCAATACCACGGGGCTGCGCTCACTATCAATCTCCGAAAAACTGGCTTACAGACGCCATATGCCGATCACCACTTTCTATCTTTACTTTGTAACAGGAATGCAGTACTGCAAAATCCAAATCTCAAGTACAAAAGACCCTGAACAGAAATCTCACATGAACTCGTAATCATCATCAAGAGCTCCGTATCCATCAACCACAATATCATCGTCTGGCTTGTCCACGTGGAGTTGCTTTTTCTTTGCACCTGAAACGAGGCAACATTGGTTAGAACAATATAATAAGGCCTCCAAGAACACGCCTCTAAAGGAGCATGAAACTGCAAGCAGATACAAAAGAATTTATGCTACTATAACAAATGAACTGGCCTCAGCCGAATAAAAATGTATTCAATCTCTTGTGAGCCAGAATAAGGAAAAAGAATAAGCCCCCCATCACCTACAATTTTGTACATCTTTCATTCAAAAACCCCCAACGGAGTTAAAACAAAGGAATTTTCCACTCCCAAAACGAGGATGGTCCGATATTTAAAATTAGTATTAGAAAATAATAAATAGAAAAAAGAGTGCTCTCATTCAAAACACCCTGTGATCTTCAACCAATTTTGGAAGTGGCAAGAAATCTAGATATCTTTAAAGGCAAAAAAATCATAACTAGCTCGTCCAGGAACACGAGATACCTGCTTTCTTTTTAGTATTGGCCTCCTTTTCAGCTTTTAGTTTTTCATTTGCAATCGCAGTAACAGAAGATGCAACTTCTTTTGCATCAGCCGCCTTCAATGAGGTCATTGAGAGTCTCATCACCGCCTTGAGCAATCCAATATAATGGAAACTCTTCTGCATACATTAACACAGCATATTCAGTAAACTTTAAATGCCATGCCAGAATCAAGAGGTAAATAAGCACATAAAGATACCTCATATGGACGAAGCTTATGAGCAATCAACTCCGCATACTCACTGAAGTCACTTTCAGATTTCGGAATAAAATTATCAGCAGTCTTCTCATCACCTTTCTTAGCGAACAATTCTTCTGTGGACTTGTAATCAGCTTCTTCCACTAATCTGTTGAATAGACAAACATGGTAAATAAACCCATTGTATGGCGTCCCATGAAATCTCAAGGCATGAGGAATATTATTTAACGGGCGTTTTAAATACAAGTGACATTAAAAATTTCCACATTCAAACCTAATTAACAAGCACCATAATCGCTTATGCAACTAATTATGCTCCTTGATTGAAATTCCACACAATGAAGAATGTGATACCATGAGATCTCATTTTCCAGACGATTATCCAGCTAAAAAACATATACAGAAGCACAGAAGTTACCTCTGTTGCCGAAGTTTTTCAGCAACAGGATCTAGCGGCTCTTGCTTCTCAACTTCAACTGTTTTCCCCTTCTTCTCGGCTGCTTTTTCCACAGACTTCTTTGGAGCCTTTTCAACGGGAGGTTTAGCTGCAGGTTCCTGAGCTCAACAGGCAGCAAGTACCAATTTGAATAATGCAAAGGTAATCAGAGGAGTTGAACATGACCATCATCACAAACGCATTTGTCCTCTATTACCCTTTCCTCTTTGTTCTACTTTCCTCCAAAAAACCACACAAGAACAAAACTGATATACACAGGAAATATCATGCTTCACAGGGACAAATCCACTCAAACCAACAAAGTTCAACTGAGACAAGAAATAATGCAAAGTCCATACATTAGATTAATTTACTGAGCAATGCGGCAAACTCCTGTGGGTAATTGAATATGGCATACATGCTTAACTACCACAGTTACAGTTTGTCATTAACAATTTTGAACACCAAATCTTAGTGTCTCCAGCAGTATTCCAAAATAGGCCATACCAATCTGTGTATCTCCACCAACTCAACCAGCATAAATCTTAGTATCTCCAGAAGTATCCCAAAATAGGTAATACCAATCTTTGTATCTCCACCAAACTCAAACAGCATGACTTCATTATGGGAAGCTACACATTCCCCTTTTGCGACAGTAGAAAGACACAAAAGACTTTCCATGCATCAACTACAAAGTAGAGCATACAAGTAATCTCCTACAAAAGGTGCTATTACATTACAATTGGTGCAGCACTTAAAAAAGTAATAACAAAAATAAAAAGCTGATTTCCCATTTAGGAGTTAATAAGTTTCTGCTCAACTTTCAGAAGCTAAAAAATCACCCATATTAGTGTTGATCAATCAGTCATACCTGAGCAGGTTCATCATCATCTTCCCATGATTCCTTGATGTCATTCTCATCCACATCTTCATCATCCCATTTGTTCTTTGGTTGCTTCTTCAAATCGAGAGGTGCAACTTGCTCATCTTCTTCTGTAAACAAATCATCAGTGAAGTAACCATATCAGAGAAGGGTTTCCAAATAGAAACTATGGCAAAAAAAAGAACGATATACAAATACAATAGTAAATCCATTTCACCACCACTTTACAAATCTTATTGACTTCATAATTTACCATATATTGTCGCAATGAGACAGGCCATACTCTATAGCTACCGAGATTCACAACAAGCAATGTCATGACGCCAGCCATTCACCTTGCAACTACTAAATCACAAGATTCAGTAAGACAGAAAGTTAATTACCCCAGTCCTCCATCAGCACTTTCTCCTCGTTAACAAAGAATCAGCAAATTTTATCCCCCAACAGGAACCTATACCAACAATATCTGTCAGTCAATTAGATAAAATATCCAAGATTATCACCAAACAATATACAAACAAGAAAAGCTTACATATTTTGCACAGTAATCCCAACAGTAAGAGATCTGCTCAATTTTCTTGTTTTAAAAATCACCAAGACAAATGTCAATTTAATTTATTGCAGGATCATCGACATACTAATCATCGCATTGCCAGTCATCAGTTCGATATGGTTCTATCTAACTTTGCCACGGTGAAGTCCACGTGTACATCTAAACATAACGATAACTACAGTTGTCAAAACTGGAGTCCTCAGGAAAACGTTCTGGATCTTCAGCGGTTGGCACATGCGATAATTCTACTAAGTTCATATTTCAGCATTGACTAAAACTAATTGCCTAATCGATAACCTTGCAATTCATATAAAAGGAATTAGCCACACGCGATGTATCCAATATGGTCCGGATAGACACGTGACAGCACAATCGCGCGATGGGATCAACAACAGATGATATAATGCGCCAAGAGTCGCCAATCTAGCGCAAAACCCTAGGTAATCAAGGAAAAGATTCTGGAGCCATCCGAAACAGCAACAGACGTATATCACACACGACGGCGCAATCGATTGTGAAGACTTGGAATCGGACTCGAGGAGACAGAAATTAGCGCCTGCGAACTGAATGGGGAAGAAGACACAAACATGCGAGCATAGAATCGAGACCGAAATCAGCAGTAATTTAACACGAAGGGATTCGACTGCCACAACACCGAAGCAGAAAAAAAAAAGAAAAGAACAAGAAAGAGAGAGAGTAAGCACGGATCAAAAATCAAGACTTTGACACCATCCCGTATCAAACAAGAATCTTGCCTCCGACCCATCCCCCATCAACTAACGAGGACGACGCCGACGTCGCTATAAAAAGGAAAAAAGACGAAACTCGTACAGAAGATTCGCGAGGTAAGCACCTCGCGGATGGATTCCGACCGGCGGCCCGACCCCGATTGAAAGGAGAAGGAAGCGATAAGAAAGCGTAACGCAGCAGCAGCGGCAGATGCGAGAGGTCTTCGTCTTCTCTTCTTCTTCTTCTTCTTCTTCTTCTTCTCCCCTCTCTTTCTCTCTCTAGTTCGAAGCTTCTAGCCTTCTACGCAGGCGCAAGGAGAGAGGTGGCGTTTCCGATTCGGTCTCTAATGCCCTAACTCTTACGGGCGGGCGGGCCCTTAAACGGCACTTTCTATTTCCTATTCGGGATCGGGTTTCGGAAGATTTTTGGGCTCTCTGCTGCATCGAGCCCATTAACTCTAATGGGCCCAGAGACACCGCCCCTTCATGGATGGGAGTGTAAATAAACTGCCCCTGCCCTTATCTTTGATTCTCTTGATTCGTGCCTAGACATTATAGTCATCATCATCATGGACCATCGTTACTGTTCGCATTAAATATTTTTAGATTAACCATCAAGATTGCTCGCGTCATTTGAAAACCAAAACCCACACATCCAAGGATTATACTTTTCATCATCAATTCATGCAGCTTCAACTGAAACTTTATCTATTAAAAATTCATTTCTTATCTCATCTTTAATACCGAGTTGTTATATCGATTAATTAGTTAGTAAATGGTTTATAAATGGATTTAAAATGGTAAAATCCGAGGTAAAACTACCGGTCAATCTTGCACCCACTAATTCTGCTTTTTCACCTTTGTTTAATTAAATATAAAAGTATTTTGATGATATGATTCGATCGGGTATATGTCGCGTTGAATATAAATCACTGAAATAGGTTGAAAACGGCTTCAATAGATTAATTTGGATTGGATCATTTCCTATCCAATTCGGTCCAATTCATTAATTTGATGAGTCTATCCATAAGTAAATATGAGCGGCTGGATTGGGAGAATCCAGGATCGGGAACATTCGAGGGCCTGACCGTGCCCCGAGAAACTAGTGACGTTATCCTCTGCAATGGCCCCGATGTAGCCGAAGAGCCTCTTCTCTCTTTGTCCTCACTCGTCACCATCATCCCCCAGCAAAGAACCTTCTGGACAATGGCCGATCCCTCGTAGAACTACCTTTAAAAAATGGATAGAGGAGGACAACTCGTCATCTCCATACTTCGCTGGAGCCGTCGCTGCTGCCCCCAAACGAAACCGAGGGTTGTAGAGCCACAGAAAAAAGCTCAGGGGAACTGAATCGCTGACGGATACAAAGCGATACAGAGAGGTTTGGCAATGGCGGACGGCATCTTGGGATACCCCTTCAGGCGTCTCTTCTGGAGCCCCACCATTTATCGGGATTGGTCTGGATCGGCGGCCCTCATGGACTGGATTGAGTCTCCTAATTCCCACATCTTCAAGGTCAACGTCCCGGGTATGCTCTGTTTCCTCCTCCCTAGCATTAGGGGAATGAAAAGATTGTTGGGTTTCGTTTCCATCTTGTAAATCCGCTTGCCAATCGTAATTTGTCTGTGTACATTTTGGATTTCTTAGGGGCTATAGATAAGTGGCCGTGTTTAACGAATCTTTTCATCCACTTTAATCATCATAGTATGCGGAATTGGATTTCTCTTTTGAGTCTTTACTTTGATTGGACATCCCTTGATGGGAGCAGGATTTGCCAAGGACGACATAAAGGTGCAAATCGAAGACGGCAACATTCTGCACATAAGAGGAGAGGGTGCTAAGGAAGAGCTGCCGGGGAAGGACGTGGTGTGGCACGTGGATGAGCGAGGGGTGAACCGGAGCGGATTTTCTCGGGAAATCGAGCTGCCGGAGAATGTGAAGGTGGATCAGATCAAGGCCCAGGTCGAGAACGGCGTCCTCACGGTCGTCGTCCCCAAAGATGCTTCCCCAAAGCCTTCCAGAGTTCGCAATGTCAACATCACCAGCAAGCTCTAAGGCTTCGCTTGCCTCAGCTGTTGTGCTGCTTATCCTCTGATGCGTAGAATGAAAATGAAGATGCTTCATGTATGAGACTTGATCTGTGTTCTAAAGTGCATGCTGGACGTGGTTGTATTGTGTCATCTTGTCTATTGTCGATGTCCAATGTTCAATTTCCAGCCAAAGTTCCTCCATCGGCATCCCTTACCTTCATTTCTTCTTCTCGTTCTTTCAATATACATCGAATTTGTCGAGCAAGTAGACAGCTGAGCTAGTGCGGCCATGGATTGATCATTCGAAAGCGATGAGCTGAGCGTGCGATGATGTCCCCCTAGGACATATGAATGGATTTCTTGAGGAGGGTGTCGATGCAATGTTAAGTACATATGCAGCGAGTACGTGTAAGAACAAAGTGGTTTTTCATCTTCTTCAATAAAGTTCGCCCAGGCTTCAGAGAGAAGGCTCGGTCCTGATGAGCATCCAATGAGTAGTTTGAATTCAAGCCGGTTAAATTCGTTGGGCGATGCTAAGTTATTTGTCTAAGCCGCTCGAGCTTTAATGTCGATCAATCATACTAGATGGAAATTGGAACCGTCAATGCTTCTTTATGGTCCGAAAGCAAAAGTTCTGGTAGCTTGGCAAGGCCCCTTCTCACGTGAATTTACCATAAGGTTTGGAATTATGTAAGCGAGCAATAGGGGCGCAATTCATATCGAATCTGATCATGGATTTAGCAGCTTGTTAGGTCTCGTCCAGGCTCACTTTGTTGGAGATACAATTGGACACGCAATTTTATTTTGATTGTTCTAATTGTAGATGGTTTGATTCAATCAATCTGTAAGATTAGACATACATATTATAAATTAGGAAAATGTTACATTGTATATTTTTTTCCCATTTTGGGTTCCTCTATTATAAATGAACTTGTAATACATGTAGGGGGACTTGGCCTTGAGCCAAATTAGCAATCGGGGAAAACTATTTTCCTTTATGAGCGGAGCTAGTTTAGTCACGACGATGTAGAATAATTCATTTTCAAAAGAAATTTTTTCTATTATTTACAAAATCCCCATGAACTGCGACGTATAAATTTGCCTCTGCACTTTTAATCGTTGCACAATATGCTCATGAACTTTTATTTATAGTCATTGACTCTCTTTTAATCGTTGCCCACAACTCACGTCCACAGAGAGAGAACATCGCTGATAGAGATAGAATTTCGCTAACGCCGGCGGTCGGAGGTCGGAAAGAGAGATTGGAGGGGTCAGAGTTTGGAGAGAAGGGTTTTCATAAAAAGATTTATCTAAATTACTTCGTGTCGTCTCAAGTTCTGGAACAAAAGTTATGTTCATTGGTTCTTCGCAAGTTTTGGAGCAAAAGTTATGTCCATTGGTTCTTCGTAAGGTTTGGAGCAAAATTTTTGTCCATTGGTTGCCCACAAATTTTGAAGCAAAAGTTTTGCCAATCGGTCCATGGCAAGGTTTGGCACAAAAGTCATGTCTATTGGTTTAGAGCAAAAATTATGTCCATTTGTTGGTCCCAAGTTTCTACTAATAAAAGGAGCTTTGTCCCACATCGAAAAGATGTGAGTACACACATGAGTGACATGATTGAAATTTGACACTAACAAACGATCATTATTATTTATTGGAAAATTTGGATTTATATTTATAAAAATTAATCATAGTGTCCTATTGAAACAATGCTACTATTCATAAAGGAGTTTCGGTTATTTATTATTTATTTATTTCAAACATTTTTATGTCTTTCAACTTAACCTTTGATAATATTCATTTTGCAACATTTTCCAAAGGGTTACCTTTGTTCAAAAGACTCAAATAAGTATATCGGTTTTAGGGATCAATTATGACCAAGTCTTTTCGAATTTTCTTTCTAAGAATATAGACATCATTTCAATTGTTTCCATTGAAAGACCTTGGAGAAATATTTTATTATCTAACATTCTCAATTGAGACTTTGTTGTATTCTGAAGAAAATTTACCAGTAACTATTAGCAATGTTGTGAGGTAAATCATTTCATAAGTAATATCGCGCCTTAAAATCTGATTTCATTGTTCTTCTCGATCGTTCATCATATTGTCCCCACCAATTTAGGGAATTATTCGTGCAACAATGGAGTTAGAGCTGGAGAAAGTGCAAGCCCCTGGTGGCTCATGATCAGGTAGTCCTCGAGATGTTATTCATGGATAGCGGATTTTCCTCTTCTCTTCCCCCATCGCAATGTGTTTCTCAAATAAAATACACTAAAGAAAAGTGGATCAAGGGAGATGAATCGGATTTTTTCATTTGCTTCAAATTCTTCAATAGCTTCTTTTCAAGGTTTTTCTATGGCTAAAAAGTATATCTTCATACATTTTATCGTGAAAATCATGAAGATCAAAATATCCCTGTTTTTTAATTTCCACATGAAGAATTACGTTATCCATTGATAGTTGGTATCAGAATGTGGTTTAGGATCTAATATTTTTTTTTATTATTGAAAATTATGGTTTATGGATTAAGATTCATTGAACGATGTTGTTCTTTTTCATGCTAGTTGCTTGTTGATGAAATGTTTTTGGAGGGGCTATTGGAGAAAAACTGAATGGTGGATGGTTTGATAGAAAATTGGGCGAAAAACAGAGAAAATTGGCAAAAATGTGCGAAATGGGAGAAGGTGTGTGAATCCAGGCGCTTTCGCACGCGCACTAGACATCATGGGCATGGAACCCACCCGCCAACACACGGACTAGAGTACTCGACGCGTGGGATCCACGCACTTGCATGTAACTGCTAGCGCATGTTGTCATGGCAGTGAAGGTGCACTCGCTTGCAACCCTTCCCGTAATTACAGTTTTGCCCCTCAACATGTTATTATGTTTCTACCCCTCACTTCGTTATATAATTACGATTCTACCCTCATTGCTAGTTATTTATCATTTTGCCCCTAGATGTTAAATTTATGGTTCTACCCCTTTGGAATTATTATTCTACAGTTTGGCCCTTACGCATTAATTTACAACTTTGCCTTGCGTGCAATTTGGTGAAGTGGATACTATCTTGGGTATTAAAATTAAAACATGGGGGGTTTCTTTGAGTCAAAGTAATCGAGTGGAAAAGGTTTTAACTAAATTTCAACGTCTTTGTTTCAAGGAAATGAACACTCCATTTGATTATAGTATTAAGTTAAATTATAACACGGTTAGAGTAGTAGCACAACTTAAATATGTGAGTACTACAGGGTCTTTAGTATGCGATGCATCATACTAAACCTAATATTGCTTATTTTATATGCAAATTGAGTTGGTATACTAGTAATCAAGATATATAACATTGGAAGGCTATTACCAAAAAATTTTATGGTTATCTTAAGAGAACTAAAAAGTTAGGATTATTCTATAATAATTGTACAGCTATATTATAAGGATACACCAATGCTAGTTGGATTATGAGTGTGAGAGATGAACAATCCACTTTTGTATGAATTTTTACATAACGTGAATGTGTTGTTACTTGGGCGGGCAAGGAAAAAATGTGTATAAATCACTCAACTACGGAATTTGAATCGTTGTTTTAGCAGCAACTAGGAAAGAGGAGAGAGACTGAATGAATTAGGAATTTGTTGTTGGATATTGTGACATCTAGATTTTTTACTTAACAAAATAGCGAACCTCGAATGTTTAATGATCCACACTACGTTGGCGAGCTCGCTATTGAACTAGGCCATTCGCATCCTCACTGCGACATCAACGAGTCGTCGTTGCTCCCTCGTCGTCAATAAACTATTTTGATCCAAATATCCGAACAATCTCAAGAATTTCCAAGGTGTTAACCTTTAAAGAAATAACTTAAAAAAAAAAATTATCAAAGACTCTTGAATCTTCTCCATGATGCCCAACAATCCAGCTAGCCAAAGGGATGAGGGAAATAGTCAACAATTGCTGCTACAATGGAGACTTTGGCAGTGGAAGGATCGGATCACATCCTTGTCGCGACATCACTAAGTCGTCATTGCTATCTCGTCGTCAATAAACTATTATGATCCAAATATCCGAACAATCTCCAGAATTTTCAAGATGTTGGCCTTTAAAGAAATAACTTTAAAAAAAAAGGATTTATCAAAAACTCTTGAATCTTCTCCATGATGCCCAAGGATCCAGCTGGCCATAGGGATGAGGCAAATAGTCAACAATTGCTGCTACGATAGATACTTTGGCGGTGGAAGGGTCAGCAAGCAAATAGAGAGAGAGAGACCACTCTATTGGATGCCCAAAGAATTCCCTCATGTTCCACTACAATCACTCAGTTGCACCACCAGTAGGAACTTGAGGCCAGTAGCTCGTGGTTCCGACTCCAAACGCAAAAGACCGAAGAAATTGTAGTTGTCCTAACCAACCATTGGGCACACTTTAGCTGAACCGTCGCCACCATCGGCCTCATCTTCGTTCCGCCAAGCCGCCACAGCAACGTACTAAGACCCGAGGCAAGTGGATATCCTCCGTATTACCCTATACTGATCATTTGTCGTGTGACAAGAATAGTTTTCTAGGAATTCAAGAATGTTGTTTTGATTTTTGTTTAATAGGAAGTTTCGACTACGTTACCTAACTACATTGTCGGGTTCAAAGTAGTCAAGCTCGTGGTTAGGTCGTAGGGGCATGAGAGTCAATGTTTGGCACATGCAAGGGCTGGAATGGCAGAAACTTTGAAGGAAAGTCGTGACTAGATTGGAACAGGTTCAATTCTAGCCCAACCCTAAAGTTTGCTAATTTTGTACAGACTTATGCGGTGTAAATTTCATGGGGCATTCTTCACAAAAGTTGTCCCTTATTGGATTTTCTATGACATACTTTAATTTCATATTTTTGGATTCATACGTCAAAAAAATACTTGCAAAACTTCGGGATTCAAAGTTTGTTTTTGGGTCAGCACAACCGACCTCTTTCTATTTTCATTTCCTATAAATTTCTCGGTCCAGAATTATAAAATATTTCCTAAATTAAAGTTGTAGAGTACATCCTAGACTACCACATTTCAATTTTCATAATTGTTGGGTCTCATTTGATTGGCAAAATATTTATTTTTCTACTCAATTTCGTTCTGAAAATTTAACTGTTTTGGGCTTGGATTGCAAAAATTACTTAGAACTATATGAGCTTAATCGGACTTTGAGTCCTTCATGAAAAATGTTCCTTTAGGTCCTCTTTACCTCATACAAAAGTTTCATAATGTTTGAAGACCGTTTACCTAAACAATAGCCATCATTTCTAGAGGTGCGCAGGACGCCCTATAAGACTAGTTTAGGTCTAGGATATGGAACCTTCTTTACAGTTTATTTAATATCTATATAGATGATTTTATATTAGTTTAAGGGATGAAATGACTAATGATTCCTTAGATGCATGCCTAAGTTCCCAAATAGTAGTGACGTTAATGTACTTTTAAATGAATTATGGAATTGCTGCATCATGGTGTGAATATGTGACTAAGAATGTCGTTGGTCTTGGGACGACGATGTCCTAGGTTATAGGAGGGATGCTTGGAGGGTAATTAGGTTCCTCCATATGCCTAGGAGGTGTAATGTGGTTCCCTGAGATGCCTTGCGATGCTAGATGAATGCAAGATGCTCGAGGGGTAATGGGGTTCCCTGGATGATGATGGAAGCATGAAATTGTATCGATTATGAATTTGGTATTTCTAAATTGAGCTATTGATTATTTGTTAAAAAAATAATTTATTACATGTATTGATCGGTCGTGTATTTTGAAAAGGTTCTCAGGTAAGTTGTTGTGCATGTGATTTACTATACTTTTTATTGAGACTTTCTTTGTCAGTGCGATGATCGATTTATATAGTATAAACCGGTGGACCTTCTTGCTAGGTTGTGACTCACTGGTTGTTGACTTCATCTTTTCAAATTAATAGAATGTCGATCCCACCTGCTTCCCTGATAGTTCGTTACGGGGTGCCAATATACTTCACGTGAAAAGAAGACAGGTTTATAGACCCCCGTTTTCCGAATACTATCTTTATTTGGATCAAGTCACATATGATCGTTGATGTAGGGCCCTCGGTGGGGCGGGTCACCCTTGGGTTTATCGGGATGTACACCTTTGTCAACGTATGCACAGTGGGTCCACTCCCATTATTCGCTAACGGGTCAAGAGACGAAGGCAACCTCACAGCATATAAGGGGGTAGGAGGGAAGAAGGATTTTTAGAGCTAGGAAGATTTTGACAACGTCAAGGACCAAGGTTAGACGACACCTATACAGCTAGGTGGGGATGGGTGACAAGCTATGTAGCACCGACACGGACACGCGACACGACACGACACGACACGCCGACACGTCATTTCTTAAAAATAAAGAATTTCGACACGTTCCGACACGTTATATATTAAATATATTTTTATATATAAATATATATATATATATATAATAATAATAATAATAATAATAATAATAATAATAATAATAATAATAATAATAATAATAATAATAATAATAATAATAATAGCCTAGAATTAATTTACATGAAAAATATTAAATAATATCACTTATTATTTTAATTTGTTACAATAATACATAAAACTTAGAGGAAAAAAACATTGTTTAAAGAAAAATGTTGAAATGATATTTTTAAATTTATTTATTTATCATATATAGCATTTTTTTTATTACTTCTTTCATAGTAAAAGACTTTTTAAAAAACTAAAACAATTCTAAAAAAACAAAACTGAAAAAAAAAAAATTGACCCCGTGCGTTTATATGTATAGCATTTTTATTACTTCTTTTATGTATATTTATATTTTGAACCCACAAGTATTAGAAATTTTTAAAATTGACCCTGTGCGTGTCGGAATCACGTGTCGGAATTCTGGACTCGCGTGTCGGAGAGAGTTGACCACATGTCGGATTTTTCAACACTCGTTGACCGCGTGTTGGAGTGTCGGACACGACACGAATGCTTCTAGAGAGTGTTCGTGGTACATAGATGACAAGTGTATAGTCTAGTATAGTCAGTAGTACTGACCTTTTGAATTTCCAAGAGCACCTCACTTGTCATATGATGTACACGTATAAATAAATAAATAAATGAAGTTGCCACGTTTATAGAAAATCACGTGTACCCTAGGATTTTCTTTAGTCTCTTACACTTCCACTTGCTTAAGAAAAGTAAAACGAGAAAGATAATAGCAATAGCAGTTCTACATTAATCGTGATGTGCCAGGATCGTCATAGATATCATATTATGGCATAGTCTTATGCCTCCTATTTCTATCCATTGTGATAGTCAAGCTACTTTGGCAAGAGCTTATAGTAGCACTTATAAAGATAAGTCTAAACATATTAGTTTAAGATACAAGTACATGAGACAATTGATTAAAGATGGTACTATAACAGTTGTTTACTTGAGGTCAAGCAAGAATTTAGCTAATCTGTTGACAAAGGCTTTACCAAGAAATATGGTAAATATGATTGGATAAGAAATTGGGCTGAAACCCTTTAATTAAATCACTAGTAATAGTAACTCGACCTTAATTCTAGAATATTACTAGTTATAAGGTTTAGTTTGGGTAAAAATAAGTTATTGAAAGTAATCATTTGATACTAACATTAGTTCGGATATGAGAAGTTGGTATCATTTGTTACGTTTTGTAGGCTAAATTGAATTCTTAATAAAGTACAGTACAAATTAGTAATGTGTTATTAATAACAAAATACATTGTAAATATTTCACCTATATGAGCCTAATAATGGTGTCGTTTCTTACGAAAGTTAGAGTTACTTTCTAAAGAGCTCATGAAACAGTTACAAGCACAAGATCATAATAGTGCTAAGTAAATTAAAACTTCTCACTAAAACAAAAGGTAAGTATATGTCCGATATGTCTGATTCTATTATTTAAAGTACAAGTTTAAAGCCAAGCTACTTGTCACTTTTATAGAGTTTTGAGATATTTGCACTAAGTAAATGTTTAACCTCAAAGTGGGGGATTGTCGGTAGTTTGTTTGTAAAACAAACTAAAAGGTGCATTGTCTCACATCGAAAAGATATGAGTGCGCATGTGCTAAAGATTTGGCTTTAACCAACAATCACTATTATTTATTAGAAAATTCGGATTTAAATTTATAAAAATTAATAATAGTGTCATGTTGAAACGGTGCGATTGTTCACAAAGAAATTACGATTTTTTATTATTTATTTAATTCTGAATTTTTTTATATCTTTTCAACGTAACCTTTGATAACGTACCTATTCATTTTGCAATCCGAATGTTGCCTCAGTTCAAAAGATTGAGATTAGTATGTCGGTTTTAGGGATCAATTATGATCAAGTCTTTTCGAGTTTTCTTTCTAAAAATACAAACAGCAGAAACATTGAGAGACCTTTTAAGAAATATTAAAATTGCTATCTAGTATTCTCAATCTAAATTTTGTTATATCATAAAGGAAATTTGCCGATAATCATTAGTAATATTATGAAGCAAATAATTCCTTAAAGAAAATGATATAATGCCTTAAATTCTGACTTTATTATTTTTCTCAATCGTTCATCATGTTTTCTCAATAGTTTCAGTGCAAAGTTATGTCCATAGGTTCTTTTTAAGGCTTGGTGTAAAAGTTTATGTCTATTGGTTCTTCGCATGTTTCGGAGTATCGAATCTTAGGAAGTTGATGTGATATGACAACGTCTAGGTTGTACTTCAAATGGTGAGAATCTCTATCTTTTGTTAATCTAGCTCAGGACGGTGGATAAGTTAACTGAAGAAGGGGCAACATAAGATCTTGCTATTTTTCTCCACTTTCCCAAGATGTTGCCCGATTCCCGATGGTGCACGAGGAATTTCAAGGCCCGCTCCGACACATGGTCCCAGAAATGTATGTGCCTCGTCATCTTTGACAATAAGCGTGAAGGTCACTAAAGCTAATGGCATAATCAAGGCTTAAGCCACTCAATTTGTATTTCTTATTACCCAAACAAAGAGATACAAACCTTTTGTCATATATACCCCTTTTCAAAGGCGGAATTCTTTCTCGCTCATTTGATTCTATATGCTAGGATTTTGAATTCCCTAGTTGCAAAGTGGCCTCTCCTTTGATGCTCTAATTCCACCCAAGTGCCCTAACCCTTTATTCTTTGATAAGGAAAATTAATAAATGCGGGGGAATAAAGCTTTGAATAGCTTTCTCTAGAATTCCTCTATATATAAATTGTGACACGGCTGCCAGTTCTAGTGCCTTCAAGAATCTCCACGCTCCTGTAGCTTTTCCTGATCGCCAGAAGAGGAAGAGAGAGATGGGGAAGAAGCGAGTGGTCGGGGTCGGAATGGATTACTCGCCGACGAGCAAGGCGGCACTCAGGTGGGCGGCAGAGAACCTCGTGGACGAAGGTGACCAGCTGCTGTTGATCCCTGTTCAGCCTCCCAAATCCGATCATACCAGGAAGCAGCTATTCGAAGACACCGGATCACGTAACTAATTAGCTTCGGACGTACTTTCCCTTGAATTCTTCCACTTGTCTGATATAAATTACCAAATCTTTTTCCCAAGAGTTTAGACTTTTGTGTTTAATATGGTTCGATCACGCATATGTGCATATGTTGGGTATGCGTGAACGGTTTTGCAGCTTTGATTCCACTCGAGGAATTCAGAGAGATCAACTTCTCGAAGCAGTATGGACTGACTTCTGATCCTGAGGTTCTTGATGTGCTTGATACGGTTTCTAGGACTAAAGGGGTACTCTCTCTCTCTCTCTCTGAGAACACACACACATCCTATGATCCTAGTCCAGGTTTCATTTTCTTGAGGATAACAAATTGAGGATTATTTAATCAATCCACTGTCGGAGAAGAAAACAGTTTCACTTCATCGATGGCAGTGGGTTCGGAAGGTCAGTTGCGGAAGCCAAATCATTACGTATGCGTGACGAGGCTAATGGTGCTTATGTAAAAAAGAACAGATTATACAGTTGATGTAACAAAAATTCATGAATTCAAGCAGCAGATGCTCGGGTTAAGTTTTTAATGAAAAAGTTTGCATGCGTGAAGGTGAAAGTGGCGGCAAAAGTTTACTGGGGCGATCCGAGGGAGAAGCTCTGCGAGGCAGTGGAAGATCTCAAGCTCGATTCTCTCGTCGTCGGGAGCAGAGGCTTGGGCAGTATCAAAAGGTACGTGATGTTGAACTGTAATTCAGGCAAACACACATGTTTGTCAATCCACTTTGCTGATTCATTCTACACTCCACTGCTACAGACAGAAAAAAGGTTCGATTTTGACAGTGATCACAATCACGCTTCATCTGTCTAATTGATAGCATTTGACATGATAAACAACGATTACTCTTTACAATCACGATCGGGTAATGATTACTGTTATTTTTTTTATAATTCCATCCTCTATTTGCAGGGTTTTGCTGGGCAGTGTCAGCAATTATGTAGTGACAAGTGCAACATGCCCGGTCACTGTGGTCAAGGGAGCACCATCTTCCAAATCCTGAAAGGCCCACTAATAGTGTCTTTCTTACGATGGCTTGAAGAAGTTGCTTTTGTAATGATGATCCGCCATGAGAACGTTGCTTTTGTACTTCAGAAACTTGGTTCTGTGTAGTGAGCTTTGCTGTTATGATCCTTATATTACATTTAGAGGGAACAAAAATGAAGTGTTCGAGTGCATTTTCCGCTCCTCTCTTTCCCAATTTCGCTTCACATTCATGCATATGATGACACGAGACGAATCGCGGAATCAAACTTTCGCAAAGGCATGAATACTAAGATGGTCTCGCAGGGACAACAGGTCGAATATCTCCATAGACACACAAATATGTTCTGCATAAGCCGAGCATACTCACCCAAACGGCAATAACCGATGCCTAATGGCAAGAAAAATCACCATCACGATACATTTGATTCTAACAGACGCCGTTCATCTTCTTCTTATCCAACACGAACTTCCTCCATGCTGTAGTGATCTCCAGCTGGATCTTCCTGGTATCTGCAGCTCCGTTCTTCGCTCTCTCTTCAGCCCTGCGCTTCTCATCGATCTTGGCCGGGAGCGCATCGAGATCGTGCAGGACCTTCTCGATGTCGAAGACGAGGCGCTCTGCAAGAGTGCGGGAGAAGTCCTCCCTTATCACGACCCGCAGCACCGTCACGTGCTGCGCATCAGGGGGCATCGTGTAGGCAGGGACGATCCACCCGAAGCGCCTCAGCATGTCAGAGATCTCGAACTCGTTGTGGCGGCTGTTGTCCTTGAGGGAGAAGGCCACGAGAGGCACGCCATTGTCCTTGGAGACGATGTTGAATCGCCCCAGCTTCTCCAAACCTTCCTTCAGCACCGTGGCGTTCTCCCTACAGTTCTCCATGATGTTCTTATAACCCTGGCGAAATCAACATCGGTGTCAATGGACAATACAGTGACACCACCAAAATGCTATATGACAAGACTTCCTTCAACAACACAACTTACCTCATATCCCAACCGGATGAGCTGGTAGTACTGGGCAATGACTTGACTTGAACCTGCAGAAGTTTTCGTTTGCAAATTAGATGACGGTGCAGAAGCACAATCTAGTTCAATTTTACATGAATTTCGGAAGCTGAAAAGGCAGCAAGAAATTGAAGTACCCTTGGAGAAATTGAGGGTGAAGGTGGGTTGATCAGCCCCAAGATAGTTGATGTGGAAGATGAGCTCTTCAGGCAAGTCCTCTTTGCTTCTCCAGATGACCCACCCGATTCCCGCGTAAACCAGCCCGTACTTGTGCCCGCTCACGTTGATGCTCTTCACCAGTGGCAGCCTGAAATCCCACTCCAGCTCCGGGTGCAAGAATGGCGCGATGAACCCTCCACTCGCTGCATCCACATGAATCGGAGTGTCCCATCTGCCAAGTTCAAAACAATGAATGATCTCTCGACTCGCAAATCGAGCGCAATTTGGCGCGTGAACGGGCCATTTCGTGAACGTGTTCTTACCCAGTTTGCTTGTTCTTTTCGGTCAAGAGGTCGCTCAGGAGCTTGACGTCCTCGAACTCGCCATTGAGGGTGGAGCCAAGGATCGCAGCGACGCAGATGGTGTTCTCGTCGACCATCTCGACCGCCTTGGCAGGGTCCATCACGTAGTACCCCTCCCTCAGTTTCACCTCCTTCAGCTCCACTTCGAAGTATCTCGCAAATTTCTCCCAGCATACCTTCGCATTGTAGTTCATCACAAGTCAGGAAACTAAGCACTAAAAATCTCTAGCCGATCGATGTTTACCGCGAGTTTCGCTTCTTATTACTTTGAGCTTCGAGGAAAATCAATCTTCAAGAACCAACAAAGCTAGGAGATTGTTTCTCCATACCTTGACTTAACTGTTCTTTAGTGATGAATGAATGGTACCTGAACATTAGCACCGGTGACGATGTTGGGCTTGTCGTAGGGTTTGCCCTCGGCTTTCCTCTTGTTCTGCCACTTCCTCTTGAAAGCGAGCCCCGCTAACATGATCGCCTCCGACGAACCCACCGTGCCTACTCCGACCGCAGTTTCCGAATCCCCGAGCGGCGCATTGAAGAGATGGGCTATCATGTTCACGCACCGATTCTGCATTCGACATTAACCATGAGTCATGTCCAAAGAAAAAAAATTAACACGGAGAATCCATAACGACGGTATAACTGCAAACCCTCGTTTCCCATCTGCGCTCTTTTTTAAGAAATCACATTTCACATCTTCGATTTTTTATTGATCTTAACAAGTGACACATTTGAATGCAATTACCAGAATATAAAATGGCAAAAGTGGGTAAGAGAATGCAAACGTTATGCAACCACAAAATTCATCCCCGTTTATTTTTCTTTTTACCGCGCGCCAAGTCATTTTAGGACATTCATTTTTTGGCCAATTTATTTAATACTATACACGCGATATTGCCAGCAGCGTTTCATGATATATACAAAATTGAAACTCTAGCATTGAAGATTAGTTGATACGATTAGGTACCTTAATAATTTTTTTTATTTAAGAATATTGTACATGTGAGGGAGGATATAACGTACTAATTATAATAACTATACACGATACACGATTTTAAAAAGAAAAAGATATTGAATTAGTCTACTGAGTGGGATTTCCAAGAACCAAGTGCACTGTATCATTGCGTGTGAAAAGCTATAGTACGATAACCATACTAGATTCATCTGTAGAAATGTCAATTGCACCCTATGGAGGAAGGTTAGTCTAATAAGATAGTCGGCTAGATGATAACCGACAAATCAACGCCACGTCTCTAGCACGAGTAGCCATAGACAATGGGGAACTTCCGGATATTATTGAAGTCAAATGAAAAATCAAAATCAATCACCATCGCAATAGCTACCCTCGGAGAAATCCAAAATTTCTAGAATTTTCTCTATTCAATTTTCGCCAAAGTCTAGAAAGTGTGTTTTATTGAATCTCTAGATGGACAAACACGCAACACACTCTCATTTCAAGTTTTGAATTTTTAGCTATCACGATTTTCGAGCACTTGACAAAAATACCGACATGAAATAGATGTCGAATTCATAATTAATTTTTATGAATGGCTTCATTGATGAGCATTTTCGATAAGTGGTTGTACCAAATCTCAAATGAAATCAAAATATTATTAAAATGCACAAGTGAAAGCAAATCGTCCTATTCTCCGACGAGGCATGATTGGGCTCTCACAAAGGATTGGGGGACCAGCAAAATGAAGCGCCCCCCCCATGTGACCAATCTCATTGACTGGAACCCAAAGCCGTGGGCCCGACTATCATGACTTTTGGACTGGAATGGGGACACGAGGCAAGCGGTGATTGGCCAGGCGTTTGTCCTGACATGGGATTTGATTGAACAGTGGACTAAATCAAAGGCGCCCCAATCGGCATCTAACGCCGTCCGTGGCGGCACGGCATGCGCTGCCTCTGATTTCTGCATCTTGAAAGTCGGACTAAACTAAATTCCTATATTTCCTAATTAAAATATATATAATGAAAGGCTTTAGGACACGGTCCGAAATAAAAGGGACAGCGAAATTGGCGCCTCCCAATGAAATATATGTTGTAGGTGCTTTGTTAGCATCATCGTTTCAAATAAAATCAGAAAAAAATAATAATTCATGACGATGAACGAGAAATAATCGATTTAACAGCTGAGCATGAAGTAATGTTATCGATGTGATGAAGCAGGCAAATGTTTTTAAACAAAATGTATGTGCATGTGGTTTCACCCAAAAACGAAATAAATAGAGTAACAAATTATTGGAATAAGCAGGGCAGGACGAATGATCTAGACGTGAAAGTCTTTTCTCTTCTCACGCCGTGACTTGTAAAAGAGGAAGGAAGGAATGAAAGCGAATGGGGAAATTTCGGTCCCCTCTTTCGTGCACGTCACTGCAAGGGGATGCATAAGATTGGAGGTACTAAACGCGTGAATCGATATCTAGCTTTTTCTGTGGACCATGTTAAAATTGACTTTGTCGAGTCATTTCGGTGTTTTCCCCCCTCATTAGGTAAGAATCATTAAGCATCGTCTGTATCCACTTTTTTAAACCCAACAAAGGGTTAATGGGCCATGCACTAATCTCACATTCAGATGACGACGATGCCCCCATTAGAGCTTTTTAAGGAAGAAGAATGATTGCGACTTTTTTCTTAAATCTTGAGAAGGGTTTCGTTTGTTTTCAGGATTAAATTATAGTTTACTCTTTTATGTGGATGATGAATAGTAAGGATGTGTTTGGTTGCCCTAAGAAGGAGCTAAATAGAGTGAGAGATGCCTTATCCAGCACTTGGAGGCAAACCCAGATTGAAATAAGCTCAAATAAGTCCGGATTACTTCCTGGATTACTTATCCAAACACCAAGAGTGGGGTAAAATTATCTCCACTCGTATATAATATTTTTAAAGAAAGAGAAATGATAGTCTTTAGGGACGACAATAGCGGCGCCACTTGTGACAAATCATAGCCATGGTCCACTTGAGTAATAATTCTAAATTTTTTACTTTGATTCTATATGTCCACTGTGACATTTGGTGTTCAACCAAACAAAAGATACCGTATGGCAAATTCCCCACATTTTTTATCCTATCTTTTAATGTCCAACTCTAATATATTACCTAACAACCAAACACAACACAAAAGGGCGGCGAATAACAAGCTTTAAGATTAAAATACATTATGAACTAAATAATAGAAAGTGTCTTCCAGTTCCTAATCCACTTACCAGTCAGTTTCTCTATCCTCCTCGTGTTTCGTGCTTGACCTTAAAGATGTTTCATATATTAAATTGTCATTACTTGGGGGACCCTTCCTTCATTTACTTTTTAAATCCCAGTAGCTTTAACTTTAAGCTCAGAAAAGAGGTTTGCCACACTTTATGCTTGTTCCTTCTTTTTCTTTTTACTTTTATTATTTATTAAAGTTCTTGATCAAGGAGGACAGATTGGATTTGGGGGGAACTTGTATATTTTATTTTCCTTTCTAACATCACCTTTTATTGCCCCATAGAGTATGGACATTTCCTTGACTAAGAAAAAAGAAACCTTCTTTGTAACCCGCTATTTTTCAACCCGAAAAAAAAAATCACATATTATATATGATTCGGTGTTTAATTTTCTGTCGGCTCTAGGACTGACCACAAGAAAACCAAAAATCAATGGTTCAAGACTTCAAGTAACCGACTTACTTGTGGAAGCAAAGTACGAGGTCGATCGATCCCACGATCTAGATTAGTTGTAAAAGGGTCATCATTGAATTAGTACTCAGCTTCGTCAAAATCTGCGGGCTCTAAAAGGAAGAAGACGTTCCATCTAGCTAAGTGAGGAATCGATCTTTTCGTGAATTTTATATAATAAATATTAAGTTAGTGTTTTAAAGAATCAAACCAAATTTTTATTTTCTTTTTACTACTTTAAGTATACCGCAAATCTGAGTTTTGGCCACGAATTTTCTTCCCTTTTTAAGGGTTTGACATGTGCATTGGTCGACTTTATCATAGCATAATTGTCGCTTAACCGATCTATCAAGCAACCTTCGTCATACCTAATCCTCCCTCTAAATAAAATAATTTATGTTTTACTAATCGCTTTTTTTCTAAATTGATTAACCTCATTTTTTATTTTTTATTTTGGTCTATGATTAACCTCATTCAAATAATCTAGATCTAACCCACGAGAAGTTTCGCCATGAACACCGCAATCCACGCTTACTAGACACTTCGGTGTCCCCATTTAGGCGTGTACTTTTCTTGACATGAATCTGTGATCTAGGAAGTGATCTTTTTTTTTTGCCAATTGATCTACGTGATTCGGAAAGGAGTAGCAGAAATGGCGACACAACGACGAGGATGAGGTGCAAAAACAAATGTTTATAGGAGGACTTGCCTGCAACTCGGTGGTGACCGGGTATTCGTCCATGTCAACGTAGTTCTTGTTGATGGCGGCCATTATCAGCTTATCGCACTCGGGCTCCATCCATGTGGTGACGAAGGACGCTAGGTTAAGCCTAGGGTTTCCGTCCAGCATGAGCTCGTCGTTGATGATCTGGAACGCCGCCTCCTTGGGGATCGAGTTCTCCGGCATCTTGAACCTGGATCGAGATCCATCCGATCATAATGAGCACGCGTCGATGACGAACGTCAGAAAACGAAAATACCGAAAGCTCGAGCTATCGGAGAACGGCCTAGTCGTGACCAAGACAGCAGCACATTGAAGAAGACTGGAGGATCGCGAGGTGTCACCTGGGGAGGGAGGTCCGGACATAGCGCGAGGCGAAGGTCGAGTGGACGGAGACGTCGGACTCGGAGGCTGTCTTGGAGAGCACCATGGTGATGAAGGTGAGTCTTCTTCTTCCTCGCTGGGGGCTTTTCAGAGAAATGGAGGAAGAACTGAATTGGGGTTTATGAGGGAAGATGGGTTATTTAATTTGAGAATGTGAGTGGGCAGGCACCATATTTAATTAAGATATTTTCGGACTAAATAAAGGTTTTGATAAAGTTTGTGTTTGTTTTTTTTTTTAAACTACTTTACCCACTGTCATTGCAATTTTCTATTGTTGGATTAGAATAATAATAAATAAATAAAAGAGGAATAGTACCGCCCCCCATTCAAGACTGGATACGATTGCCCGTTGACTGTCAGGCGAGTACGCGTATTTGCCTGAGAAATACCCTTTTTTATGTATTTTCTTTGTTTGGGAATGAACTGTCCGATTAGAACTTAGAACAGGTCATTAATGACTCGCTGTAATCTGATTTTGTCACGTAGACAGATGGGGAAAAGGTCATCAGTATTGGAGAAAGCACCTATCTAAAAGCAAAAACAATTCCAGCATTGTCTCCCGATCGGATCAGAAAAATAAAGCAATTCATGTATTCTTAACAAGTGCAACAAGAGCTTTGAAAATTGACAAACCCATTATTAACTAAGGAAGGGTCTCGCTCTATCTTTTCATATATCATTAGGTATTTTGCACTTGAAATGCATATATGAAATTACAGTACCGTGTGTTTCGTCCAAATCCATTATGGTATTGGGGTTTTCGCACGCAGATAATGATCAACTCACGGATGCACTAACAAAGCCAACTTGCACGGCAATGTTTACTCATTTACGGTCCAAGATCGGCAATCGTGATGGAAACGCCTTGTTTGCCGGGCGTATTGGAAAAGATAATTCTCTAAATAATTTGAGCGATTGCTCTCAATCAAATCAAGACTAATAAAGCAATTGTTATATTCCTAGAAAGTGCAACAAGCGTCTTTAAAGTTGGCAAACTCATTTAACTGGGTAAGCGTCCACATCAAGACTAGATGGGTTTCATTGTGTGTGTTGAGTAAATCACTCCCGATTGGAGAAGCTAATATAATTGTGTATATCCGTAGTATAATATGTGTAGTAGTAAGTGTATAAAAGTAGAAAGAAAGAAAAGGAGAAGGAAAGAAAATAAAAAAAAAAAAAAAAAGATCGGAAGAAATAAACGTGATCTTCCACATATAAAAAATCAAGAGAAATCGGAAAATAAATCAAAATTATCTTTCTATATCTATAAAATCATGAGAAATTAAGAGAGAAATCAAAGTGATTTTCATATCAAGGACAATAGAAAACAAATGGCTCTGAATCCAAAATAAGGCGCCATCATTCTTCACAGCCTCCCTCCGCCGACGATGAGGCCGTGATCATCGTACTCTTTTCTCCAATGGAAGACGATACCCCTCTCGAATGTCCATGAGACGCGGACCCGACGTTGATGATTTTGACAGGCTCCTGACCAGTGGCTTGGACATATCAATTCCAACAGACTATGTGTTGCTTTACTCGAGTGCAATAAGACACTGCTCATTTCTGCAGGAGTATATACGGTTTGCAGAGAGGGAGTCCCTGGCAATTTATCCCCATTTTTGCACAGGGGAAGCAAGTACTATGCCTGGAGCGCGATGTTTAGCACACTAATCTAAGACGCGTCTTCGCCTAAACTTGGTCTTTGCCAAATAGAAAAATATGAGTCCACGCAGAATATGAGAATTTACTGAAGAAGTACCAAAAACCGAATACTCAACTCTCATAAACTATATATTCGACCAATGAAAAATAAACTCTCGTAGACTACATTAACGACATAATGTTTATGTGTCATAATTCAAGGACGATCGATCCGTGACACATACATACATAGTTTAATAAATGTATCATATCTATGTCACGGTGGTCCAAGGACGATCGATCCGTGACACATGCATACACGGTTTGATAGATATGATGAGTTTCGTACAAATAATCGTCTCTTACCGATTTGTGGAAATAAACCTAGCCACGCAGTATAACTTCTCACCAGCAGCAAACTGATCCACAACATGGGATCAGCTCACACACGAAGGGTCGGGATCGAGACGAGCCATATAGCGTCCATTCTAGTCTTGGAACTACTTTGTGATGATGGTACGAGTCATTGTCCGTGTAGCCTGTGTTGTCGTGTCTTTTGGAAAATGCGTGCTACATGGAATCGACCGACATAAATGCAAAATCGACCGAAATCTTCGCTCTGGTGTCGCCCTAAGCTGCCGTCGTTTTGGAGACGCGATCGAAATGGGGATCCTGCCCTTTGGTGGCAAAGGGACGACAGACCAAATACTATCAGGATTGGAAGACGTTAAAACTGTTCGTGGCTCGAAACTTCTGAGCGTTAGCTGGATGGGTTTCGTTCTATATTTTCTTGCCCATGTTTCGGTTAATATCTTTCCCATAAATCATTACTGGTGGTCAAATCTAATGCCTAAATGACTGTCTCTGCTTAATTATGTCAAGCGACCTCCCAAGACAGTAATGATGGCGACATTGGCTGTGTTTCCGTCTTCTTCTTCGTTTTCGCGTTCTAGTTTATCAAGTGTGAATGTACTTTGCGATCTGGTCTCTTAATTTCATAAGGTCAAAATCGAACGTCATATCTGTCCTCATTGATGTGTGAACCTTGACTAGGTTGTATTTCTCTTTTATATAGTTTCATAAAGTATGATTCCAGATCCTCCGCACAATGATGATGGAAAAGAAATCGATCTAAATCCAAAATAAGGCGCCAGCATTCTCCATCCCTTGCCTCCCGCCGACAATGAGCCCGTGATCGCGCTCGTTTCTCCAATTAAAGACGAGGCCGCTCTCCAATAACCATGAGACGCGGACCCGACGATGACGAGCGACGGCTCATCCTGCAACTTCAACTTCCGATTGTCTTCGGAACACTCTTTCTTCTCCCGTTCATCGATCCAAGTTCTGAGTCTCTCGGGCCACGTCAACATATCGAGGCGGTCCTGGCCTCCAAGGTAGCCGACGGCAGTATTGGGCGGTCGTGATCAATCGCAATCGTCGTCGCCGTTGGTCAACCCTCTCTTGTATGAAAGGTCGGGATCGATTACGTTTTTCTTCCTTACCGCCATTAATAGTATTTAGGTGGCCAGCTTGGACCTTTTCAATTTGGACTGATCAAAGAGCAAGACCCCAACTCGCCCACGTCCACTTGGCATCCGATCTTGAATACGGTCAGTTTCCTCTAGATGCGAAAGGTGCACGCCGGGACGGGACGCCGGATAAGTCATAGTTGATTGGATTTTCGTGAGCAGAGGAAAATCGAATCCCCGGCATTGCGGGCCGCCGCGAAGATGATTTTGACAAGCTCCCAACAAGTGCTTTGAACATATTAATTACAACACATCACATCTTTGCTCAAAGATGAAAAAGACTACTCTATACGCCGAGATGGGACGCAGGATGAGTCATAATTGATTAAATTTTCGTGAGCAGAGGAGAATTGAATCCATGATATTGTAGGTCGCTGCTAAGATGATTTTGACAAGCTCCAAACAAGTGCTTTGAACATATCAATTGCAATGTATCACGTCGCTTTACTCAAAGATAAAAAAAGACAATGCTCGGGTTTGCGCGCGGGCGCACACAATTTGGGTTAATTACAAAAGACAAATACTAATTTTATGTCGAGTGACTAATCTAGCCTAAACTTTTTGTTATCTCATAAAAAAACATCAATCTTAAGTCGAGTGACAATTTTAACCTTAAATTTTTTTTGTCTCATAAAAAAACACAAACTTCATCTTTATCTCAAACCCAACTCATACTGTTAACTCTCTATCTAAAATCAACATTATTTTGGGAAAAGAAAAGTTCTAGATGTGAGCTTGGCAAATCTTGTCCATGATGTCTCTCAATGGGCGGTGGTCAATAGATTTATATTACAACAAAGCGACGAAGTTTGGCAGAAGAAATTCAATTGAATATCTTCTTGACTTGCCAATAAATTGTAGGAGACAATGAACAATTTCACCATTATTCTTCAAGCTACAAGAAGACAATGAAGCCCAGCTAAGTATGTGCACATAGATTTATTGCTGAGGACAATTAATGGATTTAAGTTAAAGGGGTAAATTTGGGATTTAAGTGAAAGTTGGTAATTTTTTCAAGACAAAAAAAAAAAAAAAAAAAAAGTTAGGGCCAGATCTGTCACTTAACCTAAAGTTGGTGCTTTTTTACAAAAATTTAAAAAAAAAAAATTGAATCGAATTTGTCACTTGGCTTAAAGTTGATGCTTGTTTTTGGAATTAGGCCAAGAGAATCCCGGGCAATTTGTCCCTCTTCTTAAAAAAATGGAGCACCATGTCTGGCAAACTAAAAGATCAGGACAACGTTTCAGCACGTTTTTGCAGAGAGGAAACAAGTATTTAGCACGCTAATCTATGACGCATCTTCGCCTAATTTTTGTCCTTGCCATATGGAATATGGGAATTTACCGGAGAAGCACCGAAAACCGAATATATAACTCTCATGAACTACATATTTGACCAAACAAAAAAGAACAATCGTAAACTACATTAACAATGTAACGTTTATACATATACAGTTTGATTTGGGCAAATATGATGAGCTTCTTACGAGTGATCATCTTGTGGAAACAAACCTGGACGCACGGCAAAAACTTCTCACTAACGGCAAACCGATCCACAGTACGTGATCAACTTACACACGATGGGTCGGGATTGAGACAAGCCCATTACGCAATTCTAGTTTTGGAACTATTTTGTGATGACAAGTTCATGTCATCGTACATGTAGCCAGTGGCGTCGTGTTTTCTCGCAAATGTGTGCTACGTGAAATTACTGACATAAACGCAAAATCGACCGGAATCTTGGCTCTGGTGTCGCCCTACGCCGCCATTGCTTTAAAGACACCATCGAAATCCGGATCCTGCCCTTCGGTTACAAAGGGACGACAAACCACTACCATCACAATTGAAAGATGTTAAACAGTACGTGGCTCAAAACTCCTTTAATGGGGGATCAAGGCAATTCAAATTTGAAACACAAATCCATCCGAGTACATAAATGATACGAACTACTTTCATTTAATTCAGAAGTCGAATAGAATCTGAATGAACAGGTGCTGGATCGGGCCCCCCGTGGGAGTCCGGGCCTCCCCAACAAACCATCTCATTCAGGATTCACCTCATTCTCCCCCGAATCGATCCCCCTTTATTTCTTCTTCTTCTGGATCACAATCACAGGCGCCAGTGCTCCCCCCATGTTGTCCGCCAGTCACCTGCCCGGGAATCGAATCAATTAACACTCGTTAATAAATAAAAGTTTCAATGGCAACGAAGAAAGACTTCTAAGCGTTAGCTAACAAAATTGGCGATAAACATCAGCGAACAGAGACGTTGATCCATAGAGAGAGAAAAAACAAATGTCAACTTCTGCTCTGTTTTCCTCTTTCTCTCATTATTGCAGGCAGTGCTAACTGCTGAGGAACATGTTCGCTACCACACTGAGTCAAGAAATTGCGACAATGCTGGATCTCTCTTCAGGACATGAAAAGTTAGGCGGGATTAAGTACTTCATGTGAGTAGAACTTGATAAATCAGAATTCAACATTTACATTTTTCGTAGTTAGATAATCTGGTCATGGGATCTTTACTGCTAGCAAAGTGTTGTACTTTTAGAGATGATTTTAATCATTGAAGCTGCTTCAAATTCCACACAGAGCCCTTTATCTCTATTTTCTAATTAAGGCCGTTCTTACTTTCACATCATTGGATGGAACCAAATTGTGGCATCCTCACAAATGATCATCTCAGAGCATGCACTTTATGTATTAGTCGAGTAAAATTATGCAAGAAGAAAAGTTGAAAGAGAAAGTGTGAATCTTCAGATTGTATTGCAACAATTCATTCTTCAACAGTGCATGCATGTGACTTAATGATCAATCAATAGAGCTAGAAAAGACAGGCAAAGTCCAGGACCCTCACCTACAGCAGACTTTGGCATGAAAGCCTTGCCTTCAGTTCAGCTGCCACAGCATCAATAAACTCTTCGGTGTTCAGGTATTGATCCCTGGTAAACCTGCACAACTCATGAGGAATTAATACAATCTCCTGTGCACAAATTAATTCACAAAAGCACGTGTTGAAGGCTCCAGGGGAATGAGGCAATTGAGTATGCGAAGAACATTTATGAACAAATATATGAAAAAGCCTATTGCCATTGAAGGTTTCTTAAGATCCTAGAAGTACTTACTTAGGACCATGAATGAGGAGTGCAAGATCCTTGGTCATCTTGCCAGACTCAACAGTTCCAATACAAGCCGCTTCTAGTTTCTCGGAAAAATCAAGGAGTTTGGCATTGTTATCCAACTTGGCCCTGTCAAAGTAAAATCATAACTCATGAAGCACCATTAAGAATATTCCAAGAAATTAAGCAATGCATCATGTATGGAGTGAAAACCACAAAACAAAGAATTCACAATTGTACCTATGAGCAAGCCCTCGTGACCAAGCAAATATAGAAGCAATGCTATTAGTGCTGGTTTCGCCTCCTTTCTGATGGACCCGATAATGGCGGGTAACAGTACCGTGAGCGGCTTCTGCTTCAATAGTTTTTCCGTCTGGGCAGACCTGCACAAAGTATCTCGATGGATGAAAAAGTGGTCACAAGATCTTCCGAATCCAGAGATAGAGAAAACTCGATTGAGGAAAACTTTGGGTCACTACTCTCTTTTTGGTAGATCCCTAGGTTCAAATAATAATGCAGAGAATGCATAATCACTACTTTTCCGTGAGCCCCTCTCATGCAAAGGGCATTAATGAAATTGCCATCAGCAGGGGGTATAAATACAGAAGTTCTTCAATCCAAGAAAAACCTAAATATAAATAGCAACCTGCATAAAAATATACAGGGCCAAATATTGTGGAGGCACCTTATTCATCTGCAATTTCTTGGAAATAGTGTTATGTATTACACCTAGTCAAAAATCATCCTTGATAAATCTGGAAATTACCCATGATAGCAAAAAATGGAACACCCAGACCAGTCAAAATTTATGCATGCCATATAAAGTGAAACAAGGAACCTTTTCTTCACGATTACTTCACTAAAGACGGTGATCAGAGCCGAAGTAAACCAAGAATTCCAAGAATAGCAGGAAAACTAAAATATGGACTTGACTTCTATTGCAAATCCTACCAATGGAGAAAAGTTTTTCCACAAGCAGCCATCATTGTGACCAACTCACCAATGGGGATGAAGGCTAGTGGATGGTGTTGCTATGATATTCATTTTAAAAAAAAAAATCCCTTAAAAAACCAGGTTCACATTTTTTTTCCTTTTGAAAAAGAAAGAGGCTACCAACAGCTTCCATTTGATGTAATATAAGATAATACTGAACACAATAGATATGGGTGATTACCAAGACAGATGTCATCAAGCCAAGCGATCCAAACCCTGCAATTATCAAAACAATCGTTAATTACTAAAAGGAACCAGCTTCTCATATAGGAGACCTGAGGATTCTAAAGCAAATTAGTTCGGACAAAGTCACACAAACCTTGGGCTAAGAAATCACTCTGGACATCTCCATCATAGTTCTTGCATGCCCACACATAACCTCCCTCACTCTTTAGCGCATAAGCCACCATATCATCAATAAGACGGTGTTCATACCTACAGCAATGATAGAGTAAGTCAACAAGATAGCAGACAGTCACCAAACGACTTTGAAAATCAACTTCACCACTCACCAGATTCCAGCAGCCTCAAACTTTGACTTCCAGTTGGCCTCGTAAACTTCTTCGAATATATCCTTGAATCTGCATTAATAAGATCCACTTTAATATTCTTAAGATACAATTGGCAAGCAAGGATTCACTTTCTAACGATTCAGAACAACAAAACATTTATGACAGAATAAGGACACTATATACCTTCCATCATATTTTTTAAGGATGGTATTCTTTGTGCTAAGATAGAGCGGCCACTTCTTCTGATAAGCAGTGTTCATTGAAGCCTCAGCAAAAGAACGGATTGACTGCATTATGATATAAGAAAATGCATATTAAAAGAAATGGTTAAGTATGGTGAACAAAATGAGTAGATGATCCAAGATTCCAAAAAATTTCATGGGAGTCTAACTCTAACCTCATCTGTGTTGTACATGGACAATGCAACTCCACCAGCGCCCGTGAAGTTATACACTTCTAGCTCAGTCTTCTCATCTGTGCCTTCTGGCACTGCAGATAAGTGTACATATTTAGTCACACGGCAACAACCAGAAATAATATATAAATTTTTAAAAACAACCGGAAAATTGATATTGTACCAAAGACAAGTTTAAGTTTCCCTGCTCCTTTAATGACAGTATCAGTAGCTTTGTATTGATCACCAAAAGCATGTCTTCCAATGCATATTGGCTTGGACCACCCTGAACAAAACAGATTATTTCAAATACGATATCTTAAAAATCATACCCTATACCTGTCCTGAAGAATTACTACCTGGGACAAGCCGGGGAATATTTTTGCACATTATTGGCTCTCTGAAGACGGTGCCTGAAGAGAAGGCAAACGGCCAATAGCATAAGATCATCTAAGAATAAATTGATAGGAAAAACTGCACACAGCCTTCAAGATTTTGACTGACCATTCAAGATGTTCCTAATCGTCCCATTGGGACTTTTCCACATTTGCTTCAAAGTAAACTCCTTCATCCGAGCTTCATCTGTCAATTACACAACATAAAAGTCTGTGAATAGCAAATGCAACAAAGGACACATGCTTCCAAGTTTGAACAGGCAGAACTGTTTCCAACAGAAAGCTTAAGTATCTACCTGGTGTGATAGTTGCACACTTGATCGCCACATTGTATCTGAAATGGGAAACAAAAGGATAGGTCAGGAGTTCAAACTATTAAACGGTAAGATAACAAGCATATCGAAGTGTCAAATTATCTCATTAACTGAAATTTGACAAAGGTTTGTTCTAACTAGAATAAACGGAGTAGGATGGAGACTGGTACACACAAAGTAGACCAATCTTTCCGCAGGCGGTTAGTAATATGAAAACTGATAGCAGAAGCATAATCAAAAGCTTCGTACAGTAATTATCTCATAAATGAAAGGAATTAACTAATACCAATGAAACAGCACATACTTAAGAGTTGCTTCTGCGCTTTCAATCGTAACTTTGTCATCAGTGGCATCACGATGAGGAAGACCAAGGTCGAAGTACTTGATATCCAACTCCAAGAAGGGAAAAATAAGCTGAAAAGGTTACCAAAGATATAAGGCTCTGGAATTAAAAATTTTTTAATTAAATCGCTCAACAACAACAGTGAGCAGTAGAGCAAATGAAAACCTAGTTGACTTAAAAATCACCTTATCCTTGATCGATTTCCAGAACACTCGGGTCATTTCATCCCCTGGAAGAAAAAAGCATCAGAAAAAAGATATTGAAAGGCAGGAAAAATTTAAGCTGATCATCTTGGTGCTGGAAAATGCCCACAGAAGATACGAAAGAATTAAATGACCAAAAGTAATGTCTGATTGGGTTAACTTCAAGAACTCAAGAGCAAGTGCAAAAACTCCATCATCCTATGAATAACTGAAGCAAGATATGGCTGCTTCAACTTAGTAGCTGCATACCTTAACTAGCTCATCTCTTTTGCTTAATAAAGAATTGCTTATGCTTAGTCCCAAGGAATTTAACAGACAAATCAAACCAATTCAAGTCTGGAGCCCAGTTCATAACCGTGGCCACGGGTAATTCCAAAAAACCGTTTTCAAAAAGCACTTCCACTTCTACAAACTACGTAGCAGTGAAAATGCAAATAGCAGTCCCATTGGAACCACCAGTAGAGCGATCTCTGTTCAAGTTCAGGCCAAAAGATGAAGAAGACACGCTTAAATACGTTCAGAGAGTTGATAAAACAATCTCAGCGGCCTCGCCTTGGAAATAGACAGAAGTAAGCATCCAAAATTCAAACGACGGACTCCACTCATGGATCAGCAATAAATTTGAAAGTTTCTCATCCGATACACCAAAAATCGCGACGACTAATGTAGGATGGCAAAAGAATATCAAAGAGAGACTCGATCGTCATGTCAGAGATAATACTCGCCGATTACATCCATCCGAATCGGGCGTGGACATGAGCCCCTAACTCTGAGACCGCGAGCAGAGCAAGTAAAATAAAGTTCGAAAGTACCCCTTATCCAGTCAAAACCTAAAACTCGGACAAGATCATTCCCGACAGCAAACCACATCATTTTCGCAGCATTTCCGACAACACAAACCAGATCATTCTTATGGTAGCAAACGATCCAGTCTCTCCATTTGAAAAACCGAATCGGAAGCGTCGACGCATCGAAAAGCCACGCAACATCTAAATAGGAATCGAGCGCAGTAACCGAACAACACACATAACAAATGATCGCTCCTATTCATCCTCGTAGATCCGAACGTATTCGATAGTCCAGTGGTCCATCCACGTCGAAAACTCGCGTCGAAACAGTAGGATCAAAAAGGCCGACGAAACTCTTTTCACGTCAGAAACGGCTTCGCATCGCGCGTCAATCGCGCTTCCCGAACAGTGACTCGACACACCCCCCCACCGTACCGCGCCATCTCAGATCTAATTTACGGCGCGCGAGCAGATCGAATCGCAACAGAGACGGAACGATAGAGATAGAGGGAGAGAGATCCCACCGTCCATCTCGACGACGGGGTTCTCGACCTTGATCTTCTCGAAACCCATTGCTCTCTCCCGCGCTCGAGGAAGGGTCGAAGCAGGTCGATTCGAGGGAGCTCTTTTGCAGAGCGAGAGAGAGAGAGGCGGAGATAGGGACAGGGCGAGAGGAGAGCTCAGCGGTGAACACTGCTGCGGGCCGAGGAAGACGAGACGAACTGGTATTTGTATAAATCATTGCGAAACGTGAACTCCCGTATTTACCCCTCCCACTTCCCCGTTATTTTCATCATTGCCACCCGCTCTCCTCAGGCGGGAAGCTCTTTTCTCGCTAGACCTAACACGTCGGGGGCCCAAAATTCACACAATTTTAGGTTGACGCGACGACGGCAGAGATCAACCACCGGTCAACCCGAGCTCTCGATTTGTCTAAAAAAGAAAATCTATAATTATCCCAAAAAATTTACGACATGAATTATATTAGGTGCATTTGATGTATTGGTTGAACACCGTCGATAGCTTCTTATAATCAATCAGCGTACTATTTGTGCAGAAAATCTTACAATCTTAAATTTGGGAGATCAATCATTAGGTTATTACTTTCCTCGGTTGATTCTACTTTAATTATAAATTGATTATAATTTAATTTTTGAAGTATGCATCAATGGTTACCATGATCGAGCAGCTAAAACATTGAAAGGTGTATAGATATCGACGCCTAAAAGTCACTTCCAACTTTTCTCCACTGTATTTCTACGTTTAAGACTATTTTTAACCGCCAAAATGGATTTTAATTGTAAAAGCTAAATAAATTGAAAGAATTGTGATTTCTCCAATGGATAATTGCAAAATCCGTTTGCTACTTTCGTTTTCCATGCCAAACCGGGACTTTCAATCATTGTCTTGTTTAGGCTTTAGCATATAGCACGTCATTCAAGTTGACTTTCCTGAGTCCGATTGACTTTTCTATGCTCGCGTTTGAAAGTTCCAACCCACCGAGGACTTAATTCTCGTGAAAAACCATAAACAATATCATTTTGTAAGAATTGTCTCTAAAAACGATACATATATATTATTAAGATTTGTATTGATCTAGTTCAATACCACGAATGTCGGGTCAGCAAGAGAACATGAATTTCGATGAAATTTTGATTTTGCAAACAAGCAATCATTGAAATGTCTAACATCTTCCATATCTCTTTCAATATAATACTTCTGTGAAAGATTTTTATTATGATCTCTCATATAAAATTTCCTTGTACCATGTTAACTATAATCAATAGAATTTTTTTGACTAATCAAAGTCCTATATATCACATTAGTATTTTTTTTGAAGCAGGAAGGTTCAAATGTAGCGAGATTAAATTTAATGAATAATATGTATAAAAATGCATATGTGAATTTGAAACATATTCGCGATTATCATTTGAAATTTGGCCACTCCATCCTAGTTTTCTTTTCAATCATTGTGACATTTCACTCCTAATTTTGATTGTAAGCGACTCTATTGAAACTCTCATGATTCACCTAGATTTATTATCTTATTTTTGACACTTTTCACAATATAGATACCTATATAACTTTAGCTCTCTAGCTATTAACCGATTAGGAGCAAATCCCTTTCAATGGATCACTTATATCTCTAGCTTACATGTGGTTTGCATGTACCTTAGATTTTCCAAATATTTTCATGCCCGCTTGAGTTTTAGCCCCATTCCCAAGGACCAATTCAAGCCAAAGGTAAACACAGAGCGTGGCTAGTAGAACTATTTGAAATCAAATATGTGCATCGTACAGTCGTACACTATATCCAATTGTCCTCATAGAACCTCTTGAATTTTGAAGCTTTTGTTCCCCATTTAACATGTCACGTAAAAACTCGATTCGTATCCCGGAGAAGGATGTCATGTCCACCTAACACGTATTTTTCAGCGTAAAATAAGGAGATGGCAAAGGTGGAGAATGAAGACGAACTGGGAGGGCAGTTTGGGCAGAGAGGGCTCGTGGGAGGTCAGCCTTGATGTCATGTGAAATCCACCTACCCCGACATAAAAAAATCGCCCAGCGCCCACTCCTTAAGAGTATCCAAACAGACATTAAAACCAAACGAAATATCTAAACGTTGCTTTTTCCGTCGCCATCGCATTGCATCGCCGGCACTCATTTCGTCGCCAACCCTACCAATCCGCACTCTCTCTTCCGTGAATGATAGTTCCGTTCGGCATTTGGACCCACCCCGGCCGGCCTGCACCAATGGGTTCAAGCCTTATTCTAAGGAGAATATTGGTTCGGTTGTCGACTCCATAACCAAAACCCAGTTCTAAAACAGTCCATATCCTAAGTTGAATCGGTTCTAAGTCGGTGTTGAAACCTATTTTGGAAGGAAAAAGTACTTTTGTGCTTATCTTAAATCAAATTATGGTCTTTAATATGAAGATATAACAACGTTATTGCATGACCAATGTATGTTTGTATTAGTGAAATCGTGCAACTTGATTTTTATTTTATTTTTAACCCAAGAACCAAAAGTGGCAGATTCGATTTAGACTTAGTTGAGAGCCGACTTATCCTGAAGCTATTTGCCTCTTGTCACTATCGATACAAATAGTCCCTACAAGCAAGCACAAGCAAGTAATGCAGATTCATCATATGGCATTAATTCAATATGAATTGCAATTTCATGAAAAACACAAATTTCTAAGCGTCCGTTGTTTTATGCAAACATTTTTCGAGAAAACATTTTCCTTATTTTTTGGCATTTGGTTCGCTTAGCAAATTGACTTAATAATTAATACTTTCTTAATTAATAGAAAATGTTTCACTATCAAAGCTTAAATTTAAGAAAATGATTTTTTTTCTTTGAAAGAACTAGAAAACGTTTTTCAAAACATAACTAGGTATTAACATTTGGATACCCGAGTCCCAGCGTTCATGACCAAGTCTCTAGCAGCCTAACTTGAATCCATCGAGACCGGACCTAGGACCCCATCGCCCACACGTATTGGAATGCAATGGATGTTACCCATCAGATTAGTTTGGGCTCTATATAAAGCGTTCCTCGAAATGGGACATGGGGAGTAAAGTTCCCTTAGCATAAATCAAATATCTTTGTGGAGGGAAGATATGGAGGAGTACCCCCAAAACCAAAACCCCAAGAGCGGGCTATTTTAGATTTATACGAATATGGGCTTGAATCACGGCCCATGAAGCCCTCTCCAAGCCCATCTCTCGCGGGTCTCCGGTCTCAACTCATGCTCCGAAAAATAATAGGGCCGGACCATTTCCGCTCCATTAGGTGACTAATTTCATCCCGTTTTTACCAAAAAAGACAAAATTACCCTCGATCATTAAATCGCAAGTGGCCTCAAAATCATTTATTTTCCTTTTTTTTTTCAGATTTTATATTTTTAGGTAAGATTTAGTTGCCATAAATAAGAGTGCCACATATTTTGTTTTTAATTGTTGTCGTTATCCTTTATACATTAAAGGTGCTGTGCTTTACTTTTTATTTTCATATTCTACTTTTTTTTCGAAGAGAGAAATTTCCAAAAAAGCCTAGTTCTTTTCTAAGTCGTCGAGCAAATTCGTGAATTAGTTACCCATTAGAATGTAGAAATTTTAAAGATAAACAACCTTTTAACAGGGTCACATGTTTATAAACTTTTACTTTTGATACATATTAATCTAGCTATTTCTTATCATCTGTCTTTCAAATACATATACATCGAATCGAATGGATGATCAAATGAAAAATAAAAACCCTCTTTAGAAATGTTCTGCTTTAAACAATTACGTTCCCCGAGGTGAAACTTTGGAAGACGAAATTCAATTAAACTAAAGCTTTGTGAAAATAAGAAGCTTTTCCAACTGCCAATAGGATTGCATTCATTTTGGATTGACAGAAAGCAATATCATTCATAAGGTGTTTACAAGAAAATATCAAAATGCCTTAATATACAGAACTTTTTCATGTGGTTGTTTATAGTTTATTTTTAAATACTCTTATAAGGTGTTGCGTGCTCTATGTAAAAGTATCTCGTCGGCGACTCGGTAGTAAGGAAAAAACACAAATTCTTTGACGTAGTAAACAAAGAGACTTGATATGTTGTTTAAACTACTAAAATTGAAAATACCAAAACGTGCACCATGAAAGTGAGCTTTTGATATTAGATAACCTATTCTCAGAGCAACGAGGTAGAAGAGACTAATTTTTATTTTCTTATATAGAAAGAAATTTAATATGATGAAAACCATCTAAGGAAATAATCAAGTTGAAGGAAACTTAGTAAACACGAGACCATTAGGGGTAAAATTTGTCTAATTAACAGAAAAAGGAGTCAATGTTTGAGTGAAAATAGTCCCACCCAAAAAAAAATATTATATTATCAATCAGAAAAGGCCCACAGTAGGCCTCACATAATTAGTGATTGAGATGACATTTATCAATATGATTTATAGGCACATGGACGAACACACTCGAAATGCTCGAAATGCTCGAAATGCTCGAAATGCTCCTTGACCAAAGATCTCGAAAATATTTGATCCAAATTGAAACACATTCTTAGCAAATCTTTCAATCTATCTATGTAAAATTCTTTTTCGGTCAGGCATTTCAAGATTTTTATTGCACCATGACCTCGTTAGTCGTTACAATGTACAAACTTCAGGCTTGTCAATTTTCATTACATAATCTTCTTTGTCGGCTTATATTGAGTTTTTTTTCTTTTTGGTCGATGGCTTAAATTTGGTTCGAACACCTCTTTATGCTGAAAATGTTAGTTGCAAATTATATTTAACAATTCGTGCCATTTTGTACTAAGATTAGAATTCTTCTTTCGTATTTATTATGTTTCCAACAATTTTCTCTAGATATGTCGATCTATGTTGATATTGTGAATGAAAACGTATGATGAATGAGTCCGATGCATTTGTTGCATCGAATCACTTGAGCCACCAAAAGGAAATTCGAGGTGTATCATTTTCTCATAAGGTAATATTCAATTAGTGCATCGGCCGGATTCATCATCCCGTGACATCTTTTTCCTTTTGGCAAAAAACACGAATCCTCCTTCCATGACCTTCCTGCAATCACCACAGAAAAAGATAAGAATTATCGTTTCATTCCATTCCATGCCATTTCTTTTCGACATACCAAATATAACACAAGTAATTAAATGAGGGTTTCCAGGCCTCTTAGTACCCTAAAGAAAAAGAGAAAACCAGACTTGGTTTCCGTTTAACATCACCCATGGAGAAGAAAACCATGGATGCATGCATGTCGGGAACAACGTTACACCGCCAAATGGATTAAGTCGGAATACCTTACAACTAGGATTCAATTTTTACAAATTTAAGGACCCTTTGATCCCAAAAATGGAATGAGGGAACGAATTAGAATTCACTTAACTGCTCTACACGCCATTTTCATCATCTTTATTACAGTTTCTTGATTGATTACATCGATTTGCCTAACTATGTCGAGAGGACCCCAAATGTATATGGGACCGCTCGACTAATTCAAACTCGTAGTGCGTTTATTGGTGCAAATCCTGTCGTAGTTCGATCCAATGGAAACCCGAAATCAGAAACCTTGTGAGCTGTGGGTTTAACAAGATAGTCACTTAGCTAAGCAAGCAATCAAGTGGTTAGCAATTCAATTCGCGTTCTTCTCTTGAACAAAACCCAATGAGTTCGTGCTTGTGAATCGGCATGAAAGTGGAATGTTTTGACAAAACTTCTATTGCAGCAGCATCAGCATACCCCTCCAAATCATGTTTGTCATAATCCAAGACTTGCTTCTTCTGAATCTGATTGATTCTACAGTCTCCTCCTAGACTTCAGACCAAACTAGGCAGTGCAAAAACGTAGGAAACACCAAAGAAGATCTATTTTTGTATCTTCAAAAAACAGGGAATGTGTCAAGTTTCTCTAATATTTCCCTTTCTGGTTTAGTGCATGCAATAGCAAATCTCACACCCGTGATCTTCGCTGATATCGCCTCATTTTGTTTTGGCTGTTGAAGTGGCCAAAAAAGAAAAAAGAAAGAAAAAGGCAGTATATCATGTTTTTTCTCTTCTCGCGTGCCAACCCGATATCACTTGCCCAATCATTCCACCAAAAAATTTATTTACTATTACGTCGATGAAATGGTAAAACTTGATTGACTCGGCGATACCATCGCTCCACAAAAAACACATTTAGTGAATACATGGTAAAAACTTGGTTTTTATTTTTATTTTTGTCGTAAGGTAAAAACTTGATTGACTCGATGATATCACGTCAAGGTATCGAGAACACAAGAACTATTTTCTCATTGCAGATGAGTGCACCTGATTGGTCCATGCAGAATCCGAAACTTCCAAGTCTGAAAAATCTCCAAACTAGGGAATCCCAGATTCGGATTTCTTTCTTTTAATGAGAGCCTCTTTTGGGATGTTCATTTCGTGGGTGCACTTTATTGCGAACCGAACCAACTGGAGTTTTTCTGGATTGTGACCCCAAATTTGTGCTCTGCATATTTCTTGGCCATCATCACAGTATAAATATGAGGTCCTAGGCCAGCGTGTGTTGCTCTCGACTGTGTTTTCCTGGGGGGACTTTGGAGAAATCAGCAAGAGGCGTTGCGAGCTGAGAGAATGGCTGATTCTGGAGGTAGTGGAGGTTCAGGTGAGGAGCATGAGCATAGGCAGGACTCTCACCCGAGTCCAAATCCAAGCTCGAGCTCGAGGAAAGGGAAGGGGAAGACGAAGACGTACCATCGTCACACCGCACACCAGACACAGAGGCTTGAAGCGTAAGAAACGAGCAAACATTTTATTTAATCTCCCAAAAAGAAAAGAAAAGGAACAAGAATGTTTCATTTGATGCCATTTGACCGACCCAAATTGAAGAAAGGAGGAAAAAAAAAATGTTTCTTGCTTACTATAATTTTTTTTTTTTTGTAGCAAGAATTTGGCATAGGATTATAAAATTTTGGGTATCATTATTTTTTCTTGTCTAGGATTGTCTTTGCTCATCAAGATTGGCAAATTAGAACAGTATGCGTGCAGATTAGAATTCCCTCAAATGATGGATAAGTCCTGGATGATGAATCTTCAGATTCTACCGTCAGTTATGGACCTTTTCTTTTCATTTCAATTCTTCTGCACTGTAACCACTGGGGTCCGCCCCAGTGGCCACCCTTCCATCTTGGAAGGAGGAGGTTGGGGGTTCAAATCCCCACCTTCTCGGGGGGATTGGGGGTGGGGAATATTTCATTTCAGGAGTGGGTTTCGACTCCCACGCCCTGCAAAGAGGCAGAGCAAAAGTCTGAGAGTGAGTGTTAGAGTAGGATTAGCGTAGGACTGACAAAAAAAAAAAAAAAAAAAATTCTTCTGCACTGTACATGTCAAAGCTTTAGAGGGGAAAAGGGAAAAGGGAAAAGGAGTGATCTTTTGATCTTATCCAAAGTTCACCTGGCATGCCATTGTAAGAGACTTGGACCATTTGTCCCACTGATCCTGATGATAAGTGCTGTGCCTCTTGTATGCACTCAGATTTTTCAAGGAATTCCCGCACCCTGATGAGAATCAACGGCGTCAACTGAGCAGAGAACTCGGGCTCGACCCTAAACAGATCAAGTTCTGGTTTCAGAACAAGAGGACTCAAAGAAAGGTACCTTCCCCTTGTCCCGTTTCAAATGACTTGTTGAAGAAGCAAAATCCAAGAGTGCTGCACAGGTATGTGACATTCTGTTTTACTATTTCTCAGACTCAAAATGAACGAGCAGATAACACAGCTCTTCGGGCTGAGAACGAGAGGATACACTGCGAAAACCTTGCGATCATGGAGGCGCTCAAGAGCGTTATTTGCCCAGCTTGTGGCGGTCCACCCTTTGGCGAGGAAGAGAGGCAGCGTAATTTGGAGAAACTCAAGATGGAAAATGTGCAATTGAAAGAAGAGGCGAGTTTGTCCCTTCTCTTTCTTCTTTAATTGGTGACTGACACTACATTCTATTTCACCGATCGGAGTTTAAACTAGTCTTGTCCGTGTTCGGAAAAGTTTCGGTTCTTATTGATGACCGATTGGCAAATGTAATGCAGCATGCAAAAGTATCCAAAGTTCTCGCCAAATATATTGGGAAACCGATCTCGCAAATTGATTTTCTGATGCCTGGCCCCAGATCATCCGCGGACGTGCCCGCCGCAAGTGTCCCCAACCAAGGGTTTAGTGGTCACAACGTTGAATTCGTTGTGGCCCCTCCCAACCCTGCGTCTTTGAGCCAATTAAAGGTTATACCGGAAACAGAAATGGCCAACACATTGGAAATTACTGCATACGCCATGGATGAGTTAATCAGGATTGTGCGGATGAAAGAACCGTTGTGGATAAAGTCTCCTCTAGACGGGAGATACATACTCCATCGTGACACCTACGAGCAGATATTTTCTCGAAACTACCGTTTTCGGGGCTCTGGGGTTCGTCTGGAGACATCCAAGGAATCAGTTCTGGTGACGATGGAACCAAGCAGGCTGGTTAGCATATTCCTGGATGTGGTCCGTGACAATAACCAGTATCATTTATTTATTTTTGTGCTAATACTAAGTTTGGATTCTCAAGCTCTGAGTTGTTAGAATCATCCTCAGTTTCACTAAATGGGTCTTATTGGCAGAGCAAATGGGCTGATATGTTCCATACAATTGTCACAAAAGCTTCTTCCATCCCAGTTCTTGAAGAAGGAACACAACTAAATCACAGAATTTACTTGCAGCTGGTATTAAACTGATTATCCATGCATTAGCTAGAGTCATCTTCCTACAGGGAAATTAATCACTTGTTTTGTATTTAACGAGGCATCATGCAGATACATGCACGAATGCACGTGCTTTCTCCACTAGTGCCGGCTCGGGAAGTCTGCTTTCTTCGCCGTTGCCAACAGATTGAGCTAGGCATGTGGGTGATAGTGGATGTGTCCTACAATTACATGACAGGTGATGCGTGCCCTTACAATTCCTGGAGGCTTCCTTCTGGCTGCGTGATTCAGGACGTGCGTAATGGTTGTTCCAAGGTAATATTCTTCAATATTTCTGGTGTGACCACCATCCAAAGTACATGCTTGCTTCCTTACTGCTTGTTGTATTTCTTTCTTGAAGAGTGCTCATTAGACAAAGTCTAGTTAGTCTCAGATTGACTTTTTAGAGGCAACAACCTTGAAGTACAGTATCTCGAGCAGGCCAATGAACTATGAACCGTTACTGGTAATGCAAGGAACTGTATCATCGTGACTTAAGAAAATAATTACTGACATCTCGCAATTAACTAACCCCCATGTTCGACCTTTCTATTGTAAGTGACTAGATGTTCAGGATCTACCTATTTATGACAGGTCACTTGGGTGGAACATGTAGAAGTGGACGACAAAAACCAAGCTCATAAGCTTTTTAGGGATCTAGTGTGTGGCGGCCTCACATATGGAGCAGAAAGATGGGCGATTACGCTCCAGAGAATGTGCGAGAGATTTGCTTACTCCATGTTGGACGATGGGCCAACGCACGATGCTGTGGAAGGTAACGTTTTCACTTGAATGAATCTGTGCAACCTCCATCAATTAGCATTTAAAGTCCTTGGTTAACGACTATTATGACCCGACAGTTGGTATTACAACTTCAACGGTCATTGTTGTTCCTGAAGGTAGGAGAAATGTGATGAAGCTTGCTCATAGGATGGTGAAGAATTTCTGTGCGGGCTTGAGCATGTCCGGCAAATTAGATTTCCCTCACCTGTCTGAGGTTAACAACAGTGGGGTCCGTGTCTGTGTACGGAAGAGCGAAGAACCAGGACAGCCCAGCGGCACGATTGTTAGCGCGGCCACATCCCTATGGCTTCCTCTCGCACCTCAAGCGGTCTTCAATTTCTTCAGAGACGAAAATACGCGTGCTCAGGTTTCATAGGAAAACATTGATTCCTATTTAATGAAGATATTGTTCATTTAAGATTCACATTACCGAGAGAGAGAATCACCTTTCTGTGTTCTAATTTGCAATGCCTTGACAGTGGGATGTACTCTGCAATGGAAATCCAGTCCAAGAGATAGCACGCATACCGAGTGGCACTCATCATGGAAACTCAATCAGAGTTATTCAGGTGATATTCTCACTGCTTCGCATGCTATTTACCGAAACGCCAGTAGAGGAGGAACTAAATAACACCGACATCATGAGAGATTCAACAGCCTTTCATTGGGAGACTATTGTCTCTTTAGCAGTCCACGGGTTTTCCTAGAGATCTTCTATTCCTGGATTTGCAAGTACATAATGTGTGTCAACTAGACCCCGAGATCTTCAAGAATAACTAGGATGGTCACGCTACAATACATGACACATGTAGTTGTCGAAACTCCCCATTTACCTTTTGTTGAAGAAGTAATGGAGTTGTCGTCTTTCCGCATCAATTCTCGTGCGTTCGTCGTATTAGGTTGCACATACACAATGGTCACCATTATGGAGTTGGAATAACATCATGCTAATTACAGGAAAATTTAGCTTGCGTGCACTACGAGCTAGTTTACGTATCCTTTGGCATGTGGTGGTCACATCTTTATGACGATTGACTAGTTCGAGTAAGATACTTTTGGACTCGAATAACACCGATTTCTTGTCGAACAGACTTCTCTGCATGCCGAGAACATGTTGATGCTTCAAGAGAGTTGCATAGACCCTTTGACGTGTATGGTGGTTTATGCCCCTATCGATTCAACAGCGATGACCATCGCGTTGAGCGGGGAAGACACTTCCACAGTGCAAATTCTTCCATCTGGCTTCACGATCTCCAGCGATGGCCGGGCCAATCCGGGTTCAAAACCTTCGACCAGCACGAGCTCCAGCAAGCCACCAGGGACACTTCTCACTGTGGCATTCCAGATATTGGTTTCCAGCCACTCAGGTCCAGAGCAGCTCAACGTGGAATCCGTGGCGACCGTGAACACTCTCATTAGTGCGACCGTTCAGAAAATTAAGGCTGCTCTAAATTGCCCTGCCCCGGAATGATTTTTTTTCTTTTTTTGAATATTTGACTAGGCGGAATGATCCTTCTATTTGTGTTGATGGTTTGTACCGAAATATGAGATGATATAATTTCATAGCGAGATGATTTAATTTCACAGCGTTACCAACACATGGTGAGTACAACTAGTTCCTGTCCAGAATGATCTAACGCTCCGTTCGTTTCGCGGAAAATAATTTTTGAAAAACGTTTTCCGGATTTTCCGGCGTTCATTTCACGGAAAATGAATTCCTTAGGGAAAATATTTTCTATGAAATGAAAAAAGCCTTCTAAATGAGGGGAAAATGTTTTCCACTTTTGAAAAGTGGAAAACATTTTCCCTCTTGATCTTTCTTATCTCATACCTCTATAAATTCTCACTTCCTCCTCTCCTTTATTTCTTTTCTTTTTTATTCGAATTATTTTTTAATTTTCTTTTTCTTTTTTAATTCGAATTAGTTTTAATTTCCTTTTTCTTTTCTATTTATTTTCTTATTTTCTTTTTCTTTTCTTTGTTTCCCATCTTCTTCTTTCTTAGCTAGTCGTCGGCCATTGCCAGGCAAAACTCGAGCTCGTTGATCTCAAGCTCGCGCTCTGCACTTTTGCTTATCCTTTTTTTTTATTTACTCTATTATGCAGCTGTACATTACTCAAACAAATGGCTCTATATGCTTTGCTTCTTTTTTCTTTTATTTATTAGAACACAAAAGACACAGGGAGAGAACGGGCCACTCAACTGAAAGATTCTCATTAGGGTTGTACATGCTTTACTTCTTTTTAAAATCCATACGAACATTTTTTAGAGTAGATGAGCGTTTGGTGACAATGAGGGAACAAAGATACGAAGCAAGTTTGCCTGGATTTAAGGACAAGTTCATATTTGATTCATAGGTTTGTAAGTGATGCATGCCTAAGTGGTGAAGTCTTAGAAAATATTTTCCTTACCGAACACTAGAAAATATTGTCATTTTCCTGGAAAATGACTTTCGGAAAAATATTTTTCGGAAATGGCCCATTTTTCACGAAACGAACGGACCCTAAGTTGGCGTTTATATTGGAATGACTTTTTACGGAACTGTGGAGTATTAAATGTGGAGTTCTTAGCTGTTTCCTTCATCTTCATCTCCATTTGTTTGTTTTTATTCCTTTGGGCTGTAGCAGAATGAATGATGTTTTAGCAATTTGAAGATAACATGTTTGATGTTCCTCAAGATGAATTTTGCTTGGCAATTCGAAATGCATTTTGATGAGCAATTTGAACACGTTTGAGTATGAGAAACACTTGCTTTTGGAGCTCCTTGGTATGACAGCAAAAGCTTATAAATGGATATAACCATCAGAACGTAAAGTATAATATCAAGAGCATCCAATAGATTGTTCAACGGGACTTTAAGGCCATGTTTGATAATACTTTCGAAAATAATTGATTCTATTATTTTGTTTCCTGAAACAAAAGAAAGAATAAAATCCGTTTGGTAATTTTTTTGTTCTCAGGAACAAAAATTCATTTTTTTGTTCTCAAGAATAGATTTAGAACAGAATCAATAAGTAAAAAAAAGTAACTTATTGTTCCCGGGAACAATTTCAGAATTAAGTCCAATTTTTCTTTTTTCTCTTTTTTTCTTCTTTTTATGCTTCTCTCTTCTTCTTCCTCCATCAGCCACTACCTACCACCGCCATCGTCTCTCTGGAAACAATTTCAGAATCAAGTCCAATTTTTCTTTTTTTCTTCTTTTTCTACTTCTCTCTTCTTCTTCCTCCATCGGCCACTACCTGCCACCACCATCGCCCCTGCCGACTCCAACAGTCACTGGCAAGGCCGACTTCATGCTGCCCAAGTGAGGCCGAGGCTTGCAATGGCCAGGCGAGCCTCCGGCGAGCTCATAGGACCTCACTTAGCCTATCGCCGGCCACAGCAGTGGCCGTTGACTGGCCTCAACGAAGGAGGAGGAAGAAGAGAAAAGGAAAAAGAAAAAAAAAAAAAAGAGAGAAAAATATACTAAAAGTATTTAAAAAATTAAGAATCCTATCGTATGCCTTCAAAAACTCAAAAATTGTTCCCGCTAGTAGAATAAAAAAAAATTATTTCTAAGGAAAAATTATTTCTAGAAATAGAAGAATTACCAGACACATCCTAACTATCTCACATCAAATGAAAGAGGACTTAGGACTTGAGACCGGTCTTTATGGCCATTGCCTTCGGTATTCCTTCTGGAATTTGCTTATGGAGAACTAGACGGAGAGGCATACCTTGGCAGTTTGAGATCATTGTGCCAAGAAAGATGAGCAAACTGAGTTGTTATATAGAACTAATATTCGGCATTCCCAGATTATTAGTATAGACCTGAAAATTACTGAAGCAACAAGGCAACAATTAAAAAGCGTAATGCTTAAAATATGTCTCATTCAGTAAATTAATTTATGAAATGACATGACAAGCTCTATGCAAGCGAATCGTGTTAGAGCATCATTAAGAATTTGCCGCAACTACATTTTAAACTAATATGGGACACTATTGTTTATAACTCTACATGCATGTATGGACAAATGGGTATCCGTTGTGCCTGTAATTCCATTCGTATTTGTATGAACATCATCCAGGTATGGCAACCTTTCAGGACGGGCATGACATGAGCAACTCTTTATTTGATTTTTCTTCTATTGAAATGTCCGATAAAGTACCAGAATCGGTAACACGGTTTGGCATTCAACTATACTTGTATGGAAGAAAGAGCACACGGACACAAAACTCTGTTGGTTTGAATGAAGTTACTGGTTTTAGCAGCATTTTTCGCTCTCTTTTCAAACAAGCAAAGTTGTAAAATTCTCACCTTCACAGAGTTTGGATTGAGACGCTTCAAACCAAATTGTCCACCTATTTACCTACCCATACATGTAAAGATTCCACCATCACATTCAGGATCTCCAGTTGAAGATCAGATACAACTCGCAATATATTTCCCATTGGAAATCCAAGTAGTGTTCCTTAGGGCCATGGATTGCCACCACAAGACAAGGTTTAATTGTGAAAAGACACATAAGCAGTGACACTCTCACGACTTAAGGACGTGGATGTTGGGAGAGCAAAAATCCCAAACCTTCACCTAGGGAGGTCGCCAAGAGGGAGCCCAAATCCAAGCCCATCAATATGTTGGAAAAAGTATTATAATACATAAAATAATAATAACTGTTAATACATTGCGAAGGATTAGAAAATAGAAAAACAAATGTCTGAGGCGTGCAAGCACTATCCTTAAGGATAATTCCGGCATAAGAACGCTTCAAGTGCCACAACTTGGCACAAAGGGACACTTAAGTGCCATAACTTACGAAAGGTACACTTAAGTGCCACATTCGAAGAAAAACGGATCACTTAAGTGCCACTCCGACCAAAATCCGGCCAAAACGCCGACGTGGCATTTTTCCGACGAGGCGAGCCAAAACGACGCCGTTTTGCTTGCTGACGTGGCCAAATAATACAAAAACGGCGTCGTTTTGGGTTGATGTGGTAAAAAAATTAATTTAATTTAATTTAATTAAAATATTTAAAAATAATAATTTTAAAATTAAATTTAGTTAAAATATTTAAAAAATAATAATTTTAAAATTAAATTTAGTTAAAATATTAAAAAATAATTATTTTAAAATTAGAAAAATTTAAAAATAAAAATAAAAGGGGGTGTGGGGGAGGCGGGCGAGGGATCGGCCCTCGCCGCCGCCCGCCCCGCCGCCGGGAAGGGCCGGCGATGGCGGGGGAGGGTCGGCCGGGCCCGGCGACCCGGATGACCGGCGGCGGGGCTCGCGAGCCCTCGCCCGGATCTAGCTAGTGGCGAGGGCTCGCGGCCCTCGCCCAAATCCGGCGAGGGTCGGCGGCCCTCCCTTGGCCGGGCGAGGGCCACCGACCCTCACCCCGCCGTCGCCGGCCCTTCCGGCGGTGGCGGGGCGGCGGCGCAGCGGCGGGGCCGAGGGCTGATCCCTCAGGCGCCTCCCCACACCCCTTTTTTTTAAAATTTTTTAATTTTTTAATTTTTTTTAATTTTTTTTTTTTTTTTTTTTTAAATTTTAAAATAATTATTTTTTAATATTTTAACTAAATTTAATTTTAAAATTATTATTTTTAAATATTTTAACTAAATTTAATTTTTAATTTAATTTAATTAATTTTTATATTTATTTTTTTACCACATCGGCTCAAAACGACGCCGTTTTTGCATTATTTGGCCACATCAGCGAGCAAAACGGCGTCGTTTTGAGCTTGCTTCGCCGGAAAAAAGCCACGTCAGCCTTTTGGCCGGACTTTGGCCGGATTGGCACTCAAGTGATCCATTTTACTCCGATTTTGGCACTTAAGTGTACCTTTCGTAAGTTATGGCACTTAAGTGTCCCTTTGTGCCAAGTTGTGGCACTTGAGGGGTCCGCACGTCGGATAATTCCGCCCCTCAGAGTACGAAACTCGGTGCGTAAGGCTTCAGCGGCTATCCTCCCAAGATACAACAGACCTTCCTCTATACTCCGCATTGAATATTAGAAGGAAACAACAACATTTGTGTATAACCCAAATTGAAAGAAAATGAAAGATATATGATAACATATTGTGTCTTATGAGATCTTATTTTTATATTCATACAAAATAGAGCCGTTAAAAGAGCCGTTGTAAAATAATGGAGGATTTATTTGAGAAATAAATTAAACGTTACAAAACGATTAAAAAGCCGTTATATGATCGTTAAACATAATGATGGTCTTCAATGCGGTCATAACTTTTATCGAAGCTATTATTGTAAATATTTCAAAACTGCTGAAATATCCAACAATCCCCGACATATTTCAGAAAGTTTTGACAAGAAAAATAAAATAATGCTGGGTTATTGGAGAGTAATGCATCGGAATTGGTGTTTGTTAGGCTATGAACCAACCCTAGAAAGAATGAAATATAATTCACGAAATCATTGGTGAAGTTTGAAACTTCTATGAACCAAAAATTTCTTTTTGTGAATTATAATTTTCACCAATCACATTACACTCTCACAAACTTTGTTGTTCAACGCGGTTTTGCGCTAATAGGCCATGCGCGTGCTTGGTTTATTCATAAGTGCTTTAGAGATTTTCGCCAAAAATCTCATAGAAGCGGCCCCACTCCACACTTATATAGGTGATTCCATCAAGTGTATTCTACAGTTTAATACACCACCAATAATGGCTATGGAATTTCATTAAGAGCTTTAGCTCAACCTCTTTTTCCTTGCAATTTTGCACTATTTTCACCTTAGAATGGACAATAAATTTTAATAGTGCACTAGATCAACAAATGACTTGTTATTACCCATATGAACCTAATTCATGGGATCACCAATCACATAGGTTGGGTTACCATCACTGTTGATTTTCTTCAATTGGCTTATCCCATTCCCCTCGATGTATAGTCAGAGGATTGGCCAAAATCATTTCTGATTTAACATAATCGATCGATATAAATCCCTTTTATAAGGAATTATTTTACCACATCACATCTCAACCAAATGTCTCTTTTTGCCATCGAAAGTTTCATTCTTTGCAATAGCTATTGCCTTTTGGCAATCATAATGTCTAGACACAAGTGTCATTTCATTTCCATAGGAACATACAGTAAGAAATTTCTCAACTACTCAGTCTCAATTTTAATATGAGTTTGAGAAATTTTTCTTCTTCCCAAGAACTTGAGTAGTTCTTCAATCATCAAGATAAATATTTTCGTCTCCTTCCTTACTAGAGGTTAGGAGGATAAAGCATTATGTTTTTAACATTTATGCTTGGTAGTGCCTGGGTCTACCTCCAATTCTTTTGCATTTGCCAAAATATTGGCTTGGAAAATGACTACAATAATTACATCATCAGATCATCTACTTCAACCAAGTTAAATTTTTGTTGAGCAGGATTGTCATTTCCCCCACAATTTCATTCGACTGCTTTTTATGTTGCGACACCTCCACAAGGTGGACACATATTCATTAGTGGATTTTGTCTCATATGAATCCGATATCCACTTAACATCGCTGTATTATTCTAATACAACGGAAAATCCACTATGTAAAATGTCATAGTTTATATTCACATGGCCACAAAATCCACAAAAATTCTATTGTTGTGAAAATTGATCTCACCTGAGGTGTTCATTGGTTGTCATGGAGTCTTTGACTTTTGTCTCTTCACGCTAATCTCTACTCAAATAAGCCAGACATACAAGTTCGTTGATGATGGCATATTCATTCAAAGAAAATTTTGCACTAGGAGCTGCTCTTATTCTAATAAAAGAAGCTTGAAGAAGTGAGTATTTGTAAGGACAAATTTGGCCTCCACCAAACCCAATACCAGACACTTGTCAACACTAAATGGTATATCAGGGATAGAAAATTTGTTGCTTTGCTAAAACATTTATAAAAGCAGCATCATGAAATCATCATAAATCCCATTTGCGAGTGTTGAATCATAATCAGCAATTTTACATACACATGTAGGAGCACAAAAACACTAATTAACGCTCGACTCTAAATCCTACCACAAAAAGTCTTGTCTTAAGATCAATGGTAATATGATTACCGCTCCCAATACAAGTGAAACTATTCACACTAAAAAAAAATGAATAAAATAGTTCACATTTTTAGAAAGGAACATTAACTACAATCCTTGAGATTGGCTATGCATTTAACGTTATTTACTGCCCTTGACCCACATATTAGATAACGGAAAGTAAGCAGTATGCAATGGGTCAAATGAAAATATCAAAGCAAAGGATATCTAAGGTTATTATAAGATATACAATTACCTTGGTCTGCATCCACCAATGGTGCTCATCCAATATCCCTAAAATATAAAGTAGGGCAAAGACAAAACACAAAAATATATATAGCTTGATTTCGTATGTTGTACCTCCTCTATTCTTAATGAGCATAAAGAAGGCCAATATGAGACTCATAATTTTCAGCTTGCATTATTCACAATTGCACTCGGATAGAAAGGTCAAAGCCAAGCAATACTCAAAGTAAAACCTACTAATATAACAGTTCAAAGTTAAATCAAATACACCACCCGATCACAATCACTACTGCTCTCTCCTAATTGAAGAGCAACTGACACCTTAATGAATTTTCCAAAAAAATTAAACAACAAGAAGAACATGGTTCTACTAACAACAACATCGTTACGGTGGTTCTCAAGCTTGGAGACAAACTTCTCGTTCTATCGACACAAAAATTCCTTGACGGATACTAGAAGTTGTCAACATTCATATGGTAAGAATTTGAAACCATTTTGTAAAATAAAATTTACTCGCAAAAATCCAATGTTTCCATTTTTTTTTTATTAAATATGAAATGGGTCACTACATAATGGTTAATATCAAGCGGTCAACCAATTAAAACATTAGGAGTAATGAAGTCACGATAAACAAACAATCTCTAATCCTAAAATTACAACTTCCAAATCAAGAACATAATTAAAATAGGAAAACCCAATGCGGATCGAAGCTTACGAAAATAATCAAGAAATCTTTGACGATGCTTAGTAATTTCCCACGACATCCGCCCATGAATATGTGATACTTGTCCTTCACCATCTCGATCATTCTTTCAATTCCAATTGCGTTGGCAGCGATAGCAACAACTCTAACTTGGAAATCCATAGGAATTATCCTTAAGATTGTTGGAAAAAGTATTGGAATACATAAAATAATAATAATTGTTAATACATTGCGAAGGATTAGAAAATAGAAAAACAAATGTCTGAGGCGTGCAAGCATTGTCCTTAAGGATAATTCCGCCTCTCGGAGTACGAAACTCGGTGCGTAAGGCTTCAGCGGCTATCCTCCCAAGATACAACAGACCTTCCTCTATACTCCGCACTGAATATTAGAAGGAAACAGAACAACCTTTGTGTATAACCCAAATTGAAAGAAAAGGAAAGATATATGATAACATATTGTGTCTTATGAGATCTTATTTTTATATTCATACAAGATAGAGCCGTTAAAAGAGCCGTTGTAAAATAATGGAGGATTTATTTGAGAAATAAATTAAACGTTACAAAACGATTAAAAAGCCGTTATATGACCGTTAAGAAGCCGTTATGTGATCGTTAAACATAATGATGGTCTTCAATGCGGTCATAACTTTTATCAAAGCTATTATTGTAAATATTTCAAAACTGCTGAAATATCCAACACAATATATCCGGTCGAACCCATCTTCACTCAAAAGCTTAAACGAATGAGTCATGAGCCAACTATAATATATTAATTATCCGATATAAGACTTTTCTAACACAACTCATACGTCTATCCTAACAATTTTCCCCTAACATGTGAGCTCTAGTATTAGGTCTGCTTCCCTTTAATTCAAGTATCATTTCGGCCCAATTTCATCATTACGAGCCTGTGTTACTACAACACAATGCCCACCCGCCTGAAAACCACAACCATTGACTCTGATGTCATTTGTTGGGAGCACACAACAGAAGTCCAATACTTTCACAGGATATCGCCAAGAGGGAACCAAAATCCGAACCCATCAATATATCTCATTGGACTCACATTCACTCAAAAACTTAAGCCAATAAATTATGAGCCAATTAGAATATATTAACTACTCAACACCACATTAATTCTCTGATGTACGACTTTTCTAATAGAACTCATACGTGTATCCTAATAGTTGAGTCCATTCTACCTTGTTTTCCAGCACCACCCTCATTAGGAATTTCCAACTTAACCCAGCAATGGTCTCATATCCCTACATGAAATACGGAGTATTAGCTTTTTGTGAAGGCAAATCAACCAAGCCATGATTGACATCATCAAATGCAAGTGTAGATGTCTCATTTCAAGGAAGCACAACAAATGATTAGGGAGAAAGGGCGAGAGGGAGACAGAAGTGTCATGAGCTGATCATTTGGGATCGAGATCGTACAACGACTTAGGCTTCATTAAATCATTTGAATCGCTTGCTAGCTCACTCGCCCACCCAAATCATAGAGAGAAAAATTTCTAGAAAGAAGTTCTAGAAGAGAAAGGAACTTATATTGTTGAAATGGCTTGGATGATCATAATGAGGGGAGGGCAACCCTTCTCATACTGGAGGCCATTTGATTATAATCATTGATCATCATTCGATCTAGCGAACAAGATTACATTTCCCAACCTATTAACTACCAGCATTTATGTCAAAACAATTCTACAACCTAGCGCAATTACTATCTCACCCATCTCTATGAACATTCAGAAAACCCTAGGGAGAATCCTAGACAAACTTGGGCGGTCTTCATTGACCCAACACGGTCCTTCAATCATGGAAACCTCGTGATTGTGATAGAAGTGTGAATGAGGTGGAGGAAATCGGCAGCTCATGGGTTGAGCAAGGAAAGACATTAGATTAAATATGTTGCGAACACTTAAGAATCGAGATGAATGAACTTTGAGCATTCAAGGGCAAGGAGCTAAGAGGGAAAAATGACCAAACAACAACGGTCTGTTGGATTGAACGACAATCATGCTAGTAATATTCCAATACGAAATTTCAAATTGGGTGTGTTGGACAAGTTTCAAGTGAGATTGGAGGAAAGAGAATTTTAAAACTCCAAAGGGATTCTAAGAGTAAAGTACAACACCTCCTCTAATTATGTCAAGTTTTTTTTTTTCATGCAACCAAACAAATAATGTGAAATCAATATCGAAAGTGGAAGCCGAGTACCGTGACTTGAGTGTCAAGACTAGGCCCCAGCTTCAGAGGACTTGGGCTTGGCCAATCGGAATTCCCACGCCCAAGCACTGAGGTCTTGGTCGCATCTTAGACTGAGTCACTAGAAATTGAGCACTAGTGCTAAGTAGGCTCATCAAATAGGCGAGTTGGGTCATAAATGGTCCCACCCAATTAACCCACTTAACTCTTTGATGATCCATTTATTGCAATGCAAATTCCATGATTCATACCCAACCCAACCTAACTTTCTCTTCTCTTTCCTTAAGCACCTCACAATCTTAAAGTGACTTCATTGGCACCATTTGGAGTGCAAAATCACATATGAACAGGATCCCATACACAAACCCTCATGAACAACATTCAACATACGTCACCTATATATCCAATTCGTTCACATTTCAATCAACTATATACAGTAAATCCAGCAAGACACAACCAACGCAAATTCAATTGGGTAGGCTTGGTCTGATTTGAGCATCTGTCTTTTCTTCAATCAACAATATACAGGAAATCTGGTTTGATAGTCATCGACTCTTTATTAAAGGGAGTGGACCCAAGGTGTTAGCAGTTTTATTAGACTCCTGTATCCCATCTCCACTTGTGCTGATCTTGGCGAATGTAATGAGCCCCTCTCACGAGTCACTTTCTGAGTGCTCTTTCGCATGTAATATCGTTCTTTCGCTTTCGCCTACCACCAACATTGCCCGAGGTTTCAAGCTGTAATTACTTCTAAAATCGCTCATCCAAGAACCACACTAATAACACTTACACTGGACAAACTAAAGACTTCATTCCGCAATGAACAAACAATCTCAAACCCATCCAAGCGAACCGACAAACGAAGCGGCCCATCATCAATCCATAAAAATTGCCACATGAAAAGCAAGAATCAAAACCCTGTCCTCAAGAAAAAGCTCGCTTTCCTCCATGGCAAGCAGGGTCCTCGTTGAAATTCTTGGAGGTATAATTGGCAGTGACGCCGCTGACCTCGAAGACCAAGTTCTCGCCGCTCGACTTAGTCTCGGTGATCGACCACCACTAGAAGAAGAACCTGACCCGGATTCCCTCCAGCCTGATGATTGGGCCCCTCACAATCCTCCCTGTGATCTTCTTTGAGTAGGCGGCGGCGGCGGTGGCGGCGAATCAGATCGTGTTGTTGGCAAATAGAGTCTTGAGACCCAGTGGCAGGCTCTAGGCTAGCTTTTTATGTGTCAATGGTCCATCATGGCCGATTCATGAAATTTGATGTGATCGGCAGTTATTAAATGAGTTTTGCACTCATTTTGACAAGTCTAGTGCTGGGTTGTCACAAAATTTCGAAAGCATATAGAATAGGTAGTTCTGGCTACAAAATTTTGACAGAATGAACCTGCTATTATGAGTAGGGACTTGATTATCGGGGCAATTTATTTCGGACTCCACGGTCAAAACCCACGAATTATCTGAGAGGAAGGACCGACTGTTTGGTACGGTGTGGCGTGTTGATAGGCATGAGAAGCCAGGAAACAAAAGGAAGCCAAAGAAAAGAGAAAGGGGTCATTTTGGAGAGAACCAAGGCATAGAGCCGCAACCCAAAAATAGGAATCCACGCGAGCCTGGACAAACAAGAGTTGCGAGCTCTCGGCAACCAGAAGCGAGAGAGTGAGGATTGGAAGGCTTCTGAGCTGCTCCATTTTAAGGGATAAGAACAGTAGAAGTGCCAAAAATTTTGTGCAGCACTCACTTAGGTGTCAAAACTTTTTTTTTCACTCACTTTAGTGCCACATTAGAGAAAAATCTCTAACTTAAGCGCCACTTTTGATCAAAAGTCCTATGTAGATTTTATTTTTATTTTTTGCTTTTTTTTCTTTAAGACCATTGAGGGTCACCGGCGACCTTTGCCGGCCATGAGAGCCTCACCCAGATTGGGCAAGGGCTACCTTGCCGTTGGCTATGAAGGCCTTGGGCAAGGTCGTAGGGGCCTCACTAGCTGCTAGCAAGGCCATGAGGGCCCTCATTGGCTTTGGACCACGAGTAGACAAGGGCTTTCACGGCCTCGCCCACTGTCGGTGAGGCCTCGATGCCATCGCCTGGGACCTTCATGACTAGAGCGAGGCAGTGAGGGCTGTCACCAACTATTGGCGAGGCCATGAGGGTCATATTGTTGGCTTTGGGCGGCTGCAGGCGAGGGTCCTCACGGCCTTGCCTATTGCCGTCGAGGCCCTAACATCGTTGCCCAAGGCCTTCACAACTAGAGCGAGGGGGTGAGGGCCCTCACCAACCACCGGCGAGGCCCCAATGGCCTCACCCAAGGCCTTTACGGCCGAGGGTGAGGTAGCCCTCCGCCAGATTGGGCGAGGATTTTGTGGCCAGCGAGGGTTGCAGGTGACCCTCACCAACCCTAAAGAAAAAAAGCAAAAATGAAAATAAAAATAAAAATTGAAAAAAATATTTAGTAATATTTTTCGGGTGGCCATTTCAACTTTTCCGACGAGTGGTATTCAAGTGATCAATTTTTTAAATTTGTGATATTCAAGTGAGCGAAAAAAAAAAAGTTTTAGCATTTAAGTGAGCGCCATACGAAAGTAGTAACACTCGTATTGTTCTTACCTCTCAATTTTCAAGAACAAGTAGATGGGTTTCAAGGACTGTTGGAGCCGAAAGGTGAGGGAGAAGGGTAAGCTGAAGGCAACGCAGGCCAAGGAGAAAGGCCTCGAAGATGGGGGAGGAGCGATTAGAATAGGAGTGTTAAAGTAATTAAATATTAAACCACACATTCATCTAACAATTTTAAGTTTTAAGGAAAGTTGGTTGTGGTCCCATCAAATTTTCACATAGAGCTAAAGGTCTTGAGTTATAATCTTATCAGGTCCTAAGTTTAGGGGTATCATTCATCAATAGCATTCTGTTCACTCGGAGCAACAATCTTCATCTTCATGCTTTCTCCGATGCCAGATGGGCAAGAGACCATACCACTCACCGCTCATTTGGCTTGAGGCTCTATTGCAAGATCTCCGGGTGTCATCTCAATGACCTCCAGTACGTATTGGCAATCTATTTGACTGGCAATCTAGTGTTTTATGCTCGCACAAAGCATGTGGAAATTGATTACCATTTTATTCGTGAACAGGTTAGTCAATACAAGTTGCATGTTCAATATAATTCCCTCTTGATCAACCTACTGAAATTTTCACCGAAGGGCTCTCCACTTCTAAGTTTTGCCTCCTACAAGCCAAGCTTTGTATGTGCTTACCCACATTAGCTTGCGGGCATATGAAAGGAAACATTGCTAGCTAAGAGGAATAATCTAGAATCATCCAAATATCATCGCAACTTCCTCTCCAAGGAAGATCACCCAAGAGATATTTCTCTTGAATCTTCATTGTGATTAATTGAATGACGCGCAGACCCCTAGAGTGTCATAAGTTGGCACAAATTGACACTTAAGTGCCAAAACTTACGAAAGTGACATTTAAGTGTCAAAATCGGAGTAAAATGGATTACTTAAGTGCCAATCCGGCTAAAATCTGGCCAAAACGCCGACGTGTCAATTTTCCGATGAAGCAAATGCAAAACGGCATCGTTTTGGTACGACGTGGTAAAAAATTAATTAAATTTAAATTTAAATTTATTTAAAACATTTGTAAAAAAAATACAAATATTGAAAATATTTTAAAAAATTTAAAAAAAAATTAAGATCCGACGAGGGGGAAGGAGGAGGAGGGGAGGCAGCCAACGGCTAAGGAGAAGGAAAAGAAAAACGGGGAGGGGGGGCAGGGGCGGTCGGCTTGAGGGCTCAACCCTTGCCGCCACTACCATCATCTCTCCCTCCGTTGCCAAGGAAGTGGGGGAGGGTTGGCCGAGGCCGCCGAGCCATGGCGAGGGTTGCCGGCCCTTGCTCGACGACGTAAGGGCGGTCAACCCTTGCCTAGATCTCGAGGCGAGGGCACGCAAGCCCTCACCGTTGGTCAACCGGGGCCATCGGCCGTCGACCGGGGCTCGCGCCCCGGCCAACCCTCCCCAACCTTCCGGCGACGGCGACGAGGGCTCAACCCTCGGCCAACCGCCTTCCTCCTCCTCCTTCTCTGTTTTTTTTTTTTTTTTTTAATATAAATTATATTATTATTATTATTATTATTATTTTTATTATTTTTTATTTTTTTTTTTTAAATTTAATTAAATTTATATTATATTAAAATTCAAATTATGCCAAAACGACATCATTTTGGCCGATTTAAAGGCTCTATTTTAGCCAACTATAGAAATGATGTCGTTTTGGGTGAATTGGAGCTGAGTCAGCTCTCCGGCGAGCCACCTCGGGGAGAAATATTATTATTTAATTGCAACGTATGATTTCCGGCCGGCTTCGTCGGATGTGGCACTCAAGTATCCCACTTTTCTTAAAATGTGGCACTTAAGTGTCACTTTCATAAGTTTTGACACTTAAGTGTCAATTTGTGCCAACTTATGGCACTTGAGGCGATATTTTGCCTTAATTGAATCGATTTAGGATTAGAATTAATACACCTAGAGTAGGAAAATATACTCTATCTTTTTATTAATCATTCTTTGTACTATGTATTGGTTCCTTTGTACAAATATTCATATAACTCTCAATATAATAAATCTTTCATCAAGGCAATATTCTACTTAAACCTATCTTTCTTGAATTTTCACATGGTATCAGAACTGGAGGTTCTGAGTTCGGATCTTTTAATTAAATTTTCACGTTTAGTATTAGGCATAAGACGGAGTGTTAGAGTAATTAAATATTAGTTACGTTTTTATCTAATAACTTGAATTTTTAAAACAGTTAGCAATGGTCTCATTAAATTTTCACAGAGGATTCACGCGCCGAGGGCAAGCTGGAAGAGACCTAGAGCAGCAATTGCCTTGTTGGAGCTGTAGAGGGTCTTGATCATATCGTCGAGCACTTGGCGGGTCTCGTTGGCCAAAGCGGAGAGGTCGCGCTCGACCGTGGGGCTCTGGATCTCCTGGGGCGTGAAGTTGGGTTTTGGCTCTGGTATTAACTGGGATGAGGAGGTTTGTCAAATTCGAAGGGAGAGATGGTCGAATAGGAGGAGTCTACGGAGGACGAGCGAGAGCAAGAAGGTGGAAAGAAGACAGGGCGTCGGGCGATGAGGAACGAGGTGGAGAAAGCCCTAGGGCTGCGTTGACGGAAAACATTTTCTTTGACCTTTGTTTTCCTTTCGTCAGAATCTGAAAAATCAGAAAACCTTTTGCTGAAAATTATTTTCTGGAAAATAAGCTATTGTGAAAACACTTTTCAAAATAAGATCGCTTATATTATTAAAAAGATAAAAATATTTTCATTATTTATGAATTATTTAGATATAAATTGCTACTTACTAATTATTTTAGTTAATATAAATAATTATTTTCAGAAAAAATAATTTTCAAATTATTTATTATACTTGAAAACAAACAGAGCCAAAGACATATTGCCACCCGGTAAATAAGAAAAGTGAGGGGAAAGGGAATAAGCAAACAAGAAGGCAAAAGTAGGATGGATCTACCAATGCCGACATCGATAAAAGAAAGCCCGTGAGAGCACAACATCAAGTTTCCCACTGTTCATCAAGGATTGGGAACCCATGACCAGGGAATAATTGTGTAGAGCATTTGAAATGGGAGAAAGTTTTACATCAAAGATTTCCCATTTAAAGTTTATGACAAAGAATCCAATTGAGATAGCAGAATTGTAACTATTGAAAAGTATAAAAAGCACAAAATAATGGATAGAAAAAGAATGGATAGAGCTACCCCTATCTAGTGCCTGGCAGAGCTAAGGGGGCTTCAATCCCTATTCCTTTTCCTCACCCAAGCTAACGGGCCTTACAACTTTACGCGGGGGTTGGGGTGGGAATGGAGCCTCGAGAAGCACTGTTGAGAGGAAGATCCTTGGCCCCTCTTCATTCTCTACAGGTTCCAAACCTTTCTTCTATTGAAAGTTTGTTTGTAAAATCAACAAAGTGTATATTTCCTTGTCCCGCATAAAAAAAAGTGGAAGGAAGTAAGCCAATTAATAAGTATGGGGTTTTTTTAGTATACATAAAGAAATGTTTGGATGTGGGCTGGATCCTATCATACCTAGTGCTAAGTGCGCCAAAATTGCGCAATTATTCGCTCACTCGCACACGGCTAAATGCACCAAAATCGCACAATTATTCACTCACTCGCACGCGGATACGATGAGGTCTAGCCCACACCCAATCATTTCTTTAGGTGCACTAAAGAAACCCCACACTTATTAATTGGCCAACTTCCTCCCACTTTTCCTATGTGGGACAAGGAAACATACATTTTGTTTGTTTTACAAACAAACTTCCAACATCTTCAACATAGGTGATAAGGAGCGGGGCTGAGATGGGAGAGATTAAACATAAGAAGCAAGCTTGCCTTCCTTTTTGATCATTTTCATAGAGGGGATGGAGAAAGTGAACAAAATAGACTCACATTCCCCAATTGAAAAGATGGGTTCCTTTTTGTCTCGCATTTCTCATTGAACAAGAAAAGAATCATATTAAAAACGCTTCTAACTTAACCCCTTCCTTTGTAGAGCTGTGTATTGTAGGTTATCCGAACCTGCTCGAAGCGACCCTTCCATAGAGGCAAGTGAAGTTGGTGAGCCGTATGATAGGCAACTATCTCCTATGGTTTGGAGAGGACTCAGCTGTTAGTTAGTATGCCCTCAATTACTGATTAGTCGGAAATTAATGTCGAAAAGATTAAAAGTCAAGTTTGAGTGTCATGCTTTTGACCAAATAAAATAAAATAAAATCGAGTGTCATGCCTATTAGGGCCAGATATTGGTGGCAAACAACTTCATGCATCAATTTTAAAGAAGAAAGCATCATGATCAGGAAAACTGAAGTCCTTGATATTTAACCAGAGTCTTACCATCATCAAGAACCAAACGGGGATACTCGCTTTGTATATAATTCAATGAAGACTGACCGAGATAAAAATGACTTGGTCAATTCTAGAATAAACTCATAAGCAGATAATAAGCAACGAACTAATATTTTTCATCACAAACCTGATTAAAGTATGAATATCAACATTTGAGTTGCCATAATTTTTCAACAATCTATAAAAAGAGGAATGTGACAATTACCGATTAGAATAACTAGACTATCAACAAAGAGGCGGGACAAAAGCCATTATCCTTCAACGTATCATCATAGGTGTTAAAAGACCTCATTAAAGCAGGGGACATTGCACCCTTATTTAGTGTTTAGATTCTATATGAACAGATGAAGATGTGATCAGAAGGAATAGAGCTAAAGAAACACAAGCACAACATGGAAAATTAAAGAATATTACCTCAATTTGGATAACTATAAGGCGAAGAAATGTCAATCCATTGCTTACTTCTACGACATATCTACGTCACAATAGAAACATGCAATATTAACAAATAGGCAGCTTATAAAACATAGACAACGATATTAACAAATCTCCAAGAAGACATGGTAAAAATTCTAAGGAAGCTACATTTACAGCCTTGACAAATATTACATCTCTATAAGATCAAGGAAGCACCAAGCAGATCAAGCAGACACGTTAGTGAGATCGTGCATCTCAAAACGGGGTGATTAAAACTTTGCCAAGTAATGATTTCTTGATGTGCTGGTACTTCAGACGCAAAATTATATGCCATTTGGAACTTTTTGGCTGAGATTCATCAGATGAGTAACTAGCTGTCGAAGCAGAGAAATGTCGTAGATGCTCACCAACTTCACTTGCCTCTATGGAAGGCTCGTCATTCTTTTTCTTCAGACTATTTGGCAGAAAGAAAAATGACGAGAGATTCTTTTAGATCTCAAAAGTTTTCACCAACCTCTTCCGATTCGATTCGACTTGATTTATCCTGCCAAAGTGGTGGTTTCCAGATCAAGTGAGAGTATTATTGCTTCTCTCTTCTCTCCTCTTTTTCCTCTTCCTTTAATGGGTCCGCGGGTTTGGGTCCGTATTATTAAAATAATATTAAAATATTGGGCCTATGGCCCATGTTTTAAAAAATAAATATGTATCTGGTTCTGGGTGAGAGCCCAGAACCTTTATTACACTGATGGTTCTGGGCTCACGCCCAGAACTCTTTCCAAATAAACAGAATGGGCTTTCGCCCATTATAAGCCCGGCCCGGCTGGAGGTCTTCTTCAACCTCCAGCCGGATCCTGAATTTTCTACAAACCGGGTCGCACGACCCGGTTTTCAACCCGAAGCTCCAAAAAACACATATTAGCTTGAATTTTGATGAAATTTCTTGATGGGTCTTGCATATAACATCAATATAATCAACTATAATTAATTAAACGGAGAAAAAACCAAGTGATTCTACTACATACAAGCTTTGAAGTTTCGGACTAAAGCTCCCATGGCCGAATTTCGAATTTCTTAAATTTAAACCCTAAAAACTCAATTTAATACAACAAAAAATACTAAAACAAAAAATATAACAATACCCATGCAACGCTTTACATCATACATCAATCGATTGCAAGTAATTTTCAACTTCTAGAACTTTTTCACGTATAAACCCTAGAATTTCAAATCTGAAATTCTCTCTCAGGGGCTGTTTGGTTCAGCATTCCCAAGGGGCTTTCAGCCCCGAAAGCCCATTGGGAAAAATTTCAGCCGTTGGTTCAAAGATTTGGGGTTATACTTGAGGGAATGCTTTGGCATTCCAGGGTGGGGACTGCTTTGGGCTTTCAATTTTCGGAATGCTAAAAGGGGTTTAATGAATTTTTTTCTTCCAATATTACCCTCACTATAATTGAGTTTTCCTGTTTTACCCTCAAAAACAACTGTTCATCGTCTTCCTCGTCTTCCTTGTTTCTTCAAGACCGAAGCTCAGCCGCCGGAGCTGGTCACCCACGCATCGCCGTCGCCACACACCGCCGTCGCCACGCACCACCGTCGCGTGGGTCGCAGCCTCGGCGGCGTCGCCCGGGTCGCGCAACCCACGCGACGGCCGAGCGATGCTCGCCGACCGATCCGGTGGCCGCGCACCGCCGTCGCGTGGGTCGCAGCCTTAGGCGGCGTCGTGCGACCCACGCGACGAGCCGAGCACCGCTCGCCCGGCCGATCCGGTCGCCGTGCACCGCCGTCGCGTGGGTCGCGGCCTCGGGCGGCGTCGCGCGACCCACGCGACGGGAGCACCGCTCGCCCGGCCGGATCCGATCGCAGCCCCAGCGGCGTCGCCCGAGGCCGCGCGACCCACGCGACGGCGGTGCGTGGGTCGCGCGGCCCTAGGCGACGCCGCCCGAGGGCGCGCGACCCACAGACGGCGGTGCGTGGGTTGCGCGACCCAGGCGACACCGCCTGAGACCGCGACTCGCGCGACGGCGGTGCGTGGGTCATGCGACCCGCCGCCTCTCCACCACCACGCCACCGCCTACCTCCGCCACCACGGCCACCGCCACCTCCGCCACCACGCCACCGGCCGCCTCCCCACCGGCTCCGATTGCCTCCCACTCGTTCCCCTCCTCTGCATCAACATCTCCTCCTCCTTTTTCCTTTTCTTTTTTTACCTCAAAGCTAATTTGCCAAATGCTGCACCAAAATAAAAGTTCCCAAATACTTCAGCATTCACCAAATGCCCATTCTTCTAAAGATATGGTTGGAAAGATCTCGACATGTAGAACAAAAGCCCTATGGTTTCAGGATCAATCAAACAAAATATCCACACGAAAAAAATAATGTCCATATTCGGCTCAAAGAGGAGGATTTCGAATTTGTCCATAAAAAAAAAATATTTGGATTCTACAATCATATATGATAAGCTCTGATACCACATGTAGAATATTTGATCACATAAACAACTAATTAATCAAGAAACACGGATCCATATATAATTGTAAAACACCAAAAATCGATAAACACGGCGGAATTAAAGTGTACCTGTTTGAGCCATAGCTTTATTTGAAGAAAAGTAGATCACTATGATAATCAAGGATCTATTGGAATACCAGATCTTCCTCTCTATGACCTATTTCAGTATAGCAGCTTTCAATTGGATTAAAGCAACTGATAGGTATAACCTACCCTTTTATAGGCTAGAGAGGGGACCTAGCAAACCCTAATCAATAGCGTGTTAACTGGGCCCTTCCCATTACGGGCTTCAGTTAAACACAATTACCTACACTTTGCTGCTCAACTAGGCCCGTTATCAATAGATGCCAATACCCTATTTAATCAGATCACTGTAGGGTTAAACAAATATTGAAATATCCATTAATCCGATTATTTAAAATAGAAAATCAATTAATTAATGTAAGCCCATATTATAGGAAATTTCCAACACTATCTACACATCATTTGCACTTTATTCTTTTATTTCAGTAAAATTCCCTTGCTTTAAAAAAAAATGAAAAAGCCGTCTAGATACAAAATAAATCCGTTGATAAATAATATTTTTTCATGACAGGAGAGAGAAAAGAAAGAAGATCTAATAGTTGCATTTTCGCATCTGCCTCGTTAGGTCAAATTAGGGGAATTTACAAATTTTAAAAGTTCTTTGGATGCTCTAGGAGAAAACAGAGGCATGTGTCACTGTCCGGAAGGACCGTAGATGATCCTAGAGGAAGTTGGAACCTCAAATCATCTAGGAATTTTTGGATTATTTTTTTATGCTCTAGAATATTCCCTAGAAGATTCTTTAGGATATTTCTAAGAGTAGGCAATAGGATAACTGTGCATAAATGGGTAAAATCTCTCATGTTAGATCGAGGAGGCAATGTACGACTTGTGATTCAAATTGTTATTGTATAAATGGTGCCCTTCTCTCCCTATCTCACAAGTTATCTAAATTTTAGAGTTCTCTCTCTCAAGACATATACGACTAGATGATGATTACATATCTTAGCACTATGAACACATTATTTAAGAATAACTTATCGCACTCCTGAAAAAAAGAGCATTTAACACAAGTATGCTATTCTTAATGCAAGAAATGAAGCTGAATAACCGGGTAGAATGTGTCAATTACTGTTTAAAATGACTATATATTCCTTCGCCTGTAAATAAGAGCAGTCAAGTTATCTGAGTTCACGGCCGTTCAAGGATGAGAATACAATAACCAAGGGATACCTATGTAACGGTGACCAAGTTCTTCAAGCTTTGCTCCTTCTCAACCAAATCAACAATCCTCATTATCATTTACTAATGTTGTTGCCATATTCTGTTCCAGAGCTATGGAAGAGAATATGGCAACTACTAAAATTTAAGTATTCTCAATACAAACCATATCTTTAACGGTCCATAGGGCCATAAAAATTTCCACTTGAAGAAATCTGACTCCAAACATATGAACTGGCAACGAAAATCTAACAAAAAAGGGATGCGTCGTCCACTCCACCTGATTAGTCATGGGCGCCGCACTTGGAACTACCACTTTCATGCGAGTCTATTATCCCTACATGAATTTGAAAATATTAGCTTTTTGTACAAGGAGTCGAGAGAAGAAATGATCAAACTACCTACCTGGAATTTGATAAAGCTGCTCAAAGATAGATCAGCGAAAGCAGACTCAATGCTATACTTAATGGTAGCAATGAAGCTCAAGATACTCTGAAATTGTCGACCCGGACATAAAAAAAAAAGTGGCACGGGCACTAACCATGCAAAAAAAATTCTCACCTGCACAAGCCCGGCCATGCTTTTACAGTACTTGTCAAGGATCCAATCTTCTTCTATGGAGATAGAATAAAGTGTCCATAATAAAAATGTTTACTGTTCAAAATTCTAAGAGATATTGGACAATTACAATTATCAAAGCATACATAGTAGGGAAAAAACAAAAGCTCATCTCGCAACTATATGCAGAATCTACAATTCAATAAAGGGCTATAGTGAAGTTGACCATTGCTTCATAACAAACATCACATGCGAAAACAGAGATAGAGCTTCCACTAAGGCCCCTTAATTGAACAACTTCAGAAATCATTCTTCAACATCATATGAAGAAAAAATTCATAATGCCATCAGAAATGCCAGCAACGGGAACAAGCTTCAGTTTCCTATACACTCAGGAGTTCACTAACAACTTCAAAAATCATCCTTCAACATCATATGAAGAAAAAATTCATAATGTCGTCAGAAATGCCAGTAACGGTAACAAGCCTCACTCTCCTATATGCTCATGAGGAAGTTCAAAATTCTACGAGTGTATTGGACAATTACAATTATCAAAGCACAGTAGGTAAAAAGGAAAGGCTCATCTTGCAGCTATATGCAGAATCTACAATTCGATGAAGGGCTACAGTGAAATTGACCCCTACTTCATGGCACACATCGCAAAGGAAAACAAAGATAAAACTTCCACTAAGGCCCCTTAATTAAACAACTTCAGAAATCATCCTTCAACGTCATGTGAAGAAAAAATTCACAATGCCTTCAAAATGGCCAGTATCAGGAACAAGCCTCACTTTCCTATATGCTCATGAGTTTACTAACAACTTCAAAAATCATCTTTCAATATCATATGAAGAAAAAATTCATAATGCCATCAGAAAGGCCAATAACACGAATAAACTTCACTCTCCTATATGCTCACGAGTTCACTCTCCTAAATGCTCATGAGGAAGTTCATAATTCTATGAGTGCATTGGACAATTACAATTATCAAAGTATAGTAGGGAAAAAGCGAAGCTCATCTTGCAGCTACAAGCAGAATCTACAATTCGATAAAGAGCTATAGTGAAATTGACCCCTACTTCATGGCAAACTTCGCACAGGAAAACAGAGATAGAGCTTCCATTAAGGCTCCTTAATTAAACAACTTTTTGAATACCTAATCAACTCGGTCACGATGACAAAGGAGACGGACAAGAACAGGTTCGCTGCCTGTCATCACTTATCCAACTACATTACTAAGGATACTATTCAAAGACTTGGTATGCCTTTTACAACCCTGAGACCTCTTGTTACTTTCTGCAGATCTTGTCTATCGCTGAAGTGTCTTCTCACTTGGTGATAGAGCACCTATAGTGTTTGTTGATGCTATTTTTGCATGGATATTCTTATGTCCTTTATCTCTTCACTCAATGATACGTTTGCTCTCCAGTTTCCATGCAATGTCCAATTGAGAAATATCATCATGGACGATCATTTGCTTTCAGAACCCATTGGAGGAGATATCACTGTTGCACGTGAGGCAGAGATCTTAAAGAGCACTCCAAAAACAGCAATGGACAAAGCCTTATATGAACAACTGAAAACAAGGAAGTTTTCAGCAACTGTGGACAAGGTCAGATTGAGGATGCGATTACACATCTATTCCCCATTTTGTCAAGCGCCGAGGAATTGAAGGCCATGAACTTAATTCTTTAATCTCAACAAGGTACTGTTCTCGCGAATCACGGAAACTGCAGGCCAGATGTCAATATTCTATGTTAGAAAAAAACATTGTTTGGGCGCTTTTTATAGTGGATTGAAGCTCTGTGCTATTGATTGATGCAGGGGCTGCTGATCATTCTGCATTTTTCTCTGCGTGGTCCAGACAGAATTGCTCGAAACCATACTTGCAACAGAATTTGGAGGCTCTGAAGACTAACTCCTCGAGGAATTCCATTTTTCCTTCATTGCATTTCTGGTAATGACTGAATTTTTTTTTCCTTTTGATGTGGTAAATAAGTTGCTCTATGTCTGACACTGTAGATTTTTCAGACGGGGCAATCACTGTAACATCTCTCACATCTTAAACGAAAAAGAATTCGAGACTTGAACATTCTCTGTTGATTGGGACGGGTTATCCGGTGTGTGAAGAATGCGATTGCTTATAGAAAACTAGATCGAGAGGCATATCTAGGCTATTTGAGATCCTTACGCTAAGAAAGGTAAGCACATGAGTTGTTTAAGAGAACTATTCAGCACACACAGATAATTAGTGTAGACCCGCCAATTACCGAATATACAAAGCACTAACTAAAAAGCCTAATGCTTTAAATACAGCGTCTCGTTTACCAAATTAATTTACTAAGAGACACAACAGACTCCATGCAAGTGAATCGTGTTCTAGCATCCAACTAGAATTTGCCTCAGTCACTAAACGCCCGTTAGGATAAATGGGTATCAGTTGAATCTAGAAAATTTCCACGTACAAACTAGCAGACTCGTCATTCATTTACATGAACCACTGTCGAGGTATGGTGACCTTTCAGAGCAGGCATGGTATAATCACCTCTTTATTTGAATTTTTTTCTATGTTTTGGGAAAAAACGCTGCTGAAATGTCCGATAAAAGTACCAGAATCTGTAACATAAGACCGACATGCAGAGTTTGGCATTCAACAATACTTACACAGAAGAAAGAGCAGACGGCACAAAACACCGTTGGTTTAAATGAACTCACTGGTTTAGCAGCGTTTCTCACTCTTTTTTCAAACAAGCAAAATTGTAAAATCCTCGCCTTCCGAAGGTTCGGCTTAAGATGCTTCAAACTGAATTGTCCACTTATTTACCTAACCAAATATGTAAAGATTACACCAAACATACTCAGGGTCTCCAGTACAAGACCAAATACTACTCTCAATATGTTTCCTTCTGGAAAACTAAGTGGTGACTCTAGAGGTCCTCAGGGCCATGGATTTCCTGCACACGGAAAATTCAACAGTCACGATATGTGGACAGCAACATCAACAGGAATAAACGACATAGATTCTATGATTTGTACCTTGTTTTCCAGCACCGCCCCATCAGGAATTTCCAGCTTAACCCCAGGTTTTGCAGCAATGGTCACCTTTCCCTACATGAAATAGGGAGTTTTAGCTTTTTGTCAAGGCCAAATCATCCAAACCATGATTGACATCGCCAGATGCATGTATAAATGTCTTGTTTCAGGGAAGTCCAACAAATGATCAAGGAGATGCTATATATCAAGTCAATAAGTCATTGAAGGAATTTTTCCATAAAAAATTGCAGCATGCAACCAAACAGATGCATAGGAATCTTGGGAAAATGTCACATCAGCATTAAAAGTGGAAGCAAAAAGACGTGCAAAACAAGAAGTATCCTATTTGGGTAAATGTGGTATATCACCAATTACCTTGAGAGTAATGCCAGTGCCAAACCATACATCACCAGACACCTTCAGGCTATCAAGCTCAATAATGCTGGGAATTGACTTGAATCTGCTCAAGAAATTGCCAACCTATCGACATCACAAGAAGTCGGTCATTATCCCAAAAGAGATGCGATGGCGATATCCCTGCAAGTAAATCTTCACCTTCTTAAACTCGGGGCCCAATTCGATTGAAGGATTTGAGGGATTTGTTCTAGCCTTGTTTCGTTCAATAAAACCATCCTTCAGAGTATAAAGATCGGACTGTAAGACAGTAAGAGATGCATTAGATCCATCATTTCTTATAGCTCTTCTTCAAATAAAATAAAATAAAAAGTTAACACCGACTAGGACAAGTTACTAACCTGAACAAGAAGCAGATCTGAAGTTGCTTTCACTGGAAGGAACCTCGACCGAGGTACATTGATGCCAATAGCATTGTCAAAGAACTAATGCAAGAAGAGACAAATTTAAAAAGACAAAATTTCAACAAATAGATTATTTTGACGAGAAGTTGGGTAAAGAATAATACCTTGATTGCTGCACCAGCTGCAGTTTCTAGCTGAAGAACTTTAATTCCATCCACTTCCTGAAATTCAAGAAACATCAAAAATAGGTCCCCCTATACAAGCAGCATCTTGCAATTATTTGTGCAAAGAGAAGGGAGCAGGATCTACTATTATGTACCTTTGGATTAGGAATGATCTCCATCTTAAGAGCTTGAGCTTCAACAAGCCTTTTAATTGCCTTTAAGTTAACCCACCTGTATTTGTCATGTCAGTGCTTGCTTCATCATAATTATATAAATGTAACGCCAAGAACTCACTTCCATGTCTGCGGAACACACAAAAGAAAGCATAACTTACAAGTTGTTTGTATTGAAAATCTTGAACTTCTCAATTGATTTGAACTCATTGACCTGCATAAAGCAAATGAAACATAACATCTCAGCATCGAATTTGAGAACGAGTTGAGAAAAAGAAGGGATCAGAAGGGCAGAAAAAAGCAGTACCCTGTTTGTATGAACTTATACAAAGCAGTAAACTGTTTGCACCTTATTGGTTTTTAGATTTGAGACTACTCATCAACTGAAATATGTGTGTTTAAAACCATATCACATTTAAGAGATGTTGATCTCCAAATTTATAATTGCTTGGATAAGAAAGAGAGGAAGTCATCATAAGAGCCAGTGAAAAATCTGGAGGCAGTCACCTGGATAAATGCCATGATCTCAGAGATAAGGTCAATATCTACCTAGGAGATCCTGATAAGCAGGAGTCATTGACAACATTTGAGGATGGCAGCCACGTATGGTGCTGGCCTTCGCAATGACATGCTAGAGGTAGGCACAGAGGGAACTAGTGTATCAACTAAGTCATCTTAAAACAAATTAAAGTCACTAGAACAAGAGTACCAATTTCCTTGTGGGCCGTTATGTAGCCTAAGTACCACTATGACTCCCTTGATTCCCACGTATCTCAATAAGAGGTCAAGAAAAACAAAGCAGTGGAACCGAAATAGAGATACAAATTCAGAAAATGCCAATGCATGCTTCAGACCATGGAAATAAAGGAAAAGGGGAGAAAGGATCCCTCACGTGTTCATCAGGGACCTGTGCAATTTCCAAGAGCTGCAATAAGCGACAGAAGTATGTCAGTCATGAATCCCTTTTCTCTGTGTAAATCCAGCTTATGATCACGCCTGTGATTTTTCCGTGAAATAACATATTCTATTTACAATTGACACAAAAAAATGAAAAAGGCGTAACAGTTTTCATTTTACAACAATGTAAGTTTGTTTTTTCAGAGGATTGCATTTCTGTCAAACCAATGTCCATCCAGTGTTACAAAAGTTAGGATTGATAAAGTCAGTTGTAAGAGGATTTTAAGAAGTTAAAGATATTGAAGGAATAATACAAAAATATCGTGGCACCGAATTAATCTGAAAAATATCCATGAACGGAATGTCAAAATCAAATAAGGTTCCACTTTCAGAATCTGCTGGGAAATGTAAGTTTGTTGAGGCTCTAGTTATATTAACCATCAGAAAGAATTGCACTTTTAATAAATTGTAGAGAACTTTGTAGCCTGGGTCATAATTTCAACGACAGAAAACAATCTCACAGGACTAACTAACAAAGAAAATGGTGTTACTTACTTGAACCTTTCCCTCGTAAGATATGAGTGTACCACCCTTCACATCAGCTAAGGTTTTCGGAGTAACCTGTAAAATTGTGAGCAAGTAAATACAAATACCAATCTATTAAAATAAGTCTTCCTCACAATCCTCATCATCTACCTCCATACAGTACTCGTTCTTGTTTGCCATCAAATGATTTAAGATCTCTATGCAATTCAGTTAAGGTCCATGGGACAACAAAAAATTATCAAATGGGCCCAACTGTCAAACCAAGACTCAGGAAGGAGATATCATGTGATTAAAATCTAGAAACCAGAGATATCAGAAGAAACTAAGAATAGAAGGATACTCAGGTCGACAATAGCACCCAAGTTATCTGAGTTGGCAGCAAAAACATATTCCTTGCCCTGTAAACATAAAAAGTGAGAGAAAAGGGGATAAGCAAATAAAAAGGATAAAGTAGGAGGAATGTAATCGTGATAAAAGAAAACCTGTGAGAGCAAAGCATCAAGTTTGCCACTGTTCATCAAGGATGCGAACACGTCACCGTGACCGGGAGGATACCTATGTAGAGCATTTGAGACAGGAGAAAGGTTTCATCAAAGATTTTCCATTAAAAGTTTATGACAAAAGAATGAACAGATACTGATTAGTCAGAAATTATTGTCAAAAAGAATAAAAATCAAGTTAAACTATTGGTGGCAAATAACTTCCTGCATTAATTTCAATTTGCTCAAGCCGGCGGCATGCACTCTTGCCACATCCAAGTTTCATCAAATCATACATAAAAGGTGGAATTCCAAAGGACTAATGACTATACAACAAACTGAAAGACCTACAATTAAAGCCTCTTTCATTAAATGACCTATCTTGAAGCAAAATCATTTTGATGCAAAAAATTTTAATGAAGAAGGCATCTTGATCATGAAAACTGAAGTCCTTATGCTTGATGTTTAAACAAAATTTTACCATCCATCTTTTCCAGTCTGTCCTTTGCAAGGCAGTGGTGTAAAATCCTCAACAACCAAACGGGGATACTGGCTCTGTATATAATTCAATCGAGACAATCGAGACAAAAATGACTTAGTCGATTCCATTATAAACTCATAAGCAAATACTAAGCAGTTAACCAATATTTTGCATCACGAACCTGATTAAAAGTATGAATGTCGATATTTGAGTTGGCATATTTTTCAACAATCTACAACAAGGAAGATGGGTCAATTGCCGATCAACATAACTAAAATATCAACAAAGAGGTAAGGTGAAAGCTGTTCACCTTCAACGTATCATCATGGGTGTTAAAAGAGTTCATCAGAAGCAGGGGAACATTGCACCCATATTTAGTGTTCAGATTCTACATGAATAGAAGGAAGATGTGATCAGAAGAAATAGAGCTAAAAAAAAAAAACACACCACATGGAAAATTAAAGAAGATTACCTCGATTTGGATAACTATAAGGTCAAGAAATGTCAATCCATTGCGTACTTCTATGACAGATCTACATCAAATAGAAAAATGCACATTAACACATAGGCGCATTGGCAGCTTATAGACAAGGATATTTACAATTGTCCGAGTAAAAAGGGTAAAAGTTCGAGGAAGCTACATTTACAGCCTTACTAAATATTAAAACTAAATAAGATCAAAGAAGCACCAAGCAGATCGAGCAGACACATCAATGAGGTCTCTTAACAAGGTGATTAAAATTTTGCCGAGTAATGATTTCTTTTTGTGCCAGTTCCTCAGAGGCAAAACTATCTGCCATACGAAATTTTTTAGCTCAGATTCATCACATGACTTCCCTGGGTCGTCATACTTAAGACTATGTGGCAAGAAGAAAAGTGACGAGATTTTTTGAAGATCTCAAAAGTTTTGATGATCATCTTCAATTCAACTTTATTTATTCTGTCGAAGTGGGGATTTCTCATATGAAATGAGAATATTCTTGCTTTCTCTTCTTTATTCTCTTTTTCTTTTCCTCTATCTACACATCCTTTGCACTTTATTCTTTTCTTTCAATAAAATTCCCTCGCTTCTAAAGAAAAAGGAAAAGTTGTCAAGATACCAAATGGATCCCTTCATAAAGTACATTTTTGCGCAACATGACAGAGAAAAGAAAGATGATCCAATCGTCGCAATTTCCAACCAGCCTCCTCGACATTACTTGGACGTCAAGTTATGAGAATTTAAAAATTTCAAAAGTTCCTTCAAGTCTCTAGGAAAAGAAAGAGGCATGCATCTTGCATCTTTAAGACATGCACAACTAGATGACGGTAGATGATGGTATGCGGGTATGGACTAAAATCAAAATGCTCATATTAATATGTTTGCAAGACACAATTGGCGTGATTTACATTCCAACCAGTGCAAGCACATTATCCTAGAATAACTCATCCCACTTCTACAGCAACTCCAAATGGAGAAGCACCGGTAGCCGACCAATGAGATCCATCAAACTACAAGGAGATCGTCTCATCCAGCATATACGAAATATAAGATCAGAAGCCATACTTGGGACCAGTACAACCCATCGTAGTTCCCAAACCACCATTGAGCTTCAGCACAACAAGTTTGTCCAAAAGGCTCTTGGTCGCCGCCGGATCTGCACAGTTTTAGTAATTACGGTCTCAGCAGCAGGGGAAAAAAAATATCATTGCAACCATAAACTCGGGCTACACCGCATAGAAACCGACGCTCATCTTGGCAATGTCATGCAAATCAAATGAGAGGATCATGAGCAGAGTAAAGTAACTACCCTGGGGAGCGGGCGCCAAGCTATCGTAAGGGACGACAATTTCGTCAGTGGGCGTCTGGATCTTGCTCCAGTCAACATGCTGAGCTTCGCCACTGACAAATACAAAACGAAACAAAATGAAACGTTGATGAATCGTACTTTCCACCATCAAAGCATCGGACCAAAAAAAAAAAAAAAAAAAGGAAAAGGAAAACGATGATGATGACGAAAAATAGAAATGCCCGATCAACAACTCCGTCCCATGTCACCTGAGATAGCGAGCCACGAGGTTGATGAATCCATTCTTCTCACTCTCGCTGCCACACAGAATCAATACGAAACAGAGTGAGATCCGGAATTAACGCTGATCCGCTAGACACGAAAAAATTACTAGAAATCAACGGTCGAAACAGACTCCCCTCGCGAATCAACCGACACAAAACCAATCCGGAAGCGCACAAACACACAGTGAGCGAGGGAAACACGGTGGGGAACCTGATTTGGGCGAGGCCAGAGACGGCCGATTTGAGCTGAGAGAGCTTCGCAGCGTCGGGGGCGCTCAGAGTGGCAGCGGCAGCCATTGGCGGACTAGCGAAGAAGAGCTCCGGATCTGAGAGAGATGGAGATGAACGTGGAGAGGACGCTGAGGAGGACGAAGGTGGTGGGTGGTGTGGAAGATGAAAGGAGGAGCGAGATTCGATTGGGCTCGGGGGAGATGAGTGAAGACTACGAAACGGGACGAGGATATAAAAGTTGGCCGGCTAGCGACCGGGGGAGAATAACAAGTGTAACCAATCTCGGCCGTTGCTGTTCGGTGGCGTGGCCTCACAGAACGTTAAGAGAGAGAGAGAGAGAGAGAGAATATGCAGGCGAATATGACGCCCCGCCCCCGACCCGGTTTTCAAGATCTGCTTGCCTCGGACGGGAGAGTAGATCGCGCCCCGCCCCGCCCCGCCCCGCCCCGCCCCTTTTGTATATCCTTTATTAAAATATCGCCCGTTCTCCGACAACCCGAACGTCCGATGTCAAAGCCCGTTCGTTAAAACCCAAAAAAATAAATAAATAAATAAATAAAAATTGAGTGAAATTGGGTCGTGCGAGCGTGGGTCTATAGTATTAGCCTTTGGGATCGGCTCGTCGTAGACGCTCACATAGTAACGTTTCTGGGTTTTTAATAATTATTGATGGCGTTCTTCGTCGTGGTTTTTAAATTCGCACGCGCGTTACCGCATTTAATATCGATAATCTTGTAACCGAACATGAAAACGAAAAGCCCCTGAAGCTTTAGAGTGATTGAATGACGAACCAACTCCCTCCCTGATGTGGGAGCCTCGGATTTTGGCAAACAACGCACACAACTCTCGAGCTCGAGTTAAGTTCTGTCGATCGATTTAGACAGATCCTTATTCTTGCGAGGGAAAGGCCAATTTCGGCTACAATTTGGTTCAATGGTTTCGAGGTTGAAGATGTCGATTCTATAGCAGAGTTATTGATTCGATGGATTAGTTGTCGATTTCATGGTTGCCAATCAACTATTAAGATGTCGATTTATAAGTGTATTGTTTACTTCAAGGCTCCTAATTGACTACCTAGCAACCAGAGAGTCTAATCCAAAATATTATACATCTTGTCCTAGTTAATTGCATTTAATCCTACTTATTATGCCTCTCATTAATGGTTATGAGTCCTAGTTTTATGAGTGTTAAGTGTGTTGTGAGAGTCATAATTATGTAACCGTTCATAGAGTTTTTATAATTTTTTAGGAATTCCAAGAATCATTTTCGTTTGCTTCTTAGGCTACGTTTTTTTTTTTGTCAGTCCTACTCTATTCCTATTCTACACTCACTCTCAGATTTTTGCGCGGGAGTCGAAACCCACTCTTGAAACTTACGTGTCCCCACCCCATCCCCCATGAGAAGGTGGGGATTTGAACAAAAATTTTGTTTTTTTGTTCTCGGGAACAAAAAAAGAATAGAAACGCTTTTGTTTACGTTTTTGTTCCAAATCTATTTTTTTGTTCCCGAACACATTTGGAAAAGAAATAAAAACAAGAAAAACTTGTTTCCTGGTTTAACACTTCCAAGAAACAATTTTTCTCTCTCCTATTTTTTTTTCTCTTTCTTTTCTTTTTCTTTTTTCTTTAGCCAGTCGTCGGCCTCGACCATGGCCGGCGACCAGCCGTTGAGGGCCGGCAACCTCGCCGAAGTGTCGCCGACCCCTATCGAGGCTCGGCCTCGCCGAATCTGGCGAGCTCGAGCTCGCCTAGCCAAGGCGAGGCCGACCTTGCGCCGGTCGGCGAGCTCGGGCTCACCCGATCCGGCGAGGCCGCCGGCCATGGCCAAGGTCGACGACCAGCCAAAAGGGAGAAAGAAAAATAAAGAAAAAAATAAAGGAAAAATGAAATAAAAATATTTAAAAGATATTAAAAAACTAAAAGAAACAAAAAATTACACAAATTTACCAAACGTGTTTTTGTTTTTTTTCTATTTCTGTAACAAGTTTACCAAACACGTTTTTCTGGTAAAAATTGTTCTCCGGAACACAAATAATTTTTTTCTATTTCTTCCCCGGGAACAATTTTTAAACAAAAACGTTACTAAACACACTCTTAAAGTGCAATCTCATTTTGCATGAATAAGACTTGAATTTGAAGAACATATGAGATTTTTCTCAATTGAGAAATTTCAATTTTGGGTTCTTTATCCAATTCCTTTAGTAGTGAACCAAAAATTCTTTATCCTTGGCGGGTAATGTGTCCTTTAGGTAGTGAATTTGTCCCTTATCATTGACAGTGGTGTTTTTTTAATCCTTCGGCTACGTTTGGTAATCCGGATTTGAGTCTGGATAGGATAATTTGTTATCATATCCGATGTTTGGGAATGTCCACCGAATCGGACAAACCCGGATACATCCGGATAAAACGCCGGATAAAAAATCCAAGGAAGGGGGTGGGATAAGCTTGGATTGGATAAGAATTTTTTTTTTAAAGAAAGAAAGAACTTAACAAAAAGAGAAGATCTTTACCCAAAAAAAAGAATTACTTTACCCAAAAAAAAACAAAAAGAGAAGATATCATAAGCATCTATGTCAAATGGATGCCTCCGCCTCTTCAATTCATTGTCAGCCCTCTTCTTCCACTTCTTCTCCTATATTCGCTTCTTGTACGCCAGTAATTGGGTGCCCCTTCATTTGGATCATAGACTTGTTAAATCTAATGACCAAGAGTGGCTTTTTGAGATGAATATGGCAGAAGTTTTCTCATAGGCATCTGTGGAACTAATTGAAGCATTGCTTGTGCCACCTCAAACATTGGTGGCTGGAACTTTGACTCCACTTGCACTACTTCATTGACAATGCTAGAATCCTTATGAAGTACGTTGGGCGTCTCAAGGGAAGATGGGAAAATGGTGATGGTGATGAAGCAATCGTAAATCTTTGGTATCGTTGACAACTTGGGGCGTCGATCGATTTGAGGCAATGCAATGACTACTCTGTTGGTCACCTAAAATTCCCCCACCTACCCTCTCTGTCGTAGTCCAAGATTTACCAATTTGCGTCACCATTGCACAGCGATGTTGGTGCTTGCCGTTTTCAATGATGGCCATGCGAAGGTGGCCGCAATTCCTAAATCTAGGGTTTTTCTATGGCCTTTAATTAATTGAATTTTCTATTTTTTTATTTTTTTAATTTAAATGAATATCATATTTATTTTTAAAATTATCCTGAAGTGCGCCAAACACTTGATAAGATTAGATATATCCGCCTTTATTATCCAAAGGATTTAATATCCTACTTTATCTTATCATATCCTGATTATTATCCCGACGACCAAACGTAACCTTCGTGATGAACTTCATCTATTCCTACGGCTGGTGGTGAGTTCTTTTATGCCTAGGTGATGATCATCTTCTATTATAAAAAACAAAGAATCTTATGTCACTCAAAATACATCTTATCATTTATCACTCTCTATGTTATTTTAAATTCACACGTTATAGGTTTTTTTCTTGATTAGGCAAAAGAAATGATATTCTCACCCTACCAGTCACAAATTGAGATTAAAAGTTATTCTACGATGAATAGTAGCGTATTGACTATTATATAAGAAGGAAAAAAGCACGGATAAGAAGGATGGAATAACTATGGAAAAGGGTGAGGAGAAACTTACTTTCCAAGGAAGTGCATGACCAAGATTGGGAACCTAGTACCTCATGAAAGATAACATTTAAAAGATTTACTATAGATCTCATGTTCTTAAAAGATAATAGTACTTAATTTCAGGTTTTGAATTCTCCTTTTTCACCTGACAAGACTAAATAGCTTTCTTTTATAAACGAGCTTCCACTATATTGACATAATAAGGAAGTACACCAAAAATAGGAGATGACATCGAAGGAAGCGGATTCTTGTTCTTTCAAACAGAACAATGAATTCTTGGCATCTAAGTAGAAGAATTATTGATTAAAAGCACGCCTAGTACACATATTCCTTTACACCCGGCAACGTGGAATGATCCAATCCAAGAGAGCGAAGAGAAGAAAGCCTCCCAGCCCAGCCCAAGATTAGCAGGGCCCATTGGCGCCGCAGTTTGGTTAGCTAACTCCAAGGCGCCATTGAATTTTGCACCTGCTGCTGTTTATTAGCTTTTAGATTTTGCTGACAAGTGCCTCGGGAACACTTGTTATGCAAGTTATTATTTCCCGCTTCATGCGTCAATTGATGTTGTGAAAACCGAAACATTTCTTGTCCAATATGCTTAATAAAGTGTTCGAGAACGCTTGTTAACACGGCTTTTCATATCGAACAAATAAGTGTCGAAGGCTCTCCATCTCTCGGCATTGCGAGAGCTTATCTCGAAACGGAGAAGGCAAATCTGTGGTTAGTAGAGAAACAAGCTGTGAAGCTAACGTGGTTCAGCAACGGGTTAAGAGGAGAACTAGGAATGAAATCCAACGAAGGACAAGATCCCAAATAGAACATTTGAGTCGCTTTATACGGTAAGAGGACTCATAATGTGACTACTCGAGTTCTTAATACGTTCATAAAAGGTATAATCTTTCCTTTCACTGAGTCAAAGAGGTGGACTAACCCACCCAATGTGCGAAAGTTGACCCAAGATGCCATTCGACCATCGTAAAATAGAGAGAAAATTGCCAAAAAAATCATGAAACATACTACACTTATGTCAAATTTTTCCCGAACCTCTCAATAATGTCAATTAAGTTATAAACCTACTGTCGATTTATCAATATAGCCCTTTTGACAGATTTCAACTGGAAATTGATGAGGTATACGTATGACATCTTGTGTGGCATAATTAGTGCTAATGTTAACAATTTTTGCAATTTTGAAAAAAAATCTAAATTTTTTTAACTTCAGTCGACGAGCTGGGTGAGTCATCGCTGGCCATTGGCAAGTCCCAACTCACCCAAAGCTACCTCAGTCGTTGCTGACAAGTTGGCGCTCCCTCGCCAGAGATCAACGATGGCTCGCCCAACCTCATTGACCGTAGTTTTTTTTAAAAAAAAGGAATAGTGTCTGAAAGTCAACCCAAGAAATCACTCAATCATCGTAAAATAGTGAGAAAAATTGCTAAAAAAGTCATAAATTATACTAAATTAGCATTGAGCCTCTAAATGACGACAATTGAGTCATAAACCCGTTGTCAATTTGCTAATATAGTCATTTCGACCAATTTCAACAGGAAATTAATGGCGTAGATGTAAGACACTTTAAATGGTACAACTAGAGCTAAGGTTGATAATTTTTGCAATTTAAAAAAATATCCAAACATTCTATATTTATTTTTAATTTTTTTTTCAACTTCGACTGATGAGGCTAGGTGAGTTGTTGCCAATTGCTGGCGAGTGCCGACTAACCCATAGCTACCTCGCTCGCTGCCAGCAAGGCTGAAACTACCTTGCCAGAGATTAACAATAGGGGTGAGCATCGGTCTAGGGTCAACCTTGGACCGACCTTGAATCGACCCAACCCTACCGATCTTGATTCGGTTCCCAAAAAGACTGGGTTGGTCTTTAGTACTAAAATTCCTGGACCAGTATTGTGCGGATCGGTCCTCGGTTCTGAGAGTTTCGGGTCGGTCCAACCCGAACCAACTCGACTATATGTGTGTTTATATATATATAATATTATTTATAATCTTTTTATATAGAGAAAACCTTAAAATAAACAATGTTAACAACATTAAACAACTCTTTAATGAGGAGTTTAAGTAATTTTACATTGTTTTTTAATAACTTAGGTTTTTAATGTTTTTTACGTCGTCAATAGTCATAATTTACCAATGAGGAAAATGTTTTTGTGAGGACTCCTCACGGCGTCCAAAAAGGCACCTTATGGCATCATTCTCTAGTATTCATTATTTTTTGTCTTATTTATCCTCTTGGGTGCATGACAAAATTTCGGTTAAAATAGTTTAATGTAAATAGATTTTTCTATTTATATTTCTAGAAGAGTTTAAGCAAAAATAACCGTTTGATAACAACGCAAAATTTCTACTCTAAAAATAGAAATTCGTTTGATAACAACACAAAATTTCTTCCTTTTGGAGGGTGGTGGCGACGACCGGCGACCTCTAATATAAAAAATAAAAAAAAATGATTTATTAACAAAAATAAATAAATAAATAAAATAAATAAATAAAATAAATCATAAAAAATAAAATAAGAATATCATTTTATTTTAAAATAAAAATATCCTTAAAAATAAATTTATTTTATTTATTCTATTTTATTTTGTTTTACGAATAAATTTATTTTAAAATGAATAAAAAAATAAAAATAAATTTATTTGGCAAAATACTCAAGACAAATAAAAATAAATTTATTTTAATAAAAATAATTTATTTTTATTTATCATAAATAAATTATTTTTAATAAATTTAATATTTTTATTTTTAATAAACTAAATATAAAATGATAAATAAAAATAATTTATTTTTTTAATCTATTTTAATAAATTTATTTTTATTTTTAAATGAATAAAATGAATAAAATGAATATATTTATTTTTATTTTTAATAAAATGATATTTATTTAAATTTATTTTTAATAAATAAATTTATTTCGATTAAAAATAAATAAATTTATATATTAAAAATAAAAATAATTTTTATAATAAAAATAAAAATAAAAATGAATAAATGATATTTTTATAATAATTTTTATTTTTATTTATTCATTTTAAAGGATTTTTTAAATTTATTCGAATAAATTTCATTTTAAAATGATATTTATAAAAATAATTTATTTGGCGATCGGCGGCGGCGAGGGCCGGCGGGCAATCGACGACCGATGGACGGTGGTCGGCGGTAACGGATGAAGGACCTGGTTGACGAACGATGAAAAATTTTTTATTTCTCATTTTTGTTCCGTAAAATCGAAGTATAAAATTTTTTAATTTCGATTTATTCCAAACCTATTTCGGAATGAAATCTATTCCGAAATGAAAAACGAATAAGTTTATTAAATGATTTGCCCGTTTAAAATCGATGCGGAATAAAAAAATTGTTTCTGAACAAAATTGATGGTTGTCATGCACCCCTTAGGCGCGCGCATGACAACCATTCTGTTCAGAAATAGTTTAAAAATGAAATAGATTTTTCTATTTCTTTTCTAGAAGAGTTCTAAGCAAAAATAACCGTTTGATAACGACACAAAATTTCTACTCTAAAAAATAAATTCGTTTGATATCGACACAAAATTCCTTCCTTTCGGACGGCGGCGGCGGCGGCGGCGGCGACGACCGGTGACCTTTAATATAAAAAATAAAAATAAAAATAAAAATGATTTATTAACAAAAAAAAAAATAAAGAAAAATAAAATAAAATAAATCATAAAAAATAAAATAAAAATATCATTTTATTTTAAAATAAAAATATCATTTTATTTTAAAATAAAAATATCCTTAAAAATAAATTTATTTTATTTATTCTATTATTTTATTTTACGAATAAATTTATTTGACAAAACACTAAAGACAAATAAAAATAATTTATTTTTATTTATCATACATAAATTATTTTTAATAAATTTAATAAATTTATTTTAATAAACTCAAAATAAAATGATAAATAAAAATAATTTATTTATTTTTAATAAATTTACTTTTAATTTGTTTTTAATAAATTTATTTATTTTTAATAAATTTACTTTTAATTTGTTTTTAATAAATTTATTTTTATTTTTAAATGAATCAAATGAATATTTTTATTTTTATTTTTAATAAAATGATATTTAATTAAATTTATTTTTAATAAATAAATTTATTTCGATTAAATTTATTTAATTAATTTATTTATTTATTAAAAATAAAAATAATTTTTATAATAAAAATTAAAAATTAAAAACTAAAATGAAAAAAAAAAATGATATTTATTTATTTTTAAGGATTTTTTTAATTTATTCATAAAATAAATATTTATTCGTAAAAATAAAAATAAAAATAAAAATCATTTTATTTATTTTAATATTTTCATTTTAAAATGATATTTATAAAAATAATTTATTTGGCGACCGGCGGCGGCGGTGGCGGCGAGCGACCGATGGACGGTGGTCGGCGGCAACAAATGAAGAACCAATTGACGAACGATGTGAAGAATTTTTATTTCTGATTTCTATTCAAGAAATAGAGAAGTAGAAAATTTTAGCTTATGATTTCTTTCCAAACCTATTTCGGAATAAATCTATTCCGAAATAGAAAAAGCCGAATAGGTTTATCAAAGGGATTTCTCTTCCGAAATGCAGTGCCCAAACAAAAAATTATTTCTAAACAAAATTTTGGTTATCATGCACCCCCTTAGTGTTCAATTTGCTAAAATCGAAAAAAACTTCTCCGCTTATCACTTGACACTCACCTTGCTCACTTTGGGTTATTCGTACCGCTCGCCGCTCGATGCTCGCTTGGCTTGTTGCTCCTCGCTCGACATTCGAGGCTCATTTTGTTCGACGCTCACCCCACTTAACCCTCACCGCTTGCTTTTCTTAGCTGACCTTGCTCATCATCAAACCCATTTGATCGGTACGGCCTCGGTTGCCCTTTTAAGAAGTACAAAAAATGAAATAAAAAATTATTGGTTAGTCTTGGGTTGACCTTGAAACCAGATTGAACTCATTGGGTCAGTCCGGTCCTTAATCGTTTTTTTAAGGAGTACAAAAAATGAAATAAAAAATTATCAGTTGGTCCTCGGTTGATCCTAGAATCGGACCGAACCTATTGGGTCGATCCGGTCCTCAGTTCCAAGCTTAATAGGGTCGGTCATCGGTCCCAAAAATTGAGGACTTGCACTATGCGGGTTGATCTTAAGGTTACGGGGTGGATCGGCCCAATCCGGACCATGCTCACCCCTAATTAGCGATGGCTCACCCAGCCTCACTAGCCACAATAAGGAAAAATAAGAACGAAAAAAATATGAAAAAGTCACAAAAAATTGAAAAGATTTATTAAAACTGTCGATGTCAATATTGATAATATAACGTAAAATTGTGGACATCTTGAAAATCAATTTCCAATTGAACGGCTATGTTGATAAAATGTCAAAAGATTCAGACTATATTAACAAAACATAAAAAAAATGTATAGAATTCAATTAATCAAATTAAAAGATTTATGGATGAATTGATATCAACGCATTAGGTTTCAATTTCGAACTTTGTCGAGAGTTTTTCCTCAATCAGCGAGTTATGAAGCATCGACATTCTCTAAGACCTTTCGTGTCATGTCGGACACTTTGACACGTGTCCGATACTCTCGGACACTCGATCAACATGTCTCGAAAAACTCGACACCTGATCAATTTTCTCGACACTCTCCAACACTCAAGTCGGAAAATTCTAACAAACAAGTTTCTAACACTTGATTCCAATATCGATGTCAATTTTAAAAATTTAATAAATGAGAGGTGAAAATATATATGTGAAAAAATAAAATAAAATAATAAAAACAATAAATGGAGAAAGAACAAAAAAATCAAATTTTCTTTCTCTTCTGACTCTCACTTCTCGTGATACATAATTCACCCTTTAAGTTTTTTTTTTCTCATGTTCCAACATATCTAACATGCGAGTTCATAATATAGATCGCTTATTTTTTCTTCAAGTTTTATGAATTATTGAAATAGAGTTGAATTTGTCAAATTAAAACAATGAATGATATTAATAAATGGCGGATCAATGTTTTTAGTGTATATTTATTCTAAGCTTATTTATTTATTTATTTATGAAATTGATTCAAATTAATTAAATTGAAATAATCATAAAAATGATAATTTATTATGTAATATATAACGTGTCCTAACATGTCATAATTCTCTACATATCGGCGTGTCACATCGCGTGTTGTGTGTCGCGTGCTAGTGTGAATACTACTTAAATCGAGACCCTCACTAAAGTGTCGAGAGTCGGGCCCACAAATTTCATGTGGCTTTGTGATCGCATAGGAGGAGAGGGCGATGAGATGACGACCGAACCAAAACCTAAATTATGGCAGACAGAGGCAGACACGTGCCCGCCAATCACTTCGTTTTCACATCCATTGGTTCGCGGATATATTCTCCCGATTTCCCCTTTTGCCCCGCAATAAAACTTGCGCAGCACAGATAATATCTTTGTGAAATTTAAGGAATCGGCAAAAGGAAAAATAACCCACATATATATTTTCTTTTTTAAAAAAGCACTCCTCCGACATTGATTAAAGCTCGAGCCCCGCTGAGGCCCGCAGACGGACGCAGATGTCAAGCTGAAAAAGCGCAACGAAAGTCTGGCTGGCATTTGACAAACGCGACCACGTTAAAATCGACAAATTCAATAAAAAGGCGAAAGGACCGCGACGAATCTCAGCCACTCGTTTCTGTACTTAGTTGACCACACGTAAACACCTAGAACGCCCGAACGGGGGGGGGCGGGGCCCGCCCACCGGGTCGTGCCCCCCGGGGGAAAAAGCACAAAAAGCGTCAGGCCCGCCGCGCACGTGTCGCGAAGGCATTGGGTCGTTCTGGACGAACCGTCCCCAAAGGTAAACCAAGAAAGGGAGAGCACTGTTTTTTCTTTTCTTTTTCCATTTTATGAAGATAAAGAATATCTGAGAGAAAGATCTTGAGCCATATGTTTCAAACTGTTGACCGCAACCTTCCACGTTCCATTGCACCTGTCACCGCCTAAATCGCTTTTCCCTTTTCCTTATATCCATCCGCCATCCAACAAGGGGAAACGAATTCACACAAAGCCCCCCGAATTCCGAGGGTATTGCACTTTTGCCCCTGAAGTTTCGACTCTTATACAATATCCACATAAACTGTCGTTTTGCTACCGCCGCTAATTCTTCATTTTTATTTTCTTCGTTAGCATGTGCAAGACACTTGAAAATTTAAGAGTATATTCTCAAATCATTTTTTCGAAAAAAGTCTCTTTTAATCTTGATTGTAGTAAGAAGATGGAAAAAATATTGAAAATTGGAGAAGACTAAATCAACTTGGAGACTGATAATAGAAAAATAAATATGAATGATCACATTAGAGAGCGAAAGATCTCCAATCTTCTGGGATGCTCCAAAGTCCACATGAGCGTCCAAAACCGGGTCAAGTCCAGCATCATGTCAAACTTGATGGGTGCAACTACTTTAATAAAATTAGATAAGATATGTTAAAGAAAAAGAGCAAAGCATGAGCACATAAAAAAGGATAAGAGCCTCGATAGCAAAAGGCGGAATAGCACTCTTTATGTATATCTAAAGGTTTAATTAATATATAAAATAAATAATTAACATTAATATTTAAAAAGCATTACAACGGGAAATGATGCCTTTAGAGCATAAAAGGGAATGATCGACTGAAATTTAACGTATTATCTGGATACTTTTAATTGATCAATCGTATTTTTTTGCAACTATAAGTATTAAAAAAATAACGAAAATATAATTTTTAATATTCAACCCTTTTGCTATTTAGACATTTTTACTCTTTATTTGATTATGATATTTTTCATAAAACTATTTATACATCCATCAATTTATATTTATTCACGACTATCCACTTATTATGATAACTATATTTCAGTTAATTTATCTTTCTCCTCGCGTACTTTAATTAAGGGCAACCAAGGGTAGAAGATATTCAATTTAAAAAGCGATGGGAAATACACATGTTAACGAAAAGCATAATGGGGGATCGATAGCCATAACAAAACGGAAGTTTGGGAGTAATGCGGAATTAGGCGAAAGCTTAGGCGGCAAACGCGCACTAATTTTAAGATTAGGGGGGGGAGGTTTGTGTAATTTCCGCACGCAAAAAGCGCATCCCCGCTCGCGAAAAGCCTGACGCGAGGACTTGTGGACAGGATTTTTGGGGATTAATTTAAATCGGGGTGAGAAGTACGAGTGGTGCAGAGCCGTCCGATACATATCCGCCTCGCCCGTCTCCGTCGTTCACTCTCTAAAAAAAAATACACGTGGCGGGCAGTCATTGTGGAGGGCGGCGAGTGGGCCCGCTGACGTGGAGAAAAGCGCAAGGGGGAAAGTGGCCTCCGAAGTCGCCCGAGGCCAGCTCATCCGACTCATCCTCATCTCCGCGCTTTTCCATCCACAACTCTCGGCCAACTTTTTTTCTCTCTCTCGCACTTTGTGATTTTTTTAATGGCCGAAGATATTTTATTTTAATTATTTCTTCCTCCGGCAGAAGACATCATTGGATTTCTCGAATTAAAATAGGGACAACTTGGATGCCGCTTGTCTTCATTTGGGTTAGTTGTGTTGGGTTGTCATTGCACGAGAGTAGCGATGGGGTCGTACTCGCCTTCGCTGCCATGTCCTTTATGTGCTTTTTGGATCGATCGATTGATGGTGAATCTGACTTAAGTGGGAGCTTTCGCATCATACACATGTTCGTGGGAATATTAGTCATTATTCCCCTGTATGCTTACATAGTGTTTTATCTCGTTTCGCGCTTGCTAATCAGTGAGATTCTTTATGGTCGATTCTGACCTTTTGTTTCCCCTCCTCTTCTGTATTGATTTGGAATGTTTTTACGGAGTTAGTTTTGATTGCAAATACGAAAAAAAGATACGTGTGCAACGAATCTCTATATCCCGGGGGATTGCTGTGTTAAGGGGAGGTGGATCTTTTAAGTGGATCTCTAATAACATCCTTCCCCGTATCGATTTGGAATGTTTTGCGGAGTTAACTTTGACTGCACACGTGAAAGAGATGCTATGAATTTCACTCACGTGTGACGTGTATGATGTGCGTGATAAATCTCTAGATCTTACGTGGGGTGCAATTAATTTATTCAGTCATAATGGCACTTCAATATATATAGTAGTAGTAGCCCTATACTTTAAAAAGGAAGCTTTTACCTCTTTTTTTATCAATACGAACGGTCATTTACATGCGTAAAAAAACAATAGATTGTATCTTGAAATAATGATAAGTTCACGTCGAGACAAATTAATTGAGTCGGGTTCGCGCATGACTTTCCATAAATTTTTATCAAAAGGAAATATTCGATGGATTAATGAAATAATCGAAAGGGTCTATTTCACCCTCTCGATTCAATTTGCTCGCGTGTTGCATATGCAATGGTAGATGCACATAAATAATCTATTTGAATAGAAGATTTGATTACGTTTTTGCTCGATATCATTCGATCATATGGATTAGTTACTAAATTCATCATGTTGGAGAAGATAAAATCGTTACGTACCCATATCGAATTTAGTATAAATTACCATTGGTCGGTATTTTTATTTTCCAAGTCGAACGGCCTTTTTCCGGGGGTAGGCAAAAAACATGTGGGGGAGAGGAGAGCGGGGGGCAGCTGCAATCCACACAAGTGCCGATCCGACCCATTATCCACACGCGGCAGGCCCCAGGAGGCGAGCGGGGGCCCACCCCCCCCCCAGCTTCGGCAGGCGCGTGGCGGAACTCGGGCGCGTCTCGTGCTCCCCTCCTCCTAAATTTCGCTCCCCACCGAATTTAACACGCCGCGCGAGCGAATGGAAAAAGCGGAGGCGAGGGGGCGCCACGTGAGCCACAAGATTCCATCCTGCGTTCTCGAGCGTTCTCTCGGGTCATTTCTAAGGCGAGAAACGAGAAGAAAAAAGGGGGGGACACAGGTAAATATTTCCGCGAAAAACCGGATCTGACGTGGCGGCCCCTGCTTTTATCTTTTGGGCCATCATCACCAGACATCACCACAGACACAAACTCTTCTCTCTCTCTCTCTCTCCCCCTCTCCATCGCTCGCCCAAATCAAATCCAGTTCGATCTCGCAAAGAACACATATTCAATTCCACCTTCTTCTCTTCGCTTCCCTTCTCTCCCTCTCTCTCGCTCTCTCCCTCTCGCTCTTCGCGTCTCTCTTTTCTGGGTTCATCCGGGTCCGGATTGGAGCTTCCCGACCCTCCTCCTTCGCTTCTTCTTCTTCTTTCGGGCTTCGAAGGATTTCCGCGCGCGGTGCTCCCTCCCCCCGTCCAATCGCCGCTTCCTTCAGTTGGTGTAAGCTGCTTTGCAAGTTGAATTTGCGTTTCCTGCTTCCGAGACCGGTTTATTTACTTTGCGTCGCAATCCCTTTGTCTTTTTATTTTTTTTTATTTTTCCCCCTTTTTTTTCTGTTTGGTGGGTGAAAACTGAAGTAGTTAGCTGCTGTTGTTGGTGTGAACAGTTCCCGAAGTAAGGCGTGGATCGAAAGTCTCCATTTTGGAGTGGGTGGTTTCTTTTTTTGTCGTTCGGAGCTCGAGAATTGAGCCGGAGAAGAGCTCGTACGGACGGAACGACAGCGACGGCGGCGGTTCTAAGGGATCCAGATCGGTCGGTCTTTGAACGGAGCCGGTCGATTCGAGGGCAGAGGAGGAAGCCCGGAAGAGAGACGTTCGTCTTGACTCTTTTCGGGGTTGGCGAAACGAGATCTTGCGCGGTGTGCGTCGGTGCCGATATGACCGTACAGGTATGGATTTTCGCAGCACGACACGCTTCTGTCATGATCTTCATTCATGTAATTTCGTCTTCGTCCTCGAATTTTTCGTGCTTTCTTGTTCCCCCTGCGGTCAGTCGATTTTCTCAGTTATTCTTATGGTCGGTCTGTGAAGATTGCTTAACCTACCAAGAAATGTACAATTTCTCACTTTTGTTCTTTTTAAGAGAAAAAAGAAAAAAAAAATTTGGAAATTTTTTCCAAGAGAGCGACAATCCTTTTCACTGAATCCGTCGAGACAGTAGATCTAACTAGGGAGTACGATCTATCTCTGTGTTCTGCAATGGAGCATGACGGTCCAAGAAGTTTCGTGGCTGAAAATTTCAGCGTTTCTTGGGGAATTGACGATTCTTATGAATTACGGTTTTTATCATGCGCCTATTGTTCATGAGGGAAGTTACTGTCTGGATTCTTATAAAATTGCGACCTGATGCTATTAATATTCCCGATTAAGGTGGAATTCGCCAGGCGGCTGTTGCTCGTGAATTTTGGTTCCTGCGCTTAATTGATATATTTAGTAGAAGCAAAGTCATTCTAGCAGTATATCTTATAGGGTTTCTTACAAAATTGTCTGCTCCCTGCAATCGAGCATTTTTGGGTTGTACAAAGTTAGGTGGGCCAACCAGGAAGAGATGAATGAGTGAAACAATTGAGAGCCACGAATTTCATAGATCAAAATTCTAAGGGGGGAAGAGAATATGGTGAATGTAGAGATGGATATGTTAAATGCAAGATCTCCCCCTCTATTTTAAGTTTCAGATTTTCAAGATTATGCTGCAGGGTTCATTATTAACCTTTATCTCTACTAATGCAGGATCAAGGTGGCAGTCCCCATTCAAGCAATATGATCGTAGGAAGCAACGAAATGTCATTGAGTGATAGCCTCCACTCGATAACCAGCATCTCGCTAAAGGAGCAGTTTTCTTGTGCAAATGACTATGCTCCCAAGGTCTACTATCCCTCTTCCACCGTGACAAGCTTTAGGTTCTTGTGCTATATCTTTTTCCCTGTTCAATCTGATTTACTTGTCACTTTGATATCGATAGGTAAGGAAACCTTACACCATCACGAAGCAGAGAGAGAGATGGACAGAGGAAGAGCACAGAAAGTTCCTTGAAGCTCTTAAATTGTATGGTCGAGCGTGGCGGCGCATAGAAGGTAATCAACAGGAATAATAATCTTCTCACGTGTTAATTTCTTTGGTTTCTCTCATTCACTGGATAAAATTTTTCATTTCTGTTCAGAACACGTGGCCACCAAGACTGCCGTTCAAATTCGGAGCCATGCTCAGAAATTTTTCTCAAAGGTTTGCTGCTCTTATTCCAATACCCATTCTTTACCAAAATATCTTGTGTCCCATTGACTGAAGTCTGATCTTTTATGACCTGAGGTTTTCAAACGGTCATAAAAGGGATGGTCTTTGCTATTCTCGATCCTGTCCTGATTCTGCTTGTTTCACTGTGGCAGGTCGTTAAAGACCCGACTGATGGCAAGGTGGAACCCATTGAGATTCCTCCTCCGCGCCCGAAACGAAAGCCGATGCATCCTTACCCTCGTAAGCTTTTGGCTCACCCGATCAACAAGGAAAGCTTGCCTCAGGAGCAGCCAATTAGGTCTGGGTCTCCAAATTTCTCAGTCTCCGAACTTGAGAACCAATCGCCTATGTCTGTGTTATCCGCTTTAGGCTCAGATGGTTTGGGTTCCTCTGGTGCAAGCACACCCAGTGGTAGCTCATCGCCGAGTTCCTCGGGGGGTGCGGCCTGCCGTGCTGGTCTGTCACTCTTTGAACCGCCAGCTGAGGAGAATGGTCCGATCACTAGTGAGGTATGCCAAACATAGAGCTACTTAGCCTTGAGGTCATCGTGTCATCTTTAGACTCTTTTATCTTATGGCATGTTTCTGGGATTGTAGAAACTCGAGCTGCATGCTAGAGGATGTGAGGCCTCAGGAGGTGCCATGGAGGAAGCACCTTCCCGAACCCTCAAGCTGTTTGGCATGACTGTATCTGTAACAGATTCGCATTGGCAATCTTCTTCGGCCGTCAAGTCGGAGTTGAAAGAAATGAAACTTCAAGATCCCCTTTCTCAGGATACTGTGTCCACGACATCACCTGCAAAAACAAACCGCGTACTTCACTTAGTGCAGCCGCGGGACACATCCCCCGATCACATGGAAGCCGGTCCTGCCCCTTCAGCGCCTTGGTTGAATCTTTATGGCAATTTGACAATCTCTCTCTCACCGATTCTCAATAAGGTGGCTCCGCGATCGACTTGCGGAGACATCAACAAAAGTGGGATTCCAGAATCCAGGAAGGGTGTAACTTCCAACGAGTTCCAGAATGGCTTTGACCTAAAGCTCAGTTTCCTTTCGAAACCAAGCAGCACGTCGGTGGCCCCCGAACTAATGACGAGGCAAGAGAGACGAGGAAGAGGATTCATGCCTTACAAAAGGTGTATGGCGGAAAAGGAGACGCAGCCCTCAGGGGCAACCGGCCTAGAAAGGGAAGTACAAAGAGTACGCCTTAGCTTGGAGTGTGCGTCTGGCCTGTAGGGAGCGCGTCCCCGTTAGGGCCTTCGAATCGCATTTGTTGGTCTGATGTCCTCACGTATTGTTCTTCCCCACCCCCCCCAATATGTCTAAAAATGTGTAGGTACCTATAAATGCCTGTACTCCCTGATTTGCCTCATGTCTAGTTGCTTCCTTTTTTGATTCCCGAAAGTTAGTGGTGCTGTTTTCTGCAGAAGATAAATTGTATAAGAGGACCAATAATTCGAATGAAGAAGTACTTTCTGCTTGCTTTCTTGTAATTTCTTTTTGATCTTTGTACTTGGACTTAGGAAGAAAGAGTTGGTGGCGGTACTCAGGAAATGACAAATTCAGAAGCTTCGTTGAAAGTCTTGCTTAAATCTCGATAGGATTGTCTTTAACAATGGGACAGATCATGCTTCGATAGGTTTAGAACTGCAACGCTTCCCTGTGCAACTCATCAGCTGCGACGTCGACTTCACACCTTACCGTTTCCATTTCGGGGCCCAGCGAGAACTAACACCGAATGGTGTCCAAGCCCGAATGTGGACCGAGCCCAATTGATTGCTAACATCCATCTTGCAAAAGAAGTTTGAAAGAAAGCTTTCATGGAAAGAAGAAGGGAATCGAGATTTTTTTTTTTTTTTTTTTTTCGATCAGAAGATAAACTTTTCATTATTAACAATTAGGTGAATAACATAAACTTACGAGATCAAGACATAAAATTGAACATGGTGGAGAGGAGGGACTCTCTTTCCAATTCGATGAAAGAGAATAAGTCCGGTGGATTTTGACAATCCAGTTTGCGGCCTGATTTGCATTTTTGGGCTCATATTTAAAAGCGACCTCATGCAATTGGTCCATTAATATTCTGCAGCCTTCAATTATGGACTTGCAGCCCAAGGAATTTCCAGCCGGCCTACTACACAATCCACGGCTTCAGAATTGTCTGAGACAACATCCACGTGCATAGGCTATTCAAAAAAGTTAAATTCAGTTCGTGCAGTTGTGCTTGCATTTCTCCACGATTTTTCCTTCAGCCACGACAAGGCTTCTCGGATAGCTAGGATTTCCGCAATCAACACCGAGGAAGCTTAGATTTGCTTGGCAAAACCATTGACGACGGTTCCCCATTCATCTCTACATATTCCGGCGACCAATCCCTCCATCGTCGTACTGCACTAGGAGCTATCGACATTCAGCTTGAGGGAGTTGGGTGGCGGCAGACTCCAGTTCATTTGTCTCGGCGTTGGTTGCGTTTCTCCTTTCGTCCCCTTGGGGTGCCATTTCGCATAAAGATGGACTATGGAAGTGGCTTCTTTGATGATAGATCTTGGGTATGGCCTCCTCCCCCGAAACACTAGATTGTTCCGTGCCTTCCAGATCGGCCATAGGACCTCTGTGAACAATGCTTTCGACTTTGGGTTCGAGTTCGAGGTGAGGAAATCGCAAACCCATTTGTCGATTCTAGTAATTGTTGTAGGGGAGGTGTGTGCTTCCATTCTGGGATCTAACCAGATGTCTTTTGTCCATTCACATAATGTGAGGAGGTGTTCCATCGTCTCCGGAGCTTAGCCGCACAGTGAGCAAGTTGGGTCACGTATCATCTTCTTTTTGTGTAGATTTTTTTTGTTGTTGTTGTTGGGAGTGCGTTGTTGCAAATACAGTAGGAATCGAGCTTTTAGGAAGATTTGTAATTTCCAGATGTTCCATAGCATTTTAGAGGCTTGGTAGGATGTTGACGGTTGTTTTTCTGTTTCGGTACTTTCCCAATATATTATACTATAGCCACTCTTAACTTGATAGATCTTTGCATTGTTCGATGTCCACACTAGCTTATTAGGTCCAAGGCTCAGACTCGGGGGTTGTCGTGATTTCGTCGACAATTCTTTCCTTAAAAATGATGTTGAGTTTTCGGATATTCCACTGGCTTGAGTTTTTGTCAATTAGATCCTTGACCAAGTGGGAGTCATTTCGATTTGCTAGTCCTCCAATTTTTCCAGAGGTTAGCCACTAGTCCTCCCTTACTTAGATTGTTCTTCCATCCCCCGCTTCCCATTTAATTTCTAGTTCTATAACATCTCTTTCTACTAAAATACTTTGCCACCCTCAAGAAGGTCGGGGGCCTTTTTGTGCACTCTAGAAATCTCCTTTTGGAAAGTAAACACATTTGAAAATTTTGCTCCATAAAGCATTCGGAGTTTTGATTAGTTGCCAAGCTTGCTTCCCCAACATCGCTTAACTGAAAAATACCATATCTCTTAAGCCTAGACCCCCACAATACTTCCATGTTTTCAGGTTTTCCCATCCCTTCCAATTTATGCCATTCTTTGTTGCATTTTGTCTCTGCCAGAATGATGATACTCTCTTCTCAATTGCCCTGCAAATGGATATAGGGATTTTGAAGATGGACATGGTATATTATGGCATTGCTTGAACAACTGTTTTGATTAAAATTTCTCTGTCTGCTTTTGAAATCAGTTTTTCCTTCCATCCTTCTAATTTTCTATCAACTTTGGCAAGAACCCAGGTAAACATTTGTTTTATTGGTCTGACCCCAGTCTAAAGGCATTCCAAGGTATTTCCTGTTTTTTCAACCCATAATTCTGCCGCTAAATTTGACTTGTGGCTCTGAGGGCAATTTTTTCCAAAGAAAATACCTGATTTGTTGAGATTTATAACTTGACCCGATGCAAAATAGTACTGGTTTATGATATATGCTATATTATGGGTTTCTCTAGTTGTTCTATCTAGGAAGAAAATGGCGTTGTCTGCAAATAGGAGGTGTGATAGGGTTGGATAGCTGCTATTCAGTTTAATCCCTTTAGTAGTTTCATCTTCTCCTGCTTTAGTCATGAGAGAGAATAGAAGATTAACCATAATAACAAACAAATAGGGGAAAAGAGAGTCCCCTTGCTTGATCCCTCGGGTTGGTTGGAATGATTAATAAAGTTCTTTATTCACATTGATTCTAAAAGAAACTGAGAATATACATTGTTTTACTAGGGAGACCCATCTTCCACATAAGCCCAATTTTAGCATATAATCATATAAGAAATCCCACTCGATCTTATCGTAAAGGCTAATCGGCCTATATTGGGTGATGTTCTTTAGGCTGTTTACTTTTGGAATTACAACTATATGGATCTCATTTATCTAAGGGTTGAAAATACCTTGTTTGAAGAAAGTATTAACCATTTTGAAAATGTCTTCCTGAATAATAAACCATTGGCTTTGGTAGAATAGTCCATTAAGCTCGTTTGGCCCCGGGCCTTTGATAGCTCCCATTTGAAGTACTACTTATTTAACTTCTTCTCTAGAAATTAACTTGATGAAACACTTATTCATTTCAACATTTATCACTTGTATTTATTGGTCTAATATGGGCTGCTAGTATCTATAGCCCACCAAAGTAAATAATGAATCATAAAGAGTTTTGACATATTGTTTGATGTTCGATGGGTCTTGGCTCCACTATTAGTCATTAAGTTGTAAAATATAAATCTTGTTTCGTTGTCTTCTTTGGATTATTGTGGCATGAAAAAATTGTCTTTTTGATTTCCCCATTTTGTCCAATTTATTCAGGATCTCATGAACCAGAACATTTCTTTTTGCCACCATAATCTTTCAATTTGTTTTATAATGTTTCTGTATTCCTCATTATTTGGTCAATCTTCTACATAGTTGGAAAGCTCCGTAAGTCTATTTTGGAGTGGCTGGATCTGCCTTGATGCATTATGAAATTTCTTCCTGCTATATTTTCCCAGGGCCATTGCCACCTACTTTGTCTTGGCTTTGATATTCAAGTAATTGAAGCTTTCATTCTTCCAAGCTATAAGTATCATTTTTGTACATTCTATATTTTCTAATCAGAAGTGTTCGTAAAATTCTAAATGCAAGTGAACGTGTCGAACAAGTAATACAATGATGAGAAAGAGTATCGTCCCACGGAGATTGATAATTAATAAACTAATTAAATACTAAAATAAATTAATTCTAAAATTTATCTAACAGATCAAAATATAATTGAGAATAAATTAAAAACAAAATTTGGAGACTAAATACAGTAAATCAATTAGATAAATATGTTAGAGTATTTGATTTCACTATAACCACTAGATATGAATTTTAGATTGTTGTGGGTACAAAAATGATATCAAACACGTGATAGCGGAATTTCCTAATCTATTTACTATCTTATCTCTAGGTATAGTAAACCTACTCAGTTTATTAATCCATTATATTTCTATGTGAATTAAAATAAACATAAGTACATTAAAAACTATGAATATTCTTGGTTTACAATGAGTTTTTTGGATCACATTATCACCGAAAGTTTAACAAATAACGCGGTATATCTCCATCCACGTTTAATTTATGGTTATATATTATAATGAGCAATTGTATATTATCACTTCTCAGTCTCAAACATGCACATCAGATCATTCAAGTGATGAGCAGTCACTCAAAATCATTATGCACAATATTATATAATTCACATGAATGAAATCAATTGCAAAACATAAAAATCATGAAATTAACATTATCATAATTAGGCTACATCATAGCCCTAACAAAAGAAAATTAGAACATAGTAGAAAA